>CM077091.1:21815403-22415403 GCA_039513925.1 Platanthera zijinensis
CATGTGATGCAGAGTAATACCTTTGGATAGATCAAGAATATCTTGCCTGAGTGCATGAAGTAGAAGAGAGATAATCCTGTCAAAATTTGGTGCCTGAATGCTTTCCTTGATTTTATTAAAAATCAGCATGCCCCATTGGAACTTTTTCCTGCAAATTACTGTTGTGATCATATCAAAAAAATAATGTGTAATGAAACTGATAGAACTTGTTCGGCATAGAATAACTTTTGCAAGTATGTCTACATGGAGCTTGCTATCTAGATTTAGATCTGGGCTTCTAATGGTGGTCACATCAGCAGAGACACCACAGAATCCACATGCCCAATAATATTCTTCAGTGGTTAGGTCGTCTTCTTCCTTAATAATCGACAGCTGAAGTAGTTTAGAGACAATAGGAGTAGTGAGCTTGACCTTAATTCCACGAACTTTTGTCTTCAAAACCTTGATATTTCTCTTCAGTTTGGCAAGTTGAAAGAATTCTTTAACATCTGCAAGTAAGATTTTGCACGGTTGCTCCAAGACAAAAGAAAGGTCGGCGGCTTCCAAGAGCAATAGGACGTTGCAGAAATCATCGGACAAGTCAGCTATTCCAGTAGAGATAAGTTCACTCCAAATTCCAATCTTTGACGGAGGGGCCATGGATTGAAAGAGATGAACTAACAACTATCCTTCTGAGGGAAAATGCTGAGGCGGCGGGAAGAGGGAGACGGTGACAGAGAAGATGAAGAGTCGTTCTTTTTCTCAAGAAAAGGGTTTTAGAGATCGAGTGATTTGGAATTTCCGGACTTATTATATTTATATAAGTCTAAATTTATGATGATTAAGGAAATAATAAAAGTAACATACCTGAGAATATGGCGGTATAAGAGTTCAGGAGCGAATATCAGAAATTTGAACTTCAGGAGAAAAACGACATCAGACTTCTCGAGTGGAAGACCATTACTCGAGTGAATATAAAGCTGTTCTTGAGTAGTGAAGTACTGTCTCGAGAAGCATTTCGGAAGTTCTCGAGAAGTAGTCTGATAGTTCTCAAGAGGTAGACTAGAACTCGAGAAGTATTCCTCGAGAGACATTCTTGTTTCTCAAGTAGTCCTATCCAGTACTCGAGTAGTAAGAGTAGTGCTCGAGAAATGAAGTCCAAACTTTATTTTTCTGAATTTTTTGAAGTATTGCGCGATCCTTGAACTTTTTTGTGAGACCTCCTTCTTCATTCTTCTGTGTTGAGCATGCCAAGTTCTGTTTTGAAGAACGAGAACCTGGCCTCGTCCAACGAAGTCATGAAAATTTCTGTAACCTACTTGTCAGTTGGAACATACTGGAGGTTGATGTCTCCTTGCTCCACATGCTCCCTAATAAAGTGATACCTCAGCTCTATGTGCTTTGTCCTGTTGTGAGAGATGGGTTGTTGGCGATTGCAATTGCACTAGAGGAGTCGCAAAACATTGGAATGTTGTTGAACTTCATGTTGTAGACTTCAAGTTGGTTCTTTATCCATAACAGTTGTGCACAACAACTGCCTGCAGAGATATACTCTTACTCGGCTGTTGAAATTGCGACACAATTCTACTTCTTGCTACTCCAGGAGATAAGCCTTCTTCCTAGGAATTGACAAGTCCCGGAAGTGCTTTTCCTGTCATCTTTGCTTCCTGCAAAATCTGCATTTGAATAACCAATTAGTTCGCTATCATTACTTCTTGGGTACCATAAGCCAAGATTTGGTGTACCTTTATTTTATCTCAAAATCTGCTTTGCAGCAGCATAATGAGATTCCTTAGAGTTCACTTGAAATCTATAACACACATATGTTGAGAACATTATATTCGGTCTACTAGCAGTAAGATAGAGAAATCATCCAATTATGCTTCTATACTTGGTTTCATCAAAAGGTTTCCCTTTCTCATCCTTGTCCAGAGACATAGATGAACCCATTAGAGTCCTCATAGAGGTTGCATTTTTTATTCCGAATTTCTTAATTAACTCCTTGGTGAATTTCGTCAGAGAGATGAAAATTCCATCCTCAGATTATTTCACCTGATGTTCTAAGAAATACTTCAACTCTCCCATACTGCTCATTTCAAACTTCCTTTGCATAAGTTTTGAGAACTTCTTGTAGAGGTTGTCGTCAGTAGAGCCAAATATGAAGTCATCAATATAGATTTGCACTAGAAAAATCTTGTCTTTTATTTCCCTAAGAAATAATATCTTATCTATCTTTCCTCTTGTGAACTTGTTCTTAAGAAGAAAGCTAGATAGCATTTCATACCAAGCTCGAGGAGATTGTTTCAAACCATATAAAGCTTTAAATAAGAGATAAATATTATCATGATGGTTGGAATCAATGAAATCTGGAGGTTACTCCACATAACTTCTTCCTTTATGTCACCATTAAGGAAGGTCGACTTTACGTCCATCTGATAGATAGTGAAGCCCTTAAGTGTATTATATGCTAGGAACAACCTGATTGCCTCCAGTCTTGCCACTGGAGCATACATCTTATCGAAGTCGATTCCTTCTTCTTGTTGGTATCCCTTAGAAACGAGTCTGACCTTTTTCTTTATAATTGTTCCATCTTCATCCATCTTATTCTTGTAGACCCACTTTGTTCCAATAAGGTTCTTACATTTGGTTCTTAGAACAAGCTTCCAGACTTGGCAACGTTTGAACTGGTTTAGTTCCTCTTCCATTGCCATTATCCAAGATGCGTCTGAGTTTGCTTCTTGAAGCTTCTTTGGTTCAACCTGCGAGAGGAAACTTAAATATAAATTTTAATTAGTTATACCTCTACGAGTTCTGACATCATCCCCATGATCTCCTATGATTTGATCAATTGGGTGATCTTTCAAGTGTCTGAGCTCTAGAGTTCTTACATCCGGAGCTTCCTCTATCACTAGGGTGACTTCATTAACTTGAATGACATCTTCATCATTATGATAATTCTCTCCAATTGGGGTTGGAGTGGTGATCTTGATGAACTTTTGAGCTTTTTCTTCAGTCGGCTGATCCAAGTTTAATTCCTTTAGTCTTGAACCTACATCTTCAATGAACATAATAGAAGAAATGCCTTGCAGTAAGCTCGTCTCATCAAATACAATATTAATAGATTCTTCTACAACCTGGGTTTTCTTGTTGAAAATCATATATGCCTTACTATGACCACTATAACCTACATAATTGGGGTTTTGTAAATTATATGTGCTAATCTCTTGTGTCATTGGTCAGCAAGAGACGCATTATCTTTTTCCAAAAAGCACACTGGTGTAGAAGATTCCATGCAAATAAAATTTAAACAAAATATGTTTCTACTACGAGTGCCTGATAGAATCGTTTCTAAGTTATCAACCGATTTTATCAAACACTTGTCTACATGAAATTCTACTACGTATCCATTGTCACAGAGCTGACTTATGCTTATAATATTGTGTTCCAATCCTTCAACATAAGCCACATCTGAGAAGGATACACTACCATTAGTAATCATACCGTAGCCTTTTGTAATTCCTCTCTCCAAACCTCCAAAGATTACCTTTGGCCCGTTCATGACTGGAGAATAATTCTAGAGTAGGCTTATAGTCTTGATCATATGCCGAGAGCATCCACTATCCAAATACCAGATAGGATTTTTTGTAGCCTTTGGACATTCCTGCAAAAGTAGAATCAATTTGCCTTAAGAACCCAAACTGGTTTGGGTCCTTGGTCTCTAGTAAGCACACTCCCCCTAAGTGTGTTAACATTGTGAGTGGTCTTTCTCACATTATTAACTTGAGGAGTTTCATAATACCTGGGGTAAAACCAGCAATCTATGACAAAGTGACCAACCTTGCCATAGCACCAACAGTCAAACCCGTTGTATCTTTGCCTAGAGTTCTCCTGCTTGGCCTTTTGAGAGTGTGGTCTAGCAGGGGCATTAGACTTGGAGGTAGAAGCTTCGTGGTGATGACACTCATATGACTTCTTCTCCATGATAGGCTTTTCCACAACTGGTTTGGCTTTTGGAGCTTTCTTAATGTTGTGACCATGATTATAAGGGGCGTAGCTCTGAAGAGTAATCTCCTCATAAGGTGCTTTGAAGATACTCTCACCAAAGATTCAGGGATGAGTCCATCCTTGGTACTGAGACTTGGGCTCTACATAAGTAGGCCTAGTAAAGTGACCGTAGGACGAATCAAGATCAAACTTATTTGTTTGAAAGATAACCTTTCTAAAAGAAGTTTGGTCTTGAGGAGCTTTCTGCTTCTCCTTGGCTAGAGCTATCTTAGCAGCCTTATTTCTCCTTTGGGATTTATTTCTCATTGAAGATTTACTAGGACCAGCGACATGGCCTAAGCCAGCTCCTTTATCTTGAGCAGAGAACTTAGCAATAAGTGGAAGGACTGTCTTGGGCTTGGAGAAACTTTCAACAAGTTTCTTTTCAGCTGCAAGTTATTATTCCAACTCCTAGATGATTTGCCCTTTCAGGATTAGATGCTCGAGAGCCTTTTTGTGTACGTCGATTGCTATATGAGCTTCCTCTTTGAGTGAGTCCATCTTTGCGACTTTGTTGGGTCCGGCATTCCTTTACTTGACCTGTGGTGCTTTGCTGCTTATTTAAGAAATTAAGTAGCGCCCTCTCCAACACTCCGAGCTTTTGGTGCAGTTGGGTATGCGCTTGATCCTTCAATTGGTATCAGAGGAGGTCACGGGTTCAAGACCGGGGGAGCGCTATTAAATCCTTATTTTTCCCTTCTACCTATGTGGGTCCGGCGGGTCAGGAAAACCGTGGACATGTAGTAACCCCACCTCTGAGCCATGTGGGCCATGTGGTAACCCCACCTCTTAGCCGACGGGTTGTGCAAGATGCTTGGGGGGGGGTTGGTTGGGTCCGGCGTTCCTTCACTTGACCCGGGGCGCTTTGCTGCTTATTTAAGAAATTAAGTAGCGCCCTCTCCAACAGTCCGGGCTTTTGGTGCTGTTGGGTATGCGCTTGATCCTTCAGACTTCCTCCCTCAAAGTGCTCTCCTCAGCATTAAGATATTTAATCTCCTTGGCTTGAGTTCTTGCGACTCTTCGAGATTTGTCATAAGCCTTGATCAACTCTTTGTACTGAATCATGAGTTCAGATTTATCATCAGACGAATAGTCCTCATGATCATGGTCAGAAGCATCTGATTCAGAGAGATGGGTATGCGAGTTTACCTTCCCAGTGAACTGGGGCTCTTCTTCTTCATCTGTGTGTGCCATGATCCCAATGTAGGATTCATTCTCATCACTAGACTCAGATGAGTCTGTGTCACTGAGGGTCTTGCCCTTCTTGGATACCAAGCTTCTTTCAGTCTTAATCTAATTATAAGAAGTTTTATTCTCCTCTCTTATTCCACCCTCCTTCTTGTGTGGGCAGTCAATTATGACGTATCCTAGCTTATTGCAGCAATAACAACAATGTCAGTAAAAATATGTTTGTTCTGTTTAGAATGGTACCTGTCTTTGTTGGTTGAGCCTTTCTTGTAGCGATCACCATCATGACGTGATCTTCTGAATGAGGCATCCGTGCCTCTCCACTATTTCTTCTTGTTCAAGAATTTCTTGAACTGCCTTGAAAGAAGAGAAAACTCTCCTTCAGATAATTCTGAGCCTGAGGTACTTGGCTCTGAAGTTTCTTCTTCACTCTCTTCCTGTGCGGGGGCAGGAGATGCAACTTTTGACTTCCTAGAGATGTCTGCCTTTAGAGCGACATACTTCTCCTTGGATGAAGACCGACTCTTCTCTTCTTCAGATTTTCTTGAGTTGATTTGTATCTCATATGACATAAGCTTTCTGAAGAGATTTTGAGGGTCAGTCTCTGCCAGCTTACCAAATTCACGGATTGCACAAACTTTGTTATCCCATTCCTTAGTCTGGGATCTCAGGAATTAATCATTCAGTTTTCCATTTGTGAAGACCTGGCCATAAAATCTTAGGCCGTTGACAATCTTGAAGAAACTTTCCAAGGTATCTTAAATAGAGTCCTTGGGACCTTATCATAATGCTTCATATTTCTGGTTTAGTAGGGACCTTCTGTCATCCCTTACCTCTTCGGTACCTTCCATCAGGATGATGAGATACTACCACATTTTTTTGGTGGATTGGCAGTGAATCTGATTCTTCAACATCGAATCATCAACTTCACTTGCGATGATATACTTGGCTTTCTTGTCTAAAGAGACAAGTAAAATCTCATCTTTATCAAGATCCATTAGTTTCTTTGGAAATTTCTTTGTAGGGTTAATGGTGGAGGTGGTAATAAGAACATAAGATCCTTATTCCACTATCATAAAGATTCTGGGATCCATAGCTTCCATGAAAAACATTATCCTTTTTTCCACATAGTAAAATTAGTCTTTGTGCATAAGGGAAGCTTGGAAAAATCCTTGGCTCTGTCCATGCTTGTATCCTCTAAAGACAACTAGGAGCAAATCTGTTCAAGGTGTTAACCTTTTTGATGAACAACCTCCCTCTGATAATAATTGATGTTTTTAGTTGTCTACCTAAATCACCTAGAAGGGGGTGAATATGTGAGGTCTGCGTCTTTTTTCGGAATAAAAACTTGAAAGAGCAGAGCACAAAAAATAAACAAATAAGACACAAAAGACATAATATTTATAGTGGTTCCCCAACCTTGGTCCACTCTCCACCTCACCGATCTAGCAACATGCTAGACTCGGCTACTTCACTATTTACTCGGATTGAAAACCAATCCTACAACTCAGAGCAATGCCCCTACAACTCGATCCTCAATACGAGATCTACACTTGAAAGAGAAACTTCCTACAAAAATCTCAGAGAATATTACTCCTACAACTCGGAGAAGAATCTCCTACAAGAATAAATATTGTATAAAGAAAAATTATACAAACAAAAATTATTCAGATCTTGATTCTCCAGCCTATCTTCCTTCTTAAACTTGAAGCTCTGTCAGAAATAATCGAAGAAGATGGCGGCTAAGTCTCTGGATCTGAAAAGCTTAAGATCAACACGATCAAAAGAGAGATCTGTAGAAGTTGAATGCCTTGATCTCTTGATCGATTCTTGTTCTGAATTTCTTGAATCGGAGAGGAGCAGCGGCGAGAACGACGATGAGGAGCGGTGGATTTCCCGATTTAGAATGAAAGGACGATTCAGAAAACTTATTTTTTCATATCAGGGTTTGTCGAAATTGATAAGAACTTTTATAGGACAATCCTAACGGTCATAATCATAAATGACTGCACACATGGACTAATAAGAATCGATATTAAATTTGAACTCATTTCCTTCTGGACTTAAAGAAATTTCGGAAAAATTTCCTGCATTTCTCGAGTGGTTTATAGACTACTCTAGTAATTACTTCTGTTTCTCGAGAATAGGGATGTAAGGTTCTCGAGAACAAGACTTAGAGAAATTGCAAAAGTGAATTCTGGCTTCTCGAGAAGTGACTTCTACTACTGGAGAACTATAGTAAGACTTCTCGAGAACAAGACTTCTTCTCGAAACTAAATTTCTTCTTACTCGAGTACTGGTCCTCTGACTTCTCGATACAAGGCTTGGCCTTCTCGAGTACTGGCTTCTGCTACTTGAGTACAATACTTAGAAAATTTTTGAAATGAATTATTGAGTAAACTCGAGACATAGATAAGTAGTACTCAAGTACTCTACGTCTTACTCGAGTATGTGACTAAGCCTTCTCGAGAATTATTTCTGTTACTCGATAACTATACTTAGTATACTCGAGAATTTGTTGGTACCCTAGTTTGGATTTGAGTTTAGTCTTCTCTTTTAGTCTCTTGACCCAAGATTTATTTATGGTCAAAGGTTAGTTGTTTAGTTAGATTGCTCTAGTTGTAGAGTTGTCACTTATCCAGATGAAAATTTGGTTAAGTTGTTTTTGGTTCGACTATGGTCGAACTCGGCTCGACTATCGTCGATCAACTGTTCGACGATCGTCTATCAGTTGGTCGACTATCGTCAGTCAGCAAATCGTCTATCTCTGAGTTAGTTCAACTCTTGTTAGCTCGACGTTCTGTGGTATCTGCCTCGTCGATTGTCGAACCCCGCTCGACTTCTTTTGACCAGACAGATCTCTTGATAGTTCAACTATCTGCTTGGATAGTTCAACTATCTGATAGCTCGACTATCTGTTTTATAGGTTGACTATCTGTCTTGCTTGATAGTTTGACTATCTGTCTTGATAGGTCGACTATCTATTCTGTTTTATAGTTCGACTATTTTCTTGGATAGTTCAACTATCTGATAGCTCGACTATCTGTTTGATAGGTCGACTATCTGTTTTGCTTGATAGTTCGACTATCTACCTTGATAGGTCGACTATCTGATAGCTAGACTATCTGTTCTGATAGGTCGACTATCTACTGAGGTAGTTCGACTATCTTCTTTGATAGTTCGACTATCTGTGTCGTTCGACTATCTGTTCTGATAGGTCGACGATCTCTGTGCTTCGGTCGACGATCTTTGAGGGTCGTTCGATGTTCTTCTGTCTGTCTTTAGTAATTTTGTACTCCTATTCTATGATTTAATTCCTATTTATTTAGCACATTTTATTAAAGATTATTTTATTTATTTTGTGCATACATCTCAAGGAAATCTTTACCCCATACTTTGTGCATAAGTCAAGCTTTATCTGACAAAGTTCTTTGTCTTATTAGTTGAAATATCTTTTTGCTTTATCTTCCATGCTGTCCTTTATAGCCGTTAGAATCAAAAAGTCTTCTTTGGCCGTAAAGAGTTTAGTCTGATGTGACTTTCTTTAGTACTCCTTTTATCAGATTGGATTTGCAGCTTCTTAGAAAGATTTATCCCCTTATAGCATGTCTGCCTGCAGGATATGTTTTTGCTTTATGCTTTTTGCAGCCCAGTTTGCAGATCTCAGAAGAAGACAAAATTCAAACCAAGTTTAGAGCCGTTGCAAAGGCCCATATATAAAGAGCTTCTTTTGAAAGAAGAAATTAATACACAATAACAAGAGACACAAGATATATAGATTAAAAGCAAGAAGAGATAAAGCTCTCAGTCATTGATACATTCAACTGAGAAGATCATCCCTCTTCAACATTCTTCTTCAACCCTGAGTCCATCCTGCTTACAAGAACATTCACTCAGTGCCTAGAAGAAGAAGAAGAAGAAGAAAGGATGTTGATTAAAGAAGAACAACCCATTACAAATCAAGAGTCTTCTTCAAGCTTCTCCTTAAGAACTTCAAGACAGTTCTTTTTCTTCAAGTTCAGAAGAGTTCCTGCACCCTGAAGTAAGACTTCTTCCTGGATATTCTCTAAGCCAGGGGGAGCCTTGATTCTTTAGAGCTTTCTAGCTCTATGCAATCCACTAGCTTCTCTAATTTGTTTTAACAATAGAGAAGAAACTTTAACTCTCTCAACCTCCTGTATAAAGGGTTATTACTCCCATCAAAAGTGAACCTTGGTGGCAGGGCACCTGATCAAAAACCTGTGTTGGATTTTGAGCTCCTGATCAAAAGCTCAAAGGGTCTACTTGATCTACCTGAAGCAGATCAGTTGGTGTCAGGGCACCTGAACAAAAACCTGTAGTGGATTCCTACCAGGGTGGTAGAAAAGTGGACGTACCTATTTAGAGGGGATCACTATAAACTTCTTGTGTCGTCTGTGTTGCTTTATTTAATTTATTGCACTGTGGCTATGAGTAGAAATAACTAGGATTGCTAGTTGCTGTGATAGGACCAAAGCTCAACTGTAATTACAGTTAGCTTTCTCTAATGCACTTCACTTTGTGTTAGGCTCTAGGGTTTCAAATATCTATAAACTCTTTCCGCAAATTAACTCTAAGGGAGTTGAGTAGGGTGTCATAATTTTTGAATACTCTATTCACCCCCCCCCCCTCTAGAGTTGTATCTATCCTCACTTTCAATTGGTATCAGAGGGAGGTTCACTGACTGTACAGGCCAACACCTGAGTCACAAGATCTTGATAGATACCAAGCTTATAGATATTCACTTCATGGCCCAGTCCAAGTATTACTCTAGCACAAGACCTCCAGCTTGCAACTTAGCTAATTTAGCATCAGGAAGGCAAGAATAAAATTATATATGAACTCTATTGATGAAGACATTTTCTCTTCTATTTTGACAGGACCTCCAACACCTCCTGCTGCAGCCACTGCTACAATATCTACAAATCTCAGTGCAGTGCCTCCTACAGATTACAATGATGCCTACAAGAAGGCAAAGATAGCTGATGCCAAAGCTATGAACATTCTGGCTCAGACTATGTCTGATGAAATCTTCCAGAAAGTGGCTGATTGCACCTCTACAAAAGCCATGTGGGACTCACTGAACTAGATTGTAGCTGGTTCAGCTAATGAAAGGAAGGACAGAAGGTCCAACCTTATATCCCAGTATGAAAACTTCAAGAAGACTGAAGCTGAATCAGTTGAAGCCATGTACACAAGGCTCAGCTCAATCATCAATGAGCTGAGAACTCTTGATAAGGATATTACATTGAAAGAGGTCAATGATAAGATACTGATGTGCTTCCCCAACACATGGGATCTTAGGATCTGGCCTATCAAGGAGGCCAGAAGTACAAATGAAATCTCAACTGAAGCTCTCCTTGGCAAGCTCAAGTTTTTAAGCAAGTGCTGAAGACCAGGGAAGCTGAGGCTGAAGCAAAGACTCCAACTCCAGCAAGGAAAGAGCAAACTCTTGCTCTTAAAGCTGCCGATGCTTCTAAAGGAAGCCAATCCAATGAGGAGCTGATGGCACTCTTTGCCAAAAGGTTTCTCAAGATGGGAAGAAAAGAATTCAGATTGAAATCTTCAAGATATGAAGATAAACCAAGGTATGACAGATCTCCTGCTAAAGAAATTATTTGTTATGGTTGCAGGAAACTTAGAAACATTCTACCAGAGTGTCCAGAGGAAAAGAGCAAGGAAAAGAGAAAGGAAAAAGAACATTACAAGAAGCACTCCAAGTCCTCCTCCTACAAAAATAAGAAGAAGGAGAAAGGATTTGTTGCTGAGACCTGGAGTGATTCAGATGAGAAATCTTCCTCCTCAAGCTCCAGTGAAGATGAGGAAGAGAAGAAGGCAAAGGAAATTTGCCTTATGGCAATTGATGCCCGCAACAACCACTCAGCTGTAGAGAGTTCTGATGATGATGAAGAAATGCCTACAGAAGATCAGGTATTATCTTCATATGATTTTTCTTCTTCTGAATTTAAATCGGAATTTAAATCCCTTTGCTTAGATCTAATTAGTTCAGAAAAGGAAATTAAGGAACTTAGAAATAAGTTAGCAGAATCAGAAATCCTTTCTAATAAAAATTCTAGGCTAGAAGCAGAACACACTAAGTCTAGTGAAGAAATAAAGATTCTTAAAAATGAACTAGCAAAGTCCAAGAGACTAGAAGAATCATTAAATGGTAGAAGCCTTAAGCTGCTAGAAATCACTAGCATGACAAACACTAGGCCATGCAATAATAAGCTAGGCTTAGGAGCCTCATAAAGTGAACCCCCTTTGGTTCTCAAAAATCATCTTTCAACTCAAGTGAACTTTATTTCAGCAGATGGAATAAAGAACACTGAGCAAGTAAAACAAGTTAATCAAGCCTTAAATAAAACTAAGAGAGAAAAGAGAAAACAAAAGTTTAAAGAGCAACAAAAAGCGTCAAACGCTGCTCGACCATCGAAGGCTCAATGGTCGAACGGAGCTCGACGATCTGAGCATCCATCGTCGAACGCTGATCGACGATTTCAATTTGATTTTCAAAATTACAACCAGAACCTTAGAAACCCTAATATAAATAGAAACCCTAGGTTTGTGGACCCATTAACTGCTTGGAGTATCCCACCTAGGAGATCTTACCCTTTAGGATATAAACCCCAACCTGCTTATTCTTTTATTTCAAGTTTTCATTATGTGAAGAATAATGGACCCAAGGTTACTTAGGTCCACAATGTCTAATTGTCTATTCTACAGGTGAAGACCTATCCATATACTAAAGACAAATGGTATTTGGATAGTGGCTGTTCCAAAAATATGACAGGAAATAAAGACAATCTGTCAAGATTCAAGGCCAAGCTTGGACCAAAGGTGATCTTTGGGGATTCTAGATGCAGTCAAACTAAAGGATATGGTAGGACTACCATTGGAGCAGTAACCTTCAAGAGGGTTGCATATGTAACTGGACTGAAGCACAACCTTATCTCAGTAAGCCAGTTATGTGATGCAGGATATCAGGTATCTTTCACTAACACTCTCTGTAATATTACTTTAAATAGTAATGTTGTGTTAGTAGGCATTAGACAAGGTAATATTTATTTAGTAGATTTTAATTCAACCCAATCTGAAATCTTCTTATTTAATGAGGTAACAAATAACAACACCTTATGGCATAGGAGGCTTAGCCATGTTAACCTCAAGAACATATCTAGGTTATCTAAATACAACCTTATTAAAGGTTTACCTTCTTGCCCCTACAATAAGGAGAGCCTATGCAAGGCTTGTCAATTAGGCAAGCAAACCAAAAATTCCTTTAAATCTATAAATAAAAGTGATTCACCTAGAATCCTGTATTTATTACATTTGGACCTTTTTGGCCCAATAAATGTACAGAGTCTAGGAGGGAAGTATTACACTTTAGTAATCGTAGACGACTTCTCTAGGTTCACTTGGGTGTTTTTCTTGAGAACTAAGGCTGATAACTTGAAAGTTCTTACAGATTTTCTACTATGTGTGCAGACTAAGTATTCTACTCATGTTGCCTTGATCAGAAGTGATCATGGTACTGAGTTTGATTCTCTTCTCATGCAAGAATTCTGTGAGAAAGAAGGTATCAAACATAGCTTCTCTGCTCCTAGAACTCCCCAACAAAATGGGGTAGTGAAAAGGAAGAATAGAACCCTGATTGAAGTTGCTGGTACATTATTGGCAGATGCTAACATGCTCTTTCTTATTGGGCAGAAGCTGTTAGCACAGCTAATTATGTCTTGAACAGATTTCTTATACACAAGCTTAAGAGTAAAACTCCTTATGAGTTGCTTAAAAGAAAGAAAACTAAAATTAATTATTTGAGTATTTGGTTGTGTAGTATACATTCATAACAATAACAAAGAATATCTTAGAAAGTTTGAAGCAAAAGCTTCAATGGGAATTTTTCTTGGATATTCCCAAGTAAGCAAAGCTTATAGGGTATTTAATAAATCAACTTCTAAAATTGAGGAATCTGTATACATGTTTCTTTTGATGAATCTCAGATGTTTTACAAGGAGAAGGAAACTTCCCCTTCCTCAAGTTCATTGCAGGTACCAGAATCTAATAAAGATGTCACTCAAGAGATTCTCAACTATCAACTCTTCATATCACTGATTCAGACAGTGATGAAGACTTTGCAGAAGCAGTTGTTGTACCACCAACAGTTAATCCAATTCCACCTGAGGAATTAATCCCAACAGTTGCTGAAGATCACATCCCACCAGCTGATCTTGTCACACTTAGAGATCATCCTACATCTCAAGTGATTAGAGACATATCAGTTGGTGACAAACAAGACATCAATTAAGACAGGATGTGATGCATGCTTGTTTCCTTTCACAGGTTGAGCCCCTCACCATAAAAGATGCTGAGCTAGATCCCCACTGGATCATTGTTATGCAAGAGGAACTCAATCAATTTGAAAGATGTAAAGTATGGACTTTGGTTCCAAGACCAAAAGGCCAACTGATCATAGACACCAAGTGGGTGTTTAGAAACAAGTTGGATGCAAATGGAATCATTGTAAGGAACAAAGCTAGGCTTGTAGCTCAGGGCTACAGAAAGGAGGAAGGTATAGATTATGACCAAACCTTTGCTCCTGTTGCAAGGCTAGAGGCAATAAGGATCTTTCTAGCCTATGCAGCCTATATGAAGTTTAAGGTCTTTCAGATGGATGTTAAGAGTGCCTTCCTAAATGGTGAGGTAAAGGAAGAGGTATTTGTTGAACAACCTCCTGGGTTTGTTTCTTCAACTCAGCCCTCATTTGTTTACAAGTTGCAAAAATCTCTTTATGGACTTAAACAAGCACCCAGAGCCTGGTATGAGACTCTAGTTAGTTTCCTGTTATAGCACAACTTTGTTAGGGGAGTAATTGATAGAACCCTTTTCGTTAAGCACCACAAGGACACAATCCTGTTAGTTCAAGTGTATGTGGATGATATTATTTTTGGCTCCACTGATCCCAAACTATGCAAAAAGTTCTCTGACTTGATGGATTCTAAGTTTGAGATGAGTAGTATGGGTGAGTTGTCTTACTTTCTTGGTCTCCAAGTAAAGCAAGATATTGATGGAATCTTCATCTCCCAATCCAAATATGCCAAGGAATTGGTAAAGAAGTTTGGGATGGCTGATGCTTCAGCAATACATACACCTATGGCTACTAATGTAGTTATAGATTCTGATGATCAGGGTAAGCCCGTTGATCAGAAGAACTATAGGGCCATTATTGGTTCCCTATTGTATTTAATTGCAAGTAGACCAGATATAATGTTTGCTACATGCCTATGTGCTAGATTTTAGGTCAACCCCAAGGAATCTCATTTGATTCTTCTCAAGAGAATTTTGAGATACCTGAAGGGATGTCCAAATCTAGGACTATGGTACCCAGCAGAATCAGAATTTGAGTTAATTGGATACTCTGATTCTGACTATGCTGGTTGTAGAGTTGACAGGAAAAGTACCTCAGGAACTTGTCAGTTTCTGGGAGAGAGATTGGTCTCTTGGTTCTGTAAGAAGCAGGCTTCTGTCTCAACTTCAACTGTAGAAGCTGAATATATAGCAGTTGCTAGTTGTTGTTTACAGATCCTGTGGATTCAAAACAAGCTTTTGGATTATGGGTACACACACAAGAACACCAAAATCATGTGTGATAGTACCAGTGTTATCTCCATTGCACAAAATCCTGTGCACCACTCTAGAACCAAGCACATTGAGATTAGACACCATTTCCTGAGAGATTGTGTGGAAAAGAACAAGATCAGCTTTGAGTTCATATCCACTGACCTTCAGAGAGGTGATATTTTTACCAAGCCCTTAGATGAACAGAAGCATCTGTTCTTTTTGGTTCAACTAGGCATGATTAATGGAAAAGACTAAGTGTGACTTCTGCCTTTGTTGAAATCTATTTGAAGATCGTCGAACGACGTTCGACGATAGTCGAACAGGTCGAGCCTATCGTCGACCTACGGGCGCCGACAACTTATTTGTTTGTGAAGACAGAAATAGTCAAACGATTGATCGACTACTCTGCTTCAGGAAACGATCGTCGAACGACCGTTCGACCATCGTCTCCAGTATCTGTTAAAATAGATCGACGATTGCTGTTTTAATATAAAACCGATGGTAGACCTAGGTTAAGAGATCGTTCTTTTTGTCATTTGACTGAGCTCGTCTTTTCATATTCCGTCTTTCTGCTTGAGCTCTGCCTCGCGCTCACTGTCGTTTCGCTTTTGTCATCTCTCTCGTCTTCTCCAACCCAATCAATGGCGATTGCTCCATCCCTTCTATCAGTAATGAAGTTCGACGCCGTCTTTAGCGTAGATTTTGACTCCTTCAGCACCTGTGATTCTGAGATAGTAGAAATCCTCCAAGCTCTGCAAGGAACAAGGATTGGAACGGCTTATATCCAGAAGGATCAAGATAAACATCCAAGAGATTAAAGAGTGGGCTTTCACTTCGTCTTCTAGTGATGAATCTATGACTGGAACGATTGGCGGCGAAGAGGTAATTCTGACTCCCGCCGTTTTAAATGATATTTTTGGATTACTGAATGGTGAAGATGAATATGAACAAGATACTCTAGAGTTTGGGAGGATGTTGATTTAATTAGGACATGCCGAAGGCATTCCTTCAAAACTACTAAAGAATAATTTTCCGTTGAAGATAAAGTTCTTGGCTGAACTAGTCGAAAAAGTGCTTCTAGGCAAGCACTCTGCCCATGATAACATAACCAGGCATCAGTTTGCCCTGATGTGTGCTATAGTAAACAAGAAATAGATAAATTGGGCAGGAGTTATGTTTGATTTGATAAGAAAGAAGAATAGCAAGAAGGAAGTATGCCTGGGTAGGGTACTTGGGATATTTCTAAGAGAGAAATACCCCCAGTTATTGGTTACAGTCTTTACATCAATCAATGCCAACAAGAAGATGGATCGAACTTTGTTTGTTAAGTGGAAAAGGAGTTTTCAGAAGCCTTCTCCAGCATGGGTAGCTCCAGTTGTGTCTGAGAGCACAAGGACTGCTTCAGTCACTCCCCACCTACATGAAGCAGGCTCTTCTATTCTCTCCATTCCATCCACTTCATCTGCATTACCATCCACTTCTGCTGAAGTGCCATCCACATCTACATTACCATCTACTTCAATTGAAGTTCCATCTACTTCAATTGAAGTACCATCTTCTGCCTCTCTTCTTCTTGACCATTCCTCCATAATTCTCCATGCATCATCACTAACATCTCCTCTCCCTTCTCATCTTGCTAGGATTTATCATCCTAGTTTTGATTTATTGGTTTCTGAGCTATCCACTCCTCCTCAGTCACCAATTCCTCATTCAGATCATATTTATCTTCTTACATCCACCCATCAATCACCAGTTCACTCTCCATCTCATCAGGAGAACACCATCCCTGATGATCATCCATCTACTGTGATTTCCCCACCTTGATTTGAAATAACTCCAGCCTTCATTTCAAGCATATTGGAGTTAATTACTCCTTCAATCAAAATCATGATTGAAGAAGCAATTGCTCCTCTCGTTTCTTCCATCTCTACCTTGTCATCTTCCATCCTAGCCCTCTCAAAATCTGCTGAGCCATCTTCAGTTAGGGGCCTGACTTATGTTTCTACTGAAATCAGGCAGGGGGAGATGTTCGAGGAAGATGCCTCTGGACTGCCTCTTGTTTCTCGTCCCGCAGAACCCCAAGCTCAGATTCAAGAAGTAACAGAAGCTCCAGTTGACATTGCAACATCTTCAGCAGCTCCAGCATCAGTTCAGAAGCCTTCCGATATTATAATGGAAGCAGAATTTGCGTTCCAAGTATGTCTTGAAGAAGCTTCTACTCCCTTAGTTGCTTTATTCCTAGAAGGAGTCATTACCTCCTTTCTAGATGACTTGTGGGAGTTAGGAAATTCTAAGGAAAATCCTGAAGGTAATTCATTTACTCAGTTTCTTGACATGTTAACTGACATGCTAGTCTATGAATACCTAGAAGGGATGTTTCTATTTCATTTAGCAAATCTGTGTTCCTGATACTACAGATCTAGTGGAAGAAGTTCTAGTTGTCTAAGAACTTGTTCAACAACCTGCTCAAGAACCAGTGCAAGAATCTGCTAATCAAGAGCCTGTATCTTCTCCTCCAGCTCAGGTAGTTGTGAATGATGAACTGGTCCTCATGACAGTTGCAGCTGAGATAGAGAAAGTTTCAGATATTCAAGAAGAAAAATCTATAGTCTGGGATGACACCCCAGGACTGGATCAGGATACTCTTTTGGAACAGGATGCCTTGGAAGAAGAGATAGAAAAAGCTGCTTTAAAAGATAAAGAAAAAGTTGTGCAAGAAGCTTTTGATCCTTATGATCATCCTCCATCATCTCAATCTGACGATGAAGATGACTCTGATGATTCAGAAGAATCTAAGAAAAATAAATCTGCTAAAAGGAAAAGAAAAGTTATTGCTCCTCCTACACCTAACCCTGACCATGACATTCCTTATTATATGTTGAAAGGAATAGATCCCAAGTCCAAAGAATATCAGCACTGAATGAGATTCTCCAAGAATTAGCAAAAGCAAAGAAAGAATCCAAAAGATATGATAGTCCAGCACCTAAATGGACCCCTAGAGGTCCTCCTCCTCCACCTCCCAAGTGCAGGAGCTTCTGGTAATATGTCTGCAAATCCTTCTGCCCCTTCTGCCAGATTCACTCCATCTCAATCTCATCAGAGGAAAAGTAATCCAGGATATCAAAGCAGATCCCAATCTGGATATCAAAGGCAAGATGCTGATACAAGAGAACAAGTAAAGGAGGTAGTTTATCAAAAATCGACTTTTTCTCCTCCTCCTTCTCCCAAGAGAAGAGCTTCACCTTCCAAAGAAACCAAAAGCATATCTTCCTCAAAGCCAGCTCATGCAAATAAAACTGATTCAAAAGGTAAAAGGATTATTTTCTCTGAAAATTCTAGTAAGAAATATGCTGAGTTCGCTCCTCCCTCTTCCTTAATTATTCAAGAAAATAGAGAGCCAGCTGCAAGCATGTTAGAACTTTCTACTAAATTTAAAGCTGTAAAAGCTTTAGATCATACTTGTGAAAATGAATATGAAAGTCAAGAGCTTAATCCTGATTTCAGGATGGCTAGATTTCTTGAACTAGTTGGATCAGCCCAGATCAGAAAAGCCAAAGCAGAAGGAAAAGATATTACAGGATTAACGACTATGTCTAAATTCAGAAAGAAGGAGCTAGTTAAATTTCAGGTTAGACCTTAGTTCTTTGATCCTTCAAAATATATGGAAAAGCATCCTGAAGCAGTAGTTTCAAGAACAGAAGAATCTAGAATTATTGGAGAACAAGATCTAAAGTTATCCAAGAAAGAAGCTTTAGACCCTTTCAGAAAAATTTCTTTTCTTCCTGGTTCCTCTGTATCTAAACCAGATTCTGATGATTCTTAAGTTTCATTGATTGATAGTAATTTATTTGTCTGTTTGATTGATGTCATCTGCTGCTTAGATATTTCCTTTCCTGTATTATATTTATTTCTAGTAGTTTGTTTGTTTTGTTTTGTTTAGAGAGACTTAACCCAAATAGGGGGTGATTGTTGGTACCCTAGTTTGGATTTGAGTCTAGTCTTCTCTTTTAGTCTCTTGACCCAAGATTTATCTATGGTCAAAGGTTAGTTGTTTAGTTAGATTGCTCTAGTTATAGAGTTGTCACTTATCCAGATGAAAATTTGGTTAAGTTGTTTTTGGTTCGATTATGGTCGAACTCCGCTCGACTATCGTCGATCAACTGTTCGACGATCGTCTATCAGTTGGTCGACTATCGTCAGTCAGCAGATCGTTTATCTCTGAGTTAGTTCAACTCTTGTTAGCTCGACGTTCTGTGGTATCTGCCTCGTCGATCGTCGAACCCCGCTCGACTTCTTTTGACCAAACAGATCTCTTGATAGTTCAACTATCTGCTTGGATAGTTCAACTATCTGATAGCTCGACTATCTGTTTGATAGGTCGACTATCTGTCTTGCTTGATAGTTCGACTATCTTCCTTGATAGGTCGACTATCTGTTCTGTTTGATAGTTCGACTATCTGCTTGGATAGTTCAACTATCTGATAGCTCGACTTTCTGTTTGATAGGTCGACTATCTGTTTTGCTTGATAGTTCGACTATCTGCCTTGATAGGTCGACTATCTGATAGCTCGACTATCTGTTCTGGTAGGTCGACTATCTGCTGAGGTAGTTCGACTATCTTCTTTGATATTTTGACTATCTGTGTCGTTCGACTATCTGTTCTGATAGGTCGACGATCTCTGTGCTTCGGTCGACGATCTTCGAGGGTTGTTCGAGGTTCTTCTGTCTCTCTTTAGTAATTTTGTACTCCTTCTATTCTATGATTTAATTCCTATTTATCTAGCACATTTTATTAAAGATTATTTCATTGATTTTGTGCATACATCTCAAGGCAATCTTTGCCCCATCCTTAGTGCATAAGTCAAGCTTTATCTGACAAAGTTCTTTGTCTGATTAGTTGAAATATCTTTTTGCTTTATCTGCCATGCTGTCCTTTATAGCCGTTAGACTCAAAAAGTCTTCTTTGGCCGTAAAGAGTTTAGTCTGATGTGACTTTCTTTAGTACTCCTTTTATCAGATTGGATTTGCAACTTCTTAGAAAGCTTTATCCCCTTATAGCATGTCTGCCTGCAGGATATGTTTTTGCTTTATGATTTTTGCAGCCCAGTTTGCAGATCTCAGAAGAAGAAAAATTCAAACCAAGTTTATAGCCGTTGCAAAGGCCCATATATAAAGAGCTTCTTTTGAAAGAAGAAATTAATGCACAATAACAAGAGACACAAGATATACAGATTAAAAGCAAGAAGAGATACAGCTCTCAGTCATTGATACATTCAACTGAGAAGATCATCCCTCTTCAACATTCTTCTTCAACCCTGAGTCCATCCTGCTTACAGGAACATTCACTCAGTTCCTATAAGAAGAAGAAGAAGAAGAAAGGAAGCTGATTAAAGAAGAACAACCTATTACAAATCAAGAGTCTTCTTCAAGCTTCTCCTTCAGAACTTCAAGACAGTTCTTTGTCTCAAGTTCAGAAGAGTTCCTGCACCCTGAAGCAAGACTTATTCCTGGATATTCTCTAAGCCAGGGGGAGCCTTGATTCTTTTGAGCTTTCTAGCTCTGTGCAATCCACTAGCTTTTCTAATCTGTTTTAACAATAGAGAAGAAACTTTTACTCTCTCAACCTCCTGTATAAAGGGTTATTACTCCCTTCAAAAGTGAACCTTGGTGGCAGGGCACCTGATCAAAAACCTGTGTTGGATTTTGAGCTCCTGATCAAAAGCTCAAAGGGTCTACTTGATCTACCTGAAGCAGATCAGTTGGTGGCAGGGCACCTGAACAAAAACCTGTAGTGGATTCCTAACAGGGTGGTAGAAGAGTGGACATACCTATTTAGAGGGACCCACTATAAACTTCTTGTGTCGTCTGTATTGCTTTATTTAATTTATTGCATTGTGGCTGTGAGTAGAAATAACTAGGATTGCTAGTTTCTGTGATAGGACCAAAGCTCAACTGTACTTACTGTTAGCTTTCTCTAGTGCACTTCACTTTGTGTTAGGCTCTAGGGTTTCAAATATCTATAAACTCTTTCCGCAAATTAACTCTAAGGGAGTTGAGTAGGGTGTCCTAATTTTTGAATACTCTATTCACCCCCCCCCTCTAGAGTTGTATATATCCTCACTTTCAGAATTCATTCCTGTAAGACCCCTTTTTTTTTCTTTTTCAACCACCGGGGTCTTAGGCCCAGAATCGCCGCTTTGCGGTGACACCTTCACGTCCTGAAGGGTCATCACCACAAGGCGCCGATTCTGCCGGCCAATTCGATCACAGAAAAGTAGCACAATAATTGAAGTAAGAACAATGCAGTCCACAATAATAAATCACATATATATAATAAAAATCTCCACGAAGGGAGTGTCCACAGAATATCAATAATCAGAGTACTGTAAATGCGGGCTTATGCCCGATACATCATATCCTCACTATAATCTCTCATGCGGAAGCAAAAACAGAAACTACTCAGGGTCGAGACTCACGGTCCCGGCTGTATGGACTCCGGAGCTAGACTGTCCCATCTCCAGGCGCACCGATCTCTGGGGTTGCTCCTCCATGCTGGGCTCCACGATCCCCTAAATGATGCGGTTCGAAAACCATTAGTCATAAAGACTAAGCCCTATCATCCCCTACCCCTTCCCCCATGGCTCCTAGGTACCGAGCAGGGAGGAAGAAAGGGAAGGACATGACGGTAGAGATTAATCAAGAAACAGATGGCAGCGGAACTAATCTAACAAGTTGTATTCGGTGAGCAGTTAATATAATTGTTATAATAGGTCTAGCAGTAAGAAAAGCAAATATATGAATTTAACCTTCACTTATGCGAGAACACATAAGCAAAAGGGATCTTTTGCAAGGCTCCCGTCGTATAAGTGTCCCATACCACTTATACCTTGGGGTGTCGGTTATCAAACAGCAATGGTTGTTATATATTGAAATTAACCTTTGATTTATAAACTTGCCCACACAAGCTTATAGACCAAGGGGTCGTTTTGCAGGTCCTAATGTATAAGCGTCCCATACCACTTATACTTTATGTGTCAGGGTTTAATGAAACGATTATGCTATGACATGCTAGTGGGTATGATGAAACATGCAAGTGCAACTCACACACCCGACTCTGTGCACACAGACCTTTAGTTCCCCCTTTCGGAGCCGTTACCTCCCAGGATACCTCCGTAGTGGCAGACGGAAGCGGTGGGTTGGGACTCGCCCACCTCAAAACCAGTAAAAGCACCACTGGTCTGACCTATCGTACGCCTCAACGCTTGGTGCACTAAGCGGACGCCTGCGTACTCTTGCCGGCTGGCGCACCGGACTTCTGTTGGCGAAGTGCTAATCACCCCGCCGAGTCAACGATATCGGTGTCGGTGCAATCGAACTCCCCGATATCGAAAAACCCACCACCTTAACTTTTCCTATCTTATGCACATGCAAGTTTATTCGTAAACACACAAAACCGAGCCGAAGCTCCCCGGACCAAAACGTCCGTCTCCAAACCAACCGAGCCGAAGCTCCCCGGACCAAAACGTCCATCTCCAAACCAACCGAGCCGAAGCTCCCCGGACCAAAACGTCCGTCTCCAAACCAACCGAGCCGAAGCTCCCATCAATCTTCCTGTGCCAACAGTGTTTGTGAAAGGTATAGCCCTAGTTACTAGGTTACTCTTGTCGGTTTGTTATTACAGTTTACGTTAGCCCAGGACTGCCCCCGGTATTCCCCGTGAAGGGCTCTCAAGGGGCACTAGGAACCAAGACGGCGGCATTACGGCCCGAAGTTCCCTTTCGCAAGGCACTTATTATTATTGGTTTATCTCCCTTAACCCGATTCCCTTCTCATATTACGATAGGCTATCCTAGGGTGATTTTTAACCTTCCTCTCTTCGGGAAAAGCGATCTTTCGCCGAAACCCGAGCACCTCTTAACTCTAGCTATCACCAATTCTCACTAATCTTTATACCTTCCTATTGTGATTTCCTCCACCATTGCCTACCCAGACAATATGATTAACTCCACTGTCTTCCTCAGATCATGTCCTATTGCAATTCACAAATTTGTTATATGCTGTCCGATCTAGACTATATGTCGAACCGGTTATGCTATGATCTAATACTCATCCAAATGCCCTAAATTATTTATTGGGGACTTATCATGATATAATTAGCCTAAATCCAGAAAATGGTGATTTTCCTAATTTATCTGATGTTTAATTAAATTCCCCGAGAGTCCCAAGGGCTACCGGTTTGAACATGAACTACCCTAAGTAATCATGCAAGATGTCCAGCAAATTTATGATAAATAGTAGGTTATCTCAATAGGTTAAATCCTAAGTATCATAATTTTTCTATCATCAAAAGAGCATGAAAACTATTTTAGAAATAATCTCTAATTTCTGTTGTTTATGAATCAAGTACAGAAAATATTCTTCCAAAAATTATAAATAATTTATGTCATGCAGATAAAGGCCTAAAATTAGCACTGGCCATGTTTCATAATTTTCCAGCAAGTAATTTATCCATAATTAATTTATAAACAACAAACCCCTTTCTAATATCTGTGAACAAAGTACTAGATTTACTCAACATAAAATTCTATAAAAATTCAGGGATCAGTGTTCTACTAGTCAAGATCTAAATCCAGAATTTTAACTGATTACAGTTAATTTAAAACCTCCAAATATTTGAAACAACAAATCGGGCTAATAATCCGTTAACACATGAAGTATAATATTTATTAATCATAAAATTTCAGGAAAATTACCATAAGTCTAAAACATCCTAAAACTCCCTCCTCCCGAGTTTCATGATTTTTGAATTAGATTTAGTGCTTAAAATAACTAAATTACATTTCTATCCTAATTCAAAATCTCAACTTTCGAGGTACCTAATTACCTCCAATCCCTTCACAATTTCAACCAGAGGGTTTTCAGTATATCATACCACTCTCCTCCAAATTTCAAGGGCATATAAGAGCTTTTGCTCCTATGTCCTTCACAAACCTCAAAACCCTTCATTTAGGGTTTGAGCTTGCATCCTAGGGCAAACCAACCCTAAACCTCACCATTTTCCTCAAAGCAGGTTATAACACCCTTCTAAGTTAGAGATCAGAAAATCAGCCTCTGTTGAGGTGATTTGACCTTTCCAAACTCTTAGTGCACTTTTTACTAAAAGGTGTCTCTCTAATGCCTAGTTAAGGGTAGAAGATTTCTCAACCAAAACTCCTCCAAATCAATTGGAATTTTGTACAAACCTAGGTTTTATAGCCAGGGACCACTCACCAAAATTTGGGAGGGTTTGGAGGTCATTTGACCACCTAAATAAATTCCTCTAAGTTTATTAAATTAAAACAAACACTTTAGGCAAAGTATCTCCAAAAATTCTCATTTTTGGTCCGCCTTTAGATATAACCAAGGTTAACCCCCTGCCCAAATTTCAGGTCATTTGGACAAGGGACGAAGAGTGGGCATCCGTTTTAATTTCTGCCCAACTCTAGGTACAGCCCCCACTAAAACGGGTGCTGCGGTCGAACCGCTTACCCAAACGAGTTGAAACCAATTTTAAATTAATCTAGACTCGAAGGGCTACGACTTTCTTGAATAGACACTTTTCCTAAAATGGCCTCTAAGAGCCTCGTTTTGCAGCATTAAAATATGCCCATCCAAGTATAATTTCCATACAAAATTATTTACATAATTTATATATTAAAAACAGTTTTTACTGTTCGTCTTCTACAGAACCCGAAAACCAGACACAGAAACTCATATTTCCTGTAAGCTTTCCGTGATCCGTTGCCGGCCGTCCGGTCACTTCCCTGGCCAGCCACCACCACCACCACCTCCGTTGAGGCGATGGCTAGCGGTCGGCGGTGGTTTGGCCGCCGGAGGTGGAGGTTTCCGGCAAACTCAAAAATACCTTTTTCATGGTTTTCCCATGAAAACGAGAGATGGGTCCGGCTCCGTTGAGCGCGAACTTCCTTTCTAAGAATCCTAAGATCTACCCACGAAAGAGAAGAAGCAGAGGAGGACCTTGTTCGCGGTTTGGAGGCGAGAAGAACGACGGGGTGCCATGGCGCAGTGGTGGCGTAGCCGAACTTCTCCTACAGCAAGAACAAAGATCTGATCCATTTACTTGAGCATGTAAACTTCTCCTCTTTCCCCAAGTGGGCTTTTATAAGTCAGAAAGTGGGGAGGTGAAAGGGTAAAGCCGTAATTGATGTAGGGGTCACCGCGACAACGCAACATAGAAATAAAGAAAGAGAGGGCTCCGACCAAAAGCGAACGAAAAGGGGTCGGTTGGCTCCCAAAGATCCGGGACTCGATACCACGTCCTTAGGACCTAGCTCCAACAAGCACACATCTCACCGTTTAGCGGACTCGATACCACGTCCTTAGGACCTACCTCTCCAACAAGCACACAACTCACCGCACCTACACAAGCATCTATTCCATCAAATGATTTTAGCAAAACGCAGCGGCAATATTCGCGGAGCGGTGATAAACTTCAAGCGGCGACGAAAGATTTAGTGGTGATTAACTCCCTTGTTAACATGGCAGGGATCGTTCCAATCCGGTTAGCAAGAGGTTTAATAACAACACTTTTAGTTCAGATTTTTGCAAGCGCGAAAAATTAAGATCACGGATAAAACGATTCGACAAAACCTCCACAAACGTTTAGAAGAATCACTAGAGAGGAAAGAGATTACCCAACCAAGATCAAGCATGCACTCAAGATAGATTTGTGGTAGAATCTCTCTCTCCACGGTTCCGCCGGCGTCGCACCGAACGGAGAAGCAACCCTTCTTCCTTGGAGTCACACCACGGAAGTCTCGCCGGAGTCGCACCGAAGAGGATGGAGGGAGGCGGCGGCCTTGGAGTCACACCAAGAGGGGAGGCAAGGAGGAATTCCTATGGCCGAAATTTCCAATTTAGGAAGGGTTAGGGTTTGATATTTTTCATCTCCTCATTCCTTCATAAAGACCTCCTTAAATAGGAGTTACAAAAACATCTTAACCATCCATGATGGAGATGAAATCTCATCCATCCGTATGGTTAAGTACACACCAAAATCAAATAAAGAGTTCTAAAATTAAAATACAACCATTATAATAAATATAAAATTATCATCAAACATGAAATAATTTTATATTTATTAATATAAAATAAAAGTGCATGAATTAAAAGTTCAATATTTCTTGGCGGCCTTGTCACGCCGCGGGCGGAGATTATAACGCGGGCTTCCATCATCGTCACGACGCCGCAGATCTTTATGTTGCAGCGCCTCGGCGGCCGGGTCTTCATCATCGATGAGTGGCGGGGGGGACGCGCCATCAATCCTCCCCCACTCAAAATCAAGCATCTCCGATGCGTGGTCCGAGAGGTAGCGGCGGAGAAGAGCAGCATCCAGTCGTTGAAGCTCCGTCGCGAGGATCCAGGAATCGTCAGAAGGAGGGCGATCGCGCCAACGGATGAGGAAGCGGTAAGTAGCACCCTCCGAGGTAGTAAGTGGCTCCGCAGCAAGTATCATGGCCGGAGTGAGGAAAGTCTTCGGAAACCTGGGGAACATATCAGCAGTAGGAATAAAAGTATGCAACTTACCATCCGATGAAATACCAGTGGGAACCGACAGAGAGAGGTCATCCGTACTACCACTCCCCAACCCATTAGAAGATTTGGTGGAAGAAGAAAACGGCAAGGAACTCAACTCATGTGGAGGCGATACGAACATCGTTAAATCCGAGACGTTAAAAATAGGGGAGATTCCCCATTCGGCAGGCAAGTCTAAAATAAAAGCGTTGTCACCTATTTTCTTGATAATCCGAAAAGGGCCGGCGCGCTTAGGTGCTAACTTTTTAACGGTGCCAGATGGCAAACGCTCGGGAACTAATCGGACTAAAACCAAATCGCCAACCTTGAAGTGTGACGCTCTCCGGTGTGTATTGGCGTGTGCCTGATAAGAATCATACTGAGCAGTCAAGGTAGCTCGTATACGTGCATGAAGGTCGTGAATATGTTGGGCAAAGGATTGTGCAAAGTGACTTGCCTTGTATGTTGGGGGCAAGGGAACCAAGTCAAGAGGCACAGGGGCCTTGTATCCGTGGACAATCTCATTAGGTGACAGACCAGTGGACCGATTTTTGGAATTGTTGTAGGCTAGCTGAGCGTGGGGAAGAAGAAGATCCCATGTGCCTTTATGATCACTCACGAGGCATCTAAGAAGGTTTCCTAGACTCCGGTTCACCACCTCAGTTTGCCCATCGGTTTGAGGATGATAGGCGGAGGAAAACAATAGCTTGGTACCCATTAGGGTCCAAAGTGTCTTCCAGAAATAGCTCGTATACTTAACATCCCTATCCGAGACAATTGTCTTCGGCACTCCCCGGTGACTAACGACTTCCTTAAAATATAGCTTTGCAATATGAGACGCGTCGTTGGTTCTAGTACACGGTATAAAATATGCCATTTTGGAGAACCTATCCACAACTACGAAGATGGAGTCGTGACGACGAAAAGTGATGGGTAAGCCTAAGACAAAGTCCATGCTCACGTCCTCCCAAGGTGTGGATGGAATAGGCAACGGTGTATATAGCCCTACGTTGGTTTTGGTACCCTTAGAGACTTGGCAAGCACGGCAACTACTCACTACTCGCCCTACCATTGCCTTTAACTTTGGCCAATAAAACTTTTCCTCAACCAGAGTGATAGTCTTATCTCTACCGAAATGGCCACTCAACCCGCCACTATGCAGTTCCCAGATGATATGGAGACGTAAGGAGGACTGCGGGATACACAACTTCCCGTGCCTAAATAGGTAACCATCCCTAATAACGAACGCGGTAATAGTGGTGGGGGAACTATCCTGGGCTGAGAGATAAGAATCCTGAAAATCCGGACATGTGGCGTACTCATCCTTGATGCGCTCGAACCCAACAACGTTAACCTCCATAGTGGTGACTAAAAGGGCTAGGCGACTAAGAGCGTCCGCAACCCGATTGTCCGCTCCCTTGAGGTGCTTGAGATTAAACGTATAACCCTGTAGGAAGGATACCCACTTGGCGTGACGCGGGCTGATTTTGTGTTGGCCATTAATAAATCGTAACGCTTCATGATCGGAGAGGATCACGAACTCCTTAGAGAGGAGATAATGCCTCCAGTGGTGCAAGCATCTAATAACTGCATAGAATTCCCTATCGTAGTTGGAATAATTAAATTTAGCGCCCGCCAACTTTTCACTAAATAAACTCACAGGGTGCCCCTCCTGACTCAGGACACCTCCTATTCCCACGCCCGAAGCGTCACAAGTAAGCTCGAAGACTTTGGAGAAGTCTGGTAGACGTAGGACAGGTGCCTCCGTCATAAGCTTTTGATGCGTTGGAAAGCGAAGGTGGCGGACTTCGTCCAAGTAAACTCACCCTTTCTCATGCAGTCACTAATGGGGGCCATAATGCCACTAAAGTCTTTGATGAAGCGGCGGTAGAAAGTGGCCAACCCATGGAAGCTTCTTACCTCACGTATCGTGGTCGTCTCGGGCCAGTCCTCAATGACCTTGACCTTGCTAGGGTCAACTCTAATGCCCTCCGCTCCAACAATGTATCCTAAGAACTCTACTTCTGTAACATGGAACGTGCATTTCTTGAGATTAAGAAATAAAGTTTCCTTCCGAAGGGTGGAAAGAACCTCTCTTAGGTGGGTGATGTGCTCGATCGTGGTGGTGCTATATACTAAGATATCATCAAAGTAAACTACCACAAACTTTCCCATGAATGGCTGAAAGACGTGTGTCATCATGCGGGAGAAGGTGCTAGGGGCATTGGATAGCCCAAAGGGCATCACAAGCCACTCGTACAACCCGTCCTTGGATTTGAACGCCGTCTTCCACTCATCTCCCTCGCGGATCCTTATCTGGTGATAGCCGCTTCGTAAATCTAGCTTAGAAAATATGGTGGCGCCAGCCAAGACATCTAGGAGGTCATCTAGGCGTGGTATGGGAAATCGGTACTTTATGGTGATCTTGTTGATAGCGCGGCTATCAACACACATCCGCCACGTACCATCCTTTTTGGGGGCCAAAAGGGCTGGCACCGCACAAGGGCTCATGCTAGGCCTGATGAATCCTTTGTTCATCAACTCCTCGATCTGAGTCTGTAGCTCTTTGTGGGCCGCGGGATGAAGCCTATAGTGGGGTTGGTTCGGTAAGGATGAACCTGGGATGAGGTCTATCGCATGCTGTATGTTCCTCAGTGGAGGTAACACCGAAGGCAGCTCTTCTGGGTACACATCTTTGTACTCGTCCAGAAGCACTCGTAACGCTCTAGGAAGCTCTCTCAACGTTTCCGAGTCACCCTTCGAACTCATAAGAACTAACGCATACATAACTCCGTCCAGAAAGGGATCTCTCACAAACTCTCTCTTACCAACTAGGCTCAATGCCTTTCTCTCTACCGGAACGATGGTGTCCTTAGCCATAACTACTGGCTCCTTTGGAGCGGTCGGTCTCAGGGTGATGGTCTTGCCGTTGAATTTGAACTCATATGTATTGGCTCGACCGAAATGTGTGACGTCACGGTCATAAAGCCAAGGGCGGCCTAATAACACGTGGCACGCGTCCATGGGGAGGACGTCACACCAGACCTCATCCGTGTAAGATTTGAAGGTAAGGGGAACCAGGCAACGCTTGCTAACGGGGACAGTAACCTTGCTAATCCAAGCTACCTGGTAGGGTGTTGGGTGTGGTTCCGTGGTCAGATTCATACGTGTCACGGCGTTCTCAGAGATGACATTCACACAGCTACCGCTATCTATAATGAGTTTGCACAACTTTTCACCACTCTTAAAGATCAGGGAGAATATACTCGTCCTCCTCCAGTCATCTAGCGGACGTGGAGTGGTCAGAATACATCGCATCACCATGAGGTGGTGATCGTCTTCCATATCGCTTGGAACCCCTTCCGGGTCGCTCTCCTCGGCGGCCTCGTAGACGTAATCCGTAGAATCAGCTGCCATATCTAAGAGGGCAACGGCCTTAGTCTTAGTTGGGCATTCAAAGGCATAGTGGCCTTGAACACCGCAAGAATAGCACGTGGTATTGGCCTTGCTAACCTTCCCAATGGGCACTCGCTCACTCGTGGGGTTTCTAGTGTTCCTAGCGGTGATCACGACGGACTTAGACTCGGTGGTTCTCGACCTTCCCTTGTCCGGATAGGTGGAAGAAGACGCTCCAACATTGGTCTTAGTCTTCGTGTAGGAAGTACGGGAGTGAGCCTTGGCGGCTAAATGTTTTTCAATGTCCAGGGCGGCATTGAAGGTGGCATTCAGATCTGTGTGCCCATAGCGCAAGAGCTTCCGCTGGATATCGGGTTGAAGCCCCTTACGAAACCTAGATAATGTGACCTCCGGGGGTTCCCTAAGTTCGCAACGCACCATTCGGTCTTTCAAATCTCCCATATACTCGGCTACTGACTTTGAACCTTGCCGCAGGGTGGCTAGTTCATCGAACATCTGTGTTCGGTGGTAAGCGGGAACGTATTGGTCGGTGAGCAAATTTTTCATCACCGCCCATCCGATAGGTGGTATTCCCTCTCCGGCTCCCAACCTCCTTTCCTCATTCAGCCAAAAGGTTTTCGCACGATCAGTCAACTTCATGCGGGCAACTTGGACCTTTTGGATGTCCGTGAGATTGTGCCACTGGTAGTAACATTCCATATCAACTACCCAGCTAAGGAAGACTTGGGGGTCTCCCATGCCATCGTAGGTGGGGGCATCAATCTTGATGGCTCTAGTGATTTCGAAGCCACGCTCGGGGCGGCGTTCACGAGGGGGCACTCGGGGATAGCGCTCATCAGAATCCGAATCAGTGACCGGTTGGTGCCGGTTGGGCCTTTCAACATCACCGGGTGGTGGCGGTGGACCACCTTGATTCCGTAAAATTTGTTCTAACATCGTCCTAAGCTCAGTCATCTCCGTGCGTAGACCTACTATGGCCTCGGTGTTGGGATCATTGTGCTGATTCGCGTCCATCCCAGATGTTGAAGGTAATGTGTACTCTGTGCCTAGTCTAGTGCGCATGCGAGTGCGGGCAAAACTAAGGACTTAAACGACCCTAAAATTTGACAGAAAATAGATTTAGGGATGACACTAAAGGGTAGGATATTCAGAATTTTTTTTTCTGAATTTTTCGACAAAAACTGAGAATGTTAGCCCGCTATTTGCAGACCACCTGGACAGAATTACGACGTTTCCAATTTTTAGGCTGACCTAACGAGGACGAATCGAAAAAGTTTCAGTTTTAAAGTTGCTGGAAATAAGTGCAGGAAGCTACAGAATTTTTTTCAGATTTTTTGGACAAGTTTTTAAAATTTAGGATTTTTTTACTAAACGCAGACCAATCCGAAAATTTTCAGATTTTCTCTAACGACCGGATCGACCAACAAAGATCGCAGCGAGGATGTTTGCAACGTGGAAGTTGAAACAAACCGCCTCTGATACCAAATTGATGTAGGGGTCACCGCGACAACGCAACATAGAAATAAAGAAAGAGAGGGCTCCGACCAAAAGCGAACGAAAAGGGGTCGGTTGGCTCCCAAAGATCCGGGACTCGATACCACGTCCTTAGGACCTAGCTCCAACAAGCACACATCTCACCGTTTAGCGGACTCGATACCACGTCCTTAGGACCTACCTCTCCAACAAGCACACAACTCACCGCACCTACACAAGCATCTATTCCATCAAATGATTTTAGCAAAACGCAGCGGCAATATTCGCGGAGCGGTGATAAACTTCAAGCGGCGACGAAAGATTTAGTGGTGATTAACTCCCTTGTTAACATGGCAGGGATCGTTCCAATCCGGTTAGCAAGAGGTTTAATAACAACACTTTTAGTTCAGATTTTTGCAAGCGCGAAAAATTAAGATCACGGATAAAACGATTCGACAAAACCTCCACAAACGTTTAGAAGAATCACTAGAGAGGAAAGAGATTACCCAACCAAGATCAAGCATGCACTCAAGATAGATTTGTGGGAGAATCTCTCTCTCCACGGTTCCGCCGGCGTCGCACCGAACGGAGAAGCAACCCTTCTTCCTTGGAGTCACACCACGGAAGTCTCGCCGGAGTCGCACCGAAGAGGATGGAGGGAGGCGGCGGCCTTGGAGTCACACCAAGAGGGGAGGCAAGGAGGAATTCCTATGGCCGAAATTTCCAATTTAGGAAGGGTTAGGGTTTGATATTTTTCATCTCCTCATTCCTTCATAAAGACCTCCTTAAATAGGAGTTACAAAAACATCTTAACCATCCATGATGGAGATGAAATCTCATCCATCCGTATGGTTAAGTACACACCAAAATCAAATAAAGAGTTCTAAAATTAAAATACAACCATTATAATAAATATAAAATTATCATCAAACATGAAATAATTTTATATTTATTAATATAAAATAAAAGTGCATGAATTAAAAGTTCAATATTTCTTGGCGGCCTTGTCACGCCGCGGGCGGAGATTATAACGCGGGCTTCCATCATCGTCACGACGCCGTAGATCTTTATGTTGCAGCGCCTCGGCGGCCGGGTCTTCATCATCGATGAGTGGCGGGGGGGACGCGCCATCAGTAATGGCCATGAAGGCTCCTCTTAATAGCCTTTCGGTTACAGTGAAGGGATAGGAAACGGTGGAAGATGAATAGGTGTGTCCAGTTGGCGGTTTCCTATTGGACCACATCTTCCTCCTTTATTATATAATTACAGAAGGAAAAACGGCCTGTAATTATTCCTGGTGTAACTTCCCACACCAGCATTTATTTCCACGCGTGTTAAAATAATTTCGGGCCTGAACCGTCGTTTCGGCCAATGTCACGGGCATGACACATAGGTCACGGGCGTGACAGGCCCGGATTGCCAATTCTGGGCTCGACGATCGTCGAACTGAGATCGACGATCGTCGAAGGGTGGTCACGGGCGTGATACTTGGGTCACGGGCGTGACAGGCCCGGGTGGTTAATTCTGGGCCGACGATCGTCGATTTGAGATCGTCGGTCATCGAATGGTGGTCACGCCCTAGGTCACGGGCGTGACACCTAGGTCACGGGCGTGACAGGCCCGAACGGCAAATTCTGAGGTCGACGAGCGTCGAACTGAGATCGACGGTCGTCGAAGGCTGGTCACGCCCTAGGTCACGGGCGTGACACTTAGGTCACGGGCGTGACAGGCCCGAGTTCAATTTCGGCGATTGTTTTACGGAGATCGACGATTGTCGAAGGAGTCACGCCCATGGTCACGGGCGTGACACTTTGGTCACGGGCGTGACACTTTGGTCACGGGCGTGACATGTCCGGGCTGCAAGGTCGACGATCGTCTCACGGAGATCGACGATCGTCGTAGGAGTCATGCCCTTGGTCACGGGCGTGACAACTTGGTCACGGGCATGACATGCCCCGGCAGCATGTTCGACGATCGTCTCACGGAGATCGACGATCGTCGAAGGAGTCACGCCCAGAGTCACGGGCGTGACGGGTCGGTCACGGGCGTGACCAACCCGTGACCCGAAATCTCGATCTATTTATTTTAGTTTTTTGGGCTTCCTAGGGTTCCGTGACGACCAAACGACTCCTAGGGGTCTAGCCGGAAATGGGATGTTACAATTCCCAATAAACAAAACAAAAATTTCGTCCCCGAAATTGAGGTTGAGCCTACGGGGATTTCTATCGGAATAAGTTAAACTTGTAACATCCCATACGATCTTTCTATTGGTTTTAGGCGACTATTCGTTTGATAAACGAAGACAATCTCCCCAATAAACAAAAAATTAGCCCCTACCTTTCTGATTAAGTGCGCATGCCTAGGTCCTGGATTTTTCCTTATCTAGTCTTAACTGTCCAAATCAAGAAACAATCTATAGAATACCGAGAGGTGGTGAGATGTACCTGACTGAACAACTCCGGGTATCTTTGCCTCATCAGGTCCTGCGGTTCCCAGGTGTGCTCCTCCTGACCGTGGTTTCTCCACAGAACCTTAACTAAGGGGATCTTTTTGCGGCGCAAGATCCGTACTCCTTTATCGTCGATCCGAACCGGCTCAAAGTGAACAGATCGGTCTGAAGCTACCAGCCCTTTGGTGGTCGAAATCCGCTGCTCCCGGCGTAGTAGAGCCCTTCTCAGCGAAGAAATTTGGAAGACGTCGTGTAGAGCTGCCAGCTCTGGCGGCAACTCTAGCATGTAGGCTAGGGGTCCGATCCGCTCCAGGATCCGGTAAGGGCCCATATACCTAGGGCTGAGCTTCTTCCTCCGTCCGCGCACCCGTGAGACTCCGTGCATGGGCCGGATCTTCAAGAACACTCGATCCCCTACCCGAAACTCCACCTGACGATGTCGGGCGTCATAGTATTTAGTCTATCTGCTCTGCGCCTCCAACATCCTATCTCTGATCAGTCTCACCTGAGCCTCGGTGTCTTCAACAAAATCCGATCCCAACACCTTCGGATCCTCGTCTTGAACCCAAGAAAGCGGGGTCCAACATTTTCTTCCATACAAGGCTTCATAAGGCGCCATCCTGATGCTGGACTGGTAGCTATTGTTATAGGAGAACTCGACCAACGGTAACATCTTCTCCCACGGCTCCTCTCGGTCCAGTATACACAGTCGTAGTAAATCCTCCAAGGTCCGGTTGGTGCGCTCGGTCTGCCCGTCCGTCTGAGGGTGGAAGGCCATGCTAAAAGTCAACCGGGTGCCCAAATATGCCTGCACTGACCGCCACTCCCTGGATGTAAACTGTCCGTCGCGGTCCGACACTATCGTCCGGGGCACGCCATGATATCAGATATATTGCTCCACGAACTTCCGTACCAGCACCCCCACCGAGTCATCCTTCCTTATCGGTACAAAGCGGGCCACCTTCGTCAACCGATCGACTATCACCCAGATCGAGTTGTTCCCCGTCCGAGACCGGGGAAGACCATGTATAAAATCCATAGCTATATCGTCGAACTTCCACTCCGGCACCGGGAGTGGCTGCAACAATCCTGCGGGGTTCTTGCACTCCGCCTTCACCAACTGACATGCCTCGCAATGGGTCACGAAGTACGTAATGTCCTTCTTCATGCCCGGCCAAAACATCATCTTCTTCAGATCAGCGGTCATCTTTGTGATCCCCGGGTGCACAGAGTACTGGCGGCAATGCGCCTCTGTCATAATATCCTCTCGGATCTGGCCTCCTGCGGGTATATATACTCTGCCTCTGAAATATAGCAGACCATCTCTCAGGGAATAATCTTCTGTCGAACCCTCCTCCAAGGCTCGGAACATCGGCTCTGCCCACGCATCTGTCCTCTGTCCGTCCCGAATGCGATCCCGAATATCGTCTATGGCCACCATCGATGTCAGATACTTCCTGTACAGCTCTGGATCATCCTCGGACACTAGGGATATCTGCATATCCCTGAATGACCAGACTAGCTCTATGGACATAACTTGGGGCCCAGCTTCAGAAGTGGCCGCTCTCTGACTCAATGCGTCGGCCACCACGTTTGCCTTCCCTGGATGGTAGTGCATCTCATACTGATAGTCTGCTAAGAACTCCACCCAGCGCCTCTGCCTGATATTCAGCTCCTTCTGTGTGTTAACGTATTTCAGGTTCTTGTGGTCGGAGTAGATGTCGCAGTGGACTCCATAAAGATAATGGCGCCAGACCTTCAGAGCAAAAACGACCGCCCCCATCTCAAGGTCGTGCACTGGGTAGTTCTTCTCATGGGTCTTTAGCTGGCGGGAGGCATATGCTATGACGTGTCCGTTCTGCATCAGCACCGCTCCCATCCCTTGGTATGATGCGTCGGTATACACCTGGAATCCTTCCTTTCCCGATGGAAGTGCCAGAATAGGGGCTGAGATGAGTCGGTCCTTCAGCTCCTAGAAAGCCGCCTGGCACTGCGGGGTCCAAACGAAAGGTGCCTCCTTCTTCGTCAACGATGTGAGGGGGAGGGCAATCTGAGAGAACCCCTCCACGAACATCCGGTAGTAACCGGCAAGTCCCAAGAAACTTCGTACATCAGTGGCTGTCTTCAACTGCGGCCAATCTCGAACTGCACGAATCTTTGCCGGATCCACTGCCAATCCGGCTCCGCTGATAATGTGGCCTAGGAAGGCCACCTCCTTTAACCAAAACTGACACTTGCTGAATTTTGTATAAAGGCGATGCTCCCGCAACCTCTCCAGAGTGAGTGCCAGATGTCGAGTGTGCTCCTCCTCCATCCTAGAGTAGATCAGGATGTCGTTTATGAATACTATGACAAACACATCCAAGTAGGCCTCGAAAACCCGGTTCATGAGACTCATGAACGCTGACGGAGCATTCGTGAGCCCGAAGGGCATCAAGGTGAACTCATACAGGCCATATCTGCTACTGAAGGCCGTCTTCGGGATATCCTCCTCCTAGATCCGTAGCTGGTAGTATCCTGACCTCATGTCCAGCTTCAAGAAATAATGGGCTCCCTCCAGCTGGTCGAACAATTCATCTATCTGTGGGAGCGGATAGGTATTCCGGACGGTCAGCCTGTTTAGTGCTCGATAATCGATGCACAGGCGGAGTGTCCCATCCTTCTTCTTCACGAATAGGACCGGTGCTCCCCATGGCGAGGAACTCGGTCTAACAAATCCTGCCTCAACCAATTCCTGCAACTGAGTCCGAAACTCTGCCAACTCCATTGGGGACATTCGATAAGGGGCCCTAGATGCCGGCTTGGCCCCCGGCACAAGCTGTATCTGAAAATCCTGCTCTCGGTGTGGAGGTAGTCCTGGCAGTTTCTCTGGAAAGATGTCAGCGAAATCTCGCACCACCGGGATGTCTGTCACCGACTCCTTAACTTCTGCCATCTCAAATAAAATCTGATAGACCTCCTCTCCCTACAGATGGGCCTTAACGGCCTGTACCGAAGATAAGAGTATACGAGAGACAGGTCTTATACCTTCGATGGTAATGAAAGAGTCCCCGTGTCTCACGGTGATCCTCTTTGCCTGGCAGTCAATCTGGGCATGGTTCCAGTGTAGCCATACCATGCCCAGGATCAGGTCGTAGTCTGTCAGCCTCAAAATCGTCGCTGGAGCCTCGAATGCCTTTCCACCAATTTCTGCCTCCATATTGCAGTGATCCGTGGTAAGGAGCTCAGATCCATCCGGTAGTCGCACCCTCATCCTCGATCCTGTGAACCGCTCCACACCTTCCAGTCCTTCTACGAACGTCTCCGACACAAAGGAGTGAGTAGCTCCAGTATCGAACAGCGTGCGGGCCGGCTTGCAGCTGATGAAGACTATACCTGGGGTGATTAGATATCTTAGGGTTCTATAGTGAGTTTACTTTCCTTGCTAATCTATCTAGTGCGATTCAAAGTTTTAACCATTGAAAGGGAAATTTTATGAAAATAAAGAGGCATTGCAGCGTACCTGCTATGACCTGCTCCGAATTCCGAGGCTACGCAAGGTCCAAGGCATATACCTGCTCCCTTTCCTGTCTACGATCTCCCCCTGGTATCCACGACCGCGGCCGCGTCCTCGACCTCCGTAATGCTGAGCTGGTGGGCCGCCCTGTGGTGCTGGAGGTGGTGCCCCCCTCATGGGGCAGTTCCTCCGAATGTGCCCAATCTGATGACAAAGAAAACACTCTGGTGGGGGATACGCCATTCCCCCGGGTCTCGGCATCTCCTGCATCCGAAGAGGTGGAGGGGCCATTATCACCTGTTCCCTCGGCTCCTGCCTCACGTCCTGACGAGGCTGGTCCTCTGTCCTCCTCCCCTCTGGTACAGCACCTCGCCGCTGGTCATTTCTACCTCTCCGTCCCTGATCCTCTGCTGGCCTTTTCCGGCCCCGGGTGGCGTGCCAATCTGCCTCAATCCTTTTTGCCATCTCCAAAATCCGGGAGATGGGCCCGTCAGATACAAACAACAGAGCCTCCCTCAAGTCCTCCTGCAGGCCCTTATAGAACCTCCTGATATACCCTGCCTCGTCCAGCTGGTAGGAATCTGCGTATCGAGCCAGATGGTCGAACTCTCGATGGTACTCCACCACGGTCCGGGTGCCCTGCTTCAGCTGTAAGAACCGCTCCTCCAAATCATCCCTAGCCGACTGCGGAACGAAATACTCCAGCAGTGCGGCCCTGAACTCCTCCCAAGTAACCTCCGCAACCTCCCTATCAGCAAATGTCGTGTCCAACAGCGTCTTCCACCACCTCTTTGCATGGGACTCCAGGCAGGAGACAACCAGAGCCACCCTCTCCTCCCAGGGACACCGTATCCCGGTCAGCATCTCGTACATGATATCTAGCCACTCTTTCGTCCGAACAGCCGACTCTGTCCCCAAATAGGATGGGGGAGAAAGACCCCGGAAGATGCTCAGCCAGTTGGCCCCCGGGTTTGGCTGCGGGGCCGGAACCTGCTGGGCCCTGATGGCCTCTAGGATGGCAGTCAGGGTCTGTCCCATGTCTGACTGAAGGAAAGGAGTGGGGGCCGGTGGGGGTGGTGCAACATCCTGAGCCTGTTGAACTCCACCTTGTGGCGTAGTCCGTGCTGGAGGCTGCGTAACAAAAACACACGCTGAGAAAACGTTCAGATATTACATAAAGGTGGACAATTTATATGTGATTCCCATATGGGCACACCACTGCTTCCGCTGCTTAGTTTGTCCCCAAACTAAATTCGAGCGGGGGTGTCCCAGGGTTAGTGGACTGCTGCTTTTCCGATCGAGGTTTGCTCTGATACCACTTGTAAGACCCCCTTTTTTTTTTTTCAACCACCGGGATCTTAGGCCCAGAATCGCCGCTTTGCGGTGACACCTTCACGTCCTGAAGGGTCATCACCACAAGGCGCCGATTCTGCCGGCCAATTCGATCACAGAAAAGTAGCACAATAATTGAAGTAAGAACAATGCAGTCCACAATAATAAATCACATATATATAATAAAAATCTCCACGAAGGGAGTGTCCACAGAATATCAATAATCAAAGTACTGTAATTGCGGGCTTATGCCCGATACATCATATCCTCACTACAATCTCTCATGCGGAAGCGAAAACAGAAACTACTCAGGGTCGAGACTCACGGTCCCGGCTGTATGGACTCCGGAGCTAGACTGCCCCATCTCCAGGCGCACCGATCTCTGGGGCTGCTCCTCCATGCTGGGCTCCACGATCCCCTAAATGATGCGGTTCGAAAACCGTTAGTCATAAAGACTAAGCCCTATCATCCCCTACCCCTTCCCCCATGGCTCCTAGGTACCGAGCGGGGAGGAAGAAAGGGAAGGACATGACGGTAGAGATTAATCAAGAAATAGATGGCAGCGGAACTAATCTAACAAGTTGTATTCGGTGAGCAGTTAATATAATTGTTATAATAGGTCTAGCAGTAAGAAAAGCAAATATATGAATTTAACCTTCACTTATGCGAGAACACATAAGCAAAAGGGATCTTTTGCAAGGCTCCCAACGTATAAGTGTCCCATACCACTTATACCTTGGGGTGTCGGTTATCAAACAGCAATGGTTGTTATATATTGAAATTAACCTTTGATTTATAAACTTGCCCACACAAGCTTATAGACCAAGGGGTCGTTTTGCAGGTCCTAATGTATAAGCGTCCCATACCACTTATACTTTAGGTGTCAGGGTTTAATGAAACGATTATGCTATGACATGCTAGTGGGTATGATGAAACATGCAAGTGCAACTCACACACCCGACTCTGTGCACACAGACCTTTAGTTCCCCCTTTCGGAGCCGTTACCTCCCAGGATACCTCCGTAGTGGCGGACGGAAGCGGTGGGTTGGGCCTCGCCCACCTCAAAACCAGTAAAAGCACCACTGGTCTGACCTATCGTACGCCTCAACGCTTGGTGCACTAAGCGGACGCCTGCGTACTCTTGCCGGCTGGCGCACCGGACTTCTGTTGGCGAAGTGCTAATCACCCCGCCGAGTCAACGATATCGGTGTCGGTGCAATCGAACTCCCCGATATCGAAAAACCCACCACCTTAACTTTTCCTATCTTATGCACATGCAAGTTTATTCGTAAACACACAAAACCGAGCCGAAGCTCCCCGGACCAAAACGTCCGTCTCCAAACCAACCGAGCCGAAGCTCCCCGGACCAAAACGTCCGTCTCCAAACCAACCGAGCCGAAGCTCCCCGGACCAAAACGTCCGTCTCCAAACCAACCGAGCCGAAGCTCCCATCAATCTTCCTGTGCCAACAGTGTTTGTGAAAGGTGCAGCCCTAGTTACTAGGTTACTCTTGTCGGTTTGTTATTACAGTTTACGTTAGCCCAGGACTGCCCCCGGTATTCCCCGTGAAGGGCTCTCAAGGGGCACTAGGAACCAAGACGGCGGCATTACGGCCCGAAGTTCCCTTTCGCAAGGCACTTATTATTATTGGTTTATCTCCCTTAACCCGATTCCCTTCTCATATTACGATAGGCTATCCTAGGGTGATTTTTAACCTTCCTCTCTTCGGGAAAAGCGATCTTTCGCCGAAACCCGAGCACCTCTTAACTCTAGCTATCACCAATTCTCACTAATCTTTATACCTTCCTATTGTGATTTCCTCCACCATTGCCTACCCAGACAATATGATTAACTCCAATGTCTTCCTCAGATCATGTCCTATTGCAATTCACAAATTTGTTATATGCTGACCGATCTAGACTATATGTCGAACCGGTTATGCTATGATCTAATACTCATCCAAATGCCCTAAATTATTTATTGGGGACTTATCATGATATAATTAGCCTAAATCCAGAAAATGGTGATTTTCCTAATTTATCTGATGTTTAATTAAATTCCCCGAGAGTCCCAAGGGCTACCGGTTTGAACATGAACTACCCTAAGTAATCATGCAAGATGTCCAGCAAATTTATGATAAATAGTAGGTTATCTCAATAGGTTAAATCCTAAGTATCATAATTTTTCTATCATCAAAAGGGCATGAAAACTATTTTAGAAATAATCTCTAATTTCTGTTGTTTAAGAATCAAGTACAGAAAATATTCTTCCAAAAATTATAAATAATTTATGCCATGCAGATAAAGGCCTAAAATTAGCACTGGCCATGTTTCATAATTTTTCAGCAAGTAATTTATCCATAATTAATTTTTAAACAACAAACCCCTTTCTAATATCTGTGAACAAAGTACTAGATTTACTCAACATAAAATTCTATAAAAATTCAGGGATCAGTGTTCTACTAGTCAAGATCTAAATCAAGAATTTTAACTGATTGTAGTTAATTTAAAACCTCCAAATATTTGAAACAACAAATCGGGCTAATAATCCATTAACACATGAAGTATAATATTTATTAATCATAAAATTCCAGGAAAATTACCATAAGTCTAAAACATCCTAAAACTCCCTCCTCCCGAGTTTCATGATTTTTGGATTAGATTTAGTGCTTAAAATAACTAAATTACATTTCTATCCTAATTCAAAATTTTAACTTTCGAGATACCTAATTACCTCCAATCCCTTCACTATTTCAACCAGAGGGTTTTCAGTATATCATACCACTCTCCTCCAAATTTCAAGGGCATACAAGAGCTTTTGCTCCTATGTCCTTCACAAACCTCAAAACCCTTCATTTAGGGTTTGAGCTTGGATCCTAGGGCAAACCAACCCTAAACCTCACCATTTTCCTCAAAGCAGGTTATAACACCCTTCTAAGTCAGAGATCAGAAAATCAGCCTCTGTTGAGGTGATTTGACCTTTCCAAACTCTTAGTGCACTTTTTACTAAAAGGTGTCTCTCTAATGCCTAGTTAAGGGTAGAAGATTTCTCAACCAAAACTCCTCCAAATCAATTGGAATTTTGTACAGACCTAGGTTTTATAGCCAGGGACCACTCACCAAAATTTGGGAGGGTTTGGAGGTCATTTGACCACCTAAATAAATTCCTCTAAGTTTATTAAATTAAAACAAAAACTTTAGGCAAAGTATCTCCAAAAATTCTCATTTTTGGTCCGCCTTTAGATATAACCAAGGTTAACCCCCTGCCCAAATTTCAGGTCATTTGGACAAGGGACGAAGAGTGGGCATCCGTTTTAATTTCTGCCCAACTCTAGGTACAGCCCCCACTAAAATGGGTGCTGCGGTCGAACCGCTTACCCAAACGAGTTGAAACCAATTTTAAATTAATCTAGACTCGAAGGGCTACGACTTTCGTGACTGGATACTTTTCCTAAAATGGCCTCTAAGAGCCTCGTTTTGCAGCATTAAAATATGCCCATCCAAGTATAATTTCCATACACAATTATTTACATAATTTTTATATTAAAACAGTTTTTACTGTTCGTCTTCTACAGAACCCGAAAACCAGACATAGAAACTCATATTTCCTGTAAGCTTTCCATGATCCGTTGCCGGCCGTCCGGTCACTTCCCTGGCCAGCCACCACCACCACCACCTCCGTTGAGGCGATGGCTAGCGGTCGGCGGTGGTTTGGCCGCCGGAGGTGGCGGTTTCCGGCGAACTCAAAAATACCTTTTTCATGGTTTTCCCATGAAAACGAGAGATGGGTCCGGCTCCGTTGAGCGCAAACTTCCTTTCTAAGAATCCTAAGATCTACCCACGAAAGAGAAGAAGTAGAGGAGGACCTTGTTCGCGGTTTGGAGGCGAGAAGAACGACGGGGTGCCATGGCGCAGTGGTGGCGTAGCCGAACTTCTCCTACAGCAAGAACAAAGATCTGATCCGTTTACTTGAGCGTGTAAACTTCTCCTCTTGCCCCAAGTGGGCTTTTATAAGTCAGAAAGTGGGGAGGTGAAAGGGTAAAGCCGTAATGTCCATGAAGGCTCCTCTTAATAGCCTTTCGGTTACAGTGAAGGGATAGGAAACGGTGGAAGATGAACAAGTGTGTCCAGTTGGCGGTTTCCTATTGGACCACATCTTCCTCCTTTATTATATAATTACAGAAGGAAAAACGGCCTGTAATTATTCCTGGTGTAACTTCCCACACCAGCATTTATTTCCACGCGTGTTAAAATAATTTCGGGCCTGAACCGTCGTTTCGGCCAATGTCACGGGCGTGACACATAGGTCACGGGCGTGACAGGCCCGGATAGCCAATTTTGGGCTCGACAATCGTCGAACTGAGATCGACGATCGTCGAAGGGTGGTCACGGGCGTGACACTTGGGTCACGGGCGTGACAGGCCCGGGTGGTTAATTCTGGGCCGACGATCGTCGATTTGAGATCGTCGGTCATCGAATGGTGGTCACGCCCTAGATCACGGGCGTGACACCTAGGTCACGGGCGTGACAGGCCCGAACGGCAAATTCTGAGGTCGACGAGCGTCGAACTGAGATCGACGGTCGTCGAAGGCTGGTCACGCCCTAGGTCACGGGCGTGACACTTAGGTCACGGGCGTGACAGGCCCGAGTTCAATTTCGGCGATCATTTTACGAAGATCGACGATCGTCGAAGGAGTCACGCCCATGGTCACGGGCGTGACACTTTGGTCACGGGCATGACATGTCCGGGCTGCAAGGTCGACGATCGTCTCACGGAGATCGACGATCGTCGAAGGAGTCACGCCCTTGGTCACGGGCGTGACACCTTGGTCACGGGCGTGACATGCCCCGGCAGCATGTTCGACGATCGTCTCACGGAGATCGACGATCGTCGAAGGAGTCACGCCCAGAGTCACGGGCGTGACGGGTCGGTCACGGGCGTGACCAACCCGTGACCCGAAATCTCGATCGATTTATTTCAGTTTTTTGGGCTTCCTAGGGTTCCGTGACGACCAAACGACTCCTAGGGGTCTAGCCGGAAATGGGATGTAACAATTCCAGCACTACTCGAGTACAATATATATTACTCGAGTAATGGATTTAGAAAAATTGTACTTTCTGAAAATTATTTTTCTTCAAATGAAATCAGCAGCCATTCTTTCTTCCATTGCTTTAGTGCTTTGAAAATAAAGTGTGTCTCAATAGAGAGGCTACACATGAGTCAACACCATGGATAACACAATGAGGGATTACATTGTATGGTCCTGTGTTTGGATACTCATTATAGACTGATATTGGTCTACACTTGACAATTATAACCTGCAAGCACTCAAATTGAAAAAAGCATCAAATACAAACTAAATTTATCTTAGTTCAAGGGTGACTTCATACAAATCAAGGTTATTGTGGATGCAATACCCAAAAGAAGCATTGAGTGAGCTGTACACACTCGATTCCTTTCAATGAATCGACGAATGAGATATCGCAGAGCGATAGTAGATATTGCCAGGAGATAATGCCATGTTGTGTTGGACATGTGTCAGGTTGGCTGTTAAGCGATCAGTAAGCGGTGGTTGACTGGGGTCAAAGTCGATGTCACCACACACAGTCTATATTGCGCGACAATATCGCTACAGTTGACCAATCAGCTGAAATCTTGGCCTTTGCTTTGTTTTGATGAAATGATCATGTTGCTGGGATTAATCCCGAGTCCACTTATGCAGAGGAGTGGAGGAATGAGAATTCGTTCTCTTCTTCTTACTCTCATTCCTTCTTTAATCCAAGTTCTTGAGAGAAAGAACTAAGGGCTGGAGCTAGGGGCTGGAGCAGAGCTTTAATAGCTCGTTGAAGGAGTTTCTACAGGCGGGAGCTAGATCTGAGGTTAGATCTGCGAAGAGGAAAGCGAGGTGCTTCTTCCCAATAAGATAGAAAGTGTCGTCATGGCTCCGAAACGACGTACAAGGGTAACGATTTTCTCCTTGGATAAGTGAAGTCTTCAATATGCATGTGTGCATGGAACCCCTCACCAAAAGGTGAAGAAAAGGGTGGTTCCAATGGGTCGATCGTTGTGATCCCAAATAGATTTGCATTAGATCTGTAAATGTAAAGTACAGAATAGGCATGCTTGTGAAGCCCATCTAGACATGTTGGTCTGGATTGGTGATGCTTTTTTTCGAACAATAAAAGACTCAGCATATAAAATGAGTAGTTGTACAGAGTCTGTGGGTGAGGACTGTGAAATGAGAAGTAGCAGGATGTACTGGAGTTCAGCTCAAGGAAAGATCACGGTTTTTGAGAACTGTTGATATCGCCAGGCGATAGTGAGTATCGTCAGGCGATAGCTCCCAGTGAGCTAAAAGCCTATCTTTGGGAGACCTGTGGGCTAACATTGATGAGACCTGTCTCATGGAGACCTGTGGGTCATTTCTTGTGAAGCCTACATCTGGGAGATTTTGCTATATGAGTGAGAACTTAAATAGTTCTGCTTGTTCAAGGGGATGCTGACCCACGTCATGTCACGACCATGAAGGTTTTGGCTTTTGGCGCATGATGGTTTGAGCAATGGGTAATGGCTTGACCTATACCCACCTTTTGACGATCGACAAGGGTTGAGTCACTGGATTGAAATGTTGTGATCTCCTTTGGCTTTGTCGACTCATAGGAAGAAAAGAGAGAAATGCTCGAAATTAAACCATCAAGCCCGGGACTGCGAATGGTGGTGGTTCCCTGGAAGTCTGGTATACCTAGAATGTTCCCTGAGTGCACGGGGCGTGTGGCTGCTGAGCCTACGTATGTGGTGAATAGTGCTTGCATGCACATTGTGAATGCCACTATATATATGTTGTTGTTTGCAGGGAAGGAGAATCGCTACCCCAAGCAAGGGGTGGGGTCATTATAATTTGGTCTATGAAGGCTGGCCGTTGCTTTGTTTGTTACCTTCAGGTGGGTTGTTCTATGCAGGTGCTGGAGAGCCAAGTGGGAAGTAGTGGGCTGAAGCCCTTATGCTGCTATTGGCTAGCCCTTGAAGGTCCAAAGGCGATCTTTTAATGATTTCATGTGTGGCCGGCCTGCATGCCGAAGTATGAAGACACCTGATGTAAAGAAAACTAGTGTAAGGCCTTAAGGCCAAAACATGTGTGTTGTAATAAATTTCATTCCAGTGTTTTATCGTGGACATTCCTGGATGTTGGGTTCATAACTTAAATTGCTTCCGCTAGAATGCTCTGAGTTAGGATGATTTCATATCTAAACTAGGATTTGGGATCAAAAATTAACCCCTTTAACTGTCTGGGGTATATGGCATTGCGCCCCAGTTGGACCTTCTATCAGATGCTATGCGACAGATGGGGGTGTTACAAATTGGTTTCAGTTTCTATTCTCGGTCTCCCTTCTTCGAATTCTTGGTCGAAATCTTTAAGGGGTGGTGAGCACGTGTATGTGCGTTACCGTGATAACAAAAATTAACCCATGAATGTCCACTTAGGAATGTAAATTAACATGTTTGAGGAACTTGCATGTTCCTTTGATTTCTTTTGATAATAGTTTTAGTTGCTAAATTACGTGTTTCATGATTGGAGGCAACTAGAAGTGGTGTATGGATGCAAGAACCCCAACACTCAGTGGAGAGTAATGCACCAGATGTGGTGCCAACACCTCCTCCTTCTTCGGATTGCAAACAGTTGATTGCGGAAATCGTGGTCGCTTTAATCAATGCGCTACCAGGAGTTCATGGACAACCTCTTGTTCCTGAGGTGATCCGGGAATCGATTGGAGCAGTTGATCTTGGTGCGGTACAACAAGTGGTCGTTGAGCAAGTGACTGCTAGATGAGTGGAGGAAAATAAATTATAACACGTGATGAGTTTCCATCCTCCAATGTTTATGGGTAGTGGAACCCCGATGCAAGCGGAAGATTAGCTTTCGAGGGTAAAGAGAATTCTGTCGGCAACTGAAACTGAGGAGCGATAGAAAGTCACTATAACTACTTTCTTACTAGATGGTGAGGCTAGACTATGGCGGGATGAATTGGAGCTGCACCAGTTTGCTGGTCAGTCTTTGTTCGAGATCTCATTGGGGGAGTTCTAAAGATGTTTCTTGGCCAGATATATTCCATCTATGCAGCGGTTCACAATGGAGAATCAATTTCAAAAACTGAATCAAGGCGAGAGGTTGGTGGACGAATACTTGCACGAGTTTACAAGGTTGGGAAGATATGCAGGCTTTACGTTTGCAGATGAAGAATGAAAGATAAATCGGTTCTATGAAGGGTTGAGAGATGACTTGCGATTGCTTCTCTCAGGACCGATGACGCAGGGTTTTCTTACCCTGGTAAATTAGGCCGTTCCCTTGAACTGGACTTCAAGCACGTGCAATGAAAGAATTACTTGGCGGTAAAGAACCCAGAGTTCAAGGTACTTAGTTCTTCGAAGTCTGGGTATCGACGGTGGAACAGGAAGTCAAAAACTTCTACACCGGTTCCTTCAACTCCTACTTCTGAAGCAACGTCAGGGAAAGGTCCTTTCACTTGTTATACATGTGGCAAGGTAGGACATAAGCCCATGATTGTCTTAGTGGCCCTCCAAACGGTGGAGAAAAGGATGAGTGCTACTTATGTTGAAAATGGAAATTCAGTGTTGGAATCTACTACATCCCAGGAACAACCCCGAGTCTATAATCTTGGCCAATAGAAGGCCATAAAACAGAGTGACGTCGTCACATGTATGAGATAAGATACAGTTTTTACTGCAATCCATACTTAGTAGCTTGTACATTACTTGCTTGTGATTTGTTTGTATTAGGCTTTTTCCTAATATCGGGCTATCCAGTGAGAGCACTGTTCGTTATAAGAGCTTCTCATTCCTTTATGTATAAGGACTTCGTAGTACATATTAGAGTGCCTTAATTTATACCGACAGATGGAGTGAATGTGTTACTACCTAATGGGTGCATGATGCGCATGGATAGATCTTGTTGTGTTGAGTTACGGATAGGAAATCATGTTTTTTGCTTGAAAGCGTCTGTATTGACGATCTCAGAGTTCGATGTAATATTTGGTATGGACTGGCTCTCAGAGCAGCGTGCTTGCATCGATTGAAATTCTAAGGAAGTCCTACTGGGGAAAAATACCAAACGTGATACTAAATTCACGGGTATGCGAGGAATGAGCTAGATGTTGATGTCTGCTCTTCAAGTAGTCAAAATTGTTCGAAAGGGCGCAGAATTGTTATTCGTATTATTAGAAGCTGTTGAGCCAAATCAAGTATTAGTGACGTTACTATTGTATCAGAGTTCGCAAATGTATTTCTTAAGGATCTCCCTGGGCTTCTACCCCAACGAGAGATTGATTTTTCTATTGAGTTTGTGCCAGGTGCGAAACCTGTTTCCCGCTCACAATACCGAGTAGCAACAAAGGAGATGGAGGAGCTTAAGGTTCAAGTTGCAAGTGCAGCTATAGCAATGCTATATATGCCCAAGTATGTTACATTGGAGCGCACTGGTTATTTTTGTAAAGAAGAAGGACGGTAGCTTGCGTCTATGCATCGATTATTAAGAACTGAACAAGCTAACGGAAAAGAACAGGTATCTGATTCCACAGATAGATGACTTGTTCGATCAGCTGGTTGGATCAATGGTATGCTCAAAGCTAGACCTAAATTTTGGTTATTACCAGTCGAGGATTTGGGAAAGTGAGATCCTAAAGATAGCGTTTGACACATATTATGGGAATTACGAGTTTACTGTGATGCCTTTCGGACTCACTAACTCACTAATGCACCATCAGTATTTATGCATCTGAAGCACAGGACTTTTAGAGAGTATCTGGAACTGTTTGTAATCGTCTTCATCAACGACCTACTGGTATACTCTTAGTGTGAAGAGGAGCATGCAAAACATTTGGGGTTTTTTCTGCATACTCTAAGAAGAAATCGTTTATATGCCAAGTTCTCGAAGTTCAAGTTTTGGATATCTTCGCTGGCTTTTCTAGGTCACATCATAAGTGGAAAGGGGATTGCTGTGGATGCGTTGAAGATTGCTGCAATACAGGAGTGACTTGTACTTAATTCTGTACTGGAAGTCAGGAGTTTCCTGGGCTTGCCAGCTACTATAAGCAATTTGTAGAAGGCTTTTCGAGTATTTCTTTACCTCTCATGACGTTGAAGAGAAAGAATCAAAAGTTCATTTGGATGCCGAAGTGTGAGAGAGCTTTTGAAGAGTTGAAGAGTCGGCTGTCCACGGCGTCTGTGTTATGTTTGCCATGTGTTACAAAAGGCTTTGAGATCTATAGTGATGCATCGGGGAGCAGCTTAGGCTGCATTATTTTGCAATATGGGCATATGATTTCCAATATATCTCGTTAGCTGAAGGTACATGAGCGGAATTATCCAGTCCATGACTTGGAGTTGGCGGCTGTGATATTCTCTCTTAAGTTATGACAATACTATTTATATGGCATGAATGTTGACATCTTCACGGACCATAAGTTCCTGAAGTACTCATTAGATCAGAAGGATCTAAAGATGCGATAGCGAAGGTGGATGGAGTTCCTTGGGGACTACACCTTTAAGATTCATTACACTCTCGGGAAGGGAAATGTAGTCACTGATGAGCTGAGTCGCAAGACTACAACACGAGCAAACAAGTTACAAATAAATAATTAGCATCTGATTCGTGTGTTGGAGGATTTGGATATCTCTTGTGTTGACAAGAGAATGAGCGAGGAAGTATGCTTGAACTGGATGAAGGTGCAATATAACCTTGCGGACAGAATTCAACGGGTTTTGGAATTGGACGAAAACATGATCACTATATAACAAAAATAGTAGATGGGTCCAATTCCCAATTCTCACTAGACGATGGTCTTTTAAAGATAGACGGTCGAGTGCGCATACCTAATGTTTGTAAGTTATTGGAGGAATTGATGTACGATACACATTTTACAAAGTACTCAATCCATCCTGGAGCACTAAAATGTTCAAGGATATGAAGAAACTATCTTAGTGGCCAGGGTTGAAGGACATCACACTGTATGTGGTGAAGTGCCAGACTTGCGCCTTAGTAAAGGCTGAATGTCAAAGAACCAGTGGTTTTCTGAAGTCTTTACCAATTCCGGAATGGAAGTTTGATGATATACGATTGATTTCATGCACAGGTTGCCGAGATCACAACGCGGAAACGATTCCATTTGGGTGATCGTAGACCGATTGTCTAAAGTTGCACACTTTATTCCTGAATCGAAGGGACGATTCAGTGGAAAAAATAGCTAAACTTAATGTTGAGCAGATCGTACGATTGCACGGTGTGCCCTATAGCATCGTTAGTTAACGAGATGGGCGCTTTACTTCTATTGATTGGAGGCTAATACATTAGTTGTTGGGGACTAAACTGAACATCAGTACGTCCTTTCATCCTCAAATGGATGGTTAGACCAAGAAGACCACCAGAATTATGGAGGATATGCTCCGAATTGTGCGCCTTGGATTTCTGAAAGAGGTGGGAATACCATCTCTATATGATAGAGTTTTCCTACAATAATAGCTATCAAGCTAGCATACAGATGGAGCCCTTTGAATCTTTATATGGTAGGAAATGTCGTACACCTTTAGCTTGGGAAGAAACAGGCGAGTCTAAGTTATATAAACTTAAAGAAGTCGAAGATGCTAATTCGACGATACACACTATTCACGAGAGGTTACTGGTAGCCCAAGATAGGCAGGCGAAGTACTATAATGCCAAGCACTGAAATGTGGAGTTTGCGGTTGGCGATTGGGTATACTTAAAGATCAAGCCATTCAAAGGCTTGTCCAGGATTTGACGCTTGAAAAAGTTGAATCCAATGTATCTTGGTCTGTTCGAAGTGGTTAAACGAGTTGGAGAAGCTACCTATCAGTTAGTCCTTTCAGCGGAACTAAGTGGCTCGCACGATGTGTTTCACATATAGGTTCTATGAAAAGCTGTGAAAGAGCCAACGCAAATGATTGCGAAAGATCGAGTATCGATCGATCTTGAGCTAACCACAAAGAATAGACCCATTTGAATTGAGGATACGGAGATCAAGTAACTACAGAACAAGACAATCGGGATGGTCAAGTTCCGTTGGGGCAATAATGGCCGATAAGAGCTGAAATGGGGGCGAGAGCAAACCATGTGCGAGGAAGATCCCGAGTTGTTTGTAAATTAATATTGTAATATATTTTTTTGATGTTGTAACATTTTACTTGTTGTTTTTCCTTCATAGAAATACAATTTTGGGACGAAATTTTTGTAAGGAGGGGAGGATTGTAATACCCCAAAAATGAGAAACAAAACTTTTGAAAACTATCGCCGGGCAATATTGAGTATCGCCAAGCGATAGCATTAGACTCGACGCACTCAATGCCTAAAAGCATCGAGAGAGAGCTTAACATACTCAATGCTAAAAAGCGTTGAGAGAGCTTAACACACTCAATGCCTAAAAGCGTTGAGATAGCTAAAAGGGTTGAGTGAGCTCGATGGACTTGACACCTAGAAGTGTTGAGTGAGCTGTACACACTCAACGCATTTCGACGAATTGGCGAGGGAGATATCGTTGGGTGACACTAGATATCCCTAAGAGATAATGCCATATTGTGTTGGACGCGTGTCTGGTTGGATGTTAAGTGGTCAGTAAGAGGTGGTTGACTGGGGACAAAGTCAATGTCTCCAGGCGATTGTCGATATCGCACGACGATATTGCTAAAGTTGACCAGTCAGCTCAAATCCTGGCCTTTACTTCATTTTGATGAAATGATCCTATGGCAGGGATTAATCCCAAGTCCACTTATGCAGTGAAGTGGAGGAATGAGAATTCATTCTCTTCTTCTTACTCTCTTTCCTTCTTTCATCCAAGTTATTGAGAGAAAAAACTAAAGGCTGGAGCAAGGGGCTGGAGCAGAGATTAAATAGCTCGCTGAAGGAGATTCTGTAGTCAGGAGCTTGATCTGAGGCTAGATTCGCGAAGAGGAAAGCAAGTTGATTCTTCCCAACTAGATAGAAAGTGTCGCCATGGCTCTGAGATGACATAAAAGGGTAATGATTTTCTCCTTGAACAAGTGAAGTCTTCAATATGCATGTGTGCATGGAACCCCTCACAAAAATGTGAAGAAAAGGGTGGTTCTAACGGGTCAATCTTTGTGATCCCATATAGATTTGCATTATATTTGGAAATATAAAGTACAGAATAGGCATGCTGTGTGAAGCCCATCTGGACATGTTGGTCTGGATTGGTGATCCTTTATTTTGTGAACCGAAGAAGACTCCACATATAAAATGAGTAGTTGTATGGAGTTTGTGGGTTAGGCCTGTGAAATGAGAAGTAGCAGGAAGTACTAGAGTTCATCTCCAAGAAAAATACCCAGTAAAGATCACGGTTTTTTAGAACTATTGATATCGCCGGGCGATAGTGAGTATCGCCAAGTGATAGTGCCTAGTGAGCTAGAAGCCTGTCTCTGGGAGACCTGTCAGCTAACATTGATGAGACCTGTCTTGTGGAGACCTGTGGATCATTTCTTGCGAATCTTATATCCTGGAGATTTGGCTATATGAGTGATAAATTAAATAGTTCTGCTTGGGTAAGGGGGTGCCGACCCGCATCATATCACAGCCATGAAGGTTTCGTCTTTCGGCGCATGACGATTTGAGAAACGAGCAATGGATTGACCCGTACCCACCATATGACGATCGACTTGGGGTGAGTCACTGGTTTGAATCGTTGCGAACTCCTTTGGATTTGTCGACTCATATTAAGAAAAAGAGATAAATGCTCAAGATTAAACCATCAAGTCTGGGACTGCGGATGGTGGTGGTACCCGGGAAGTTCAGTACACCGAGAATGTGCATTGATTTCATGGGGCATGTGGCTGCTGAGCCTACGTCTGTGGTGAATGGTGATTGCATGCACATTGTGAATGCCACTATATATATGTGTGTGTTGTTGCTTGCAGGGAAGGAGAACCGCCACCCTGAGCAAGGGGTGGGGTCGTTGTAATTTTGTCAGCGAAGGCTGGCCGTTGCTTTGTTTGCCACCTTCTGGTGGGCTGTTCTATACAGATGCTAGATAGCCAAGTGGCAAGTAGCGGGTTGAAACCCTTGTGCTGCTATTGGCTGGCCGTTGAAGGCCCAAAGGAAAACTTTTAATGTTTTCATGTGTTGTCGGCCTGCGTGCCAAAGTATGAAGACACTTGATGTAAAGAAAACTATTGTAAGGGCTTAAGGCCAAAACATGTGTGTTGTAATAAATTTCATTGCTGTGTTTTATCATGGACATTCCTGGATGTTGGGTTCATAACTTAAATTGCTTTCGCTAGAATGCTCTGAGTTAGGACACGTTCATATATGAACTAGGATTCGGATCAAAAAGTAACCCTTTTAACTTTCCGTGGTATATGGAGTTGGACCCTGACCGGACCTTCTGTCATATGTTATACAACAGAAGGGGCATTACAAACTTATAATGTAGCATGAGTGCACGATATATTTGGTCGTTCTTATAGAAGACTGTGATGGATGGTGCTTAAAATGCACACTCTTGTTATATATCTATACTTGCTGCTTATCTTCTGGGAAGGAGTTCCACCGCACCGGGTATGGGGTGGGGTCGTTATACTGCACATTTGTGGATAGTGATTAGAAAAATCTGGCTCGTAACCTTCTTTTGTTATCACATCATTGTGGTTTATACATGTATAGGTTCTGGAGAGCCAAGCGGGAAATAGAGGGCAGAAGCCCAAGCTATGCAGAACCTCGAAGGCACATGTTTTATTTTCGCTAGTCATATTTTGTCGGCCTGCGTTCCAATGTATGGAAATCATGTAGTAGTTAAAATTTGCTTGTGAGTAAGGCCTTAAGGCTAAAGCAAGACAATGTAATTGTGTGTAATCATTCCTTTAGTGATGTGGACATTCCAGTTCAATTTTTTTTAATGCTTCTGTTAGCATATATTTATGTTATGCGTTGTTGCTTAGTGTTATTGATTGATATCCATTGAGTAACTCTTTTGTTTATTCACTCAATATGTCATGGGATCCCGGCCAGACCACTTTATATTCCTTGGAACGAGCAGGGGTATTACTAGAACGCAACCACATATTCACAATAAGAACATCACATCAACACCCCAAATAAAAATATGAAACAACTAAAGCTCAAAATTGGGTGTGCGACTAGGATCAACTTTTTTGCTTTGGTGAGATATCTGTGAAGCTGAATCGAAAGGCGGGGTTGGCACAAAGGGTCTAGCAAGGATATGACAATAGAAATTGGTACACAAGCTCAACCAGGACAAAATGTTGGCCTACATCATACTCGTACCATCGGTTTTAGATCGGATTCTCCAAATTTTTAGTAGAATTAATAATATTTATGCTAAAATAAAAAGTATAAACTAAAAGCATAAAGAAAAATTAGTTGTACTTGGATTTTTATGAAAGACGAGGGCAGTCGACTAGGAGCACTACATGAATAAACATTTTACACCATATCGCATTCTTAAGTCGACATAACTATTTCCCAAATCACATAAAAGAAATGAATTTAACTCACGACGTGCTAACGGTTAAGAACGCGCTTAGGTGGGTGTAGTAGTGTGCATAACACATGCAAATATAATAAATAAAACTAAAATTAAATGGTACTTCTGTTATGCATATGAAATAGTGCATGTGAGTGGGTAACGAGTAAGATAGCTCTCCCTTGACTTAAACTAAGCAATACACTATAATATATAGTGATAAAGAATTAAATAAAGAGCTAGGGGAGAGACTACCGAATGCTCAGGAATGCGTATACCATAAGATTGCGTTAATATGAAGAATCGTAACCTCCACCTTCAAAATATGTATCCACATGGGTTAGTTTAAATAAAACAAAATAGACAGAAAGAATAAGAAAGGATTATGCATAAAATAGAATTACGATTACTACTTGGGTTATTGTCCTCCAAACAGGACTTATTTAGATTTTCTATGGTTCTAGCCGATGGGAGTATGGAAGGAGAAGTGAACAGAAAACTATTCTAAAATCCGTGTCAATAACGGGTAGCGATACAGTGATAAAAAAGTTAACAACCTACCTGAATAGTAATACCTACTCCTCACAGGTAGATGGAAGATATAATAAGAAGAGAAGGCAAAAACCTCACTTTTCTCAAAAAAATAACCTTGTCGAGTAAGGTGCTGAGGAAGGAGGTTCAAGTCCTTTTGGAGTACTTGTGAAAGCTCAACCTCCACATGCTCAAATAGGGAAGGGAGATTAGTAAATAAAAGAATATAAAATTATAAATAATCATCAATCGGGGGAGTGGTCCTGGTCTCACTCCAAATAGGTTGAGGCAGTAGGATAATGTCGGCATCATTAATAATGCAGTAGGGCTAACCACTATTTGGGTTTCCATAAGCCTAAATCTATATAATCCATGAATTTTAGTTATTCATGTCACATTAAACACAAACATATACTTCAAATATCATATGTGTTTATTATCATGTTTAGGGCTTCTTCAAATCAGTAATCTTGTGGTCAATATTCCCAACAATCTCCCCCGATTTGAAGAACTAAGAACCTCATATGAGAATAGAGAGAAAAAAATAATTAAAATCAAAATGTATACAAGGTATAGTGTAATCATTCCATTCTATATATTGAATTCAAAATACTGTCTACATTAGAAAAACATAATTATAAACCCCAAAAAATTCTAATTTGTTACATGCTTCTTTTCACCATCAGTCAATGTAACCTGCTACTTTCCTTTTTGTCTCTCAAAGTAACTTAGAGGATTTGGTATATTAGGGTGGTTTCTCCTGCGGCTCCTCATTTTTTACACTTATTTCTCATATTTGTTCAATTCCACAGAGCTATAGAATCTTGATGTATGTGTATTTGTTCTTCAAAAGTCATCTCATGTAGTCAAGATTATAGACTTAGACTTTTGGCTCCATTCTTCATATCCAGGTATATTTTGAATTCCCTCCCGTCTTCTCTGCCTAGCTATCATCTCTTATTTAGATGGAACAACTTTCCTTTTGTGAGAGGACTCTACATAATCAAATGTGGAATCATGGTATTTGGGTTCTGGGATGTAGTTTAATTAGGGGTGTATTCAAAGAAAGTCTTGTTGTCCTTGAAATTCATATGGCCTGATCAGTAGTATAATGCATGATAGCTTCCTCCCCATTTCTGACTTCTTTAGAGACATGCTGATAGATATTCTCTTGAATGTCAGATGTCTTTTGCATTGGCATATTCACCCCTCTAGTGAGATGATTCTTTGTTTCTATAAGGAGTTCATCTAGTAGTTGACTATAGTAATCTATTCTCTCTAGAACATTCATCTTGTGTTCAACTATCTTATTTGTTGTTAATTGAAAGGCTTTCTATAGATGTTGTGAGGTAGTAACCTAATTTATTATGATGTCCTGAAGTCATTGTTAAGTTAACTCCTATTGTTGGGATGTGTGATTCACTGCATTGGCAGCCTTCATGAAGAAGTGGAGATTTTGGGAATTCAAATGATTCATCTCAACTTTAAGTCATGTTATTTTCTCAACATTTCATGTCTGAAAATTTGGACTGTTTTATCCACATAAAATGCAAGTTATTTTCTTTGATCATCATGCAGTGCTTTCATCTGAGCCAGGAAATGTATGTAAGACCCCCCTTTTTTTCTTTTCAAACACCGGGGTCTTAGGCCATAGATCACCGCTTTGTGGTGACACCTTCACGCCCTGAAGGGTCATCACCACAAAGCGCCGATTCTGCCGGCCAATTCCATCACAAGAAGGTGGCAAAAAGAAGCACAAGCAAGTTTAATCATAATCAACCAAAAACCGAGCCGAAGCTCCCCGGACCCAAACGTCCGTCTTTTAACCAACCGAGCCGAAGCTCCCCGGACCATTCCGTCCGTCTCTTAACCAATCGAGTTGAAGCTCCAAAAAATCTTCCTGTGCTACAGTGTTTGTGAAATGTGCAACCCTAATTACTTAGTTACTCTTATCAGTTTGTCAATACAGTTTACGTTAACCCAGGACTGCCCCCGGTATTCCCCGTGAAGGGCTCTCAAAGGGCACTAGGAACTATGATGGTAGTTGAAGCCCATCGTTCCCTTTCGCAAGGCACTTATTGTTATTGGTTGAATTCCCTTACCCATTCCCTTCTCATGTTATGATGGACAAACCTAGTGTGATTTTTAACCTTCCTCTCTTCGGGAAAGACGATCTTTCGTCGTACCCGAGCACCTCTTAACTCTAGTCATCACCACTTCTCACTACTCTTCCTATCATTCTATTACAAAATCATCCACACCTATCCACCCAGACTAAATGACTAACTCAAACAACTATCCCAGATCATGTTTTATTGTAATTTAACATTTTGCTATATGTAGACCAGCCAAGACTATTTGTCGAACTGGTTAAGAAATGATCCAATACTCATCTAAATGCCCTAACTTATTTACTGAAGATATATCCTGATATGATTAGCCTATAATCAGAAAATTACAATTTTCCTAATTTATCTGGCATTTAATTAATTTCCCCGAAAATTCCGCGGGCTACTGGTTTGAACATTAACTACCCTAAGTACTCATGCAAGATGTCCAAAAAAATTATTATAAATACTTTGCTATCTCAATATGGTAAATCCTAGGTATCACTATTTTTCTAGCATTAAAATGGCTCTAAAATTATTTTAGCAATATTTTTTATCTTCCTTTATTTATGAATCAAGTACAGAAAATATCCATACAAAATTATAAATTCATTATATTATGCAGGTACAATCTTAAAAATAGCATTGGACAAGTTTCATAATTTTCCAGCAACAATATCATCCATAATTAATTTTCAAAGCATAAAACCCCTTTTTAACATTTGTGAAGGAAGTACTGAATTTACACAACTAAAAATTATACAAAAATTCAGGGGGATCTATTCTGTCCTAAAACATTTACTTCCAAGATTTCATGGGGTTTCAATAAACATAAAGATTCAAATAATTAAAACATCAATTAGGGCTATAACAATCGTTACAAATGAAGTGCTGGAAATAGACATCGTAAAATTCCAGTAAAATTTCTATAGATTCTACCAGCCCCAAAACTCACTCTATCCGAGTTTCACAGCTTTTAGAAAAAGTTTAGTGTCATATTATACTTAATTAGTATTTTACCCTAAAGCTAAGGTTAGGGTTTTGAGGTAACTACCTATCTCCAAATCCTCCAAGATTCCATTCAAGTGGTTCAAATCATGCTAATGTCAACTTTACAGAGTTTCAAGGCAATACGAAAGCAATTGCCCCCATGTCCTTCAAAACCCTCAAAACCCTCCATTTATGATTTGAGTTTAAATCCTAGGGTAAACAAATCCTAAATCACATCATTTTCTCCAAGTGGGTTATAATCACCCCTCTAAGTCAGTGGTAAAAATATCAGCCTCTGCTGAGGTGATTTGGCCGTTCGAACCTCTAGTGCACTTTTTCTCAAAAATGCCTCATTAATTCCTAGTAAAGAATAGATGACTTCCTATCCAAAACTCATCCAAATGAGTTGAAATTTTGTACAGAGCTTGGTTTTATAGACACGGACTACTCACCAAAATTTGGGAGGGTTTGGAGGTCATTTGGATACTTAAATAAATTTCTCTATCTTAATTAAATTAAAAGAAAAACTTTAGGCAAAGTGTCTCCAAAAATTCCCATTTTTGGACTGCCTCTAGGTATGGCTAAGGGTAACTCCCTGACCAAATTTCAGGTCATTTGGACAAGGGATGAAGCGTGGGCATTCATTTTAGTTCCTGCCCAACTCTAGGTACAGCCTCTACTAAAACGGGTGCTGCGGTCAAACCGCTTACCCAAACGAGTTAAAATTAATTTTAAATTAATCTAGACTCGAAGGGATACGACGTTCGTGACTGGCCATTGTTCCTAAATCGGCCTCTAAGTGCCTCGTTTTGCAATATCAAAATGGCCTATTTAATGTATATTTCCTTTATATATCATACACATAATTTTATATAATAAAAATGTTTTACTGTTTATCTTCTTCAAAACAGAGAACTGAATAAAGAAATATATAATTCCTATAGCTCTTCCGTGATCCGTCACTGGCCGTCCGGTCACTTCCCTGGCAACCCACCACCACCTCCGTCGAGGTGATGGCTATCGGTTGGCGGTGGTTTGGCCGCCGGAGGTGGCGGTTTCCGGCGTACCCGAAAAATATATTTTTCATGGTTTTCCACGAAAACACGAGATAGGTCTGGCTCTTTTGAGAACGAACTTCATTTCTAAGATCCTAAGATCTACCCACAAAAGAAGAAGTAGAGGAGGACCTTGTTCGCGGTTTGGAGACGAGATGAACGTCAGATTGTCATGGCGCGGTGGTGGCGTTCCCGAACTTCTCCTACAACAAGAGCAATAATCTGAATCAGTTTGGTCAAGAGTGTAACCTTCTCATCTTTTTCTAAGGGGGCTTTTATTGATCTCCAAGTGGGGAGGGGAAAGGGTGAATCATTCATGGCCATGAATGCTCTCTCTCTCTTAATAATATTTCGGTTACGGTGGAGGGAGAGGAAAAGGTTGAAGATGAAATGGCTGATCCAGGTGGCGATTTCCTATTGGGTCAACACTTCCTCTTTTTACTAAGAAATTAGAGAAGGAAACAGCCCATTTAATACTCCTGGTGTAACTCTCCATACCATAATTTATTATAACTCGTATTAGAATAATTTCGGGCCTGAACTGACATTTCGGCCTTCGTCACGGGCGTGAGAGGTGTTCTACGGTCGATGTTCGTCGAGTTGAGGTCGAAGTTCGTCGAACTGAGGTCGACATTCGTCGAAGGGGTCACGCCCTAGGTCACGAGCGTGACACATCAGTCACGGGCGTGACAGGCCCATGATGCAAATTCTACACTCGGCGATCGTCTTCCGGAGATCGACGATCGTCAAAGGGGGGGTCACGCCCTAGGTCACGGGCGTGACATGTGGGTCACCGGCATGACAGGCCCGGGCTTCAAAAATCTGCGCTCGACGATCGTCTTCCTGAGATCGATGATCGTCGAAGGGGATCACGCCCTAGGTCACGGGCGTGACAGGTAGGTCACGGGCGTGACAGGCCCGGGATGCAAAATCTGCGCTCGACGATCTTCTTCCTGAGATCGACGATCATCGAATGGGTCACGCCCTAGGTCACGGGCGTGACGGGTCAGTCATGGGCGTGACCAACCCGTGACTCGAAGTCTTGGTCGATGGATTTCAATTTTTGGGCTTCCTAGGGTTCTGTCACGACAGACCGACTCCTAGGGGTCTAGCCGGAAATGGGATGTTACAAATCCCTATATACAAAACAAAAATTTCGTCCCCGAAATTGAAGTTAAGCCTACGGGGATTTCTACCAGAATAAAGTAAACTTGTAACATCCCATATGGTTTTCCTATTGAGTTGAAGCGAGGTTATTTGTTTGATAAACGAAGGCAATCTCCCCAATAAACAAAAGATTAGCCCCTACTTTCCTGCGCATGCCTAGGTTCTCAATTTCCCTTATCTAGTCCTACCGGTTCAATATAAGAAGGTAATTTGTAGTATACCAAGAGGTGGTGAGGTATACCTGACTGAACAACTCTGGGTATTTTTGCCTCATCAGGTCCTGCGAATCCCAGGTGTGCTCTTTCTGACAATGGTTCCTCCACAGAACCTTGACTAAGGGGATCTTCTTACGGCACAAGATCCGTACTCCTTTGTCATCGATCCGAACCTGCTCCAAGTGAACAGATCGGTCTGAAGCTACCGGCCATTCGGTGGTAAAAATCTACTACTCCAGGCGTAGTAGAGCCCTCCTCAGCGAAGAAATGTGGAAGACGTCATGCATAGCTGCAAGCTCTGGTGGCAACTCCAGCCTGTAAGCTAGGGCCCTGATCCGCTCCAGGATCCTGTAAGGGGCCATATACCTAGGGCTGAGCTTCTTCCTCCGACCACGCACCCGTGAAACTCCATGCATGGGCTGAATCTTCAAAAACACTCGGTCCCCCACCTGAAACTCCACCTGACGATGTCGTGCATCATAGTACTTAGCTTGTCTGCTCTGCGCCTCTAACATCCTGTCTCTGATCAGTCTCACGTGAACCTCGGTGTCTTCAACAAAGTCTGATCCCAACGCCTTCGGATCCTCGTCCTGAATCCAAGAAAGCGGGGTCCTGTACTTCCTTCCATACAAGGCTTCATAAGGCGCCATCCTGATGCTGGACTAGTAGTTGTTGTTATATGAGAAGTCGACTAGGTGTAAGAGCTTCTCCCAAGGTTCCCCACGGTCCAAAATTCATAGCCTCAAAAGATCTTCCAGCGTCCGATTGGTGCGTTCCGTCTGCCCATCCGTCTGGGGATGGAATGCGGTGATGAAGGTAAATCGCGTGCCTAAGTAAGCCTGCACGGATCTCCACTCCCTAGAGGTGAACCGACCATCCCGATCCGACACGATCGCCTTGGGCACCCCGTGATATCGAACAAACTGCTCCACAAATCTCCACACTAGTACTCCCACAGAGTCATCCTTTTTGATTGTAATTAATCTTGCCACTTTCGTCAACCGATCGACGATGACCCAAATTAAATCGTTTCCCGTCCGTGATCGGGGGAGTCCATGAATAAAATCCATTGCGATGTCCTCAAATTTCCACTCTGGCACTGGGAGTGGCTGTAGCAATCCAGCGGGGTTCCTGCACTCCGCCTTCACCAACTGGCATGCCTCGCAATGAGTCACGAAGTACGTAATGTCCTTCTTTATCCCTGGCAAAAACATCATCTTCTTCAAATCTGCCGTCATCTTGGTCATCCCCAGGTGTATAGAATTTCTGCTACAATGCGCCTCCGCCATGATGTCCTCCCGAATCCGGCCTCCTGCGGGTATATATACATTGCCTTTAAAATATAGCAATCCATCTCTTAGGAAATAATCTCCCGTCGAACCCTCCTTCAAGGCGTGGAATATCGGCTCTGCCCACGCATCTGTCCTCTGTCCGTCCCGGATGCGGTCCCGAATATCATCTATGGCCACCATCGATGATAAATATTCCCTATACAGCTCTGGATCATTCTTGGATACAAGGGATATCTGCATATCGCTGAAGGACCGGACTAACTCCATGGACAGAACCTGGGGCCTGGCTTCGGAAGTGGCAGCTCTCCGACTCAACAGGTCGGCCACCACGTTTTCCTTCCCTGGATGGTAGTGCATCTCATACTGGTAATCCGCTAAGAACTCCACCAAGCATCTCTGCCTGATATTCAGCTCCTTCTGTGTGTCCATGTATTTCAGGTTCTTATGGTCGGAGTAGATGTTGCAGTGGACTCCATAAAGATAATGGCACCAGACCTTCAGAGCAAAAATGACCGCTCCAATCTTAAGGTCGTGCACCGGGTAGTTCTGCTCATGCTTCTTCAGTTGGCGAGACGCATATGCAATCACATGGCCCTTCTGCATCAGTACAGCTCCCATACCCTGGTAGGAAGCATCGGTGTAGACCTGAAAACCTTCCCTCCCCGAGGGGAGAGTAAGTATGGGAGCCGAGGTGAGTCGATCCTTCAGCTCCTGGAAAGCCGTCTGGCACTGCGGGGTCCAAACGAAAGGTACCTCCTTCTTCGTCAAAGATGTGAGTGGGAGGGCAATTTGAGAGAACCCCTCCACGAACTTCCGGTAATAACCGGCAAGTTCTAGGAAACTTCGTACATCGGTGGCTGTCTTCAACTGCGGCCAATCTCGAACTGCCTAAATCTTTGCCAGATCCACTGCCAATCTGGCTCCACTGATAATATGGCCTAGGAAGCCCACCTCCCTTAACCAGAACTGACATTTGCTGAACTTTGCATATAAGTTATTCTCCCGCAGTCTTTGTAGGGTCAGTGCAAAATGGCGAGTGTGCTCCTCCTTCGTTCTCGAGTAGATGAGGATGTCATCGATAAACACAATGATAAACACATCTAGGTACTCCTTGAAAACCTGGTTCATGAGGGTCATGAACGCCGAAGGTGCATTCGTGAGCCCGAAGGGCATCACCGTAAACTCAAATAATCCATATCTGCTACTAAAAGCAGTCTTCTGAATATCCTCCTCTCGAATCCGAAGCTGGTAGTAGCCTGACCTCAAATCCAATTTTGAAAAGAAGTGTGCCCCCTCTAGCTGTTCGAACAGCTCGTCTATCCTCGGCAGTGGATAGGTATTCCGGACCGTAACTAGTTTAGTGCTCGGTAATCGATGCACAACCTGAGTGTCCCGTCTTTCTTTTTGACGAACAATATCAGAGCTCCCCATGGTGATGAGCTCGGCCAGACAAACCCTGCCTCTACTAGTTCCTGCAACTGACTTCGGAACTCTGCCAATTCTTTCGGGGCCATCCTGTAAGAGGCCCTAGATGCCTGCTTGGCCCCCGACACATGCTGTATCTGTAATTCATGCTCTCGGTGCGGAGGTAGTCCTGGCAGTTTCTCTAGAAAGATGTCAGCGAAATCTCGCACCACCGGGATGTCTGTCACAGACTCCTTGACTTCCGCCATCTCAAATAGAATCTGATAAACCTCCTCTCCCTGTAGATGGGCCTTTACAGCCTGTACCGAAGATAAGAGTATACGAGAGGAAGGTCTTATACCTTCAATTACAATGAAAGTGTCCCCGTGTCTCACAGTCATCCTCTTCACTTGGCAATCAATCTGGGCATGGTTACTAGTGCAGCGATACCATGCCCATGATAAGATCGTAGTCCGTCAGCTTCAAAACCATCACTGGAGCCTCGAACGCTTTTCCACCAATTTATGCCTCCATATTGCAGTGGTCCGAGGTAAGGAGTTCAGATCCATCCAGTAGTTGCACCCTCATCTTCGAGCCCGTGAATCGCTCCATGCCTTCCAGCCCTTTTATGAACGTTTCCGACACAAAGGAGTGAGTAGCTCTAGAATCAAAAAGCATGCGGGAAGGCTTGCCGCTGATGAAGACTATACCTGGGGTTATTAGATGTCTTAGGGTTTTATAACGAGTTTTCTTTCCTTGTTAATCTATCTAGTGCGGTTATAAGATTTAACAACTGAGAGAGAAATTCTATGAAAATAACGAAGCATTGCAGCGTACCTGCTATGACTTGCTCTGGATTTTAAGGCTCCGCAAGATCCAAAGCATACACCTGCTCTCTTTCCTGTCTACGATCTCCCCCTGGTATCCATGACCTCGGCCACGTCCTCGGCCTCCGAAATGCTGAGCAGGTGGGCTACCCTGTGGTGTTGGAGGTGGTTCCCCCCTCATGGGGCAGTTCCTCTAGATGTGCCCAATCAGATGATAATGAAAGCACTCTGGTTGGGGATACGCCATTCCCCCGGGTCTCGGCATCTCCTGCATCCGAAGAGGTTGAGGGGCCAATATCACCTGCTCCCTCGGCTCCTGCCTCACTTCCTGACGAGGCTTGTCCTCTGTCCTTCTCCCCTCTGGTATAATACCTCGCCGCTGGTCATTTCTGGCTCTCCGGCCCTGATCCTCTGCTTTCCGCTTCCGGCCCTAAGTGGTGTGCCAATCAGCCTCAATCCTTTTTGCCATCTCCAAAATTTGGGAGATAGGCCCATCAGATACAAACAACAAAGCCTCCCTCGAGTACTCCCGCAGGATCTTATAGTACCTCTTGATGTACCCTGCTTCATCCAGATGGTAAGAATCTGCATATCGAGCCAAGTGGTTGAACTCCCGATAATACTCCAGCACCGTCCGGGTGCCCTGCTTTAGCTGTAAGAACCGCTCCTCCAACTCATCCCTGGCCAACTGCGGAACAAAATGTTCCAGCAGCGCGGCCCTGAACTCTTCCCAGGTAACCTCCGCAACCTCCCTATCGGCAAATGTCATGTCCAGCAGCGTCTTCCACCACCTCTTGGCATGGGACTCCAGGCAAGAGACAACTATAGCCACCCTCTCCTCCCAGGGACACCGTATCCCGGTCAGCATCTCGTACATAATATCCTGCCACTCTTCCGTCCGAACCGCCAACTCTGTCCCAAAGTAGGACGGGGGAGAAAGTCCTCGGAAGATGCTCAACAAGTTGGCCCCCGGATTTGGCTGCGGGACCGGAACCTGCTAGACCCTGAAAGGATCAAGAATGGCAGTCAGAGTCTGTCCCATGTCTGACTGAAGGAAAGGAGTGGGGACCGGTGGAGGTGGTGCAACGTCCTGAGCCTGTTGAACTCAACCTTATGGCGTAGGCTGTGCTGGAGGCTGCGTAACAAAAACCCATACCGAGAAAATGTTCGATTTTTTACTAAAAGTGGACAATTTATATGTGATCCCCATATGGGAACACCACTGCTTCCGCTGCTTAGTTTGTCCCCAAACTAAACTCGAGCGGGGGTGACCTAGGGTTAGTGGGCTGCTACCTTTTTCAGATTGATGTTTCCTCTGATACCACTTATAAGACCCCCCCTTTTTTTTCTTTTCAAACACCGGGGTCTTAGGCCCAGGATCACCGCTTTGCCGTGACACCTTCATGCCCTGAAGGGTCATCACCACAAAGTGCCGATTCTGCTGGCCAATTCCATCATAGGAAGGTAGCAAAAAGAAGCACAAGCAAGTTTAATCATAATCAACCAAAAACCGAGCCGAAGCCCCCCGGACCAAAACGTTCGTCTTTTAACCAACCGAGTCGAAGCTCCCCGGACCATTCCGTCCGTCTCTTAACCAATCGAGCCGAAGCTCCCAAAAATCTTCCTGTGCTACAGTGTTTGTGAAACGTGCAACCTTAATTACTAAGTTACTCTTATCAGTTTGTTAATACAGTTTACGTTAACCCAGGACTGCCCCCGGTATTCCCCGTGAAGGGCTCTCAAAGGGCACTAGGAACTATGATGGTAGCTGAAGCCCATCATTCCCTTTCGAAAGGCACTTATTGTTATTGGTTGAAATCCCTTACCAATTCCCTTCTCATGTTACGATGGACTAACCTAGTGTGATTTTTAACCTTCCTCTCTTTGGCAAAGACGATCTTTCGTCGAACCCGAGCACCTCTTAACTCTAGCCATACCCACTTCTCACTACTCTTCCTATCATTCTATTACAAAATAATCCACACCTATCCACCCAGACTAATTGACTAACTCCAACAACTTTCCCAAATCATGTCTTATTGAGATTAAACATTTTGCAATATGTAGACCAGCCTAGACTTTATGTCGAACCGGTTAGGAAATGATCCAATACTCATCCAAATGCCCTAACTTATTTACTGGAGATATATCCTGATATGATTAGCCTATAATCAGAAAATTACAATTTTCCTAATTTATCTGGCATTTAATTAATTTCCCCGAAAATTCTGTGGGCTACCGGTTTGAACATTAACTACCCTAAGTACTCATGCAAGATGTCCAAAAAAATTATTATAAATACTTTGCTATCTCATTATGGTAAATCCAAGGTATCACAATTTTTCTAGCATTAAAAGGGCTCTAAAATAATTTTAGCAATATTTTCTATCTTCCTTTATTTATGAATCAAGTAAAGAAAATATCCATCGAAAAATTATAAATTAATTATATTATGCAGGTACATTCTTAAAAATAATATTGGCCAAGTTACATAATTTTCCAACAACAATATAATCCATAATTAATTTTCAAAGCATAAAATCCGTTTTTAACAATTGTGAAGGAAGTTCTGGATTTACACAACTAAAAATTATACAAATATTCAGGGGGATCCATTCTGTCCTAAAACATTTACTTCCAAAATTTCATGGGGTTTCAATAAACATAAAGATTCAAATAATTAAAACATCAATTAGAGCTATAACAATCGTTACAAATGAAGTGCTGGAAATAGACATCATAAAATTTTAGTAAAATTATTATAGATTCTACCTGCCCCAAAAATTTTTCTATCCGAGTTTCACAGCTTTTAGAAAATGTTTAGTGTCATATTATACTTAATTAGTATTTTACCCTAAAGCTAAGGTTAGGGTTTTTAGGTATCTACCTGTCTCCAAATCCTCCAAGATTCCATCCAGGTGATTCTTATCATGCTAATGTCAACTCTATAGAGTTTCAAGGCAATACGAGAGCAATTGCCCCCATGTCCTTCACAACGCTCAAAACCCTCCATTTAGGGTTTGAGTTTGAATCCTAGGGTAAACCAACCCTAAATCACACCATTTTCTCCAAGTGGGTTATAATAACCGTTCTAAGTCTGTGGTCAAAATATCAGCCTCTGCTGAGGAGATTTGGCCGTTCCAACCTCTAGTGCACTTTTTCTCAAAAATGCCTCATTAATGCCTAGTTAAGAATATGTGACTTCTTATCCAAAACTCATCCAAATGAGTTGAAAGTTTGTACAGAGCTAGGTTTTATAGCCAAGGACCACTCACCAAAATTTGGGAGGGTTTGGAGGTCATTTGACCACTTAAATAAATTCCTCTAACTTAATTAAATTAAAACAAAAACTTTAGGCAACGTGTCTCCAAAAATTTCCATTTTTGGATTGCCTCTAGGTATAGATAAGGGTAACCCCCTGCCCAAATTTCAGGTCATTTTGACAAGGGATGAAGCGTGGGCTTTCATTTTAGTTCCTGCCCAACTCTAGGTACAACCTCTACTAAAACGGGTGCTGCAGTCAAACCGCTTACCGAAACGAGTTGAAATCAATTTTAAATTAATCTAGAGTTGAAGGTCTACAATGCTCGTGACTGGGCATTTTTCATAAATCGGCCTCTAAGTGCCTCGTTTTACCATATCAAAATGGCCCATTTAATGTATATTTCCTTTATATATCATACACATAATTTTATATAATAAAAATGTTTTACTGTTCATCTTCTTCAAAACAGAGAACTGAATACAGAAATATATAATTCCTGTAGCTCTTCCGTGATCCGCCACTGGCCGTCCGGTCACTTCCCTGGCCAGCCACCACCACCACCACCTCCGTCGAGGCGATGGCTATCGGTCGGCGGTGGTTTGGCCGCCGGAGGTGGCGGTATCCGGCGTACCCGAAAAATATATTTTTCATGGTTTTCCACGAAAATGCGAGATAGGTCCGGCTCCTTTGAGCACGAACTTCATTTCTAAGATCCTAAGATCTACCCACAAAAGAAGAAGTAGAGGAGGACCTTGTTCGCGGTTTGGAGAAGAGATGAACGTCGGATTGTCATGGCGCGGTGGTGGCGTTCCCGAACTTCTTGATGTAGGCGTACACGTTTGGACAGAAATATAATTACGGACGCACACGACTATCTCTCCACGAACTAAAGTCTACGCTCACACAATCGTTCTACGCTGCACCACGTTATTATTTCCAATCAATAATACGCTAGCGTACGGGTAGCCAAACCGCTTGGGACTGACTAGAGGCTATAGGCCAATATCCGTTCCGACTAAAAGGACCAATATTGGATCCGACCGAGCGGTGTTATACCAAAAGAGATCTACCGAATAAGAAATGATTCGGAAAATGTAGATCTCTCCTAACAAAAGAAAATGAGGGCTCGTCAAACTCTTTTATGAAAATTAAATCAACCAAGAAAAACACAACAATAATGAAAGCTAACCACGATGTTTCAATGATTTCAAAATTAACGCTAGAAATTCCACCACAAGACTATCTAAAGAAAGGAACATACGGGAGTGGAAAAGTTCGTTACCCAACCGGAATGGATTATTCCGGTTCTCTCGGCGAGGATTGTTCTTCGATGACTCCACCGGAGTCGCGCCGGTAGGAGAGAAACTCGCCCGCCTTCGTCGCGTCACGCCGGAATTGGAAATCCATCACGAGGAGGTCTTCTAGATTTGGCAACAAATATATGTAAATATGGTAGGAGAGGGAAAATATGGTAGGTTGTGTAACGTCCCAATTCGCGCTAGGCCCCTCGCACGTGTTCTGAGTCAAGAGACTCAACTCGGGCTCGGGGTGCACCGACGCGAGGTGTTAGGTGCATAGAATAAGTGTAGGGTTGGGTTCAAGGTTACCCCAACCAGTAGCCGAGACTAGGGAACTCGGCTAAGTAAAAGTCGTCGAGAATGGAGGTTGATGCTCGTCGATCGTCGAGAATGGAGGACTGATTCTCGCCGATTCGACGGGTATCGGTGGTCGATACCCGCCGGACACAGAGCTGCAAGTGGACTAAGGGAAATTCGGCGAGAATGCTCGGCGATTCTCGCCGATCGTCGAGAATCCCCTGTCATACCCACCGATCGTCGAGTATCGATGAGAATACTCAACGCAATCAACGCAGGATGTCGGGTGAAAAGGCTAAGGGAAAATCGTCGGGAATCATTGTTGATTCCCGACGAATTCGTCGAGAATGACCTGACGATTCTCACCGATCGTCGAGAATGACCTGACGATTCTGACCGATCGGCGAGAATGACGACTGATTTCCGCCGAATTTTACTTGGGCGTTTTCTTCGCCCAGGCAGATTCGCCGGCTTGTACAGGCAGACTGAACCGGACTTCAGGATTCGTGCTGAATGATCCTTGGACCGGTCACTTCAATTGAAACCTAATTTGGGCGGTCTAATTAGAGAGTGACACGTGGCGGAAGGGATTTAGCCTAATATGTAATATAAAAGGGAGTAAACCAAACCCTAGTCATCGCACCCGATTGTTCTTGCCGAGCCGTCACCGTGCAAACCGACGGGAGCGGAAGAGGAGATATCGGGGGTCGCCGGAGCTGGATTCTGGAGGAAAAGCTCCGCCGTTTCCGTGGAAGAACACTACTAACGAAGCCGAGGATGCCGCCACGAAGAATAACGCGTTCCATGGTCGGCAACGGAGGAAACGCCGGAAATAATGTGAGTTTCCTCCCCTCTCCCTTGGTGCTAGATCTATAGTTATTCTTAGGCGAGACATCGACTCAAACGAGTCTTGATGTGTGAGATGAAGCTTTCTAGGAAGGCCATGCTAGAGCTTGTGCTCTAAAGCTTAGTCGTCTTCAACCTCCCCTCGCTTCAAAGTGATGATAGGGGTGGTCTCGTGAAGAGGAAATGGCTTCAAGAGGGAGAATAAGGGTGGAGGAACTTCTGGATGCGATTTGGGGAAAATCGCTTGAGGAGGAAGATGAACGGATGCCGTTCACTTCGCTTCAAGATGCGTGCAGAATCTGTATTCTGCACGCAGCGACCTTCTTGGCTATTTTTAAGCAAGAAGGGGACGGATCTGGGCTTTCGACTAAACATGAAAGTTGTATCCCTTGAAATTACCTTTCCAACGAGTGGTTGCACGTTTCCATGCAATACCTGTAGCCACGGGAAAGTCCGTTTGAATCTGCTGCGGTTGGAAGTTAATGCCCAGGAATTCTGTATCATGTACGCAGCAGACTTCGAGTTGCATTTCCGGTATGATGTGACCAGATCTGGGCTTTCGACTAAACACGAAAGTTGTAGCCCTTGAAATTACCTTTCCAACGAGTTGTGGCACGTTTTCGGGCGATACCTGTAGCCACGGGAATCCTCCGTCAAAGTTGCTGACCAGATTACATACAATTCTAGGTGATTATAATATGAACTTGGATTCGATGGAATAGATGTTGCAATTTATCTCGAGGTTGGGTGAATTCCTTTGTGTTAATCACCGAGGTAATGTGAAGATTGATGTTTGAGGATTTGAATCCCTATGCCGAGATGTGAATCAAGCCTAAGAGAATGAAAGGCTTTGTTATATTTGTTAGATCACCATTATGCACATTATCTATAATATGTTGAATTCATTTGGAAGGATTTGTAATTGGTTAAAACTATGGCCAGGATGTGTAATGGATTGATGGAAGGGAATGGATAGTCCAATGCTTAGAGTGTCTTCTCCCCACGGGTAGCATTGTGAAAGTTAACAAGTGCGGTGTTGACCGTCACTGATGGGAATGAGGTTAAGTTGGATAAAATCGGATGGTTGGGCTTGGTCCTCGGTGTTCACATCCCGAGGCTCCTTCCGTATTTAATAGATGGTTGGGATTAGTCCTCGTGCTTTCTCTGAGGCTCCTTCCATGCCACAGAATTGTGGAATTACATGTGGTGTGAGTCGACACGCGGTGTCGTAATCATGGGTTAAGGATAGTGTGGCAGGTCTACGGGCTCGCCAATCGTCACACCGATGGGAGTTGATAGTTAGACCTTGGGCGGTTGGGCTTGGTCCTCGGTGTTCACGTCCCGAGGCTCCTTCCGTGCTAAGTGAACGGTTGGGCTTGGTCCTCGTGCTCATTTCTGAGGCTCCTTCCGTGTCATATCATAGGCCAGTCAGGGGCTAGGATCTTGGTGCATATTTACCCGAGAGAACCCACTGAGCCGTAGTATGCATGTGAGCTCCGCTGTTGTGTTCCTAGCGTGAAGGCGTACGGAGGCCTAGGCCAGGTAGTGTGGAGAGCAGCCTAGTAGTGGAGATTCCTGCTCCACTATCACCGTTTGGCCACGACGGTTGATGCCTGAGAGGTTAGCTACCTACTCAAATAGTGGGAACTATAAGTCTGTGTCGACATAGCGATTGCATGTGCTTGAGCATGGGTGTGTCATTGCATTGCATACATAGCATTGCACTTCATTATATACACAAGACCCTCATCGTATAAGTTTGTATGGGCACTCCTATACGATGAGTTACTTTCTGCTGAACGACCCTCAACTTATATGCTTGTATGGGCATCCATATAAGTTGAGTTACTTACTGTTCTAGTTATATACTCTCTTGCTGCTGTAGTTCGTAGATTTGAAATAAGAGCTTGTTTATTATACACTGCTGATGTTACTGCTTATAATATGTATACTCACTTCACCTGTTGTACTACTGTTATTTATACATTGTACCCGTTCCTTTCTCCGCCCGGTGCCGAGGAGTCGCCGGGGGAGCGGATGTGAAACCACTTAGTCTTTTTGACTAACGGTTGCTACGTCTTCCTTTTTAGGAGGAAACCCCGCAGGTGGAGCAGCAGGCTATGCAGACGGACAGCCAGGCCAGGGTGACAGGGCCTGAAGGGACGGTAACCGTCGCTACCGTCGGTTACCGATGTGAGTGAGAGAGGGATTTTGTTGTAGCCCTTCGGGGCAATTCTGTTTACGTACTCTGATATTAGAAGCTTGTTGTAGCTTCTTTATTTATGATATTATGGACATATGCTTGGTGTGGATTTGACATTCATATCATTATGGTTGGGTTGGCATTTATCTGTTGATATTGTTGGTAGCCGGCAGAATAGGCGCCGTGCGGTACAGGCTAGCCTGAGTGCTATTGTTACCGCAAGGCGGCTGTTCTGGGCATAAGACCCCCTCTCGTGCCGTGTCTTGTGATCCGGGAGGGGGGTCTTACAAATGGTATCAGCTTGCTACGATCCTCCAAGGCGAAAGTCACTTAACAATGGTACCAACCCCGTTTGATTGGTCAGTTTGGGGACAAGCTGACTTAGCGGAAGCAGTGGTGTGCCCATATGTAATTCACACTAAGTTGTCCATCTTTAACCTTAGATTAGCCAACCTAACCCTAAGTTTGTACCTTATGTGTAGATCCCAGCACTTGTTGAGCCAGTAAGGGGCACCCCCGCCCCGTCCGTACCTACACAATTCCAACAATCAGAGCTGGGGCAGACGCTCACAGCTATTCTGGACGCCTTTAGGTCCCAATCTCAGCAGACACCTGTACAACAACAGGGTCCGGGATCTAGTTGGTTAAGCGTTTTCCGAGCTCTCTCCCCTCCCGCTTATGTTGGGACAGAGTCGGCAGTGCGTACGGAAGAGTGGCTCGACACTATACAAGAGTTGTTGGCAGGAATAAGATGTCCAAACAACATGGCGGTGACCCTTGTGGTGATACTCTTAGAGCTGCACGCCAAAAGGTGGTGGAAGTCCCTCACGGGCTCCACTTTTCGTGGAAGAGTGTACACGGACCTTAGTTGGAGCGAATTCTCCGAAGCCTTCTTAGAGCATTTCATCCCCTCGGCCGCTCGGGATGGCCTGGAAGAGAGATTTTGCAACTTAAGCAAGGGTCCATGTCGGTGACGGAGTACCAACGGGAGTTTCAGCACCTGGCTAGATTCGCTGACTCCTATGAGCTGGATGATAGAGGGTACGCCAAAAGATTCTACAAAGGCTTGCGAGACCCCCAAAGGCAAGCCCTTTTGTTTATAGCGGACTCTAGTCTGGCGGAGATTATTGATATGGCGAAGAGATTGGAAGCGGACCACTTGGGAAGTGGTAAGAGGCCAGTAGAGGGCGTGATGGAAGCCGGCCCCAGCAACAGAAGGAGGTTTGACAATAAAAGATGAAGAGGATATCGGAGGGGTGGCGGGCGTTGTTGAAGTGTGACCGGGCGGTCTGTCTTGGCGAGTTGGAGACCGCGCGGTCTGGCGGTCTCCCTCAGCGGTTTGGTTGCTGTGCTGTTGCTGTCTGGTTGCCGAACGGTCTGGCGGTCTCCCCTGGCGGTCTCTCTCTCTCTCTCTGGTGGTAGCCGTGCGGTTAGCCCTTCTGTCTAACCGCGCGGCCTGTGCGGTTTGATCTGTATAGTCCGCTTAGTCCTGTAAATTTTTAGTCCCACATCTCTTATTTGTATTCTCTCTTCTCTCCTCCATTCTATATAAGGGAGGGCATACCTTTGTAATAGATACCTTTTTCTGATAATAAACTTTCAGTTATACTACTTCCGGTTTGTTTCTGTTCGTTTCTCACATGGTATCAGAGGGAGGTTACCTTCTCCTCCTGATTTGTGCGCCCTGTCCGCGCGGCTTTCCTTTCTTGTCGCGACCTGTTCTCGCGGCTTGCGTCCTGTCCGCGCGGCTTGCCCCTTCCTCTCGCGGCCTGTTTCCCGCGGCTTGTTTCTTCCGCCTGTTTGCTTGCGCCCTGTTCGCGCGGCCTGTTTCTGTTGCTTGCTTCTTTCTTGCGACCTGTTCTAGTCGCCACTTCCTCCTTCTCTTCTCTAGTCGCCGCGACCTGTCTCCGCGGCCTTTTTTGCCTTGTTCGCCTTTTGCCTCCCGATATCCTCCACTTCTGTTCGCGCGGTCTGTCTGCTAGCCGCCCGACTTCTTTCCCTCTGTTTGCTTCTGCGGCTTGGTCGTGGTTTTTCTGGCCGCTGGTGTCTGACATCGTGACCGCTGCAGAACTTCTTCTTCCTATCCGCGCGGATAGTTTCCTAACCGCGTGGCTTCCTGTTGATTGCGCGGCAGATCTCTTTCTCCTTACCGCTGCGTTTTCTCTCTGTTCGCGCAAGTTCTTCCTTGTTTAGGCGGCCTCTTTGCCCTTCTTTCTTCGCCGCTCTCTCTCTTGTCCCCGCGACCTCTCTCTTTAAGTCGCGCGGCTTGTTCTCCTCTGTGCGGCTCTTCCTTTAGCCGCTCCTGCTTGTTAGTCGCTGCGACCTCCTGCTGAGTCGCGCGGCTTGTGCTTTCCTAACCGCGCGGCTTGTTTAGGCGGCCTAAGGCGAGTTCTTTTGTTCCTCCCTTCATGGCTTCCATATACTCCTCAAAGCCGTTCGCCTCGGTGGTCACGTCTTCTGGTAGTGCCCACGTTGTTACTCAAGGAAAATGGTTGATCTACACCGGTGCTACTAATCATATGACCGGCAATCCCCAGTGTTTTTCTCTCCTAGAAACACATGGTCGGTTTCCCCCTGTTACTCTCGCTGACGGCTCTTCCTCATCGGTTCATGGGACGGGGATAGTTCATGTCACTCCGTCTCTTCGCTTGGAGGATACTCTCTACGTGCCCAAGTTCCCGTGCAACTTATTATCTGTTACCTCTCTATACAAGCAATTACAATGTTCTGTTACTTTTACTTCTACTACTTGCTCTTTTCAGGATCCGGACTCCCAACGGACGATTGCTACTGGGACTGAGAGTGGCGGCCTATACTTTCTGGACAACATTTCCGCTTTCTCCACCTTCTCCTCCACCTCCACAGATCTTCTCCAATGGCATCTCCGCCTTGGTCATGCTCCTCCTCATCTTCTTCGTCAACTTCTGCCCCACCTTCCTCCATAAAGTCCACCGCTCAACTGTGAAGCCTGTCAGCTTGGCAAGCATCACCGCTCCTCCTTCCCTCCAAAGCACGTTTGTGGATCCACCCGTCCGTTCGATCTCATCCACTCCGATATTTGGGGTCCTTCTCCTACCCTTACCGTTGGTCGGGGTAGTTCATATTTTGTCACATTCATTGATGATTTCTCTCGTTGTACGTGGGTGTATCTGTTAAAAGATCGCTCCGAATTATTCTCTGTATGGACGTCATTCTATCTCATGATCAAAACTCAGTTTGATGTTTCCATTAAAGTTCTTCGATCTGATAATGCCAAAGAATATATCAGTCATGACCTTTCTGCCTTCTGCATGCAAAATGGGATTATTCATCAAACGAGTTGTGTCTATACTTCACAACAAAATGGTGTGGCAGAACGCAAAAACCGTCACCTTCTTGATGTCGCTCGCTCCTTGATGACTCAGATGCATGTTCCTCGCTCCTATTGGGGCTATGCTGTTCTCCTTGCCTGTTACCTCATCAATCGCATTCCCTCCACCATTCTCCATAGAAAAACCCCTTTCTCCATTTTGTATCCGGGCAAGGAGCCGTTTCATCTCCCTCTCCAAATATTTGGATGCACTGCATTTGTGCATGCCCCTTCTGCCACTCGTGATAAGCTATCTCCTCGCTCCACCAAATGTATCTTTCTGGGGTACTCCACCACTCAGAAAGGTTATTGTTGCTTTGATCCCATCCTTCGTAAGCAGTTCATTTCTGCTGACGTCACCTTCTTCGAGAATACCTCGTACTTCTCGGATGACTCCCCTCCTCTTCTCCCAGCCTCTGATTCTCCTGCTGTTCCCTTTATTTCCTCGTCTCCCACTACGATATTCACCCCTACTCCGCCCTCGTCCACTCCTCTTGTTCCACCTCTCTCTCCCTCTTCTCCACCTCCATCTCCCACATCTCCGCCGCCGTCGCTCTCTACTCCCGGGCCAGCTCTCTCTGCCACGGATGCTTCGGATGCCGAGGAACCTGCTGACCTGGATCTTCCTATAGCTCTTCGCAAAGGGGTGCGGACGTGTACCCAACACCCTCTTACTGCTGTTGTTTCATATGATCGTCTTACCCCTTCTCGCAGGGCCTTTGCTCTAGCTATCTCCGCCACTGCCACGCCCCGCTCCTACCAGGAGGCCCTTGCTATTCCTCACTAGAAGATGGCCATGGATGAGGAAATGGCCACCCTAACAGAGCGGGGTACCTGGACTCTTGTTCCTCCTCCCTTCAGTACTGATGTTGTTGGCTGTCGCTGGGTCTTTGTGGTGAAATTTGCCCCGGATGGCACGGTGGACCGTTATAAAGCTCGCCTTGTTGCTAAGGGCTTTACTCAGACCTATGGGGTTGATTACTTTGACACCTTCTCTCCCGTGGCTCGTCTCAGCACTATACGAGTTCTTCTCTCTGTGGCGGTCAATAAAGACTGGCCAATTTCCCAGCTGGATGTAAAGAATGCCTTTCTTTACGGTGATCTTCAGGAGGCCGTCTACATGGAGCAACCTCCTGGGTATGTTGCTCAGGGGGAGACACGAGTATGCCGGCTGCAGAAGGCAATTTATGGTCTCAAGCAGAGCCCTCGGGCTTGGTTTGACAAGTTCAGCGGCATCGTGGCGGCCGTTGGTTTTGTGCGCAGCTCTGCTGATCACTCTCTATTTGTTCGCAAAACCTCCTCGGGACTGGTGGTTCTTGCAGTTTATGTTGATGACATTCTTCTCACTGGCGATGATCAGGAAGGGGTAGCCTTGACAAAGCGGCACCTTTGTCAACATCTAGTCACAAAAGACATGGGCTCTCCGAAGTACTTTTTAGGGATCGAAATCTCTCGGAAGCCCAACTCCTTAGTCCTCTCTCAGCGTAAGTATGCCCTTGATCTTTTAAAAGAAGCAGGATTGACTGGGGCTAAACCTGCCCGGTGTCCCATGGCTGTTGGAGAAGACAAAACCTGGACAGATGATTCGCCTCTTCTTTCAGATACTACGCGGTACAGGCGACTTGTTGGTAAGCTCATATACCTCACCGTGACCAGGCCCGATTTTCCTATGCTGTGGGCAAGGTGAGTCAATTCATGCAAGCACCCAGGGAGTGCCATCTACAGTCTGCCTTGCGGATCTTGGAGTACGTCAAAGCAGCCCCTGGGAAAGGATTGCTCTTTCAGAAGAATGGTCATCTGAGGGTTGAAGCATACTCAGATGCGAGTTACGCTGATGACAAAGGGATCGCAAGTCCACCTCCGGTTTCTGCACTTTTGTTGGGGGAAATCTGGTAAGCTGGAAGAGCAAGAAGCAGACTGTTGTCTCCAGGTCCAGTGCTGAAGCAGAGTATCGGAGTATGGCATCGACCACTTGTGAGTTAAAGTGGCTTCGGGCTCTCATGCTGGATTTAGGAGAGGTTTACAACCATCCTCTACCTATGTTCTGTGACAACAAGGCTGCTATATACATCTCCAAAAATCCAGTCTTTCATGAAAGAACCAAGCACATTGAGGTCGATTGTCATTTCATTCGTGAAGAGGTTTTAAAGGAACAAATTTGCACTCCATTTGTTACTTCTGAGAAAGAGCTGGCTGACATCTTCACCAAGCCAGTATCCGCCTCGTTCCTTCATATTTGTGACAAGCTGGGCATGATCTATATATATGCTCCAGCTTGAGGGGGAGTGTTGAAGTGTGACCGGGCGGTCTGTCTTGGCGAGTTGGAGACCGCGCGGTCTGGCGGTCTCCCTCAGCGGTTTGGTTGCTGTGCTGTTGCTGTCTGGTTGCCGAACGGTCTGGCGGTCTCCCCTGGCGGTCTCTCTCTCTCTCTCTGGTGGTAGCCGTGCGGTTAGCCCTTCTGTCTAACCGCGCGGCCTGTGCGGTTTGATCTGTATAGTCCGCTTAGTCCTGTAAATTTTTAGTCCCACATCTCTTATTTGTATTCTCTCTTCTCTCCTCCATTCTATATAAGGGAGGGCATACCTTTGTAATAGATACCTTTTTCTGATAATAAAGTTTCAGTTATACTACTTCCGGTTTGTTTCTGTTCGTTTCTCACAGGCGTTTTCCCCAGAAATTTGGAGAGGAGCGCCCGGTTCCACAACCGCCAGCATTACCTCCACCTCCGCAGTTTCAGCAACACGGTGGAAGGCAGGAACGGGTGTGCTTCGAATGCAACCAACCGGGCCACATTCGACGCTGCTGCCCACAACTGTTTGGTGATGCGCCTCTTGCTTTCCCTCCAGCAGCCCCTCGGGGCCGGGGATATGTGCGTGGTCGAGGATGAGGACCACGAGGAAGAAACCCCGGACCCGCTCGAGATCAGATGTATGCCCTGGACATGACTCAAGAGTGGAATCCTCAAGAGAAGATTGCAGGTACGATTCGAATTGGTCATTTTGCTTTCATCAATATCCTCTAGTTGCTTGAGATATACTAGACATCTAGCTTGAGTATTATTGATGACACTTAGGCACCGTGATGGTCGGCGGGAAACCGGCTCATACGTTATTTGATACGGGTGCCTCACATTCATTCGTGTCTGAAGACTTCATCAAAGATATACACGGAGTGCAATATTTCACTGGTATTGCTCGAAGAGAGTACGCCTCCCAGATGGATCTGAGATGACGGCAACCGCAAAGTGTGAGTTAGAGATAGCCATTGGGGGAAAGACCTTTGATACCCCTACCACAATTTTGAGAATACCAGAGTTCGACCTTCATCTTGGGTATGGCGTGGCTAGATTGGCACCATGCGAGAATCGACTGTGCGGAGAAGCATATCTATTTGAGACATGGGGATACTGATGTTGTCTTCCAAGGTATAAATTTCGCACCACGAATCTTCTTATCCTCAATCCAGACCTTGAAAGCTCATATGAGAGGGAATGAAGTCTACATGATACGATTCGAACTAAAGAAAATGAAGTTAGATGTGAAGGATGTGCGGGTAGCACGGGATTTCCCTGAGGTATTTACCGAGAAACTGCCAGGGTTATCCCCGCATAGAGAAGTGGATTTTCAAATTAAGCTTATACCAGGAGCTAAGCCTGTCTCCAGGACCCCTTATCGGATGGCCCCAAAAGAACTTGCGGAGTTTAGAGTGCAATTGCAGGAGTTGGTAGAATCAGGGTTTGTTCTCCCCAGCTCGTCGCCTTGGGGAGCCCCTGTTCTATTCGTCAACAACAAAGATGGAACCCTGCGTTTATGTATAGACTATCGGGAACTCAACCGACTGACAGTACGGAACACCTACCCGTTTCCTCGGATCGATGAGTTGTTCGACCAACTGGTGGGAGCGCATTGGTTCTCCAAGTTAGGCTTGCACTCGGGGTACTACCAATTGAGAATACAGGAGGATGATATACAGAAAAAGGCTTTCAGCTCAAGGTACGGCTTATATGAGTTCAGAGTGATGCCGTTTGGACTCACCAATGCCCCATCGGCTTTCATGAGCTTGATGAATAAAGTGTTTGAGGCCTATCTAGATGCCTTCATCATTGTGTTCATTGACGACATCCTAGTCTACTCGAAGACAGAGGAAGAACATGCCGGACATTAGGCCTTAGTTCTGGAGAAGCTAAAAGAGCACGCCCTGTTCGCCAAGTTTAGCAAGTGTGAATTCTGGCTTAAGGAAGTTGCTTTCTTGGGCCATGTAATTAGTGGGGCAGGACTAGCTGTGGATCCGGCCAAGGTGCGCGCCGTAAAGGAGTGGTCGCCCTTGAAGTCGGCGACCGATGTGAGGAGTTTTCTTGGACTTGTCGGATACTACCGCAACTTCGTCAAGAAGAAGGATGGAACCCTGCGTTTATGTATAGACTATCGGGAACTTAATCGACTGACAGTACGGAACACCTACCCGTTACCTCGGATCGATGAGTTGTTCGACCAACTGGTGGGAGCGCATTGGTTCTCCAAGTTAGACTTGCGCTCGGGGTATTACCAATTGAGAATACAGGAGGATGATATACAGAAACGGCATTCAGCTCAAGGTATGGCTTATATGAGTTCACAGTGATGCCGTTTGGACTCACAATTGCCCCATCGGCTTTCATGAGATTGATGAATAAAGTGTTTGAGGCCTATTTAGATGTCTTCGTCATTGTGTTCATTGACGACATCCTAGTCTACTCGAAGACGGAGGAAGAGCATGCCGGACATTTGGCCTTAGTTCTAGAGAAGCTAAAGGAGCACACCCTGTTTGCCAAGTTTAGCAAGTGTGAATTCTGGCTTAAGGAGGTTGCTTTCTTGGGCCATGTAATCAGTGGGGCAGGACTAGCTGTGGATCCAGCCAAGGTACGCGCTATGAAGGAGTGGTCACCTTTGAAGTCGGCGGCCGATGTGAGGAGTTTTCTTGGACTTGCCGGATACTACCGCAAGTTCGTAAAAGGATTCTCCAAGATTGCCCTCCCGCTTACTTCCTTGACAAAGAAAGGAGTGCTATTTGAGTGGACACCCCAGTGTGAAGCGGCATTCCAGGAATTGAAGGATAGACTTACCTCCGCCCCCATCCTTGTCCTTCCGTCTGGGAAGGAAGGATTTCAAGTCTATACGGATGTGTCTTATCAGGGGTTGGGAGCGGTGTTGATGCAGCACGGGCATGTAATTGCTTATGCTTCAAGACAATTGAAGAAGCATGAAATCAATTACCCGGTGCATGATTTGGAGCTAGGAGCGGTGGTGTTCGCCTTGAAGGTATGGAGGCATTATTTATACGGCGTCCACTGCAAAATCTTCTCGGATCATAAAAATTTGAAGTACGTTCATACCCAGAAGGAATTGAACTTAAGACAACGGCGGTGATTAGAGTTTCTATGCGACTATGAGTTCACCTTAAACTACCACCCCGGAAAAGCAAACTCGGTAGCCGATGCGTTGAGTAGGAAAGTACCGGCTCGAGCCCAGAATCTCGGTTGATGAGCATGGAGTTGGCACGATGATCGAGGAGATGGACATCACCTTAATATTAAGGCTTCTTTGGAATATACGGAGTACCTGTCCAGCATGAGCATAGTTTGTGATATCCGGGACCGATCCGAAGGAGCAAGGATTAGATGCGGCTTTGGCCCCGACAATAAAGTTAATTGAAGACGGGACTACCGACGAATACACACTAAGGACGGCCTCGTTTACTTTCGCGGCCTACTCTACATTCCCAAAGGTGGCAGAATCCGGGAGGATATTATGAGAGAAGCACATTGCTCTCAATATTCCGTGCACTCAGGAATTTCAAAGATGTACGCCGGCTTACGAAAGACGATGTGTTGGCCAGGGATGAAGAAAGATGTCCGTTACTTTGTCACGCATTGTGAAGCCTGCCAAAGAGTGAAGGAGGAATGTAGGAGCCCTGGTGGCCTGCTACAGTCGTTGTCAATCCCCGAATGGAAGTTCGAGGATATATCCATGGACTTCGTACATGGGCTACCTCGCTCCCGCTCAGGGAATGATTCAGTATGGGTGATCGTTGATCGCCTAACGAAGGTTGCCCGGTTCATACCTATGAAGAAGGAGGCTCACGTGGATGTCTTGGTACGCCTGTTTGTGGAACAATTTGTACGGTATCACGGCATACCTAAGACGATAGTTTCAGATCGTGATGGTCGTTTCACCTCCAAGGAATGGAAGGCGGTACAGACGTATTTGGGCTCACGTCTTACCTTCAGTACCGCATTTCATCCTCAGACGGACAGACAGTCTGAGCGGACCATCCGAACATTGGAAGATCTGTTGAGGTTGTGTGTGATAGATAGGGGAGAGCCGTAGGAAAGACTCTTGCCCTTGGTGGAATTCTCCTATAATAATAGCCATCAAGCTAGTATTGGCATGGCGCCCCATGAAGCCCTATATGGAAGGAGGTGTAGGACCCCCTTGTCTTGGGTGCAAGATGAAGACCCGAAGACTTTGGGAATTGAGTACATAGATGACACTGATGCGATGGTTAGACTAATAAGGGATCGCATGTTGGAGGCTCAAAGTCGGAAGGCGAAGTATTACAACGCAAGGCACCGTATGGTGGAATTTCAAGCGGGTGATAAGGTGTTTCTAAAAATTCGGCCGATGCATGGAGTGTCACGAGTGCGAGGAGTGAAGAAGCTCAGTCCATGGTATGTTGGGCCCTATGTCATATTAGAAAGGGTTGGCCCTTTGGCCTACCGGCTGGAGCTACCGCCCGAGCTAGAGAATCTCCACGATGTGTTCCATGTGTCGTCGCTTCGGAAGGCGCTGTTGTGGCCCGAACAATACATCCCCACAACTGATGGTATGGTGGCGTCTGACAGATCTGTGCAACTGGAGCCGGTGCGGATCGTTGATAATGAGATAAGAGCCTTGCGCCGCAAAAGTGTCCCCTTGGTAAAAGTGCTATGGTCTAATCATGGGAAGGAGGAATTCACATGGGAGCCAATGGATTTGATGCAAAGACGCTACCCGGAGTTGTTTGCTTCAGGTAACTTTATTTAAAAACATATTTTGCTTTCTGTATGCTTTACTCCCCACGACCTCAGCCTGATTTCGGGGACGAAATCTTTTTATTTTGTTTATAGGATTTGTAACGTCCCAATTCGCGCTAGGCCCCTCGCATGTGTTCTGAGTCAAGAGACTCAACTCGGGCTCGGGTGCACCGACGCGAGCTGTCAGGTGCATAGAATAAGTGTAGGGTTGGGTTCAAGGTTACCCCAACCAGTAGCCGAGATGAGGGAACTAGGCTAAGTAAAAGTCGTCGAGAATGGAGGTTGATGCTTGTCGATCGTCGAGAATGGAGGACTGATTCTCGCCGATTCGACGGGAATCGGTGATCGATACTCGCCGGACACAGAGCTGCAAGTGGACTAAGGGAAATTCTGCGAGAATGCTCGGCGATTCTCGCCGATCGTCGAGAATCCCCTGTCATACCCACCGATCGTCGAGTATCGCTGAGAATACTCAACGCAATCAACGCAGGATGTCGGGTGAAAAGGCTAAGGGAAAATCGTCGGGAATCATTGTTGATTCCCGACGAATTCGTCGAGAATGACCTGACGGTTCTCACCGATCGTCGAGAATGACCTGACGATTCTCACCGATCGGGGAGAATGACGACTGATTTCCGTCGAATTTTACTTGGGCGTTTTCTTCGCCCAGGCAGATTCGCCGGCATGTACAGGCGGACTGAACCGGACTTCGGGATTCGTGCTGAATGATCCTTGGACCGGTCACTTCAATTGAAATCTAATTTGGGCGGTCCAATTAGAGAGTGACACGTGGCGGAAGGGATTTAGCCTAATATGTAATATAAAAAGGGAGTAAACCAAACCCTAGTCATCGCACCCGATTGTTCTTGCCGAGCCGTCACCGTGAAAACCGACGGGAGCGGAAGAGGAGATATCGGGGGTCGCCGGAGCCGGATTCTGGAGGAAAAGCTCCGCCATTTCCTTGGAAGAATACTGCTAACGAAGCCGAGGATGCCGCCACGAAGAATAACGTGATCCATGGCCGGCAACGGAGGAAACGCCGGAAATAATGTGAGTTTCCTCCCCTCTCCCATGGTGCTAGATCTATAGTTATTCTTAGGCGAGACATCGACTCAAACGAGTCTTGATGTGTGAGATGAAGCTTTCTAGGAAGGCCATGCTAGAGCTTGTGCTCTAAAGCTTAGTCGTCTTCAACCTCCCCTCGCTTCAAAGTGATGATAGGGGTGGTCTCGTGAGGAGGAAATGGCTTCAAGAGGGAGAATAAGGGTGGAGCAACTTCCGGATGCGATTTGGGTAAAATCGCTTGAGGAGGAAGATGAACGGATGCCGTTCACTTCGCTTCAAGATGCGTGCAGAATCTATATTCTGCACGCAGCGACCTTCTTGGCTATTTTTAAGCAAGAAGGGGGCGGATCTGGGCTTCCGACTAAACATGAAAGTTGTAGCCCTTGAAATTACCTTTCCAACGAGTGGTTGTACGTTTCCATGCGATACCTGTAGCGACGGGAAAATCCATTTGAATCTGCTGCGGTTGGAAGTTAATGCCCAGGAATTTTGTATCCTGTACGCAGCAGACTTCGAGTTGCATTTCCGGTATGATGTGACCAGATCTGGGCTTTTGACTAAACACAAAAGTTGTAGCCCTTTAAATTACCTTTCCAATGAGTTGTGGCACGTTTTCGGGCGATACCTGTAGCCACAGGAATCCTCCGTCAAAGTTGTTAACCAGATTACATACAATTCTAGGTGATTATAATATGAACTTGGATTCGATGGAATAGATGTTGCAATTCATCTCGAGGTTGGGTGAATTCCTTTGTGTTAATCACCTAGGTAATGTGAAGATTGATGTTTGAGGATTTGAATCCCTATGCCGAGATGTGAATCAAGCCTAAGAGAATGAAAGGCTTTGTTATATTTGTTAGATCACCATTATGCACATTATCTATAATATGTTGAATTCATTTGGAAGGATTTGTAAGTGGTTAAAACTATGGCCTGGATGTGTAATGGATTGATGGAAGGGAATGGATAGTCCAATGCTTAGAGTGTCGTCTCCGTACGGGTAGCATTGTGAAAGTTAACAAGTGCGGTGTTGACCGTCACTGATGGGAATGAGGTTAAGTTGGATAAAATCGGATGGTTGGGCTTGGTCCTCGGTGTTCACGTCCCGAGGCTCCTTCCGTATTAGATGGATGGTTGGGCTTGGTCCTCGTGCTTTCTCCGAGGCTCCTTCCATGCCACGGAATTGTGGAATTGCATGTGGTGTGAGTCGACACGCGGTGTCGTAATCCCGGGTTAAGGATAGTGTGGTAGGTCTACGGGCTCGCCAATCGTCACACTGATGGGAGTTGACAGTTATGTTGGTACCCTAGTTTGATTTGAGTTTAGTCTTGCCCTTTTAGTCCCTTGACCCAAGAATTATCTATGGTCATTGGTTAGTGGTCTAGCTGTAGAGTCCTCACTTTTCCAGATGAAGAATTTGGTTAAGTAGGTTTTTCGTTCGACTATAGTCGAACGCCGCTCGACTATCGTCTATCGGCTGATCGACGATCGTCTATCAGTTGGTCGACGCTCTGTCTGCGTTGATAGTTCGACTATCTGTTGATAGGTCGACTATCTGCTTGGCGTGGTAGTTCGACTATCTGTCCTGATAGATCGACTATCTGATAGTTCGACTATCTGTTGATAGGTCGACTATCTGTTCCGCTTTGATAGTTCGACTATCTGTTGATAGGTCGACTATCTGTTCCGCTTTGATAGGTCGACTATCTGTTTGCGCTTGATAGTTCGACTATCTGTCCAGATAGATCGACTATCTGATAGTTCGACTATCTGCTCTGATAGGTCGACTATCTGTCGGGGTAGTTCGACTATCTTCTTCGATAGGTCGACTATCTGGATCGTTCGACTATCTGCCCGATAGTTCGACGATCTCCGTGCGTCGGTCGACGATCTCCGAGGGTCATTCGACGCTTTCTGTCTGCCTTTATATTTTGTATTTATTTATTATATTCAATTAATTAATACATTTTCTGGCACGTTGTTTTAGTTGTTTTATGATAAAATTACCAGGCAATATTTGCTCTATCCCTTTTGCCTGAGTCAAATCTTTTTAGATAAAGTTGTTTGTCTTATTAGCTGACATTATATTTTACTTTATCTGCTGTCAGCCCTTTATAGCCGTTAGACTGAAAAGTATTCTTTTTGCTATAAAGAGTTTGTTTCTGATATGACTTTATTTAGTACTTTATTATCAGATTGCTTCCTGCAGCTTCCTAGAAAAAGGTTTATTCCTTTTATAGAATGTTTCTGCTGCAGAGATTGTTTTGTCTTCTTGATATTTACAGCCCAGGTCTCAAGTTTCAGAAGAAGACAAGTAATTCAAATTGAAAAGAGCCGTTGCTTGTTGCTGTTATAAAAAGGATCCTTTGAAGAAGGATTCAAGCTAGCTAACTAGTTACCCAGTTGTTCACTTAAGCATTCAAGCCTTCATCAAGATCAAGTCTTCTGCTCTCAGCAATTTCCATCCATCTGAGAAGTGTTAAGCTCTTCTACTCATCTTCAACCTGAGTTCTCCTGCTTCCAGGAAGTTCAAACTCAGAGTCCTTTTGAAGAAGAAGAAGAAGAAGATAGCTGCTTGAAGATCTTTAATTTTATTATTTATTATCTTCTTGTAGTTTTTCCTTCAGAGCTTTCTGAAGAGTTTTCTGCACTGAAGCAAGACTTCACCTGGACATCTTTGAGCTAGGGGGAGCCTTGATTCTTTAAGAGCTCTCAAGCTCAGTGCAAGTCTTTGTGCTTATCTAATCTTTGTAAAATAGAGAAGACATCTTAACCTTCTTCCCCCTCCTGTACAGGGTTATTACTCCCTTCAAAAGTATCCCTTGGTGGCAGGGCACCTGATCAAAAACCTGTGCTTGGTTTTTAGACACCTGATCAAAAGTCTAAAGGGTTTCTGGATCTACCTGAAGCAGATCCTGTTGGTGGCAGGGCACCTAATCAAAAACCTGAGTGGATTCCTACTGTGTGGGTAGAAGAGTGGACGTACCCAAGTTGTTTGGGGAACCACTATAAATTTCCTTATGTCGTCTGGATTCCCTTGTTTAATTCCTGCATTGTGGCTGTGAATAGATATAACTAGGATTGCTAGTTGCTGATTAGGTTTTCCAAGCCTTAACTGTAATTACAGTTAGCTTGAGTTTGTGCACATCACTTGTGTTAGGCTATAGGGTTAATTCTATATCTATAATCTTTTCATTCCGCACTTCACTCCAAGGGAGTTGGGTAGACCATTAAGTTTTGTCTAGTGCAAAATTTGATAACTCTATTCACCCCCCCACTAGAGTAGTATCTATCCCTTCACTTTCAATTGGTATCAGAGGGAGGTTGACTGACTGAATAGGCTAACACCTAAGTCACAAGATCCTGATAGATACCAAAGCTTATAGATATTCACTATCATGGCCCAGTCCAAGGATTATTCTAGCACCAGACCTCCAGCATGCAACTTAGCTAAGTTTGGCATCTGGAAGGCAAGGATAAAATTATATATGAATTCTATTGATGAAAGCATCTTTGCTTCTATTTTGTCAGGACCCCCAAGAGCACCTGCTGCTGCTACTGCCTCATCATCTGATATGAGTGCAGTGCCTCCTCCAGATTACAACGATGAGTACAAGAAGGCAAAGATTGCAGATGCCAAGGCGATGAACATTCTGGCTCAAACAATGTCTGATGAGGTATTCCAGAAGGTTGCTGACTGCTCCTCAGCAAAAGCCATGTGGGATACACTGAACCAGATTGTAGCTGGTTCAGCTGATGAAAGGAAGGACAGAAGGTCCAACCTGATCTCACAGTATGAGAACTTCAAGAAAACTGATGCTGAATCAGTTGAAGCCATGTAGACCAGGCTCAGCTCAATCATCAATGAGCTGAGGACCCTGGAGAAGGACATATCATTGACAGAGGTCAATGATAAGATTCTTATGTGCTTCCCTAGCACATGTGATCTAAGGATCTGGCCCATCAAGGAAGCCAGAAGTACAAATGAGATTTCAACAGAGGCCCTTCTCGGCAAGCTCAAGTCTTTTGAGCAAGTGCTGAAGACAAGGGAAGCAGAAGCTGAAGCAAAGACCCCCACTCCAACAAGAAAAGAGCAATCTATAGCTCTTAAGGCTGCTGATGATTCTGAAGGCAGCCAATCAAATGAGGAACTAATGGCATTGTTTGCCAAGAGGTTTCTCAAGATGGGGAGAAAGGAGTTCAGAAAGAAGTCTTCACGCTATGAAGACAAACCAAGGTATGATCGTTCTCCTGCTAAAGAAATTATTTGTTATGGATGCAGGAAGCCTGGACATATCTTGCTAGAGTGTCCAGAGGAGAAAAACAAAGACAAGAGGAAAGAAAAAGAACAACACAGGAAGCACTCCAAGCCATCTTCCTACAAGAACAAGAAAAAGGAGAGAGGTTTCATTGCTGAAACCTGGAGTGATTCTGATGAAGAATCATCCTCCTCAAGCTCCAGTGAGGATGAGGAAGAGAAGAAGGCAAAAGAAGTTTGCCTCATGGCAATAGATGCCTGCAACAACTACTCAGCTGTAGAGAGTTCAGATTCAGATGAAGAGATGCCAACAGAAGATGAGGTACTCTCTTCTTATGACTTCACTTCAGATGAATTTAAATTAGATTTTAAATCCTTATGCTTAGATTTGATTAGCTCAGAAAAGGAGATAAAAGAACTTAGAAATAAGTTAGCTGACTCAGAAGTAATTGCTACAGAAAATATTAGGTTAAAGGAAGATCTCACTACTTGTAGTGAAGAAATTAAATTTCTTAAAATGGAATTAGCTAAGTCTAAGAGGTTAGAAGAATCACTTAATGGTAGAAGCCTTAAGTTGTTAGAAATTACCAGCATGACTAACACTAGGTCAGCTAATAACAATCTAGGCTTAGGAGCTTCTCCCAGTGAACCCCCAGTTCTTCTTAAAAACAATCTTTCAACTCCAGTGAACTTCATTTCAGCTAGTGGAATGAAGAATACTGAGCAAGTAAATCTAGTTAATAAAACCTTAAATAAAGCTAAGAGAGAAAAGAGAAAGAAATTTTTTAAAGAAATGCAAAGAGCGTCGAACGCCGCTCGACGATCGGAAGCTCAATGGTCGAACGAAGGTCGACGATCTGAGCACCCATCGTCGAACGTCGATCGACGTTTTCAATATGATTTTCAAAATCATAATCAGTACCATAGAAACCTAAATGAAAATAGAAACCCTAGGTTTGTTGACCCATCATCTGCATGGAGAATCCCACCTAGGAGATCTCACCCACTAGGTTATCACCCTCAGCCTGCATTTTCATATATTTCCAGTTTTTCTTATGTGAAAAACAAGGGACCCAAGGTTACCTGGGTCCACACTGTCTAAATAAATGTCTTGCAGGTGAAGGCCTATCCAATCACTCAAAATAAGTGGTATTTTGATAGTGGATGCTCCAAGCATATGACAGGAAATAAAAATCATCTGTCAAAATTCAAAGCTAAGCTCGGCCCAAAGGTTATCTTTGGAGATTCCAGCTGTGGTCAGACAGAAGGCTATGGCAGGATCACAATTGGAGATGTCACTTTCAAGAGAGTTGCATATGTGACAGGACTGAAGCACAATTTGATCTCAGTCAGCCAGCTATGTGATGCTGGCTACCAGGTTTCATTTTCTAACTTCTCTTGCAATATTACTTTAAATAATAATATTGTTTTAGTAGGCATTAGAATAGGTAATATTTATTTAGTAGATTTCAATTCATCTCATTCTGAAATCTGCCTGTTTAATGAAGTAACACTTAATAATAATTCTTTGTGGCATAAGAGGCTTAGTCATGTTAACCTTAAAAAATATATCTAGGTTATCCAAACACAACCTTGTTAGAGGTTTACCTTCTTGCCCCTACAAGAAGGAGATCCTATGCAAGGCTTGTCAGCTAGGTAAGCAAACAAAAAATTCTTTTAAATCTGTAAATAAAAGTAATTCTCCTAGAATCCTGTATCTATTACATTTGGACCTTTTTGGCCCAATAAATGTACAGAGTTTAGGAGGGAAGTATTACAACTTAGTAATTGTAGATGACTTCTCTAGGTTCAGTTGGATTTTCTTTTTGAGAACTAAGTCTGATAACTTCAAAGCCCTTACAGACTTTCTACTATGTGTGTAGACTGAGTACTCTACTCATGTGGCCTTGATCAGAAGTGATCATGGTACTGAGTTTGACTCTCTTCTCATGCAAGAATTCTGTGAGAGAGAAGGTATCAAACATAGTTTCTCAGCTCCTAGAACTCCCCAACAAAATGGGGTAGTTGAAAGGAAGAATAGAACACTCATTGAAGCTGCTAGTACATTGTTGGCAGATGCTAACATGCCTCTCTCCTATTGGGCAGAAGCTGTTAGTACAGCCAATTATGTCTTGAATAGAAGTTTGATACACAAGCTTAAGTGTAAAACTCCTTATGAGTTGCTTAAGGGAAAGAAACCTAAAATTAATTATTTTAGAGTATTTAGTTGTATTGTTTATATTCATAATAATAATAAAGAATATATTAGAAAATTTGAAGCAAAAGCTTCAATGGGAATCATGCTTGGATATTCCCAAGTAAGCAAAGCTTATAGGGTTTATAACAAATCAATCTGTAAAATTGAAGAATCTGTGCATGTGTCTTTTGATGAGTCTCAGATGTTTTACAAGGAGAAGGAAAATTCTCCTTCCTCAAGTTCATTGCAGGTACCTGATGCCCCTCAAGAAATCCTTCAACTATCAACTCTTCAGATCACTGAATCAGACAGTGATGAAGACATTGCTGAAGCTGTTGTTGTACCACCAACAGTAGATCAAATTCCTCCTGAGAAATTAATCCCAACTATTGCTGAAGATCACATCCCACCTGCTGATATTGTCACACTCAGAAATCACCCGACATCTCAAGTGATTGGAGACATATCAGCTGGTGTGCAAACAAGACATCAATTAAGACAGGATGTGATGCACGCTTGTTTCCTCTCACAGGTTGAGCCCCTCACCTTTAAAGATGCAGAGCTAGATCCCCACTGGATCATTGCAATGCAAGAGGAACTCAATCAGTTTGAGAGATGTAAAGTTTGGACTTTGGTTCCAAGACCTAAAGGCCAACTAATCATAGGCACCAAGTGGGTATATAGAAACAAGTTGGATGCAAATGGAATTATAGTAAGGAATAAAGCTAGGCTTGTAGCTCAGGGCTACAGACAGGAGGAAGGTATAGACTATGACCAAACCTTTGCTCCTGTTGCAAGGCTAGAAGCAATAAGGATCTTCTTGGCCTATGCAGCCTTCATGAAGTTTAAGGTGTTCCAAATGGATGTCAAAAGTGCATTCCTAAATGGTGAGCTTAAGGAAGAGGTGTTTGTTGAACAACCACCAGGGTTTGTTTCTTCAACTCAGCCTTCTCATGTGTTTAAGTTGCAGAAAGCTCTTTATGGACTAAAGCAAGCTCCTAGAGCCTGGTATGAGACCTTAGCTAGTTTCCTGTTAGAGCACAACTTTACTAGGGGAGTAGTTGATAGAACCCTTTTCATCAAGCATCACAAGGACACAATCCTGTTAGTTCAGGTGTATGTAGATGATATTATTTTTGGCTCCACTGATCCCAAACTGTGCAAAAAGTTTTCCAACTTGATGCATTCCAAGTTTGAGATGAGTAGCATGGGTGTGCTGTCTTACTTTCTTGGTCTCCAAGTTAAGCAAGATGCTGATGGTATCTTCATCTCCCAATCCAAATATGCCAAGGAATTGGTAAAGAAATTTGGGATGGCTGATGCTTCAGCAATGCCTACACCCATGGCTACTAATATAGTTATTGATTCTGATGATCACGGCAAGCCAGTTGATCAAAAGAATTATAGGGCCATTGTTGGTTCCCTATTGTATCTAACTGCAAGTAGGCCAGATATAATGTTTGCTACATGCCTTTGTGCTAGATTCCAGGTCAACCCCAAGGAATCTCATCTGATTCTTCTAAAGAGAATCCTGAGATACCTGAAGGGATGCCCAAATCTAGGACTTTGGTACCCAGCTGAGTCAGAATTTGAATTAATTGGATATTCTGATTCTGATTATGCTAGTTGCAGAGTTGACAGGAAGAGCACCTCAGGAACTTGCCAGTTCCTGGGAGAGAGATTGGTCTCTTGGTTCTGTAAGAAGCAGGCTTCTGTCTCAACCTCAACTGCAGAGGCTGAATATATAGCAGCTGCCAGTTGTTGTTCACAGATCCTGTGGATTCAAAACCAGCTTGTGGATTATGGTTACTCACACAAGAACACCAAAATAATTTGTGATAGTACCAGTGCTATCTCAATTGTACAAAATCTAGTGCACCACTCTAGAACGAAGCACATTGAGATTCGACACCATTTCCTGAGAGATTGTGTGGAAAAGAACAAGATTTGTCTTGAGTTCATATCCACTGAGTTTCAGAGAGGTGATATATTCACCAAGCCCTTAGATGAACAGAAGCATCTGTTCTTTTTAGTCCAACTAGGCATGATCAATGGACGAGACTAAGTGTGACTATATCTGCCAATGTTGAAACTTGTTTGAAGATAGTCGAACGACGTACGAAGATAGTCGATCGGGTCAAGCCCATCGATGACCTATGGTTGATGAAAGTTTGTCTGATTGAAGATCGTCGACCGCCGTTCGACCATGGTCGAACAAGTTGAGCTCATCATCGATCTCTGGATGACGACAGCTTGTTGTTTGAGAAGCCAGAAATAGTCGAACGATGGTCCGACTACTCTGCTTCTGGACCGATCGTCGAACGACCGTTCGACCATCGGGTCTAGTATCTTTTTAATAGATCGACTATCTCCGGTCTAATATAAAGCCGATAGTCGACCTAGGTTAAAAGATCTTTTGTTCTTTCGTCGACGGAGCATGACTTTTCGCATTCTGTCTTCCCGCTTGCGATTTTCTGCCGCTTCGTCTCCTTCGTCTTCTCCGTCTTTCTCGCGCTTTCTCCAGCAATTCCATGGCGGTCTCTCCAGCAGTACTAGCAGTTGTGAAGTTCGATGCAGGCTTCAGCGTTGATTTTGACGCCTTCAGTAGCTGCGAAGCAGGGATCATGGAAGTTCTTCAGTTGTGCCGGGATCAAGGACTAGAGAGATTAATGTCATCAAGGATTAAGTTAAATATTCCCGAGATCAAGGAATGGGCTTTCACTTCGTCATCCTCTGACGATTTGATGACTGGCACCATCGGCGGAGAAGAGGTAATTTTAACTCCGGCCGTTCTGACTGATATTTTTGGATTAGTTAATGGTGAAGAAGATTATGAGCAAGATGCTCAAGAATTTGGAAGAATGTTAGTTGAGCTGGGACATGCAGAGGGCATTCCCACGAAGCTGCTAAAGGTAAATTTCCCTTTCAAGATTAAGTTTCTTGCCGAGTTGGTCGGAAAAGTGCTCCTCGGTAAGCACTCTGCTCATGACAATATAACAAGGCAACAATTTGCACTGATGTGTGCAACTGTTAATCAGAAAAAGATTGATTGGGCAGGAGTAATGTTTGATTTGATAAGGAAAAAGAATGGTAAGAAGGAAGTTACCCTCGGAAGGGTCATTGGAATTTTCCTGAAGGAAAAGTATCCTCAGCTGCTAGTCTCCGTTGCAACAACCATAAATGCAAGCAAGAAGATGGACCCAAACCTGTTCTCCAAGTGGAAGAGAACCTTTGTGAAACCCGCTCTCACAGGGGTTGCTCCAGCGACATCAGAGAGCACCAGGACTGATTCGGTCGCTCCTCACCCTGTTGAAGCTGGCTCAGCTCTTTCCCTTCCTTCTTCTTCTACTATGCAGTCTGCCTCAGTTGAAGTTCCATCAACTTCAGCTGAAGTACGACTTTCCCCTTCTCCTGTTAGAGAAACAACCACGGTTGTTCTTCCTTCCCCTCCAGCATCTCCTCTTCCTTCTCATCAGGCTAGGATATCTGCTCCTAGTTTTGATTTGTTAGGATCTGAGAGGATTTCAACACCTCCTCAGTCCCCTATTCATTCTCCAATTAACACTCTTGTTAACTCTCCAGCTCCATCTCCTATTCAATCTCCAGTCCACACCATTCTTCATCCCAGCACTACAACCATCTCTGCTGCAGCTCCATCCACTACACTTCCATCATCTTTTGAGATCACCCCAGCATTCATTTCCTGCATTTTGGAGTTGATTACCCCTTCAATCAAAATCATGATTGAAGAGGCAATTGCTCCACTTGCCTCCTCCATTGCCTCCTTGACTGCTTCCATCCAATCTCTTTCAAAATCTGCTGAGCCCTCTTCTTCAAGGGGCCTGGTTTCAGTTTCCACTGAAATCAGGCAGGGGGAGATGTTCTGTGAAGATGCCTCAGAGCCTCCAGCCTCCCTTCCAGCAGTTCAAGAAAAGTCTGATGCAGTGCAAGCTCAAGATCAATCAGGTTCAGTGTTGTCTGAGAAAGATATATCTGATGCTATTATGCTATCTGAATTTGCTGTGAAAGTCTGCTTAGAAGATCTCACCACTCCCGTAGTTGCAAATTTCCTAGAAGGGATTATTACATCCTACCTAGATGAGTCTTGGGAGTTGGTCAAATATGAAGGTAATTCACTCATCCGCTTTGTTGACGAGTCAATTAATTTGCTAGCTTGTGAATTCCTGGAAGGAATGATTTTTGCTTATTTAGCAGATCTGTGTTCATAATCTCTACAGATTTTATTAAAGAAGATTTAGCTGCTTAGATTATAGCAGTTATTTCTGAAGCTGATCCAGTTGTTACTAATAATCAAGTAGATCCAGAATTGGATTCATTTTTAGATGACATGGAAGATGTATCTGAAAATCAAGAAGAGAAAGCAAGAGCTGCCTGGAATCAAAGAGTACAAGATTCTTTAAAAGAGAAAGAAAAAGAGTTGCAAGTTGAAAAGTCAACTATTTGGGATGATTCACCAGGGTTGGATTTAGACTTCCTTCTGGCTCAAGATGCCATAGAAGAGGAAAGAGAGAAATCTGATCTGAAGTTAAAAGAAAAGGCTGTTTCTGAAGCCTATGATCCTTATGACAATCCTCCATCATCTCACTCTGATGATGAAGATGATTCTGATATGTCTGAAAATTCAAAGAAAAAGAAAGCTGCTCAAAAGAAAAGGAAAGAAATTGCTCCTCCTCCTCCCAGCCGAGACAATGATACTCCTTATTATATTCTTAAAGGAATTGACCCCAAATCAAAAGAATTTCAGCATTGGATTTGGTTCTCCAAGAACCAGCAGAAAGAGAGAAAGAGAACTAAGAGATATGACTCTCCGGCTTCCAGATGGACACCTAGAGGTCCTCCTCCACCTCCCAGTGCAGGAGCCTCTGGCAACCTCTCTGCGAATCCATCTGCCTCTTCTGAAAAATCTGCATCGTTTCAGCCTCAGCCAAGGAAAAGCTATCAAAGTTCGCAAGGCAGATCGTATTCTGGTTCTCAAAGACAAGTGAAGGAGGTTGTGTTTCAAAGTCCAACTTTTTCCCCTCCTCCTTCTCCAAAGAAAAGAGTTCCATCTCTAATACCAGTTCAGTCTGAGAAAGTTGTTTCAAAAGGTAAGTAGTTTATTTTGTTTTAAAATTCTAGCAAGAACCTTTTGCTAAGTCTGCTCCCATGTCTTTTCTAGATAATCAAGATAAAGAATCAGATGCTGCTCCTCCTGAGTCTGTTTATGAAAGTCCTGAGCTTGATCCTAACTTTAGGATGGCTCGTTTTCACGAACTGGTTGGAGCAGCTCAAATAAGAAAAGTAAAAGCAGAAGGAAAAGATACTACTGGTTTAACCACCATGTCTGCATTCAAAAAGAAAGAGTTTGAAAAGTTCCAGGTTAATCCTGATGTATTTGACCCCTCAAAATACATGGAAAAGCACCCTGAAGCAGTTGTTCCTAGGGCTGCAGAATTGAAGATCATTGGTGTGCAGGACTTGAAGCTGTCAAAGAAAGAAGCTGATGATCCTCTAAGGAAAATTTCTTTTGTTCCTAGTTCCTCTGACCCTTTGCCAGATTTTGTAGACTCTTAATAGTTTGATTGACTGCTGTGTTATATTTGTCTATTATCTATCTGTTTGATAACTGCTAGTTAATTATTATCTATTTCCTGTATTAATTTTATTGCTCTTTAGCTAGCTGTATATTTTTTTGTTTTTGAGAGACTTAACTCAAATAGGGGGAGATTGTTGGTACCCTATTTTGATTTGAGTTTAGTCTTGCCCTTTTAGTCCCTTGCCCCAAGAATTATCTATGTTCATTGGTTAGTGGTCTAGCTGTAGAGTCGTCACTTTTCCAGATGAAGAATTTGGTTAAGTAGGTTTTTCGTTCGACTATAGTCGAACGCCGCTCGACTATCGTCTATCGGCTGATCGACGATCGTCTATCAGTTGGTCGACGCTCTGTCTGCGTTGATAGTTCGACTATCTGTTGATAGGTCGACTATCTGCTTGGCGTGGTAGTTCGACTATCTATCCTGATAGATCGACTATCTGATAGTTCGACTATCTGTTGATAGGTCGACTATCTGTTCTGCTTTGATAGTTCGACTATCTGTTGATAGGTCGACTATCTGTTCCGCTTTGATAGGTCGACTATTTGTTGATAGGTCGACTATCTGTTGATAGGTCGACTATCTGTTGATAGTTCGACTATCTGTTTATAGGTCGACTATCTGTTGATAGGTCGACTATCTGTTTTCTGAGGTAGGTCGACTATCTGCTTGATAGGTCGACTATCTGTTTGCGCTTGATAGTTCGACTATCTGTCCAGATAGATCGACTATCTGATAGTTCGACTATCTGCTCTGATAGGTCGACTATCTGCCGGGGTAGTTCGACTATCTTCTTCGATAGGTCGACTATCTGGATCGTTCGACTATCTGCCCGATAGTTCGACGATCTCCGTGCGTCGGTCGACGATCTCCGAGGGTCGTTCGACGCTTTCTGTCTGCCTTTATATTTTGTATTTATTTATTATATTCAATTAATTAATACATTTTCTAGCACGTTGTTTTAGTTGTTTTATGATAAAATTACCAGGCAATATTTGCTCCATCCCTTTTGCCTGATTCAAATCTTTTTAGATAAAGTTGTTTGTCTTATTAGCTGACATTATATTTTACTTTATCTGCTGTCAGCCCTTTATAGCCGTTAGACTGAAAAGTCTTCTTTTTGCTATAAAGAGTTTGTTTCTGATATGACTTTATTTAGTACTTTATTATGAGATTGCTTCCTGCAGCTTCCTAGAAAAAGGTTTATTCCTTTTATAGAATGTTTCTGCTGCAGAGATTGTTTTGTCTTCTTGATATTTACAGCCCAGGTCTCAAGTTTCAGAAGAAGACAAGTAATTCAAATTGAAGAGAGCCGTTGCTTGTTGCTGTTATAAAAAGGATCCTTTGAAGAAGGATTCAAGCTAGCTAACTAGTTACCCAGTTGTTCACTTAAGCATTCAAGCCTTCATCAAGATCAAGTCTTCTGCTCTCAGCAATTTCCATCCATCTGAGAAGTGTTAAGCTCTTCTACTCATCTTCAACCTGAGTTCTCCTGCTTCCAGGAAGTTCAAACTCAGAGTCCTTTTGAAGAAGAAGAAGAAGAAGAAGATAGCTGCTTGAAGATCTTTAATTTTATTATTTATTATCTTCTTGTAGTTTTTCCTTCAGAGCTTTCTGAAGAGTTTTCTGCACTGAAGCAAGACTTCACCTGGACATCTTTGAGCCAGGGGGAGCCTTGATTCTTTAAGAGCTCTCAAGCTCAGTGCAAGTCTTTGTGCTTCTCTAATCTTTGTAAAATAGAGAAGACATCTTAACCTTCTTCCCCCTCCTGTACAGGGTTATTACTCCCTTCAAAAGTATCCCTTGGTGGCAGGGCACCTGATCAAAAACCTGTGCTTGGTTTTTAGACACCTGATCAAAAGTCTAAAGGGTTTCTGGATCTACCTGAAGCAGATCCTGTTGGTGGCAAGACACCTGATCAAAAACCTGAGTGGATTCCTACCGTGTGGGTAGAAGAGTGGACGTACCCAAGTTGTTTGGGGAACCACTATAAATTTCCTTGTGTCGTCTGGATTCCCTTGTTTAATTCCTGCATTGTGGCTGTGAATAGATATAACTAGGATTGCTAGTTGCTGATTAGGTTTTCCAAGCCTTAACTGTAATTACAGTTAGCTTGAGTTTGTGCACATCACTTGTGTTAGGCTATAGGGTTAATTCTATATCTATAATCTTTTCATTCCGCACTTCACTCCAAGGGAGTTGGGTACACCATTAAGTTTTGTCTAGTGCAAAATTTGATAACTCTATTCACCCCCCCTCTAGAGTAGTATCTATCCCTTCACTTTCAAGTTAGACCTTGGGCGGTTGGGCTTGGTCCTCGGTGTTCACGTCCCGAGGCTCCTTCCGTGCCAAGTGAACGGTTGGGCTTGGTCCTCGTGCTCATTTTCGAGGCTCCTTCCGTGTCATATCATAGGCCAGTCAGGGGCTAGGATCTTGGTGCATATTTACCCGAGAGAACCCGCTGAGCCATAGTACGCATGTGAGCTCCGCTGTTGTGTTCCTAGCGTGAAGGCGTACGGAGGCCTAGGACAGGTAGTGTGGAGACCAGCCTAGTAGTGGAGATGCCCGCTCCACTGTCACCGTTTGGCCACGACGGTTGATGCCTGAGAGGTTAGCTACCTGCTCAAATAGTGGGAACTATAAGTTTGTGTCGACATAGCGATTGCATGTGCTTGAGCATGGGTGTGTCATTGCATTGCATACATAGCATTACACTTCATTATATACACAAGACCCTCATCGTATAAGTTTGTATGGGCACTCCTATACGATGAGTTACTTTCTGCTGAACGACCCTCAACTTATATGCTTGTATGGGCATCCATATAAGTTGAGTTACTTACTATTCTAGTTATATACTCTCTTGCTGCTGTAGTTCGTAGATTTGAAATAAGAGCTTGTTTATTATACACTGCTGATGTTGCTGCTTATAATATGTATACTCACTTCACCTGTTGTACTACTGTTATTTATACATTGTACTTGTTCCTTTCTCCGCCCGGTGCCGAGGAGTCGCCAGGGGAGTGGATGTGAAACCACTTTGTCTTTTTGACTAACGGTTGCTACGTCTTCCTTTTTAGGAGGAAACCCCGCAGGTGGAGCAGCAGGCTATGCAGACGGACAGCCAGGCCAGGGTGACAGGGCCTGAAGGGACGGTACCGTCACTACCGTCGGTTATCGATGTGAGTGAGAGAGGGATTTTGTTGTAGCCCTTCGGGGCAATTCTGTTTACGTACTCTGATATTAGAAGCTTGTTGTAGCTTCTTTATTTATGATATTATGGACATATGCTTGGTGTGGATTTGACTTTCATATCATTATGGTTGGGTTGGCATTTATCTGTTGATATTGTTGGTAGCCGGCAGAATAGGCGCCTTGTGGTACAGGCTAGCCTAAGTGCTAGTGTTACCGCAAGGCGGCTGTTCTAGGCATAAGACTGATGAGTACAATTATGATAGATTCTGACTATCATAATTGTAATCATGTCCACTGTTTTCTAACTCTTTACTCAAGTAATTGTGCAAAATAGTTGAGAATTGGTGTTGTCATGAATAGTAGAGCATAAGTTAGAGTCTTTACTATTTTATGTATTGAACTCCCCACTTAATACGTCATTTTTCTAATGCAGGTATGACTACTCAGTGGAACTAAAAGTCTTGGAGCAAACAGGGGAGTTGACGGGACCAGGAGGGCTGATCAAAGCAGAAGAATTGGTCGAACACGGGTAGGAACACGCCCGTGTGCCTACCCATATTCTATCCTAGCTGGAACTATTTGTTCACACGGGTCTGAACACGCCCGTGTGTCCAGACCGTGTCCTTCTCGGGACAAAATGAAGAATTAAATCCAGCCTACCCGTGTCCGAAGAACATGAAGAACAACACGGCCGTGTTCTCCAACACGGCCGTGTCAGTACCCGTGTCATCCAACACGGCCCATGACCAAACACGTCTGCTCGTGTGGAACTGCCTTGGAACTGCCGACACGGCCTGCAACACGGCCGTGTCGGAACCCGTGTTCGACCATGTTTGCTATGAGACTATAAAAACCTGGAGAAAAATTTTATTCTGGACTTTTGGATCAATTTTATTTTGGAGATTTTCTGGAGAACGAAAGTGGAGCACCCAAGAGAAGGAGGGCTTGAAGGAGATTTTTGTATGCATTTATTCTTCAATTTATCTCATTTAATCTTGTATCTCTCTTGGTAATCCAACTTTATTTATCTTTTAATTTTCATGAACAATGTGTTTGAACAAATTAGTAATCATGTATCTTCTTGTTTTAATCAATTTCATGGTATTTTGTTCATATATGGGTTTGCAAATATTGAGAATTATCCTTGTTATGAATGATTATTTGCTTTTACATGAATTCCAAATGTCTAGATTGAGAAATTGGATTCTTTGGATGATGGTTAAATCTTCATATTTATATGTTAATTCTCTTTGTAATCTAAAATTCATGATCGAGAGATATGTTTCTTGGAAAATTAGAATACGAAATGATGGAATTATGGTATTTTAGAGATAAAGTTCCATGAATCTATGTAGTAGATAGGGTATTTCATTCAATGCAAATTTGAGTATTGTAAATTGTTCGAGAGAAGATTTACTTAACTTAGATTTAAATTTCAAATTGCTCGAGAGAGAATTTGATAATTAGTTTAACCCTTTACAATACAATGAATTTGATAGTTTTGTTATGGCATGATTACATAAAATGATGATGTTCATTGAACGCCTTTAACTTTCGGTTTGAAATTATTTTTGTAACTCTCCAATATAATTTTTATCCAAGTAGTCATAGTTAGGAGTAATCTATATTAGAACGAAATTTTAAATGTAGGTATGATAACAGAGTGAGAGTGAGTACAAGTAATTGAAAGGACCCTGTGGCATACGATACGAGATGTAAGCTTCTCTTATACTATGATTGATAGGTGCACTTGCCTGAAAGATAATTCAATCTAGCTTATGCCCATCTACATAGTTGTGATAAAATGTAGAATGACTCCACATCAAGGTTACGCTTTGTGAAAATGATCATCAAGTTTTTGGCACCGTTGCCGGGGAACCCTTTTAATATTTTGAAAGCTTTAACTCTATTAATCTACCATTTTTGTTTACTAATAAATATATGTAATATAGTTTATAGTATAATTATATTATTTAATCTCTGTTTTGTAGTCTGTTAGTCTATGACCAGGGCAAGAAATTCTGGGCTAGAACCATTTCAATCTGATCCAGAACGACTTATTCATAACACCAATTAAAGAGATGTGGGTATTAACACCACAGATATTGAAACCGAACTGTCAGAAGAAGAAACAGTGAATCAAGGAGAACACCATCCTGAGGATTTAGATATCATGGCAAACCAAAATGAGCAAACCATGTCTGACTTTGCTAGACCTAATCTCCAAGGAACTGGGTCAAGCATTGTTCGACCTCCCATTCCAACCAATAATTTCGAACTGAAGCCAAGCGTGATACAAATGGTGCAACAATATGTTCAATATGATGGCTTACAAGACGAGGACCCCAATACACACTTAGCCGGATTCCTAGAGATATGTGATACTTTCAAGATTAATGGTGTCTCCAACGATGCCATTAGATTGAGATTGTTCCCATTCTCATTAAGGCATAAGGCAAAGCAATGGCTCAATTCGTTACCTCGAGGTTCCATTACTACTTGGGACATGATGGTTGAGAAGTTTTTGATGAAGTATTTCCCACCGGCAAAGACCGCAAAGTTAAGAAACGACATCTCTACGTATGTTCAATTGGAGGCTGAATCATTGTACGATACTTGGGAACGATTCAAAGAATTATTAAGGAGATGCCCCCATCATGCCTTACCTTCTTGGCTTCAGATTCAGACCTTCTACAATGGTCTAAATCCAGCCACCAGACAGATGATTGATGCGGCTAGTGGAGGCACCTTGAACAATAAGACACCTGAGGCCGCCCGCAGTTGATAGAAGAAATGGCAATGAATAGCTACCAATGGACTACCGTGCGGCCAAAGTCTACTAAGCCTGCCGGAATGTATGAAGTGGATGCCGTAACAGCCTTAGCAATTCAAGTGGAGAAGCTCCATCAAAAGATGGACAACCTTTCTTTAGCTACGCCCCCTATGGTACCTCAACAATGGGACCCTTCCCTTGTTGGAATACCTAGTGGTGAACCTCAAGTGCAAGAACATGTAGACTACATGGGTAATAATCCCAGACCACCTTTCAATCCTGCAAACAACCCATATAGTTTTACATACAATCAAGGATGGAGGAACCACCCCAATTTCTCTTGGGGAGGGCAAAGCAACCAAGGCAAACAACCCATGTTTGGACAACAACAACAACAATTGGAGCCAAGGAAACCAACATTGGAAGATGTCCTTGCAAAGTTCATGCAAACTACCGATGTTGCCTTCCGTAATCAAGAGGGTTCTATTCGAAATTTGGAGACTCAGATTGGCTAGTTGGCAAGGATGGTATCAGAGAGACAACAAGGGACACTTCTAGGAAATACTGAGACAAATCCAAAGGAGCATGCAAGAGCAATTCAGTTGAGGAGCGGGAAGGAATTACAAGACCCAAGGCTTGCACAGGATGCACCTCAAGAGGAGTCCAGTGGAGAAGCACCGAACGTGACACCAATGGAATATCAAACAGCCGTACCATATCCAGCAAAGATGAACAAGGAGCGCATGGATGCGTAATATGGTAAATTTTTATCTATGATTAAACAATTGCATGTTAATTTACCTTTTTCTGATATTATTCAAATGCCCAAGTATGCAAAATTTTTGAAGGATTTAATTTCTAATAAAAGGAAAATAGAAGAATTATCTTTAGTTACACTTAGTGAAGAATGCTCTGCTATTTTACAAAATAAATTACCACAAAAACTTAAGGATCCCGGTTCTTTTTCAATTCCATGTTTAATCGGTGATTTGCAAGTTAATAAAGCTTTAGCGGATTTAGGAGCTAGTATAAATTTGATGCCTTATAAATTATATTTGAAACTAGGCCTAGGGGAACTTAGCCCGACTAGGATGAGCATCCAGTTGGCAGATAGGTCGGTTAAGTACCCAAGAGGTATAGTGGAGGTTGTATTAGTTAAGGTAGACAAATTTATATTTCCTACCGATTTTGTTATTTTAGATATGGACGAAAATATAGAAGTACCACTTATACTTGGTCGTCCATTTCTAGCCACTTCTAGAGCTCTTATTGATGTTTTTGATGGTAAATTAGTTTTGAGAGTAGGGGGGATGAAGTCACTTTTCAAATTGGCAATACTATGAAACAATCTTTGGATAGTGATGATTGTTGCTACTTTTCTCATGGTGTTGATGATTTAATGACTTCTATTGATTCTAATTTTTATTATAAAGACCCTTTAGAAATTTGCATTACTAATTGCTTTCTAGAAGATGAAACTAGTGAAGACATTGTTGATCATTTATTTTTTCTAGATAGCTCAGTTTCGATGAATGGAAATACTGAATATAACTTACTTACAGAAGGAAAACATGAAGTTCTTAAGAATAATACTAAGAATCCACCTGTAGTTGAATTAAAAAATTTACCGGATCATCTTGAGTATGCATTCTTAGGAACTAATTCGTCTTACCCAGTTATCATTTCTTCTCATCTTTCTGAGATTGAAAAAACCAAATTATTAACTGTGTTGAAAAAATATAAAGGTGCAATAGCCTGGCAAATATCTGATATAAAAGGTATTAATCCTAGTTTTTGCACTCATAAAATCCTTTTGGAAGAAAACTATAAGTCATCTATTCAACCGCAACGTAGGCTTAATCCTAATATGAAAGAGGTAGTTAAGGCTGAAATTGTTAAATTGTTAGATGCTGGTATGATATACCCTATCTCCGATAGTTCATGGGTTAGTCCTGTCCAAGTCGTTCCAAAGAAGGGTGGTTTAACTGTGGTAGAAAACGATAAAAATGAATTATTTCCAACGCGAACAATAACAGGTTGGCGTGTCTGTATAGACTATAGGAAGCTAAACGATGCCACTAGGAAGGACCATTTCCCTTTACCCTTTATCGACCAAATATTATAACGCTTGTCAGGGCATGCGTATTATTGTTTTCTAGATGGACTTTCTGGGTATTTCCAAATCCCAATAGCCCCAGAAGACCAAGATAAAACAACGTTCACGTGCCCATTCGGCACCTTTGCCTATAGGCGTATGCCTTTCGGTCTATGTAATGCCCCCGCTACTTTCCAACGATGCATGTTGGCCATCTTCAATGAGTTTGTTGAATATATCATGGAAGTGTTTATGGATGACTTCTCCGTCTTTGGAGATTCCTTTGATTTATGTTTGAATAATTTAGGAAAAGTTTTGAGGAGGTGTGAGGAAACAAACTTAGTACTTAGCTGGGAGAAGTGTCATTTTATGGTACAAGAAGGGTTAGTACTTGGTCATAAAATCTCCAATCATGGAATTCAAGTAGATAGAGCGAAGATAGAAACAATAGAAAAGTTACCACCACCCACATCCGTTAAGGCAGTGAGAAGTTTTTTAGGCCATGCCGGATTTTACCGTCGGTTTATTAAAGACTTCTCCAAAATTGCTAAACCACTTACGAGACTTTTAGAAAAGGACACACCTTTTCTCTTTTATCAAGAGTGTCTACATGCTTTTGAGTTCTTAAAAGATAGATTAATTAATTCTCCTATTATGATAGCGCATGATTTTACTCAGCCTTTTGAAATCATGTGTGATGCTAGCAGTTTTGCGGTAGGAGCTGTTCTAGGACAACGCCGAAACAAACATTTTCATCCTATATTCTATGCTAGTAAAACACTTAATAATGCACAAGAGAATTATACTACTACTGAAAAAGAACTTCTAGCAGTAGTTTTTGCCTTTGATAAATTTAGATCCTATTTAACATTGTCCAAGGTAGTAGTTTACACAGATCACTCTGCACTTAAATATTTGCTAGCCAAGGCGGACGCAAAGCCTCGTTTAATCCGTTGGGTTCTTCTATTGCAAGAATTTGATTTGGAAATTAGGGATAAATGAGGAGCAAAAAACTTAGCGGCAGACTATCTTTCACGTTTAGAAAATCCATTACGAGCAATGTTAGAAGAATCTGAAATTTCTGATGCATTCCCTGAGGAATCGTTATTTGCCTTATCTTCGAAAGTAAACAATAATTATCCATGGTTTGCAGATTATGCAAACTATCTTGTTGCTAAGGTCCTCCCACAGGATTTTTCATATCAGCAGAAAAAGAAATTTTTCTCCGACTTGAAATATTACTTTTGGGAGGACCCTTTTCTTTTTCGGATATGTGCAGATTCCGTGATCCGAAGGTGTGTATCAGCCGAGGAAGGGTGGAAAATCCTGGAGCAGTGTCATTCAGGTCCTACTGGTGGTCACTATGGAGCAAATCGCTCTGCGAAAAAGGTTCTTGATTCGGTTTTTTATTGGCCCCTTCTATTCAGGGATGCCCAAAGGTATGTGCTTTCATGTGATTCTTGTCAGAAAATAGGTAATATTTCTAAATTACATGAAATGCCACAAAACTTTATTCTTGAATGTGAAGTATTTGATGTGTCGGGAATAGATTTTATGGGTCCATTTCCAGTTTCATTTGGGAATAAATTTATCTTGGTAGCCGTAGATTACGTATCAAAGTGGGTTGAGGCGCAAGCTTTACCTACTAATGATAGTAGAGTAGTAATTCAATTCCTGAAATCTCTATTTGCGCGATTTGGTACACCACGTACACTTATTAGCGATAGGGGTTCTCACTTTTGCAATCTACAGCTAGATAAGGTATTGTAGAAATTTGGAGTCGTACATAGGACAGCTACACCATATCATCCGCAGACTAGTGGTCAAGTTGAGGTATCCAATAGAGAACTTAAACGTATCCTAGAAAAATATATAGAAGGGAATAGAAAACAATGGTCTAGGAAACTAAACGATTTTTTATGGGCTTATAGGAACGCATTTAAAACACCTATAGGAACCACCCCCTTTAGATTAGTCTGTGGTAAATCCTGTCACTTACCTATAGAATTAGAGCACAAGTCATATTGGGCAATACGATCTCTAAATTTTGATACTAATTCTATAGGGGAAAAACGCAAACTTCAACTTAACGAACTAGACGAATGGAGGACTATGGTATATGAGAACTCCAGAATTTATAAGGAGAGAACCAAATTATTTCATGACCGTCACCTCTGAAAAACCAAAACATTCAACGAGGGTGACCAGGTTCTCCTTTTTAATTCTAGGCTGCGTCTATTCCTAGGGAAGCTCAGGTCTAAGTGGTCCGGACCCTTCCAAGTTAAAAAAGTTTCCCCCTATGGCACCGTCGAACTAACTCACCCTGAAAAGGGACATTTTAAAGTCAACGGACACCGGTTAAAACTTTATTATAGTGCACTTCCTCAAGCTTCTGCTCGCCTAGAATCCTGCCTTCATCTAGACTAAGAAACTATATATATATAATTCAATAGTAACTTGTCTAAATAGTTTATAAACATTTTAATGAAAACCTTATTTAAATTTCTACCCCGAAAAATAAAATAAAATAAAATAAAGAACTTAGGAGAAATCAATATTTAAGAAGATTACACGGCCAAGCACACGGCCGTGTGCTTGGCCATGTCGAGCACACGCGCAGTCACCCAGCCGTGCACCTTATTTAAACCAGGAAAGGCAGAGATTTCCAGAGCACCACACGGGCAAATACACGCCCGTGTGCATTGCCGTGTCAATCATCGCCATTTAAATGTTACGCTAGCGCATAACACGGGTCTCCACACAACCGTGTTTGTGGCCGTGTTTTAATGAACACGGCTATTAACCCAACCATGTGCCCAACCGTGTTAATAAGGCCAATTAAAGCGATTTCATCCAGAGAAGGACACGGGTCCACACACACCCGTGTTGTGGACCGTGTCCGATCCAACCACCTGTCAGATTGACCACACGGGTTGTGGACACGGCCGTGTTGTTGACCGTGTCCATTGACACGAGCAGTTCCCGTGAAATGACCACACGTCTCCTTGGAGACCGTGTTTCCCGCCCACGTCGATTCCCTAACACGGGTGTACACACGGCCGTGTGTACACCCGTGTTCGACTTCTTTTTATAGGGGCCGTGTTCGACTTCTTTCATTCCATTCAGTTCTTCTTTCTCCCCTTTTCTTCCTGCAACCAGTACAGCCGGAGCTCCCCCAAATTTCATGGAATCACATCGTCGTTTCGCTAATTACATCATCGGTATAATGCCTGGGTTTCTATTCATAAGATCTCTTCTTATGTATTTTTTTTTCTCTCCATCTTCATTCGCTTTAGACTATTTTGTTCCTTTATTTTCAGATAATGTCATCTTCACGTAGCCAAGGCGGTCGCCGACGAAGACCAAAACTTCAAGCACTGTCTACTGAAAGACGCGACGTCGTTCAGCCCTTAGTTTTCACGGATGCAGTGCATACTAACCGCTATAACCGCCTACAAACAAAGAAATTTCAGGACATACGAATGATCGACTGGGACGTCTTGGAAGCCATCGGTCTTACTGCAAATGTTAAGGAATTAATTTCTGTAATAGGGTGGCAAATTTTTTTTGAAATAGAAGAGTTAGGTTTCCGCGAGCTCACGCTCGAGTTTTTGTCCACCTTCTATTTAAACCTTCGAACCTCCATGAACGATAATGGAAGACCAACCGAGGGGAATATCTCCTTTTGGGTGGGCGGCACCTTCTACACGCTATCTCTCATCCAATTTACACAGCATTTAGGAGTGTACGAAGAGGCCTTCCTCTTTAGTGATGCCTACTCTGAACTGAATTTTAGTCTCCCGAGTCGCGACCAGGCGGGCGATATTTGGCGCCGTCTCTCTTTTGACACCGAGCCCTACGAAGCCAAGAGGTCTAAGGCCTCAAAGCTGGTATCCCCCGCCATACATTACGTTCATCATTTGCTTAGCCATACTCTGAGCGGCCGGGCCGAAAGCTTCGGCGTAGTTAGCCGACAGGACATCCTTTATCTGCAAAGCATGACAGCCCGTTACCCCATCCACTTAGGTTATATGCTTGCTCACTTCATTCTGCATCAGGCGGAGAACTCCCGTGCCGAGTCCATCTGTGTAGCCCCTTACATTACGCGCTTGGCTAGGAATATGGGCATATTTTTGCCTCTTCCCCCGATGACAGTGGTAGCAAAGACTATGCCCATCACCATGGCAAGTCTTTGATCCATCCGTCTCGTTTCAGCACGTCAAGGCCGGGGTGGGATTACTTACACCATTGCGAGTCATGGACGCCATGTCCACGACGACGACGAGGAGATAGATCCAGACCTCGATGAGCCTCTCATTCCCCCACCCCGCTCGACGTATACTCAGGGAGAGTCCTCTTCTGCCCAGCATCCGCGGCCGTCTCGATATGCACAGGAGATCCAGCGCTTCTATAACACTCAGCTATCGCCGTGCCTTCAGCGTATCGAGGAGATGCAACAGTGGACTGAGGACGCCATCCTTCAGATCCGGCAACACTTAGGGATTACTAGCCCGACACGAGCAGCTCCTCATCGATCTCGCCCTCAGGAAGACCTGGCTGACCAGGATGATACACCTATGTATTTTTGATTTTATATCCCTGTATCGTTGTATCCTTTTTATTGATATTATCATGATCTTGTATTAGCAGTATATCTAGAAGTATTTTATTTCTTTGCTCATTATTTTGTTCTGTGCTCCTTTATATTCATGATCATCAGTTCTCTCTATCCTTGTGCAATAATAACCTCAATTTGTTTTTTAATTTTTTTTTACAATGAGGACATTGCAACACAAGTCTGGGGGTATTTGATGAGTACAATTATGATAGATTCTGACTATCATAATTGTAATCATGTCCACTGTTTTCTACCTCTTTACTCAAGTAATTGTGCAAAATAGTTGAGAATTGGTGTTGTCATGAATAGTAGAGCATAGGTTAGAGTCTTTACTATTTTATGTATTGAACTCCCCACTTAATACGTCATTTTTCTAATGCAGGTACGACTAGTCAGTGGAACTAAAAGTCTTGGAGCAAACAGGGGAGTTGACGGGACCAGGAGGGCTGATCAAAGCAGAAGAATTGGTCGAACACGGGTAGGAATACGCCCGTGTGCCTACCCGTGTTCTATCCTAGCTGGAACTATTTGTTCACACGGGTCTGAACACGCCCGTGTGTCCAGACCGTGTCCTTCTCGGGACAAAATGAAGAATTAAATCTGGCCTACCCGTGTCCGAAGAACATGAAGAACAACACGGCCGTGTTCTCCAACACGGCCGTGTCAGTACCCGTGTCATCCAACACGGCCCATGACCAAACACGTCTGCTAGTGTGGAATTGCCTTGGAACTGCCGACACGGCCTGCAACACGGCCGTGTCGGAACCCGTGTTCGACCATGTTTGCTATGAGACTATAAAAACCTGGAGAAAAATTTTATTCTGGACTTTTGGATCAATTTTATTTTGGAGATTTTCTGGAGAACGAAAGTGGAGCACCCAAGAGAAGGAGGGCTTGAAGGAGATTTTTGTATGCATTTATTCTTCAATTTATCTCATTTAATCTTGTATCTCTCTTGGTAATCCAACTTTATTTATCTTTTAATTTTCATGAACAATGTGTTTGAATAAATTAGTAATCATGTATCTTCTTGTTTTAATCAATTTCATGGTATTTTGTTCGTATATGGGTTTGCAAACATTGAGAATTATCCTTGTTATGAATGTTTATTTGCTTTTACATGAATTCCAAATGTCTAGATTGAGAAATTGGATTCTTTGGATGATGGTTAAATCTTCATATTTATATGTTAATTCTCTTTGTAATCTAAAATTCATGATCGAGAGATATGTTTTTTGGAAAATTAGAATATGAAATGATGGAATTATGGTATTTTAGAGATAAAGTTCCATGAATCTATGTAGTAGATAGGGTATTTCATTCAATGCAAATTTGAGTATTATAAATTGTTCGAGAGAAGATTTACTTAACTTAGATTTAAATTTCAAATTGCTCGAGAGAGAATTTGATAATTAGTTTAACCCTTTACAATACAATGAATTTGATAGTTTTGTTATGGCATGATTACATAAAATGATGATGTTCATTGAACGCCTTTAACTTTCGGTTTGAAATTATTTTTGTAACTCTCCAATATAATTTTTATCCAAGTAGTCATAGTTAGGAGTAATCTATGTTAGAACGAAATTTTAAATGTAGGTATGATAACAGAGTGAGAGTGAGTACAAGTAATTGAAAGGACCCTGTGGAATACGATACGAGATGTAAGCTTCTCTTATACTATGATTGATAGGTGCACTTGCCTGCAAGATAATTCAATCTAGCTTATGCCCATCTACATAGTTGTGATAAAATGTAGAATGTCTCCACATCAAGGTTAGTCTTTGTGAAAATGATCATCAAAGACCCCCTCTCGTGCCGTGTCTTGTGATCCGGGAGGGGGGTCTTACAGGTTGTAGGGCTTAATATGGAAGGTGGTGGTCGATTTAGGAAGGGGATGAAGAGGGGGGTCGGGCATGTTGGTGTTGGGGTTGGCTGCTAGGATTTCGTGGAAGATGGAGGGCCTCGGGTTGTGATGAAGGGAGGAGGCCGGTTTTGGAGGGAGGTGGCCGGGTTGGTGAAGGGAGGAGGAGGCCGGTGGCTTGTTGGGTGGAAGGGGTCGGTTTTCTTCGTAGAGGAAGAGGAGGGCTCGGGTAGCTAGAGGAAGAGGGAGACATGAAGGAGGGAGGAGGAGGAGGGGAAGTTGGAGGCCGGCGACCAAGAAGGAGGAGAAGAGTGGGGGGATCGGCCAAGGAGAAGAAGGAGAGATATTCTCAAGATTAGGGGTTTCAAATTTTCATTCATTCACTAATACAAAATATGAAACATACATGCCTATATATAGGCTACTGATGAAGATTTTCTATAGTTTTAAAATATTATCCAAACTAAAATCTCAAATAGGCAAGTGTACCTATCGAAATATAGTATAGGAAATGTCGTATTAGACTCGGGGCCTGTTGAGTACTTCTACTCACGCAAATTAATATTATTTTATCGAAGTACAAGAATGAGGTTAAATTAACTATAGGTGAAAGATAAACTAAAAAACTTGCACTTGATCTAGACTCCCTTTCAATTCAAATAAACTTTAATAAAATGTAAACTCTAATTTACCTACTTCGACCGTGGAGGTTCCTTAAGTACAAAAGCATCTCTCTCGAGCTCATGCTTTTGACTAACCTTAGGTTGATCGATTAAGACCTCTCGGCCAGTCGAAACCCCTAAGCCTGCTTTACGCGGTGAACCCCGCTATTTGATTTGACTCCAATCCGAAAGATCCATGTCATCCTCTCTCGAGGAGTGCATGTGGCTCCTTCTATCTTTGAGCGATCTACTCGTATCCGCAACCTCTCGGTCATTTAAGATACAGATCTAGGATTGAAAACATATTCGCGAAATTTGAATTCGATACAAAATAATTCAAAGATAAATCGATAGTGATAAATAAAGAGTTTGACAAAATGAGTTTATTCACTTTCAAAGTTCATCATGATAAAGTGCTAATGTAAATTAGCTACTTGACATGATAAAAGAAATACATAAAAAGAAGGGAAAGAAGAACATGTTTGCAAAAAGGAAATTCTTGAATTGAAATCTAATCTATGAATTTGAAATTACATAAAAGATAATGCTGAAAAACAATAAACTAAGCTACAAAGTACTCCTAAAACATGCTCCTAATCTTCCTCCTGATCATCTAAACACATCTGGAATTTATAGATTTTTCTTCTTGGGAGTCACGCCCATTAGTCACGCCCGTGACCTGGGGCGTGTCAAGCTCGGAAACTGCAGTCTTGAAAGCCCGGGAACGTTGGAGAAAAACCGCCAAAAATTGTCGTTTTGCGGGTCACTCCCCTGGGCGACGCCCGTGACCTAGGGCATGTCTAGTCTGTTACAGAAAACGGCGGGAATGGGAACAGAGGGAAGTAATTCTGCTGTTTCTGAAGTGGTCACGCCCTAGGTCACGCCCGTGACATAGGGCGTGTCTGACTGGGTCAGCAAAATAGTTGGAAACAGTGAAATCTGGGATTAATTTAGCAGTTTCGAGTAGGTCACGCCCTAGGTCACGCCCGTGACAGGGGGCGTGTCCTTAGAAAAAAGTCCCATAATTGTTCAGGGAAGCTTTCTGGAGAAATCTTTTTTTTTTGACCTAGACACGCCCGTGACTCAAATGTCACTCCCGTTTCACGGGCGTGTACTTGTGAAATTCTCCAGAATTTTAGAGGACATCGTCCTCTTTCCGTTGACTGGTTGCACGTCCCGTAACTCTTCCTGGTTTGAAAGTTATGACTATTTGAAGTTCAGCTATCCGTGACCAAAAATGATCATTTTCTCCATTTCAACTCCTGATCAGTCCAGCAAGCTCCAAATTGCTATTCACAGCTCATATTGACCTGAAATATGAAAATAAAGCAATTAGAACCATAATTACTAAAATATAATTATAATCTTATTATTAATTAAATAAAAAATATATGAAAATAACTATTATTAGTGACTTATCAAATACCCCCATACTTAATCTTTTGCTATTCCAGAGCAAAACTATGAGAAGTACTTATAAGAAATTTATATTTTTTTATTTAAACTAAAAATTTATTAAATCAAAAGAAAGTTAAAAATAAAATATAGCGATTTAAATATTAAATCCTAAACTATGAAATTAAAATGTACAGAGAAAGGTATTTAGCAAAAATTTCTCATATAAATTAATTAGAATTCAAAATTAAGTAATTTAGCAAACAAAATTAGATTAGAATTATTCACATTATTACTAAAAAGAAACTTGTAAGAAATTTTTAACTACTACTTATGCTCTCTTAGTATTATAATTTACTTCTAAAACCATTTTTTTTGGACTTGGGGAAAAGGAAAATGAAGATTTTTTGGATTGGGGGTGATGAATTTTATCCTCTCACCCCACACATTTTTTTATTTTGATATTTGCATATGTTTACCAAGAAAATGATGGATTTTATCCTCTCATTTTCCATGACATATGAACAAATATTTTTTCTCTTCAAATGAAAACAAAAATTAAATGGGAGTAATGAATTTTATTCTTTTAATCCTATTTTTTTTATTTGGGGATTGCATATGTGTACCAAGGAATTTATAAGTCCCATGACATATGATCTAACCAAAATAAAAAATTGCATATGTTTACCAAGAGATGATGAATTTTATCCTCTCATCCCTATGACATATGATCTAACAAGAAAATTTAAAACAAAGGGAAGGTTACACAAAATTTAGATTAAATTAAAATAATTAGAGAGCAACTATAGTAAATTTAGAATTTCCTAAGAATCTTTAAGCATAAATGATTATAATTAAAATCAAAAGATTGTTAAACTAAATACTATAATATTGAAACTAATTAGAATTAAGAGAAAAAGAAGTAAATAAGGTTCTCTAAACAAAATTAATTCATAAGTTTATTTCTCAAAATTAAATCGCTAAAAATTAATTTAACTAACTATGATAAAATAAAAGACTAGCAATTTAAAAATTATAAAAATTCTATAAATAAACTCAATTAAATTGATGAAAATCACATAAAATTAAGTAGGGGTTTATTTATATTTTTTGATTTTTTTTTTAAGATAACAATACTAAAACAAAGAAAAGATAAATTAAAATCCTAAATTTTTTTGTTATTTCTTGGACTTCCCAAGGACTACCTAGTGACGGGTTCGTAAGGTACTAGGCGGTTTTGTGGGATGAAAGCCCAACACGGCCCTTTCCAAGAAATTAATTTTTGATTTTCTATTTTTTTTGTATTTTTAAAAATAAAAAGAAAACAAATTTTTTTGTATTTTTAAAGATTTTCTTCAATTTTTTTTTTTGAAATAAAAGCATGAAATGGAGTCCACCCCCATACTTAAAAATAAACATTGTCCCCAATGTTTACAAGCCAAGTAGGAGGGGGAAAAATGCATAAAAAAAAGAAAATTGCAATGATTTAAAGATAATTAAGGGGTGTCTCCCAAGAGCGCTTTTCTTTTTCCCATCTTTAAGCTAGACGGTTTGGGTTAAGGAAATGGAAAATAAAAATTAAAGTGAACGGGCAACTCCCTTAATTCATGCTTTGGCGAAGATGCCAAAGTTGCTTGCCCGGCTACTCCTCCGCTTTCTTCTTGATTTTCCTTCTTGTAGTTGACTTGAAAATTTAGATTCAAATCACCGATCCATACCTGAGGTGATTTGAATTTTTGTAGAGGAGCGGCAAATGGATCGGGGATGACGTTTAATTACAACAGCTCCTCTTCTACATGACAATCGTTAGTATAAGGAAAATCAAAAGTAAGCATTTCAGAAAAATCTTCGCAAGGAGGAGGCTCTTGCGAAGGTATAAGATTAGGCTCCGGTTGTTTATTTTCTAAAATTAATTTTTTATCCAAAAATTTACTGGAAATCAAATCATTGGACGCATCAGGATCAAATATTTTTGCTCCTAAAAAGTCATAAATTGTGCATGGAGGAGAAAAATTGGAAGTCGTAGGAGGAGACACATGTTCTTCTTCTACTTCATCCGGTGTGCCAATAAAATTAATAAATTTTTGATATAATAATTCTTCTTCCTCCTTTGAATAAGACACCAAGGGGGTACATGAAGATTCATGTTCCACCATAGGTGAAATATTTAAAGAAGGAGAAAAATTAGTAGAACAAGTGATAATTTCTTCTAAATTTTGGGGAGTATCAACTTGAAATTGTGTAAAGTCCCAAAAATTAGAAGAAGTGTATGGTGTGAAAAAAGAAGGATAAAAATTCGGATCTAAATAATTATTCTCATCACTCGGGAAGTATTCCGGTTGATCTTGCGAACAAGAAAAACCAACATCCGAGATGGAAGAAGAATTTTTTAAATCAAAATAATTATTCTCATTATAATTTGAAAAATTCATTTCATGAACATTTGAAAAATTAGTTTCATAAAAATTTGAACTAGAATTAGAATAAAAGTGAGAAAAATTATTATCATAATTAGTATCAAAATTATTTTCATAAGAAAAGTTTTTATAATAATTATAATGATAACAATACTCACTTCGATGATAACCACCACAATTATAAAAAAAAATTTGCGCTTTTGTGCAGCTTTCAAACATTCTAGTTGATTTTGAAGGTTGGCAAGATCGGCGACCAATTTAGATAACATATTTTTAATAAAAGAAAATAACACAACCTTTACCTAATAGAAATGAATTTTAAAAATAAAATAAAAAAGAATTGAGGTAGAGAAGAAGGTTGATAAAATTAATAAAATCTACGCTTTCGAAATATCAACAAAATAGTTCCCCGGCAATGGCGCCAAAAACTTGATGAAGATTTTCTATAGTTTTAAAATATTATCCAAACTAAAATCTCAAATAGGCAAGTGTACCTATCGAAATATAGTATAGGAAATGTCGTATTAGACTCGGGGCCTATTGAGTACTTCTACTCATGCAAATTAATATTATTTTATCGAAGTACAAGAATGAGGTTAAATTAACTATAGGAGAAAGATAAACTAAAAAACTTGCACTTGATCTAGACTCCCTTTCAATTCAAATAAACTTTAATAAAATGTAAACTCTAATTTACCTACTTCGACCGTGGAGGTTCCTTAAGTACGAAAACATCTCTCTCGAGCTCATGCTTTTGACTAACATTAGGTTGATTGATTAAGACCTCTCGGCTAGTCGAAACCCCTAAGCCTGCTTTACGCGGTGAACCCCGCTATTTGATTTGACTCCAATCCGGAAGATCCATGTCATCCTCTCTCGAGGAGTGCATACGGCTCCTTCTATCTTTGAGCGATCTACTCGTATCCGCAACCTCTCGGTCATTTAAGATACGGATCTAGGATTGAAAACATATTCGTGAAATATGAATTCGATACAAAATAATTCAAAGATAAATCGATAGTGATAAATAAAGAGTTTGACAAAATGAGTTTATTCACTTTCAAAGTTCATCATGATAAAGTGCTAATGTAAATTAGCTACTTGACATGATAAAAGAAATACATAAAAAGAAGGGAAAGAAGAACATGTTTGCAAAAAGGAAATTCTTGAATTGAAATCTAATCTATGAATTTGAAATTACATAAAAGATAATGCTGAAAAACAATAAACTAAGCTACAAAGTACTCCTAAAACATGCTCCTAATCTTCCTCCTGATCATCTAAACACATCTGGAATTTATAGATTTTTCTTCTTGGGAGTCACGCCCATTGGTCACGCCCGTGACCTGGGGCGTGTCAGGCTCAGAAACTGTAGTCTTGAAAGTCCGGGAAAGTTGGAGAAAAACCGCCAAAAATCGTCGTTTTGCGGGTCACTCCCCTAGGTCACGCCCGTGACCTAGGGCGTGTCTAGTCTGTTACAGGAAACGGTGGGAATGGGAACGGAGGGAAGTAATTCTGCTATTTCTGAAGTGGTCACGCCCTAGGTCACGCCCGTGATATAGGGCCTGTCTGACTGGGTCAGCAAAACAGTTGGAAACAGAGAAATCTGGGATTAATTTAGCAGTTTCGAGTAGGTCACGCCCTAGGTCACGCCCGTGATAGGGGGCGTGTCCTTAGAAAAAAGTCCCATAATTTTTCAGGGAAGCTTTCTGGAGAAATCTATTTTTTTTTGACCTAGACACGCCCGTGACTCAAATTTCACGCACTTTTCACGGGCGTGTACTTGTGAAATTCTCCAGAATTATAGAGGACGTCATCCTCTTTCTGTTGACTGGTTGCACGTCCCGTAACTCTTCCTGGTTTGATAGTTATGACTATTTGAAGTTCAGCTATCCGTGACCAAAAATGATCATTTTCTCCATTTCAACTCCTGATCAGTCCAGCAAGCTCCAAATTGCTATTTGCAGCTCATATTGACCTGAAATATGAAAATAAAGCAATTAGAACCATAATTACTAAAATATAATTATAATCTTATTATTAATTAAATAAAAACTATATGAAAATAACTATAATTAGTGACTTATCAGCTACACCACTCAATCTCCACCTTAAAAAATTAAACCACTCATGATGGCTATTTGCACCCATCATGACATAACAATTACAATAATTAAGAATATGAAATAAAAATAACAAATGATGGTTATAAACACCCATCACACATGAAATGAAAATAACATTGCGACATAAAATACCAAACATAGAAATGCATTATTAATTAATAATAATTTATTAATAATAATAATTATTAAATAATAATATATGGGTTTGCGTTCTGGACGGTTATTATGCCGACGCTCCGCATGGTCGTTCGCAAGCATGCCGTCGTCGTCCTCGAAATGTTGTGGGCCGTCGTCTCCATCAATCCACCCCCGCTCAAAAGTACTCATCAGCGATGAGTTGGTCTGAGAGTACCGATGCAAGAGAGCATCATCCACAAGAGACACGTAGCAGCGAACAACACCACTTGGAGAAGAGAGCACTTCAACCTGGAGTATCCTGTCATGCAACATGTTGGTCCCGGGGACCATTGAAAAAGCATTAGGCAATAAAGGAAAAAAAGTTTCAACATCAACTACCAATGTGCCTCTAGTGAAGACCGAAGAATAAAGCAATCCAAGCCCATACTCACTACCCAAACCATGAGAGAACGAAGTGGAACCAAACGGACAGGAAGATAATTCAAGTGGTGGAGAAACATGCAGTGTTAAATCAGAAAAATTAAAAATAGGGGTATTACCCCAATCAGTGGAAAACATCAAAAGAAATGCGTGTTCTCCTAATTTCATTAATGTCCGCAAAAGGTGCAGCTCACCAACTCGCCCACTTTCTATAGTGCCCGAAAGCAACCATTCAGGGACGAGACGCACCAAAACAAAATCGCAAATTATACCGTAAGACGCCCTTTTATGTAAGCTAGCAAGAAATGGATAAGGATTTTGTGACGTGGGCAGCGCTTCACTAAAGTGCTTACGTAAATATTATTCATGGCAAGCATAATCTTGCGCAAACGTACTTAGTGCATTCGGTGGTAACGGAACGACATAAGGCGGCACCAACGAAACTAAATCTGGTGGTGCCGAGGGAATCTCATCAGGAGGCACTATAAGCGGCCCTATCCTAAACGTATAATTCGATAAATGATTTTCTTTAACATTCATGGAGGATAAAATTAGGATAAAGGTAATAGTCACCACAGACAAAATCTAAAGCATCCGAGGGTGTGACCAATGATGGACTCGTAGGGTAATAGGTCGTCAAAGGGGACATCTCCAAAGGAGGAGGTAAGTCATTCTCAACGTCGAAACACGGGTTTAACATTCAAGAAAGATCACCCAGTTGTAAGCCATAAAAGTCATCTGAAAATTCAAACAATGGATTCTCCCTTACAGAAAATTCGTTTGACATGTCTACCAATTCATTAGATATATCATGTAATTCAGAATCAGTGGTCAGCTCATTGGTCGACAATAATAATACGAGATCTGGAGGAACTAACGAGACCTCATCTGCGGGTACTGGCAGAATGAACACAGGGGGCACCGTAGAACTCCTGAAATCAATCGTACCACACTCATGTCCTAAATGATCAGTTCATCGAGTCAACGGGTTAGGTGGACGAGTTGGTAAAATCAAACCCGGGGTACAATCCAAAAAGTCGTCCAATAATGCAACTTCCTTGCTTACAATTTCTTTTGACACACTATCCAAGTTATTTAATTTAGAATCAATTATGGTCTCAGACAAGGGTAAAATTGAGCCCGACGGAAGCTTTAAAACAGGAACATCAGATAAAGGTGTTTGCATCAAAGAAATATCGTTCGGGCTCATAGCACTAAAATCATCCAAGCATAACTCGTTCACCAACGGTAAGTCTTCCCAATCAGTCGGAACGTCCAATATATCAGGATTATTAGAACAGTCCTCAAAATATCTCGGTCTAAGAGGAACCAGCTCGAGTCCGAACAGATCACCTCCTAAGTCACTACTAAATAAACTCTCATCATCAGGTAAAATGCCTACCGACTCAGGTGTAATCTCAGCAGGAGTAACCGTAGGCTCCAAAATGTCATCGACGGGGAGTGGAGATGATTCCTCAGTGGTGGAATCCTCATCCAGGTCACTAGGGTAACCAATATCCTCATCATTGCTATAATCGTTAGGGATAACAGCCTCGTCCTTAGTGACGGGCACACTCATAACCACAGCCTCAGTCTCAATCATGCTAATAGGAACACTCTCACCCCATGTGCTCATGGTATTCCTAGCACTTACGTCTAACGACCTAGGGATAAAGGTCCTAAGTTTCTCTTTCCTCTCATAGGTAGGGGTACTCGTGCTTGATATAATCAGATCTTTGCGGGGCAAGGATCTAGCGTGAAGCTTATAGTCATTCCTACAATCAGGAAACTGGGAACGACAGTAGGTAGGGTAATACTCATCCGTTAAGTAATTTTTCATAATCTGCCAACCTATACGTGGGTCGACGGAGGGCATTCCTAAACGTCTTTCCTCATTGAGCCAGAAAGTATGGGCTCGACCAAATAATTGCAGTCTCGCAATGGGAATCCAGTGGGGATCCACAATACGATATTGCTCAAAATAATGCTCCATGTCGTTCACCCAACATAGAAACACTCGCGGTCCACCTAGCCCATCATATGTCGGAGCAGGAATCCTAACACGCCTAGAGGTGCGCGGTGTAACTTGATTAGCCTTTAGTTGGCCAATCAACCCCTTAATCTCTTCCACTACCGAGCAATGGTATGGTTTTCTAATGCTCCTAGTGGAACCTAATGATTGTTCTCGGGAAACATTGACGTCGTAGGCTATAGTATGATAACCGGAGAGAAAACTCGATCCGAAATTTGTGCACATACAATGAGAAATGCCTCTGACCCAATTAAAATAAGTTTGTCGGAATTGTTCCCGCTTAAGCACAATGGTAATATTAATACAAAATATATTTTCTTGCTGAATAAAATATGAAGATTATTATTTAATTTTTTTCTGATTTTTTTATTGCTGAAAATAAAATTTTGTCGGCTATTGGCAGACCACAAATGTTTTTTTTGGGCAATTCTTATTAAAAATAAGAGTGATAAATTCTAGAATTTTAGTCTTTTAAAATTGGAGAAATTTTGAAATTTTAAATTGGAAATTTGAAATTTTGGAATTTGAAATTTTAAAAATTGAAATTTTGAAATTTGAAATTTGAATTTGAAATTTGAAATTATAAATTTGAAATTCGAAATTTGAATTTTAAATTTTGAAATTTTTAAATTTGAATTTTGAATTTTGAATTTTGAAATTTGAAATTTGAAATTTGAAATTTGAAATTTGAAATTTGAAATTTAAATTTTGAAATTTGAAATTTGAAATTTATATTTTCTTTAGCCTACCTAAAAATAGAAGGATGGTGCCGATTAGGAAATCGACAATAACCTCCCTCTGATACCAAATTGATGTAGGCGTACACGTTTGGACCGAAATATAATTACGGACGCACACGACTATCTCTCCACGAACTAAAGTCTACGCTAACACAATCGTTCTACGCTGCACCACGTTATTATGTCCAATCAATTATACGCTAGCGTACGGGTAGCCAAACCGCTTGGGACTGACTAGAGGCTATAGGCCAATATCCGTTCCGGCTAAAAGGACTAATATTGGATCCGACCGAGCGGTGTTGTACCAAAAGAGATCTACCGAATAAGACACGATTCGGAAAAGGTAGATCTCTCCCAACAAAAGAAAACGAGGGCTCGCCAAACCCTTTTACGAAAATTAAATCAACCAAGAAAAACACAACAACAATGAAAGCTAACCACGATGTTTCAATGATTTCAAAATTAACGCTAGAAATTCCACCACAAGATAATCTAAAGAAAGGAACACACGGGAGTGGAAAAGTTCGTTACCCAACCGGAATGGATGATTTCGGTTCTCTCGGCGAGGATCGTTCATCGACGACTCCACCGGAGTTGCGCCAGTAGGAGAGAAACTCGCCCGCCTTCATCGCGTCATGCCGGAATTGGAAATACACCACGAGGAGGTCTTCTAGATTTGGCAACAAATATATATAAATATGGTAGGAGAGGGCAAATATGGTAGGTTATAGGGCTTAATATGGAAGGTGGTGGTCGATTTAGGAAGGGGATGAAGAGGGGGGTCAGGCTTGTTGGTGTTGGGGTTGGCGGCTAGGATTTCATGGAAGATGGAGGGGCTCGGGTTGTGATGAAGGGAGGAGGCCGGTTTTGGAGGGAGGTGGTCGGGTTGGTGAAGGGAGGAGGAGGCCGGTGGCTTGTTGGGTGGAAGGGGTCGGTTTTCTTCGTAGAGGAAGAGGAGGGCTCAGGTAGCTAGAGGAAGAGGGAGATATGAAGGATGGAGGAGGAGGAGGGGAAATTGGAGGCCGGCGGCCAAGAAGGAGTAGAAGAGAGGGGGGATCGGCCAAGGAGAAGAAGGAGAGATATTCTCAAGATTAGGGGTTTCAAATTTTCATTCATTCACTAATTCAAAATATGAAACATACATGCCTATATATAGGCTACACCACTCAATCTCCACCTTAGAAAATTAAACCACTCATGATGGCTATTTGCACCCATCATGACATAACAATTACAATAATTATGAATATGAAATAAAAATAACAAATGATGGTTATAAACACCCATCACACATGAAATGAAAATAATATTGCGACATAAAATACCAAACATAGAAATGCATTATTAATTAATAATAATTTATTAATAATAATTATTATTAAATAATAATATATGGGTTTGCGTTCTGGACGGTTATTATGCCGACGCTCCGCATGGTCGTTCGCAAGCATGCCGTCGCCGTCCTCGAAATGTTGTGGGCAGTCATCTCCATCACTTCTCCTACAACAAGAGCAATAATCTGAATCTGTTTTGTCAAGAGTGTAACCTTCTCATCTTTTTCTAAGGGGGCTTTTATAGATCTCCAAGTGGGGAGGGGAAAGGGTGAAGCATTCATGGCCATGAATGCTCTCTCTCTCTTAATAATATTTCGGTTACGATGGAGGGAGAGGAAAAGGTGGAAGATGAATTGGCTGATCCAGGTGACGATTTCTTATTGGGTCAACACTTCCTCATTTTACTAAGAAATTAGAGAAGGAAACGGCCCATTTAATACTCCTGGTGTAACTTTCCATACCAGAATTTATTATAACGTGTGTTAGAATAATTTCGGGCCTGAACCGACATTTTGGCCATCGTCACGGGCGTGACAGGTGTTATACGGTTGACGTTCGTCGAGTTGAGGTCGACGTTCATCGAACTGAGGTCGACGTTCGTCGAATGGGGTCATGCCCTAGGTCACGGGCGTGATACATCAGTCACGGGAGTGACAGGCCCATGATGCAAATTCTGCGCTCGGCAATCATCTTCCGGAGATCGACGATCGTCAAAGCGGGGTTCACGCCCTAGGTCACGGGCGTGACACGTGGGTCACGGGCGTGAGAGGCTCGGGCTACAAAAATCTACGCTCGACGATCGTCTTCCTGAGATCGACGATCGTCGAAGGGGGTCACGCCCTAGGTCACGGGCGTGACACGTAGGTCACGGGCGTGACAGGCCCGGGATGCAAAATCTATGCTCGACGATCGTCTTCCTGAGATCGACGATCGTCGAAGGTGTCACGCCCTAGGTCACGGGCGTGACGGGTCGGTCACGGGCGTGACCAACCCGTGACTCGAAGTCTTGGTCGATGGATTTCAATTTTTGGGCTTCCTAGGGTTCTGTCATGACAGACCGACTCCTAGGGGTCTAGCCGGAAATGGGATGTTACAATGTAACGCCCCCGATTTTTCTGCGATTATTTAAGGGAATTGTTAAAAGCACTGCACTTTTGGCTAATCACACCGCTTTGTTAAAAGCATCGCAGTTTTTCACATATTGTAAAAAGCACCGCGCATTGTTATCCGCACCGCAATTGAGATAAACGCACCGCACTTAATTTATGAATGAAAATAGGTTTTCATTGAATTACAATATTAATATATACTCAATAGAAAAAATATTTGATACAAAAAAACCATCAAATGTGTTGTCCAAATTGTTATGCTCTTTTCTTCAAATATTTGTGAACTTCATCAACGACATCTATAATATGGACCAATAATACTTGGGGCACAATTCACGATGAGGACCAATAATACTGCAACAATTTACTTCTAAACATAGAAATAGTAATGAACTCTCAAAGAAATTTCAGAAGTCATTTAACATAGGTGATTGTAAACCGCAGCTATTTATTGGCTTGTCGCACCCAAAAATCTCCTAACTTTTTGCGTCTTTTCAAAATACGCCTTGTACACGCAATTTCAATAAAAGTGTTCAACACGAAACTTATAGATCTCGTCGAGATCTACAACTTTTGTATAGAACACTTTTCCTGAAATTGCATGTACGAGGCATATTTCTGAAAGGCGTTAAATCTGAGCGTGAGGACAGGCGGCGTTGGCGCTGATATCTGCCGGTGTCGGCAATGGAAAGGGCTGGAGGGGGCTGGAGGAGGCGGGAGGAGCCAGCGGCGCGCCAGGAGGCATGAGGAGAAGATCGGGATTTTAGGGCTGCGGTGCGAGGAAGCAGCAGTGCGGTGCGGGTATATTTTTAGAGTGACAAATTTTAAGTGTTAAAAGACCTAAATGCGGTGCGATTAGCCAAAAGTGTGGTGCTTTTAATAATTCCCTTATTTAATTCACGTTTGGAATTATGTCGATGCATTCTCTTTGCGTGTGCCATCTGTGGAGTGTGGTCTTAACTCCTTAGAACTGAGTGGCCTATTTTATAGTCTATTGGCAAGATCTCCCTAGCAAGCCGGGTCATTTTGGGTGACCCAGTGTGGCCTCTCGGGGGATGCTTGTGTTTTGACTTCGAGTGGGTATAAATCAAGTTCTGTTTGTTGAAAGTTAATTTCGACTTCACTGTTGCGTTCGTAGCATGGGTATTTAGCTACGGTGCAAATTTCGTCGAATTCCGAGGTAGTTCGGTTTTCGCGTCATTTTGTGTGTGCTAATAATAAATGTAAATAAGTAATATTATAGCTATTTAAAAGAATCTGGCGGTCAAAAGCTGGGTGATTTTAATCCTGTGGTTATTAGGTTGTGGCCATGGCGGTTGCAAGCTATATAAATATATATTATTATATTATTACTTAAATAATAGTTAAGTGAGTATTAAGAGGGTGCTATTATAGGATAGTTTAGATTTAGAAGAGTAAACCTCTCCTATTCATCTTCCCGAAACTGAACCCAAAGCGCCTGTTCGCGGAAAACGGAGAAACTATCGAACTTGCTCCTCTTCGGGCGCCGATTCTGGGAGCGTTTGTGGACGGAATTCGATTCCGAAAGCGGATTTGGATTGCTCTTTCCTACGGTAAGAAATTCAATTTTTGTGGTGTTTCTAGGGGTCTCAAAATTTCTTGGGTTGTCCATTTCCGCCATTAAAGCTCTAGATTCCTGGTTTAGGTGTTTTTGCTGCTGGTGCCGAGTGAGAGTAAGGGAGGCCGACCAAGCTTTGCTTGAAATCGAGGCAAGTGGTATTCTTGCCCTTGCCTAGTAATATTTTTTTTCTGTTGTTTATTTTTCTCTCTTTGTTCTTGCGGCCGTAGAAAGCTTTGTCTAGATTTTTGCTATGTTAGTAAAGCCCTGTTAGCCCTAGGTTAGAAACCCATTTCTTTGCTTGAAATCGGGTATAAACTTCCTACTATAAGCCTTCCTGTATGGATTTTACCTAAAGCAGCTGGGGCACTATATTTTCCTTTTACCGTTACAAATAAATCTTTTGTTCTTAGGCTGAGAAATGATGTAAAGGTTAGGGTTAATTTTCCTGTGCTGTAGCTATAGCCTGGTAGGGATGAGACGTTTTAATTTGGCATTTTTTTTACTAAGTCCTAATCCTAACCCTAGAACATAGCCTGTTAGAATAATGTTACTACAGTAATTTTTAAAAAACAGTAGTAAGCTTGCTGGAATTGTGTTGGAGCAGAGCTAAGGTAAGGCGCTGAGTGCGGAGCACACACTCAATGCCTAGCCTATTCAGGCTTGGCGTTGAGAGTTGTGCACACAATCAACGCCTAGTTTGTAAGGGTCTTGTGTTGAGTGTGGTACACACACTCAATGCCATAGTCTTAGGTTTTGATTTCTTGCGGCTAAGTATTTTGGCGTTGAGTCAGTCGACCTCACTCAATGTCAAAACTGTTTTGGCAATGAGAGAGGTGGACTTACTCAATGCCACAGTTAGTTTTTGCGACTTTGTGCTAAGGCGTTGAGTGAGTAAACCTCACTCAACGCCGTGGCTATTTTTGCGTTGAGTGAGGTTAGCTCACTCAACGCCACAGCCAGTGTTGTAGAAGGCATTGAGTGAGTGAATCTCACTCAACGTCGTAGTTATTTTTGGAATTGAGTGAGGTTAACTTACTCAACACTACTGTCTATTTTGGCGTTGAGTGAGGTTAGCTCACTCAATGCCACAACAAGTGCTGCAGAAGGAATTGAGTGAGTGAACCTCACTCAACCCCGTAGCTCTTTTGGCGTTGTGTGAGGTTAACTCACTCAATGCCACTATCTGTTTTGGCGTTGAGTGAGGTTAGCTCACTCAATGCCACAGCCAGTGTTGTAGAAGGCGTTGAGTGAGTGAACCTCACTCAACGCCGTAGCTGTTTTGGCGTTGAGTGAGGTTAACTCACTCAACGCTACCGTCTGTTTAGACGTTGAGTGAGTGGGGCTCACTCAACGCCATGCCGTGTTGAGCCACCTCAACGCTTTACCCTTATCTTGATTTTCTCTCCCGAGTGAATTCCTTGATTTTTTTGAGGTTCCTTGTCAGCTATATTTTTCCAAAGGCCGAATCGTGGGTTGTGGTAGTAGTGGGGGTTTAAAGCTCTTAATGGGGGTGGTGTTGTGTAATTTAGTCGTGGCCACCCTTTTCTTTTATCTTTTTCTAGGTACGGGCAAGGAAAGGGGGTGGAAGGTCCATAGATCTTTCACATGTAGACCCTTGAGCTTTGTTTCTTGGACATGGTGGTTGGGGGACTGATTTTTTCTCCAATCCGAATCCACTTTGTTTTTTTTGCTACTGCCATCTCTCACAATTTAGGATGTTAGACGTTTCTTCCTTTGTAAATAGCAACGTTTGGGCACATGGTAGCCTTGTAAACTCTGCAGGATTTTTGGGCAGGGTTGTTGTTGTTTCCTCTCTCATAGTGCTTTTCCTTTTTGTCTTGCCTTGGACAGTGGTGCTTGTTACGGTTTACTTACTCTTCTTGCTTAATATTTAGATTAACATTTCCGTACAGCTTATTTGTTTTTGCTTGCTGAGGTATTCTTTTCTTCTTTGAATGCCTCAGGTTCTTGTTAGTAGCCGATTAGGCGGCTAGTTGTGTTGTGCTGTTGCTGGTGGTTTCTCGTTCTGTAGAGATCAGTTCCTTGATCTTGTGAGGTAGTTTTGTGCTTCTTTCTTACAGACATACATACTTGCCAGTGGGTTCGTGTCAGTTTGTTGGCGCCCACTGATAGTTTTACCTTATTACTAGATATGTTATCTTTTTTACTGCTACCTATTCTAGAGATAGTCTACTTGCACTTGGGATGATTTATGCTAGGTTGCTAGTTACTTTTAAACCTAAAAACACTATTATAAGTATATCTCATGATCAACATGTTTTATAAAACTCAAACACAACTTTCCAAGCAACGTAAAAAGATCGTTTTCTTATATATAGTATAAATTAAATGTAGGGTCTTGCATAGTATAAGTTGTCCTCTGAGAACACTTATGGACTCTTTTAGGATATCAAATGTGAATAAAGTATTTTCCGCTGCGTATAAGTATAGTTTTTAAACTGTGGACTAGATGATCCACTGAGCCGAGGGATACGAACTTTAAAATATAACTGACTTTCTAATCATTAAACTTATGAATTTTCATCGTCTAGTTAGATGGTGTTTGCCGAAGCGTCGACAGTTATCCCCTGCTCGACGTGGCATCACGATGCATGTTTTCTTATACTCTCATACTTCTTAAATTTGGAGAAAATGCGGGTTGTGACAGGAAAGAACCAGGAAGTGCTTCGTTGGTTGTGTGAATGGTGTTGATAAGCTTGTCAGTAGTTTCTGAAAGATAATCCTATGGGTAGATAATCACTTAGAGGGGGGTGAATAGGTGAATTTTAAAATGCTTATCTTTTCTTTTTCACTTAACTAATTTAACAATTACAAAATTCAGATCACAGCACAAGCAAAAGCAATCCATAACACACTGCACACACAGAATTTATAGTGGTTCACCTATCTAAGGAACATCCACTTTCCCCCTCCTTCCAAAATAATAATGTGCTTGATAAGGTTTTAGCTCCTCCTCTTAAACTCAGATCCAAAGATCCTACATACTCAGTTTCAATTAAGAAACCTACACTTAGACCAACAGGTCCTACCTCAGATATTATCCTAATCTCCTACCTCAGGTCCCTCAAGAACCCTACCTCAGCCTTTATAAAATAGGCTTACAACTCAGAGATTCACACAAACCACCTACCTCAGGACCTTCAAGAACCCAACCTCAGCCTTTATAAATTAGGCATACAACTCAGAGGTTTGATCTCCTACCCACTGAAATCTCAAGGAGATCTTACAAAATTAAGAGGTAAAAATAGAAATTGTAATTCTCAGAAAACAAAAATTCTTTAATCTGACTTATCCGTTAGTACTGATTCTTCAGTTCAGCAACAATGGATTTCTTCTTGATAACTTGACTGGCTGAAAAGTTGCTTCTCTGGATCTGCAATCTTCTTGATATTGATCGGCTTGATTTCCTTGAAGAAATTGTAGATCAGATCCACCTAGTCTTTAGATCAACTTGGTAGAAGGATCTAAAGATTTTCTTGAAGACTTTCGTCATCTTCCTCCTTCTCGGGAATATAATCAGAAAGAGAATTTTTTTTTGCTTGATCGATTATGTGTCTTCTCCTCTTGGTGTAGACAACCCCTCTATTTATAGACTTCATGGATGGCTGATTTCTTGATGATGACATCAGCATCTGATAGCATACTTCAAAGTGTCGTGACGGTAAACTTGTCTCGATTCATCTATCATCTATGTCGACATATTTAATTCTGCCTTGTGTCGAGACAGTTGAATTTGTCTCGGCACAATTGTCTGCTTGGTGTCGAGCGTTCTATGCTTTAATTATTCAATGTGTCGAGACAGTTGTTTTGTCTCGACACTATTTTACTTAGTAAAATTTCCCGTCTTCTTTGTGTAGAGACTGTTGTATTTTCTCGACACAACTGCTTTAAGATTTATAGTGTCATTGAAGCCTACTTATCCCGACTGTGCTGACTTGGTCTTCAAGGTGTCGAGACAACTGACTTGTCTCCACACAGCTATCTTTAATCTTCAATGTGTCGAGTTAGCTATTTAGTCTTGACACTGCTGACTTAGTCTTAAAGGTGTTGAGACAACTTACTTGTCTTGACACAGCTTCTGCAAAGGTGTCGACACAGTTTAAGTGTGTCGACTCTTTTGTACTTTGCCATTTTTCTGTAATACAAGTTGCTGAATGTAGACTGTGCTGACTTCACTCAGCACTTTACTTACTCCACTCGACACTTTTGTAATTAGACAATTTTTATTCAAAATCTTGTCATCTTCTTGTGTCCACCTGTCAAATCAATATGAAATAGACAACCTGCATCCATAAACTGAAATATAAATCAAATATAAACATGTGTATATCATTGAGTTTAAAACAGCTTTTTCAAATCAAGTACATTGTGTCTAATGTACCCAACAATCTCTCCCTATTTGGAGAAGTCATAACCCCAATTCAACGATATATACTTCAATACCAAAATATGATAATTAAAATGTATGAGAAAAATGTTGAGAAAAATATATAATGATACACAACAATAATAACACAATAATAATAACAACACAAAACACTAAGTGCAACCAAATCTTTCATTTAAATTTGTTCAGTGATTGCATTTATTTGATTTGTTACACAGTTCTACAAAAAAGAGATACAAAATTGACTAGAAAAAAATATTCTAAGAATCCTCTAGCTCTTTGATGACTATTTCTTTTCCAGATTGTATCTTTGCTTTACTTCAGGCACAATCATCTGTAAACTTTTTGCCTTTGTCAATATTTAACTGTGAGATCTGTTCTACCTTGAGCCTTTGTCTTTCAAAGTAGTGATAAGGCTTTGGAGAATACTTATAGGGTTCAATTGAATTGGCTGGGAACATACAAACCTTCAGATCTCTTTTGAATTTGTAGATGACCTCTTGTTGCTCTGTGTGCTTTTCCCATTCTTGCTCAGAATATCATTTCCCCCTATCATACCTATTATTGTTAATAGATTGCCAAGCAGTGAGTATAATGTTTCTTGAATTTTGACTCCACTGCTCAAAGTATGTTTTAGCTTCAGCCTGCTCTCTGAATCTTTTCTTTGAAAGTTGAGCTTCTCTTTCCTTGAGCAAGGTAGCCTCTATCATCTCCACCTCTTCACATAACACATTTTGAACATTAGGTGGAGGACTGTACATGGTTTGAACTGTATGATGAATATCCTCAAACTGTGGAGGAGGATATATGATCTATTCTGCAGCTATGTGAATACCTTCCAACTGAGTTGGTTGGCAGCCATACTCAGTTGTTTGATCATCATCACATAGGGGGTGATAACCAAGAGTGGATCTGATATTTTTGGAGGTCCACTTAGCATGATTAGAGTTTGCTTTTATCATTATTCTCTCCCCCTTTATGATTACTCTTTCAATATAATCTCTCAGATCATTCTTCTAAAATTGCACTTGATCTACAGTATAATGTAGTCCTAAGGTAAGATGAGCCTTTACTTTGGCTATATGAATCATAGAACCTCACTGTGTTTTTAAATCTTGGATTCAACAATAATAGAAGTTGAATCTATCATTGCTTCTAGAGCTGTAGTTTGTTCTTGTTGCTTAGCCAGAGAAATATCATGCATTACTATCAGATTCTCCTTTAGTCTGGTTTGATTTTCTATAACATAGCCTTCTTTGACAGTTGTTTCATCGATAGTCTCCTTTGACTCTTCTTGCTATTATTCCATGTATACTACAACATGTGAACCTCTCTGAAATTAATCAGTCATGTCTTTCTTTAATAGATTGACCTCAAATCGTATTGATTTAATGTCTTGAGCCAGTTGAAACTGCAATCCCTTATTTCTTTCATCCACATATTTCTCTAGTTGAGTTCTTTGCTCATCAAGCATAATATGTTGTTGATCTTTAAATGAACTGAAATCAACATAAGGAGCAGTAGCTGTTCCAGACTGAATAGTTTTCTTGTAGATTTTGCTCCTCTTCTTGAGTTCAACTAGTTTCTTCTTCTTTATCTGAGAGGCTTCTTCATCTTCTGATTCAGACACACTTAATACTTCAAAAGTTTTTTGTTGTTTAGTACCTTCAGTATTTGGGACCATGGCTGCAAACTCCCCCTCAACCCCTGCATCTTCTTTATCAATATTGATGTCTTCCAAGTCAGCCTCATTCTGATGAACTTTAGCATCAGGGATAGGGTCCTCTGGAGTTGTACTTTTCCCCCTTGGATATCTATATTTATATTTAGAATATCTTCCTCTCCAGTCTCCTTGGAGACTTAATCTACCATTTCTCTATCAGCCACTCTTGGTCAGGAACATCTTCTTTTCTTTGAGCTATATCTAGCTCTTGTACTACTTCCATTGTGGTTGTGTTTACTATATCCAGATCAATATCTGGCAGCTCATTATATCCCTCCCCCTCCACTGGATCCCTATCTGGGATTGTCTCCCCCTGCACCTGATCACTTTTTCTAGGTGAGGTCCTTGGAGATTTCTCAACCATTGTAACGTCTTGTATTTCAGAGATAAAACTCTCTTGTTCTTCAGATTCTCTAGAAGAATCTTCATCCACCACTATAGCCCTCTTCTTTGCCTCCTTCTTCTTTACCACTACAGGTGTCTCTTTGGATAGTACTCTATCCCACCTGAAAAAATCCTCATATCCATTCTCCTAATGTGATTTATTTTGGAGCCTAGCTTGAGGTTGAGGCTATTTGGAATGGCATGAACCAGGTATAGACTAAAAATTCTTCACATGTTTGGTTTCTGGATACTCTCTGCTATCTTATCAAAGACAAATCTGCTCCAGTCAGTCTTGATTTTGAAAATCACTCTTGTCATAAGCTCAAACATCTGAGCTGATATTTTGTCATGTGCTCCTATTTTACATAGTAGCACTTTCCCAATAATTTTTGAAAGGAAATTTCCTTGGGAATTAATACCCTTCCTATTCAGGGTGCCTACAACCTTTGTGACTAAAGCAAACCCACACCACACCAATCCTTCTGCAGTCTTGGTAGTGTCTATTTCATCTTCCTTCTCGATTCTCTATATTTGTAAAACCTTTGCCAATCTCCTGCTGGTGACTTTAACTTTGGCTCCATTCACAGTTGACTTAATCTTTGTTTAACTTGAATCTAGTGTTGCATTAGAGAAGAATTCTGATACTTATCTTTTGCAAATGTTTGTTGGTTCAGAAAGCAGATAATCTAGACTTGCTTCTTTGATTAGGTCAATGATATTCCTGATTTCTTCTTGCGCAGATACGAATCCTTGGCGCACAACTTCGTAGCCTTCAAAGATGTTATCGTCGTTCTTGGGAGCCATCGAAGTTGAGATAAAGGAATTATGAGTGTTAAAAAATTAGAATTCTAAGTCTCGACACTCAGGGATCAAAAGTTCAAGAGATTAAGAAAGCGTAGTCAACTACTACTCTCACATCCCTTTTTTATAGTCAAATCTACTCTAAAGTTTAAAGGGCGCGCTGCATTTAGCCTATTCCAAATTTTTGGGTAAATACCTAGAGTTGACACAAGGATAAGGTGTCTGTCCAGATTTGTCTACACAAGTCGACGCAAGGATTATGTCTCTCGACACAATACCTTAGGGTCACGATACTCGTATGTCTTGACACCTACTACGCGTCTCGACACATAAATTTATCCTGTGCCAACACACTTTCATGTGTCTCGACACATTACTATCTATAGTGTCAACACATTACTATTATAATGTAGACAGACTTTCTAGTGTCTCGACACATTACTATCTATAGTGTCGACACACTTTCTGGTATTCTCGATACTGACTAGTCAAAATTTTGTTTTTCTTTTGTGTAGATTCTTAACACTTATGAAGTTTATCCTTTGAATATTTAAATGTAAATGAGTTTACTTAAATACTGACTAATCAATTTTATACATTTGTTATAACAGTTTTACTCAAGATTCAACATTTCAAGTTCAAATTTAAAGAAATTAAATTTCTCTTCTTCTAGTGGCTTAGTAAAGATATCAACATTTCGTTTATTTGTTGGAATAAATTATAAGCTAATATCTTCATTTTCTACATGTTCTCTAATGAAGTGATATTTAATTTCAATATGATTTGTTCTACTATGTGACACAGGATTGTTAGCAATTGAAATAGTAATAGTAGAATCACAGTATAAAGGAACTTTACTTAGATGTAAGTTGTAATCTTTTAACTGATGTTTAATCCAAAGAAATTATACACAGTAACCACCAACTGAAATGTATTCAGATTCAGCTGTGGATATTTCAATACATGTTTGCTTTTTACTGCTCCACGACACCATCCTTCTTCCAAGAAATTTACATGAGCCTGATGTGCTTTCCTGTCTTCCTTACATCCTGCATAATCTACATCCGAAAAGACTGTCAGTTCAAAATCACTATTCCTAGGATACCATAGGCCAAGATTAGGTGACCCCTTTAAATATCTCAATATTCTTTTAACTACTATATAGTGAGATTCTTTATGACATGCTTGATACCTGGCACAGACAGAAGTGGCATACGACATTTTGTCTGGTCTACTGGCTGTTTGATAGAGCAGTGATCCAACAATGTCCCTGTACAAGGTGATATCAACTCGCTTACCAACACCATCCTTGACTAAATACATAATGGACCCCATGGGAGTTCTCATTGAAGTGTTCGTTTCCATGCTATACTTATTGATTAACTCCTTGGTAAACTTAGACTGACTAATGAAAAGTCCATCTAAAGTTTGCTTAACTTGGAGACCCAAGAAAAACTTAAGTTTACCTATGCTACTAATTTCAAACTTACCTTGAATTAATTTGGCAAACTTAGTGCAAAAAGACACATATGTAGAACCAAATATGTCATTAACATATATTTGTATTGTCTTGCCTTTGACATCCCTTAGGAATAGTGTTTTGTCTATTTTCCCTTTTGAGAATTTATTCTCCAAAAGGAACTTAGACAGAGTCTCATACCAAGCCCTTGGATCTTGTTTTAAACCATAGAGAGCTCTCAAAAGCAAATAAACATGAGTAGGTTTAGTTGAATCAATAAAATCTGAGGGTTGCTTAACATAGACTTTTTCTTTAAGGTTACCATTTAGGAAGGCTGACTTCTCATCCATTTGGTAAACATTGAACCTTTATAGGATGCATATGCTAGGAAGAGTCTTATTGCCTCTAATATAGCCACTCGTGCAAATGTTTGATCAAAGTATATACCATCTTCTTGTCTATATCACTTTCCAACCAGTCTAGCTTTCTTTCTAACTATAACACCATTCTCATCCAGTTTATTTCTATATATCCATTTTATTCTTATGATGTTACAGTCATCTGGTCTGGGAACCAACTTCCATACATTGTATCTCTTAAACTGGTTCAATTATTCTTGCATTGCACCAATCCAGAATGGATCCATGTTAGCTTCTTAAAATTTCTTTGGTTCTGTTTGGGACAGAAAGCTTGAGTACATCATAGTGTTGTGATGTTTGCTTCTTGTGGTCACACCCTATGCAATATCTCCTATAATCAATTCCCTTGGATGATCCCGTAGATGTCTTGTAAGGCCCCCCTCCCAGAACACAAAACACGGCACGAGAGGGGTCTTATGCCCAGAACAGCCGCCTTGCGGTAGCACTAACACTTGGGCTAGACTGTACCACAAGACGCCTATCCTGCCGACTATAACCAATATCATACATTGCCAACCCAATAAAAATACAACATAGAAGTCAAATCCACACCAAGCATATAGTCCATAATATAACAACAGAAGAGAAGCTACAATAAGCTTCTAATATCAGAGTACGTAAATAGTAGTTTGCCCCAAAAGGTCTACATTACAAACCTCTCACACTCACATCTATAACTGACGGTAGCGACGGTACCGTCCCCTCATGCCCTGTCGTCCTAGCCTGTCTGTCCGGCTACATAACCTGCTGCTCCACCTACGGGGTTTCCTCCTAAAAAGGAAGACGTAGCAACCGTTAGTCATAAAGACTAAGTGGCTTCACATCCGCTTCCCCGACAACTCCTCGGCACCGGGCGGAAAAAGGAGCAGGGTACAATATATATGAAATATAGGTACAAGCAAGTTTTATATCACTATGTATATAAAGCAGTGTAATAAATGAGCAATAACTTTTTCTATCAATTTTATCATCTACAGTAGCATGAAAGTATAATATTATAACAGAAAGTAACTCAACTTATATGAATGCCCATACAAACATATAAGTTGAGGATCATTCAGTAGTAAGTAACTCATCGTATAGGAGTGCCCATACAAACTTATACGATGAGGATCTTGTGTATGCAATGAAGTATAATGACATGTATGCAATGCAATGACTCACCCATGATCACACACATGCAATCACTATGTCGACACAGACTTGCACTTCACACTTTTCGAGCAGGTAGTTAACCTCTCAGGCGTCATCCATTGTGGCCAGACGGTGACAGTAGAGCAGGCATCTCAACTACTAGGCTGGTATCCACACTACCTAGCTTAGGACTTTGTACGCCTCAATGCTAAGAACACAACAACAAAGCTCCCATGCGCACTACGGCTCAGCGGGTGTCTCGGGTAGATGTGTACTGAGATCATTGCCCCGAACTTGCCTAGGCTATGATACGGAAGGAGCCTCAGAAATGAGCATGAGGACCAAGCCCAACTGTTCCCCTTACACGCAAGGAGCCTTGTGACGTGAACACCGAGGACCAAGCCCAACCGCCCAAGGTCTAGATATCAACTCCCATTGGTGTGACGATTGGCGAGCCTGTAGAACTGCCATAGTATCCTTAACCCGGGATTACGACACCGTATGTCGAATCACACCACATGCATTATATCCACATCATGATATGGAAGGAGCCTCGGAAACGAGCACGAGGACCAAGCCCAACCATCCACTTGGCACGGAAGGAGCCTCGATTCATGAACACCGAGGACCAAGCCCAACCATCCATTTATGATTCTTCCCAGCATTACCAACCAGTGAAATCAGATATCCGCACTCACCCTTTTTACAATCTGGTGCCCAAGGCACCTCAGGAGTTTACAACAAACACAGGTGGCGAACCACCACATATAATGGACCATTTTAGTCTCCCTTACTTGACAAGCCTTAAGACCATGATTTCGTCAATGCTATGCTCACATAACTTTAGCATCACAAAGATCAACCATCTGTATAAACATGAGTTAACCATCTATTTAACACCTCACTTGTTCATACAACCATCACCGTACAATTACCCAAGCTCTGGTAAATCTTGTTATTAAACGACTAATTACCCTTTGTTCATTAATCCCCTACCAAGTCATTTCATTCAACCACATACCATTTCACCATTTGTTTACGTGGGGTCTATCCAGTAATTTCATCATGCGTTGAATTATCATAATTAGGCATATTATGATTCGCCTACCACTTAACGTCGGATTGTTACAAAATCTCTTCCGAGTCCAAACCCAACTTTACACTTACCATGGAATTTCAGGTGCAGAACACTTGCTGGGAAGCAACTTCGACCGGAGATTCCTGTGGCTATAGGAATCCGGTAAGTGTGTGTAACCCATCGATAGAAAGGTCCTTACATGGGCTAAAACTTTCATGTTAAGTCTGCAACCCAGATCAGATTGTATCATTCATGAAATTGGCTCCAAAGCCTGCTGCGTGCAGGATACAATTTCTGCACGCTTAGTCTGACAGCCCTCTACTTCGATCAGACATTCCCATTGCAACAGATTTCACCTGAAGGCGTATAACTACTCATTGGAAAGGTAATCCCAAGGGCTACGACTTTCGTGTTTAGTCGGAAGCCCAGATCTGACAATATCTTGCCTGAAGATAGCCAATAAGGTCGCTGCACAATATCTTGCGTGCAGAACACAGATTTCTACACGCATCTTGAGGCGAAATGAACGGCATCGGTTCATCTTCTTCCTCAAGGCGATCCTCCCAAATCACAACCAGAAAATCCTCCACCCTTATTCACCCTCTTAAGACCATTCCTCTTCACGAAACCACCCCCATCATCACTTTTGAAGGAAGGGGAGGTTGAAGATGACTAACTATTAGAACACAAGTTCTAGCATGGCCCTCCTAGAAACCTTCACCTCACACATCAAGACTCATTTGATTCCATGTCTCGCCTAAGAATAACTAAAGATCTTGCACCAAGGGAGGTGGGGGGGAGGGGGGTTGAAGCTCACCTCATTTGCAGCGGTTCCACCATTTCCGACCATGGATCTTGTCATTCTCCTCGTCGGCATCCCCTTTTTTCCTTGGCAGCGGTGGCAATTCCTCACGGAGTTTGGTTGGATCCAGCAAGTTCTCCTTCCTCCAAAAGTTTCTCCAGAAAATGTGGCTTGGAAGAGGATGAAAAATGGCTAGGTTTTCTTTTCCCCTTTTTATTCAGAAGTCACACGGGTAGGGACACGGCCGTGTCCTTAACCGTGTTCTGCTCTGGCGAAATGTCATCAATGGTTTGACTGCCATTTCGTTCTCATATACGGGTACTGACACGCCCATGTCTGTACCCATGTCCAGGTGACACAGCCGTGGTTCTTGTGGTGTCAATACCCGTGTCCTGCTCGGGTCATGTCTCGTCGACCTTGCCTCGACGCACACGGGTAGGGACACACCCGTGTCTCTACCCGTGTCCTTCTCTGGACAAACCACTAAATGACATACCACTCAAAGCCATGGCACTAATATTCACGACATATGGGTAGGGACATACCCGTGTCTCTACCCATGTCCTCCTCGGGACAGTCCACTAAACGTTGTGCCACTCAAAGCCACGACACATGGGTAGGGACACGCCCGTGTCTCTACCCGTGTCCTTCTGGGAGAAACCACTCAACATCGTGCCACTCAAATCCATGTTACTCAAAGCAATGGCACTCAAAGCCATGACACTCAAAGCCATGACACTCAAAGCCACGACACAAGGGTAGGGACACACCCGTGTCTCTACCCGTGTCCTATACAGGGCCAACTTCATTTTTCCCCACGAGTGCGCGCCTGATCATCTGCACTCTCTGAGCTTAAATCAGCTCTCTTGACTCAAAAGCGCGCGCAAGGGGCTTTGCGCGAATCGGGACATTACAAATCCTATAAACAAAATAAAAGATTTCATCCCCGAAATCAGGTTTAGGATACGGGGAGAGAAAAGCATAAAATAGACATAAAATAAAATATGCTTTTAAAGATTACCTTGATGAAATAGCTCCGGATTGTGCTTTTGCATCAAGTCCACCGGCTCCCACGTATACTCCTCTTTCCCATGATTGGACCACAACACTTTTACTAGAGGAACACTTTTGCGGTGCAAATCCTCGTCTCGCTGTCTTCTATCCGCACAGGCTCCAATCGCACCGACATATCAGTCGCAACTGCTCCATCAGTTGTTGAGACATATTTTTCGGGCCGCAACAACGCCTTACGGAGTGACAACACATGGAACACGTCATGAAGATTCTCCAGCTCCGACGGTAACTCCAACTGATATGCCAACGGGCAAATCCTTCCCAATATGATGTAGGGCCCAACTTACCTTGGGCTGAGCTTCTTTGCACCACGCACCCGAGATACTCCATGCATCGGCCTGATCTTTAAAAATACCATGTCGCCCACTTGAAATTCCATCATTTGGGTCTTTACATCATAATATTTTGCTTGGTGTCTTTGAGCCTCGAGCATGCGGTCACGTATTAGTCTCACAGCCGCATCAGTAATGACTATGTATTCAACTCCCAAAGCCTTCGAATCTTCATCCTGCACCCAAGACAAGGGTGTTCTACACCTTCTTCCATAAAGGGCTTCATGGGGCGCCATCCCGATGCTAGCTTGATGGCTGTTATTGTATGAGAATTCTACCAAGGGTAGGAGCCTTTCCCACGACTCTCCTCTATCCAACACACATAACCTCAATAAGTCTTCCAATGTCCGGATAGACCTTTTAGATTGCCCGTCGGTCTGAGGGTGAAATGCTGTGCTGAAGGTAAGGCGCGAACCCAAATATGCCTGCACAGCCTTCCATTCCCAAGAGGTAAACCGACCATCCAGGCCAGAAACGATTGTCTTTGGCATGCCATGATACCGTACGAATTGTTCCACAAAAAGGCATACCAAAACATCCACGTGTGCTTCTTTTTTCATAGGTATGAACCGGGCTACCTTCGTCAAGCGATCAACGATTACCCATATCGAATCATTCCCTGAGCGGTAGCGAGGCAAACCGTGGACGAGGTCCATGGAGACATCCTCGAACTTCCACTCGGGGATGGACAATGACTGCAACAATCCACCGGGGCTCCTGCATTCTGCCTTCACTCTTTGACAGGCCTCGCAATGTGTAACAAAATACCTGACATCTTTATTCATCCCCGGCCAACACATGGTCTTCCGCAAGTCAGCGTACATCTTTGCAATCCCAGGGTACACAGAATACTGAGAGCAGTGTGCCTCTCTCAAGATATCTTCCCGAATTTTACCGCCCTTGGGAATGTAAAGCCGGCCAAGAAAATGAACAAGGCCGTCCTTAAGAGAGTACTCGTTGGTTGTCCCATCTTCAATTGACTTTATTGTCGGGGCCAGAGCCTCATCCCTTCCTTGCTCCGCCTGAATCCAGTCTCGAACGTCATACACTATGTAACAACCTGAACCGTTAAATAACATATAATAGAAGGTCCGGCCGGGCCCTCACATTATATGCCACAAACAGACGGCGAGGTCACAGGTTAATAAAAAAATACCACGCATCCTAACTCAGAGCATTCTAGCGGAAGTTTACAAGTTACACGAACTCAATCCATGAATGTCCACTACTATATAAATAACTCATTTATATACAAGACCAAAAATGTTAACAAGTACGCTGCTCACGGCCTTAAGGCCTTACACGTTTCTCTTTACAAACATACAACTTCATAAATCGGCACGCAAGCCGGCCACACATGAAATCCAAAGCTTCGCGCGGCCTTCGAGGGCCTAATAGCAACATAAAGGGCTTCAGCCCGCTTAATCCATTTCCGTATCTACAAGGACATCATTTGCATATAGACATCCACCCCAGGGGTGACAAAGAAAGCAACGGTCAGCATTCAGCTGACAAATTATAACGACCCTATCCCTTACCCGGGGCAGTGGTTCCTTCCCTGTATGTAATCCAATCTCAACACACACACACACACACAGATATATATATATATATATATATATATATATATATATCACACATTACCATCACAAATGCTGGCCTTCGTGCCAGACGTCCCGTGCACTAAGGGCACACTTACTGTATACCAAGCTCCTCATGGTTCCACCACCAATTCGAGGTGTTTACTTATTGGCCAGGCCTAAGCCTCCAAACCCCTATTGAAGACCTCACGTACCCGTCCACTCAGAGGCACGCACCTCATAACAAATTGTGAGTGTTATCAGTCGACCTACCCACGTAGTGTAACAAGCCTATGGAAATCACCCCGCTGCATTGCTACCAATCGACCGCTCACCCGATCCTACCACGGAACTTGTTGGGTGGCCCACCCACTCAGAGGTTCTTAACTTGTTGGCTATGGGCAACAGCCGCCAAACCCCTGTTGACGACCTCTCATACCCATCCACTCAGAGGCGTTCGCTTACAACAATCTGATCAATGAACTTGGTGGGTGTCCTACCCACTCAGAGGTTCTCGCATTCCTCCTCAACACCAGCACATAGTGCCGTTTTCCATTCCATCAATACAGCTCGCGCCGAGCATATAACCAAAGGAGCTATACAAAGATCATCACAATCGTCCTCACCATCTCCGTAAGGTAACCGATGTATACACAGAGTCTTCTCTGGTTCGCAGCATCACCAATCCATACATCCATCCAGATGGGCTTCACACAGCATGCCTATGCCGTACTACACAGTTCCGGCTCTAGATGCAGAATCAACTACTGGAATCACTTACGAGCTTCCACCTTTTGATGGAGGATTCCACAGATATACATGCATAAACAAAGGGCTTCACCTGCCAAAGGAAGAAAGACCGTTACCCTTGATGATCGCTTCGGCGCCATGGAAAACTAGCCGGATGGAAAGCACCGTGGCGGCCTTGCCTCCACAATGCTGCACTCGGCTCTCGAAACGGGCCGCTGAAGCTCCAATGGCGGTCAGCAAGCTTCTCCTTCTTCTACCTCCAAGCTCCCCCTTCTCTCTTAACTTAGAAAGAGAAAGAGTAAGAGTAAATGAGATCTCTTTCTCATTTCTTGGATTTAAAGCAGCAGGAAAAGACCTGCACCATTGGATCCAGATAGAAGGAAACGAACAACCAAGATCAGCTTGGAAAAGCATCTAAACAAAGCTGACACGGCCTGTGACACGCCCGTGTCACAGGCCGTGTTCCTTGAGTGGTTTCGGAACCGACTCAATATGGAATAGAACACGGGAAACAACATGCCTGTGTCACTCCCTGACACGGCCGTGTCAACTAGTACACAGCCGTGTGGATGGCCGTGTCACCTCATCAACACAAGGCTGAAACACTTGAGAAGGACACGGCTAAGTCACATGCCCGTGTCCTCGGGCATGTGCTACAACACGCCCTTGTGACATGCCCGTATCACAGGCCGTGTACCACACTCAATGCCACTAACCGCCACTCCACTCAACGCAACTCAATGCCACTCAATGCCACTCAATGATTCACCCGAGCAGGACACGCCCTGGGACACGCCCGTGTCCCAGGCCGTGTTGCCTCTCGACGATCAGTTCTCGAGAGCTTGAGTCGACGCCTACAGAAGCAGAACACGCCATGGGACACGCACGTGTCCTAGTCCGTGTGCACTAGACATGCCCTGGGACACGCCCGTGTCCCAAGCCGTGTCACCCAGCCTTAACCCATTTTTAAGACTTAGTGTTTTTGGGGTGTTACAATCCTCCCCTCCTTATTAAAATTTTGTCCCGAATTTTAGCGCAACATATCCAACAATATAACCACTCCTTGGTTCAAATACAAATGATGATCCGGGGTTACACTCCCCACGATCTCACTCCAACAAAAGTGTTTGCTCAAACACACATACAAGATACAAGTTACAACAAAAGCAATAAAGTGTATCCTCCACTTTATTTTCGCTCATCCGCATCTCTAAGCAGCTTTTTAACAGCCTCCTGCAACTCCAGGTTACACACTCGAGGCAGTTGCACGTCAAAATGTGAGCTTTGCGGCTCCTACACTCCGAGATTGTACACTCGCGGTAGCACCTGGGATGCAGATGATTCTGCCACTGCCTTACCCTTTTCCTCATAGGACGCACCTTGCTTTTGCTCACTCTTTGACGGGCCTTTCCAACAATAACGGGCAATATGCCCCTGCTTTCCACAAATGAAACAGGTACGCGACTTAACACGTCCTTTACCAAACGTCGCGCCCGAAGCAACTTTTGCTCACTCTTTGACGGGCCTTTCCAACAGTAACGGGTAATATGCCCCTACTTTCCACAAATGAAACAGGTATGCTACTCAACACGTCCTTAACAAAATGTCGTGCCCGAAGCAACATCCGATGACGTTTGTTCAGCAGGCTTGAACCTCTTCTTATCCCATTTCCTGAACTCCGACTGTTCGAACTGCGGGACTTTAAACTCCGACTTGTCCGCTTCCAAGTTCTTCTTGTCATTTACTCGTTTCAAATCCTTTTCCAGCGCACAGGCTGTATCTACTAAGGCTTGGAAGCCTTGGTTCACTGAACTCGGAAGCGCCAATGTAAACTAATCTCGGAGTCCCTCGTAAAATCTGTTTATCTTTCGCGCTTCTTCCGCAAAAGTCGATCCCGCATAACGTCCTAGCCTCGTAAATTCATGCAGGTTGTCATCCACAGTCTTCTCGCCCTGCACCAGACGTTGAAATTCGGTCTCCATCGCAATTCTCCGTGATACTGGCAAATATTTTGCCCAAAATAATTTAGAGAATTTGTCCATCGAAATCTCTCTCAGGCCTCTGCCTGCCAACTGGTGCATCTCGACATCATCCCACCACAGTCTCGCCTCTCCTTCCAGTAAGAAAGTGGCTAACGTCACTCTCCGCCCCTCATCAATCCTGAGCGCAGTCAGGATCCTCTTCACTCTTGCAAGCCAATCTTCCGCCTGTATTGGGGAAAGCGCCTCGACAAACGTAGGTGGATGAAAATCCATAAATCGCTTCAATTGCTCGTCAGTCGCTCGCTCGTCCACTCGAGCTTCCACCCGCTCTTGCCTTGCACCAACCTGAACTGGCTCCACGACAGGCCTTGCCTGCGTAACAGGTTGTGCTTGCATCATGGCAAATACCGCCTCCACAACTAGGCGTACAGTTTTCGCAGAAGGAGGAGGTGTGGGCACCTCATCTGGTGCCGCACTCTCATCCGAACGCTGGGGCTCAGACTGCCCAGCTCCACTTCTTGTCACCTACATATGAACAAGATATCAATAATCAACCTCCAATCCAAAACGACAAACATACCGAATACACACGCGCACATTCCTAGTGGAAATTCTTGAGTTCAATTATGTTAAAACGGTTCACACGTACACGTGCTCGCCACCCGAAAAAAGAATTCGGCCACGAATTCGAAAGGGGAAAACCGAGAGGGCCTCTGATACCAAAATTTAACAACCTGACCCGTTAAATAACATATAATAGAAGGTCCGGCCGGGGACCCACATTATATGCCACAAATAGACGGTGAGGTCACAGGTTAATACCAAAATACCACGCATCCTAACTCAGAGTATTCTAGCGGAAGTTTACAAGTTACGCGAACTCAATCCATGAATGTCCACTACTATATAAATAACTCATTTATATACAAGACCAGGAATGTAAACAAGCACACCGCTCACGACCTTAAGGCCTTACACGTTTCTTTTTACAAACATACAACTTCATACATCGGCTCGCAGGACGGCAACACATGAAATCCAAAGCTTCGCGCGGCCTTCGAGGGCCTCACAGCAACAGAAAGTGCTTCAGCCCGCTCAATCCATTTCCGCATCTACAAGGGCAGCACGTGCATATAGACATCCACCCTAGGATTGACAAAGAAAGCAACGGTCAGCATTCAGCTGACCAATTATAACGACCCTACCCCTTACCCGGGGCAGTGGTTCCTTCCCTACATGTAATCCAATATAAACATATATATATATATATCACACATTACCATCACAAACACCGACCTTCGTGCCAGACGTCCCGTGCACTCAGGGCACACTTACGGTGTACCAAGCTCCTCATGGTTCCACCACCAATTTGAGGTGTTTACTTATTGGCCAGGCCTAAGCCTCAAATCCCCTATTGAAGACCTCACGTACCCGTCCACTTAGAGGCACTCACCTCATAACAAATTGTGAGCTCTATCAGTCGACCTACCCACGTAGTGTAACAAGCCCAGGGAAATCACCCCGCTGCATTGTTACCAATTGACCGCTAACCCGATCCTACCACGGAACTTGTTGGGTGGCCCACCCACTCAGAGGTTCTTAACTTGTTGGCTATGGGCAACAACCGCTAACCCCCTGTTGACGACCTCTCATACCAATCCACTCAGAGGTGTTCGCTTACAACAATCCGATCAATGAACTTGGTGGGTGTCCTACCCACTCAGAGGTTCTCGCATTCCTCCTCAACACTGACACATAGTCCCTCTTTCCATTCCATCAATATATCTCGCGCCGAGCATACAACCAAAAGAGCTATACAAAGCTCATCACAATCTTCCTCACCATCTCCATAAGGTAACCGATGTATACACGGAGTCTTCTCCGGTTCGCAGCATCACCAATCCAGACATCCATCCAGATGGGCTTCGCACATCATGCCTATGCCGTACTACACAGTTCTGGCTCTAGATGCAGACTACACCACTGGAATCACTTACGCGCTTCCACCTTTTGATGGAGGATTCCACAAATATACATGCATAAACAAAGGGCTTCACCTGCCCAAGGAAAAAAGACCGTTACCCTTGACGATCGCTTCGGCGCCATGGAAAACTAGTCAGATGGAAAACACCATGGCGGCCTTGCCTCCACAACGCTGCACTCGGCTCTCGAAACGGACCGCTAAATCTCCACCGGTAGTCGGCAAGCTTCTCCTTCTTCTACCTCCAAGATCTCCCTTCTCTCTTAACTAAGAAAGAGAAAGAGTAAGAGTAAATGAGATCTATTTCTCATTTCTCGGATTTAAAGCAGCAGGAAAAGACCTGCACCATTGGATCCAGATAGAAGGAAACAAACGACCAAGATCAGCTTGGAAAAGCATCTAAATAGAGCTGACACGGCCTGTAACACGCCCGTGTCACATGCCGTGTTCCTTGAGAAGTTTCGGAACCGACTCAATCTGGAACAAAACACAGGCCACGACACGCCCGTGTCACTCCCTGACATGCCCGTGTCAACTAGTACACGGCCGTGTGGATGGCCATGTCACCTCATGATCAGAAGGCTGAAACACCCGAGAAGGACACGGCTAAGGCACAGGCCCGTGTCCTCGGCTGTGTGCTACAACACGCCCCTGTGACACGCCTGTGTCACAGGCCGTGTACCACACTCAACGCCACTCAACGCCACTCCACTCAACGCCACTCAACGTAACTCAATACCACTCAAAGATTCACCCGAGCAGGACACGCCCTAGGACACGCCCGTGTCACAGGCCATGTTGCCTCTCGACGATCAGTTCTCGAGAGCTTGAGTCGACGCCTGCAAAAACAGAACACGCCCTGGGACACGCCCGTGTCCGAGTACGTGTACACTGGACACGCCCGTGGACACGCTCGTGTCCTAGGCCGTGTCACCCAGCCTGAACCCATTTTTTGGACTTAAGGTTTTTGGGGTGTTACACACTATGCTCATCGTGGTCAAGTACTCCGTATACCCGTCCGGTTGATCCTTATACACCAAAGTGATCTCCATCTTCTCAAGAATCCGAGCTAACTCTATATGCTTCAACTGGGACTCGGGGCTTATTTTCGGTACCTTCCTTCTCAAAGCATCGGCTACGGAATTTACTTTTTCGGGGTGGTATTTCAGGGTGTATTCATAATCGCACAAAAAATCCAACCACCGCCGCTGTCTTAGATTCAATTCCTTCTGGGTATGGACGTACTTTAAGTTCTTATGATCCGAGAAGATTTCACAGTGTACGCCATATAGGTAGTACCTCAAAATCATCAAGGCAAACACTACTGCTCCCAACTCCAAATCTTGTACTGGATAATTGATTTCAGGCTTCTTCAGTTTTCTTGAAGCATATGCGATCACATGCTCGTGCTGCATCAATACCGCTCCCATTCCATGATATGATGCGTCTGTGTAAACCTGAAATCATTCCTTCCCGGATAGAAGGGCTAGGATGGGTGCAGATGTAAGTCTGTCCTTTAGTTCTTGGAACGCAGCTTGACATTGTGGTGTCCACTCATACGACACACCTTTTTTTGTTAGGGAAGTAAGAGGAAGAGCAATCTTTGAGAATCACGTTACGAACTTGCGGTAGTACCCGGCATGTACAAGGAAGCTCCGTATGTCGGCCGCTGACTTTAAAGGCGACCACTCCTTTACGACATGCACTTTGGCCGGATCCACAGCTAGCCCAGCCCCACTGATCACATGACCAAAGAAAGCAACCTCCTTAAGACAGAATTTACACTTGCTGAACTTGGCGAACATGGCATGCTTTTCTAACTTCTTTAGTACTAAGGCCAGATGCCCGACATGTTCTTCCTCTTTCTTGGAGTAGACCAAGATGTCTTCGATGAAAACAATGACAAAGAAATCTAGATAGGGCTCAAACACTTTGTTCATCAAGCTCATGAAAGCTGATGGGGCATTTGTGTGCCCAAATGGCATCACTGTGAACTCATACAATCCGTACCTTGAGCTGAAAGCCATTTTCTGAATATCATCATCTTGTATTCTCAATTGATAATACCCCGAGCGCAAATCTAGCTTGGAAAACCAATGCGCTCCCACTAGTTGATCGAACAACTCATCGATCCGAGGTAACAGATAGTTGTTCCGTACCGTCAGTCGGTTGAGCTCCCAATAGTCTATGCATAATCACAGGGTTCCATCTTTCTTCTTAATGAATAGAACAGGGGCTCCCCAAGGTGATAAGCTGGGGCAAACAAATCATGATTCTGCTAACTCTTGCAGTTGAACTCTAAACTCGAGAAGTTCCTTCGAGGCCATTCATTAAGGAGTCCTGGAGATAGGCTTGGCACCCGGTACTAACTTGATTTGAAAATCTACTTCTCTGTGTGGGGGTAATCCTGGCAATTTCTACGGAAATACTTCAGGGAAATCGCACACAACCCGCACATCCTTGATATCCAACGCCAACTCCTTTAGCTCGAAATAGATCATGAAAACTTCATCCCCCTTCTTACGGGCTTTTAAGGCCTGAACTGAAGATAACATCATACGGGGAGAAAAGTTAATACCTTGAAAGATGACCTCCGAATCTCCATGTCTCAGCGAGATCCTCTTCTGCGCACAGTCAATCTTCGCATAGTGCTAATCCAGCCATACCATGCCCAAAATGAGGTCGAACTCTGGCATTCCCAAGACTGTGGCAGGGGTGTCGAAGAGCTTTCCTTCAAGGAGAACCTCAAACTCGCACTTCGCGGGTGCCATCATCTCCGATCCATCTGGAAAGCACACCCTTCGAGAAATACCAATGAAGTATTACACTCAATCTATATCTTTGATGAATTATTCAGAAACAAAAGAGTGCGAGACACCGATGTCGAATAACGTATAAGTCGGTTTTCCGCCGACCATTACGGTGCCAAAGTGTCAATAATAATTCTCAAGCTAGGCGTCTAGTATATCTTAAGCAACTTGAGGGTATTAATGAAAATAAAATGACTAACTGTAATCATATCTGCAATCACGTCCTAAAAGTTTCGCTCTTGAGTCATGTCCAATGCATAATGAAATTCTCTAGTGTCGACTAAATCCACCTATGGGGGGGATAGGTGTCGTGCGATCTTTTGCGGAATTAAATTAACCTGCAGAAATTAACAAACACATCACATATAACACACAAAGAGTTATAGTGGTTCCCCGATTTGGGTACGTCAACTTTCCCCCTTCGACCTATCTCCCACCAAGGGATGACTCGGTCACTTCTCTAAACGGATCGAAATCCAATCCTCACACTATGGAAGGAACCCTTCCAACAAAGGAGTCACAACTCCACCACCACCGGTTGCACCAAACCCTTACAACAAGGAATTAAAATTCCTTTACAACAAATCAAAATTGAATGTAAAAGATAATACAAACAAAGCTTTTGGAGATTCGGATGTCCTTCTTCATTCGTAGAAGCTTTCTTGAAAGTTACGAAAAGTCCACAACCAGAGTTCTCTCTAGGAGAGGATCTTGACAAGATCGGCGGCGACAAGTGAATGCGGCAGCAATACTTTGTGGATCCAAACTTCTTGACGAAGCATGTAAGGTCTACCAATGATCTCAGTCGGATCAATCGTATTCAACGATTCGGAATGGATAACTAGTCTCGTTCAACGAATTGAGAGACGAGAGATCTCAAGAGAGATGCGTGAGATACACTGCTAGCCTCGGTGCTGTCGCCGGAAGATCAAAGGTGATCAGAGATTATCGGCGACGACGAACTGAGAGAGGCGACAAGCGATTGGCTGTTTCCGCGATTGGCTAGGGCACGACGTCGACTGCTTTTGATTTCACGTGAATGGATTCCTGTAGAAGTTCAAAATACGCGAGTATATATACCAGAGGCAACCCTAATGACCGTTGTGGGGCCAACAAAGAGAAATCCTAGCCCCGGCCGAAATAGCGCACAACCTCTTGGTTCGGTCCAGCGAACGGTGGAAAATTGCCTAAGGCAAAATCGGCGGGAATCGTTTGTGATTCCCGTAAAAGTCGGCAGAAATCATTCACGATTCCCGTCGATTCTGCCTTAGCAGAATCCCTGTCTGGAAAACAGTCAGTCGAAAGAAATCGGCGGGAGAGGCTAGCTGATACCCGACGAATCGGCGGGAATAACTAACGATTCCCGTCGATTCTGCTTTGGCAGAATTCCGGTTGGATAACTGTCAGCTAGAAGGAGGTCGGCGGGAATGCAGACTGATTCTCGATGAATCGGTGAGAATCACAAGTGACTCCTGTCGAATTCGGCAGGAATGACTTAGTGATTTCTGTCGATTTTGACTTAGAAGATTTTTCTCTTCCTTCCTATAAAGACTTGGTATTTGACCCACCTTTGCTCCTCTTCTGCTCTTGATCTACCTCAACCCTGTACTTGAAAATAAGTACACTCCAATAGAGAGAGCACACGTGAGTCAACACACTTATCTACTCAACGAGGGATTACGTTGCGCAGACCCGTGTATATTGACCCACTGCACCCTGACATTGGTGTGTACTTAGTATGGAATAGCTGCAAGCATAACTTGATAGAAGATTGTCAAATACATTGTCAATTCAACTTAGCTTGTTCAGGTGCTTCTTCAAATCAGGTACATTGTGGATACAATACCAAACAATCTCCCCCTATTTGAAGAAGCCTAAACCCTATAAGCTAAGGTGAATAGAACAGATGGGAATGAAAATCATAAAATGAAAATTCAGTTGAGAGTGAAATTCATTACTATTTTCCTGAAAGCATACTTAACAATTGGCAGCCACCTTCGCCTTAGCCGAGAGGGTAGTCTCCCCCTTTTCATCTTCTGAAAATCTGGGACTTCACTTGGAGCATAAAGCTCCCCCTCAGTTCTTTCATCCGTGCCCGATCTTGAATTCCTAGCAGATGCTCCCCCTTGATCCAAGAGCCTTGAGCCCTTCAGTCTTCAATCTTCATAGTTCAGCATGCCGAGTTCAGTTTTGAAGAGACTGAACTTGTCCTCGTCTAGGGGCTTTGTGAAGATATCTACAATCTGCTTATCCATGGGGACATAATAGAGAGATATATCTTTGATTTCCATATGCTTTCGAATGAAGTGGTAGCGCACTTCAATATGCTTTGTTCTGTTGTGCGACACTGGATTGTTCGCAATTGCTATTGCGCTCGAGGAGTCGCAATACATAAGAACTTCTCTGAACTGCAAGTCATAATCTTCGAGTTGATTTCTGATCCATAGAAGTTGTGTGCAACAGCTGCCTGCTGAGATGTACTCAGATTCAGCCGTGGAGGTTGCGACAAAGTCTTGCTTTTACTATTCCACGAAATAAGCCTTCTTTAGAGGAATTGGCACGTCCCGGAAGTGCTTTTCCTATCATCCCTGCTTCCTGCAAAGTTAGCATCTGAAAAGCCTATCAGCTCGACATCAATGTTTCTAGGGTACCATAAGCCAAGATTTGGTGTACCTTTAAGGTATCTAAGAATTCGCTTTGTAGCGACATAATGAGATTCCTTAGTGTTCACCTGATATCTGGCACAAACGCATGTGGAAAACATAATATCCAGTCTACTAGCAGTAAGGTAGAGAAGGGATCCAATTATGCTTCTGTATTTGGTTTCATCAAAAGTTTTCCCTTTCTCATCCTTGTCCGGAGACACAGTGGATCCCATTGGAGTCCTCATAGAGGTTGCATTCTCCATTCCAAATTTCTTGAGGAGTTCATTTGTGAACTTTGTCTGAGAAATGAAAATTCCATCCTCAGACTGTTTCACTTGAAGTCCCAAGAAATACTCTAGCACTCCCATGCTGCTCATTTCAAACTTTCCTTGCATAAGTTTAGAAAACTTCTTGCAAAGATTGTTGTCCATTGAGCCGAATATTATGTCATCGACATAGATTTGCACTAGCAGAATCTTGCCTTTGACTTATCTAAGAAACAAGTTCTTATCTATTTTTCATCTCGAGAACTTGTTCTCAAGAAGAAAACAAGACAGAGTCTCATACCAAGCTCGATGAGCTTGTTTTAAGCCATATAATGCTTTATTAAGAAAGTAAACATGATTAGGGAATGATGGATTAACAAAACCTGGGGGTTGCGCGAACTATACTTCCTCTTTCAAATTTTTATTTAGGAACGCAGATTTCACGTCCATCTGATATACAGTGAATCCTTTGTGAGAGGCATACGCCAGGAACAATCTGATCGCCTCCAGCCTTGCAACTGGTGCAAAGGTTTGGTCGAAGTCAATCCCTTCCTCTTGTCTGTAACCTTGAGCCACCAGTCTGGCCTAGTTCTTGATGATGACCCCGTGTTCATCCAGTTTGTTTATGAAGATCCACTTTATGCCGATCACATTCTGTTTCTTTGGTCTGGGAACAAGCGTCCAGATGTTGCATCGTTCGAATTGATGCAGTTCATCTTGCATTGCCAATATCCATGATTCATCTTTGTTCGCTTCGTCGAACTTCTTTGGCTCAACCTGTGACAGAAAACTAAGGTGCAGAATCTCATTAATTGTACCTCTACGAGTTCTGACATTGTCACGAGGATCTCCTATGATCTGATCTCTAGGATGATCCCTCACGTGTCAGAGCTCAAAGAGTCTTGCATCTGGAGCTCTAATAGCTTCTCGGGCTCCTCCCTCTTCTAGGAGATTTTCTCCATCCTGATCGCCATCTTCTCCAATTGGCGTTGAGGTGGAGACCTTGACGTACTTGGGATTACTAGATTGATTATTCAGATCCACTATTTGAAGTACGACGGGTATCATGTATAAATAGGACACTGTAGTTAGCATTATCTCTTTTCCCATAATCTTGTTCCATAGCAAGACTGGAACATCACTTGTCTAGGTCCCATCATGTTCATGGGTACCTAGACTATGCTGCAAAAAAGAATTACCTTACCTTAGGAACCAAATAGGTTTTTGGTCCTAAGTTCTTGTCAGCATAAAATATAGCATGCCTTCCTACAGAATTTCTATCAGGAAGGCTGTCTCTTTCCAAAGGATGTGGACATACCCTTGCCCTTGGCACAGAAGGATGTGCCAACAATCTATGGCAAAGTGACCCACTCTGCCACAGCACTAACATTCATGAATATTGTATCTCCTATTCTGACAAGATCTATTAACGGAGTTGGTCATGACCCTAGGTTTGAAGGAGGCAACGTTGTATCTGTTCTCAGTTTTACCCTTTCCACTAAGACAAGAGGGGGGTCTGATGGTGAACATGTGGTGAGTGTCATGAGGCCTGGGGGGTGGTGCTTTCTTTTTAGCCAGCACCCATCCAGGGGCCCATGTGATTCTTGCCATATGTTTGCCAACTCCCTCTTCCTTTGTCTTAGGGTGGGAAGATGTTCTGTGAGAGCTGGTTCCTGCAATGTCAAGAGGTGTGGGAGCTGAGGCCGTAAATACAAACGGTTCATGATGAGCCGTGTGTATTTTCTCATGGGTAGCCATAACAGCACTTACACTATGGGTGTTTCCACATGAGGGGCGATCATTCTTGTAGTGACCATAGTTGTTCTTATGGTCATACCTAAAGGAATGATGAGTGCCCCTCCTACTCGGTGTGGGGAGTCTGTAAACAATTTCCCCATGTCTCCACGATTTTATAATTCGCGAGATCCACCCGTTTTCTCCCTTTCTCTTAATAGCATCTATCTTGGAAAAATTAGATACTATCCTCTTCTCGGTCTCTAGATGAAACTCTAGATCCGAGATCTTTGAGTCCTTCACCTTGATGGATTCCAATTGGAGGTCCATCATGGTCCTCAGCTGAGCAATTTCCTTAGTTTGTTCCTCAACAAGCAGATTGCTCTTCTGAAGGGCTCTACGAAGGGAATCAAGAGTTTCAATATTTTGATTGAAGCTGTCAATTTCCCTTGCATCAAAAGATGGACAAACCTCTGAACTTCTCATGTCTTCAAGAGATATAAGAGGAAAGGAGCAAAAAGAGGAAGATACCTGATCCTGATTATGCTGATCAGGGTTAGAGTTATGGTTCGTAGAGACTGAAGTTTCAGCTTCATCACAACTGCATTCCTCAATCTCTTCTTCAGTATTAGATAGAGATATGGTAGCCCTGATATTGAGAGATTGTTCTTGACTTTCATCTTCAGAGACGAGGACTCCCACAAATGCTTCATCATCTTGCTGACATTCTATCCCATCAGTCTTCGTTCCCTCCATGAGGTCAGAGATAGTTTGCCACATGGATATTGCAGTCTTACACTTATCCAATCTTATACGAGATGATCCAGACCAAATGCCAGAAATGATCTGTCGAACCAGCTTGTCCAAGTTGAATAGTGAGAGCTCAGTTTCAGAAATCTCTGCGGGACTCTTGGGGATTTGGAGATCTCTTCCAGAACCAGAAGCCTTCATGGGAATGAAAAGACCCTCTTCCACAATGAATAAAGCACGAGGGTCAATGGATTCCAGATGAAACTGAACTCTCATTTTCCATATGGGGTAATATTCTTTGGTGCAGGAAGACAGTCTCAGGGGAGAGAAATTAGTGTATAGCTCTATGCTTGAGTCTTGTTTTCTTCTCGACGCTAGACACAGGATCTTACTCAAGGTGTAAACCTTATTGATGAGTAACCTCCCTCTGATACAACTTGAAAGTCTCTAGTGTCGACAAAATCCACCTATGGGGGGGGATAGGTGTCGTGCGGTCTTTTGCGGAATTAAATTAACCTGCACAAATTAACAAACAAAGTACAGAAAATACACAAAGAGTTATAGTGGTTCCCCGATTTGGGTACGTCCACTTTCCCACTTCGACCTATCTCCCACCAAGGGACGACTTGGTCACTTCTCCAAACGGATTGAAATCCAATCCTCACACTACGGAAGGAACCCTTCCAACAAAGGAGTGAAAACTCCACCACCACGGTTTTCACCCAACCCTTTGTGGATCCAAACTTCTTGACGAAGCATGCAAGGTATACCAATGATCTCAGTCGGATCAATCGTCTTCACCGATTCGAAATGGAGAACTAGTCTCGTTTAATGAATCGAGAGACAAGAGATCTCAAGAGAGATGCGTGAGACACACTGCTAGCCTCGGTGCTGTCGCCGGAAGATCAAAGGTGATCGGAGATTATTGGCGACGATGAACTACGAGCGGCGACAAGCGATCGGCGGTTTCCACGATCGGTTAGGGCACGGCGTCGGCTGCTTTTGATTTCACATGAATGGATTCCTGTTGAAGTTCAAAATACGCGAGTATATATACCAGAGGCAACCCTAATGACCGTTGTGGGACCCAAAAGGAGAAACCCTAGCCCCGGTCGAAACAGCCAACGGCTTCTTGGTTCGGTCCAGCGAACGGAGCAAAATTGCCTAAGGCAAAATCGGCGGGAATCGTTGGTGATTCCCGCCGAAGTCGGCGGGAATCATTCATGATTCCCGTCAATTCTGCCTTAGCAAAATCCCTGTCTGGAAAACAGTCAGCCGAAAGAAATTGGCGGGAGAGGCTAGCTGACACCCTACGAATCGGTGGGAATCACTAACGATTCCCGTCGATTCTGCCTTTGTAGAATTCTTGTTGGATAACTGTCAGCTGGAAGGAAGTCGGCGGGAATGTAGACTGATTCTCGACGAATCAGCGAGAATCACAATTGACTCTCGTCGAAGTCGGCGGGAATGACTTAGTGATTCCCGTCGATTTTGACTTAGAAGATTTTTCTCTTCCTTCCTATGAAGACTTGGTCTTTGACCCATCTTTTCTCCTCTTCTGGTCTTGATCTACCTTGACCCTGTACTTGAAAATAAGTACACTCCAATAGAGAGAGAACACGTGAGTCAACACACTGATCTACTCAACGAGGGATTACGTTGCGCAGACCCGTGTATATTGACCCACTGCATCCTGATATTGGTGTGTACTTAGCATGGAATAGCTGCAAGCATAACTTGATAGAAGATCGTCAAATACATTGTCAATTCAACTTAGCTTGTTCAGGGGCTTCTTCAAATCAGGTACATTATGGATACAATATCCACACATACATCTTATCCCGAGCGGGCCTGGTGTTTCCTCTTCATGGTCCTCGTCCTCTACCACACATGTGCCCCCGCCCTTGAGGAGCTGCTAGAGGGAAAGCGAGAGGCGCATTTCCAAATACTTGCGGGCAGTAGCGTCGAATGTTGCCTGGTTGGTTGCATTCGAAGCACACTCGCTCCTGCCTCCCACTGGGTTGTTGAAATTGTTTAGGTGGAGGCAATGCTTGCGGTTGCGGAATCGGGCGCTCAATTCTAAAATTCTGGGGGAAACGTCCACCACCTCTTCGATATCCTCTTGCTCCTCTATTATCAAATCTCCTTCTATTTCTGGGGCCGGCTTCCCTCATGCCTTCAGCTAGCCTCTTGCCACTTTCCAAGTGGTCTGCTTCAACCTCTTCGCCATGTCAATAATCTCTACTAGACTAGAGTCCGCTATAAATAAAAGGGCTTGCCTCAGGGGGTATCGCAAGACTTTGTAGAATCGTTTGGCGTATCCTCTATCATCCTACTCATAAGAGTCAACAAATCTAGCCAAGTGTTGAAACTCCTGTTGGTGTTCTGTCACTGACTTAGACCCTTGCTTCAGTTGCAAAAATCTCTCTTCAAGATTATCCCGAGCGGCCGAGGGGATGAAATGCTCTAAAAAGTCTTCAGATAATTCACTCCAACTGATATCCGTGTACACTCGTCCTTGAAAAGTGGAGCTCATGAGGGACTTCCACCACCTTTTGGCGTGCAGCTCTAAGAGTGTCACTACAAGGGTCACCGCCATGTTGTTTGGGCACCTTATTCCTACCAACAGTTCTTATACAGTGTCGAGCCATTCTTCCGTACGTACTACTGACTCCGTCCTAAGGTAAGCAGGAGGGGAGAGAGCTCGAAAAGTGCTTAACAAAGTGGATCCCGGACCCTGCTATTGTATAGGGGTTTGCTGGGATTGGGACCTGAAGGCGTCCAGGATAGCTGTGAGCGTCTTCCCCAGCTCTGATTGTTGGAATTGTGTCGGTACGGATGGGGTGGGGGTTCCCCTCACCGACTCAACATGTACTGGGATATACACGTAAAGTACAAACTTAACATTATGTCGGCTAATCTAAGGTCAAAGATGGACAAACTTAGTGTGAATTACATATGGGCACACCACTGCTTCCGCTAAGTCAGTTTGTCCCCAAACTGACTAATCGAACGGGGGTGGAACCATTGTTATATGAATTCTTAAGTTCAGGATCGTATCAAGCTAATACCATTTGTAAGGCCCCCCTCCCGGAACACAAAACACGACACGAGAGGGGTCTTATACCAAGAACAGCCGCCTTGCGGTAGCACTAACACTCAGGCTAGCCTGTACTACAAGATGCCTATCCTACAGGCTATAACCAATATCATACATTGCCAACCCAACAAAAATACCTCATAGAAGTCAAATCCACACCAAGCATATAGTCCATAATATAACAACAGTAGAGAAGCTACAACAAGCTTCTAATATCAGAGTACGTAAATAGTAGTTTGCCCAAAAAGGGCTACATCAAAAACCTCTCACACTCACATCTGTAACTGATGGTAGAGACGGTACCGTCCCCTCAGGTCCTGTTGTCCTGTCCTGGCTGTCCGGCTGCATAACCTACTGCTCCACCTACAGGGTTTCCCAGTACATGTTGAGTCATAAATACTAAGTGGCTTCACATCCGCTCCCCCGACAACTCCTCGGCACCGGGAGGAGAAAGGAACAGGTATAATATATATATAACATAGGTACAAGCAGGTGGTATATCACTATGTATATAAAGCAGTGTAATAAATGAGCAACAACTTATTCTGGCAATTCTATCATCTACAACAGCATGAGAGTATAATATTATAACAGAAAGTAATTCAACTTTTATGAATGTCCATACAAACATTTAAGTTGAGGATCGTTCAGCTGTAAGTAACTCATTGTATAGGAGTGCCCATACAAACTTATATGATGTGGATCTTGTGTATGCAATGGAGTGTAATGACATGTATGCAATGCAATGACTCACCCATGATCACTCACATACAATCGCTATGTCGACACAGACTTGCAGTTCCCACTTTTCGAGCAGGTAGCTAACCTCTAAGGCGTCATCAGTCATGGCCAGATGGTTATAGTAGAGCGCGCATCTCCACTACTAGGATGGTCTCCACACTACCTGGCCTAGGCCTTTGTACGCCTCAACGCTAAGAATATAACAACGGAGCTCACATGCGTACTACGGCTCAGCGGGTGTCTCGGGTAGAAGTGCACCGAGATCCTAGCCCCGAACTGGCCTAGGGTATGATACGGAAGGAGCCTCAGAAATGAACACGAGGACCAAGCCCAACCGTTCACTTGCCATGGAAGGAGCCTTGGGACGTGAACACCGAGGACTAAGCCCAACCGCCCAAGGTTTAGCTGTCAACTCCCATCAGTGTGACGATTGGCGAGCCCGTAGACCTGCCACACTATCCTTAACCCGGGATTACGACACCGCATGTCGAATCACACCATATGCATTATATCCACATCATGATACAGAAGGAGCCTCGGAAACGGCACGAGGACCAAGCCCAACAATCCACTTGGCACGGAAGGAGCCTCGGGACATGAACACCGAGGACCAAGCCCAACCATCCATTTATGATTCTTCCCAAAATTACCAACCAGTGCGATCAAATATCTGCACTCACCCTTTTTACAATCCGGTGCCCATGGCACCTCAAGGGTTTACAATAAACACAGGTGGCGAACCACCACATACAATGGACCATTTTCAACTCGCTTACATGACAAGCCTCAAGACCATGATTTCGTCAATGTTATGGTCAAATTACTTTAACATCACCAAGATCAACCATCTATATACACATGAGTTAACCATCTATTTAACACCTCACATGTTCATAAAACCATCACTGAACAATCACCCAAGCTCTGGTAAATCTTGTTATTAAATGACTAATTAACCTTTGTTTATTAATCCCCTACCAAGTCGTTTCGTTCAACCACATACCATTTCACATTTTTTTACGTGGGGTCTATCCAGTAATTTCATCATGCATTGAATTATCATAATTAGTCATATTATGATTCGCCTACCACTTAACGTGGGATTGTAACAAAATCTCTTCCGAGTACAAACCCAACTTTACACTTACCCAGGAATTTCAGGTGCAGAACACCTGCTATGCATCAACTTCTACCAGAGATTCCCGTGGCTACAGAAATCTAGTAAGTGCGTGTAACCACTCGATGGAAAGGTACTTCCATAGGCTACAACTTTCATGTTCAATCTGCAACCCAGATAAGACTGTATCATACATGAAATTGGCTCCAATGCCTGCTGCGTACAGGATACAATTTCTGCACGCTTGCTCTGACAGCCCTCAACTTCGATCAAACATTCCTGTGGCTACTAACTTCACTTAAAGGCATGAAACCACTCATTAGAAAGGTAATCCCAAGGGCTATGACTTTCGTGTTTAGTCGGAAGCCCAGATCTTACCATATCTTGCCTGAAGATAGCCAAGAAGGTCGCTGCATGCAAAACACATATTTCTGCACGCATCTTGAGGCGAAATGAACGAAATCGGTTCATCTTCCTCCTCAAGTTGATCCTCCCAAATCACAACTAGAATTTCCTCCACCCTTATTCACCCTCTTAAGGCCATTCCTCTTCACGAAACCACCCCCATCATCACTTTTGAAGGAAGGGGAGGTTTAAGATGACCAACCATTAGAACACAAGTTCTAGCATTGCCCTCCTGAAAACTTTCACCTCACACATCAAGACTCATTTGAGTCAATGTCTCGCCTAATAATAACTATAAATCTAGCACCAAGGGAGGGGGGGGGGGTAGCTCACCTCATTTCCAGCGGTTCCACCATTTCTGGCCATGGATCTTGTCATTCTCCTCGTCGGCATCCCCTTTTTCCTTGGCAGCGGTAACGATTAATCACAAAGTTTGGTTGGCTCCAGCAAGTTCTCCTTCCTATAGAAGTTTCCCAAGAAAATGTGGCTTGGAAGAGGATGAAAAACAGCTAAGGTTTCTTTTGCCCTTTTTATTCAAAAGTGACACGGGTAGGGACACGGCTGTGTCCTTAACCATGTTCTGCTCTAGCGAAATGTCATCAACGGTTTGACTGCCATTTCGTGCTCATACATAGGTACTGACAAGCCCGTGTCTGTACCCGTGTCCAGGTGACACGGCCCTGGTTCTAGCCGTGTCGATACCTGTGTCCTGCTCAGGGCACGTCTCGTTGACCTTGCCTCGACACACACGGGTAGGGATATGCCCGTGTCTATACCCGTGTCCTTCTCTGGACAAACCACTCAATGTCATGCCACTCAAAGCCATGGAACTCAAAGCCACAGCACACGGGTAGGGACACGCTCGTGTCTCTACCCATGTCCTCCTCGGGACAGTCCACTCAATGCCATGCAAATCAAAGACATGACACTCAAAGCAACAACACATGGGTAGGGACACGCCTGTGTCTCTTCCGGTGTCCTTCTCGGGACAAACCACTCAACGCCATGCAACTCAAAGCAATGACACTCAAAGCCATAGCACTCAAAGCAACGACACACGGGTAGGGACACACTCGTGTCTCTACCCATGTCCTATACAGGGCCAACTTCATTTTTCCCCACGAGTGCGCGCCTGATCGCCTGCACTCTCTGAGCCTAAATCAACTCTCCTGACTCAAAAATGTTCACAAGGGGCCTAGTGCGAATCGGGACGTTACATGGCTGATAGCTACTGGTAATGTGACTTCTTCTATTGGACCACCTGCATCATATTGCTGAGTTTCTTATCCTGGCTGTTCCTGTGCAAGCACTTCCTCAACTATATTGATTCCATCTTGCATATTCTTGCTTGCTGGGGCTAAATCCTCTATAGTCATCTCCTTTAGCTTCAAGTCTTCACCTGTCATGCTTGATGAACTTGGCTTATCGTTGTAAAACATAGAACTTTCATTAACTACATGTACAGACTCCTCCATAACTTGATCCCTCAAGTTTTATACCCTAAAGGCCTTACTGTGGTCACTATAACCAACAAATATGCCATCATAGGACTTCTCCACAAATTTGGTTATGTATGTCTTCCAATTATTTAGGACATAACATCGACATACAAAGATTCTGAAATAGGCAAAGTTTGGTTTTCTGCCCTTCATTAGTTCATAAGGAGTTTTATTCCACCTTTTGTTGATTGAAGATCTATTAAGAACATGACATGTTGAGTTAATAGCTTCAGCCCAAAAGTATTGTGGGAGTGAAGAATCACTCAACATGGTTCTTCCAGCTTCAATGAGAGTCCTATTCTTTCTCTCAGCAATTCTTTTTTACTGGGGTGTTCTTGGTGAGGAAAACTCTTACTGAATCCCCAGTTCTTCACAAAAGTTTGTTATATAATCAGATTGAAACTAAGTTCCATGATAACTTCAAATTCTGACCATAGAACTGTTCAATTCATTCTGGATTTGTTTGACAAAAGTTTTGAAGACATCAGGTTTAGAATTTTTACTTAAGAAGAATACCCAAGTGAATCTAGAATAGTCATAAATTATTACAAAGGTGTAGACTCTCCTTCCAAAACTATGAACTAACATAGGACCAAACAAGTCAAAATGCAAGAGGTATAAACATCTCATTGAGTATTTGGATTCAATTCTTTTGAGTGAAGCTTTGGTCTGCTTGCCTTTTTGGCATGCAGAGCAAATGCTCTCCTTAGAGCATTTAATGTTAGTATCATTCCTAACAAGCTCTTTACTGTAAAATTTTCTTATGGCCTTGTAGTTCAAATGAGATAGCCTCTTGTGTCATTTGATAAAGTATGAGGCTTTCTTTTTTGTAACTAGACATAAGGGTGAATTTGACTTTAAACACATAAAATTCAAACAATAAACATTCCCCCATCTAGTGCCTGTTAAGATGACCTCTTGGTCACCTTACTTCTTTATTAGGCACCCATCTTTATGGAATGAAATTTCATCGCCAAGATCACAAAATTGGCTTATGCATATAAGTTTATGTTGCAACCCTTCCACATAAGCTACTTTGGTTAGTGTGACTAAGCCATTTGTGATCTTACCATAACCTTTGGTTATTCCTTTGTTAGCTCCACCAAAGATCACCTTTGGTCCATTCTCAAAAAGAATAAATTACCTCAATTTGCATCTTGTTCCAGTCATGTGTATGGAAAACCCACTATCCAAGTACCAGATTGGTCTATCTCTGGTGCTTGGACATTTCTGTAAAATAAGAATTAATTTTTCCTTAGGAACCCAAGTTGTTTGGGTCCTAGATTCTTGTTAGCTGTGGCTCTATTGAAACCACCAGTGTGCCTCTTTACTAGATATCATTTATGAATATGAGACACAGTGTAATTGAACCAACCGTCCAAGGCAAAGTGTCATACCTTTCCACAACACCAGCATTCATACCTATTGTATCTCCTCTTTGGAGGAATAGAAGGAACTTTGTGTTGACATTCCGTAGGACAGGAATCAGAAAACTTGACAGTTGCATTTTGACTGGGAGCAAACAAGTTGTTTTGTCTCTCAGTAACAACTATCCTCCTTAAAGAAGGCACAATAGGAATAGCTTTCCTATTCACATATGAACTTTGTCCAACTAGTACAGATTTCAGAATTTCTTTTCCCTTAGACTAAAACACGGGCTGTGGAATGACTGGACCCTTTTGTCCTGTCATTTTTTGCCTCTTTTCCTCTTGTGTTTAACATACCCAAGACCACTTCCAGTTGTTCCTGAGAAGGTATCTATAATGGGTAATACAGTTTTAGGTTTAGAAAATTGCTGGACTAATCTTTTCTCATTCAGGAGTTTGAGTTCCATCTCCTGAATGGTTGCATCCTTCTGCTTCAATAATAAGATTTGATCATCAATGATCTTAGTCAGCTTTGCCAACTTAGAACTTTGAAGACCAATTTTCTGAGTATCCATATTATGATGATACTCAAAGCCTGATGCTATCTCTACAGCTTGTTCTTTGACCAGCTTCTTACCGTTTACTAGAGCTTCCATAAGCTTTCCAAATTTGACTGTGAGTGCGGTAGTTCAGTCACAGAGTTAGTCTTATGTGAATCAAGCTTTGAGTCACATGAGTCTAACTCATCCCCAGTCTCATATACAGAAGTTTTAGAACATGTTGAATTGTCATAGATTACTAGAGTATCTTGACAGTCAAGAGCTTCTATTTTGGATCATTAAATAGTGCCATTAAATTTATCTCCATATCTTATTCAGAATCACCAAAATGTGATGAAGTTGTGGAGTTTTTCCTTTTGTATATATCCTTTTTGATAAATTCTTCTTCAAGGGAGAACAGTACAATAAGTTTTTATTCTGATTCAGTTGAATCAGTATCACTATCATATAAGGTCTTTGATTTCATTGCCATTAGACCCTTCTTTGATTTATTGTCTTTATAAAACTTCTTTTCTTTAGACTTTTTGTTCTCCTTTCTTTTTACTGGACAGTCAGCAATGGTATGCCAAGGCCTATTGTAACAAAAACAAATAATGCCAGTCTTAAATTATTTATTCTGATGAGAATCATACTTGAGCATAGATTTATCTATGTGATTGTCTTTGCTTTTACTGGAGATTGATCCAGAAGGTTTTTTTTTATTCCACTGCTTCCTTCTTCTCAGTAATTTCATGAATTGCCTGGTAAAGAGTGCCAATTCATCATCTTATAATTCTTCTGATGAAGAACAGACTTCAATGCTATCTATATCTTCATCCCTTCTTGGAGATGATGCGATATCTCTTCTATCTTTCTTAGATTTATCTGATTTGAAGGCCATATATTTAGTCTGGATTGAACTTCTGGCAGATTCTGCTTCAGCTTTTCTAGAGTTTAGCTGAAGCTAATATGACATTAGCTTCCCCTACAAGTCTTGGGGTAATATATTTCTTAGATTCCCCATTTCTCTTACTGCACAAATCTTAATGTCCCATTCTTTATTTAGGGAACTCAGAAATTTATCATTCAGCTCATAGTTTGATAAATTTCTGTCATAGTTTCTTAAGTCATTTACTATTCTAAAGAACTTTTCATAGCATTATTCTGTAGAATCAGTCTTTCCTTGTCTGAAAGCCTCATACTGCTGATTGAGGTGAGATTTTTTGTCATCTCTTACTTCTTCTGTTCCTTCCATGTATACTATGAAATTATCCCACATCTCCTTGGATGTATTACAGTGCAAAAGATTCGGAAAGGTTGAATTGTCTATTATGTTGACTTTTATATTCTATGCTCTTTTGTCCATGGTGGCAAGAACCACATTATCCTTTGTCATTTCTGACAATTTCTTGGGGGTTTTAACATTTGCATCTAAGACTGATGTCTTCATTGGTACATATGGTCCTTCTTGTACTATGACAAAGATTCTTGGATCTGAGGCTTCCATGAACAATCTCACTCTCTGTTTCCATATTGCAAAGTTATCCTTAGTACAGAGAGGCAGTTTCATATAACTGAGTTCTCTGTGAGATCCAGAAGCCATTGATATGTTATTTTTCTAATACCCTTTGGATCTTTTTCCGACTGTTAGGTCTTTCTTAAAGAACCTCCCTCTGATACCACCTGAAAGATAATCATATGGGTAGATAACCACCTAGAGGGGGGGTGGTGAATATGTGACTTTTTAGAATGCTTTATCTTTTCTTTTTAACTTAACTAATTCAATAATTACAAAATTCAGATCACAGCACAAGGAAAAGCAATCCACAACACACTGCACACATAGAATTTATAGTGGTTCCCCTATCTAGGGTACATACACATTCCCCCTCCTTCCTCACTAACAATGTGCTAGATAAGGTTATTGCTCCTCTTTTTAAACTCAGATCCAAAGAGCCAACAGTCTCAGTTTATATTAAGAAACCTACACTATGACCAACAAGTCCTACCTCAGAGATTCTCCCAATCTCCTACCTCAAGTCCCTTAAGAACCCTACCTAAGCCTTTATAAAATAGGCTTACAACTCAGGTATTCACACAAACCACCTACCTCAGGTCCCTTAAGAACCCTACCTCAGCCTTTATAAATTAGTTCTGTAACTCAGAGGTTTGATCTCCTACCCACTTAGATCTCAAGGAGATCTTACAAAATGAAGAGGTAAAAATAGAAATTGTAATTCTCAGAAAATATAAATTCTATAATCTGACTTATCTGTTAGCATAGATTATTCAGTTCAGCTGCAATGGATTTCTTCTTGATAACTAGACTGGATAAAAATTTGCTTCTTTGGATCTCCAATCTTCTTGATGTTGATTGACTTGATTTACTTGAAGAAATTATAGATCAGATCCACCTTAGTCTTATGATCATCTTGGTAGATGGATCTGAAGATTTTCTTGAAGACCTTCGTCTTCTTCCTACTTCTCGGGATTGTAATAAGAAAGAGAATTTTTTTGTTTGCTTGATCGATTACGTGTCTTCTCCTCTTTGTGTATACAACCCCTCTATTTATAGACTTCATGGATGGCTAGTTACTGAGTGATGACATCAATATCTGACATCAAACTTGAAATTCTCCCTCAGAATGTTTCTGTTTAAATTTCCTATTTTTGTAGCTGATGTGATAGTTTTGACTTGTCTTGACACTTCTGTGTTGACTCTGCACATTTTATGAAACATAAATGTTTTGTTGTCAAAAGTTTATCGACACTTGTGTGGAGACATCTTAGTAGTCTCGATATAATTCTACTTGGAAAAATTTCCATCTTAACACGAAAGTGTCAAAAAGGTAGACTTGTCTCGACACTTGTGTCGAGACATTATAGCAGTCTCGATACAATTCTACTTGGAAGAATTTTAATCTGAACTTCAAAGTGTCGAGACAGTTGACTTGTCTCGACAAAACTGTTGTATGTGTCGACATCTTTTATTCTGCCTTGTGTCGAGATAGTTGAATTTGTCTCGACACAATGTCTGCCTGGTGTCGAGTCTTCTATGCTTTAATTCTTCATTGTGTCGAGATAGTTGTTTTGTCTCGACACTATTTTACTTAGTAAAATTTCCTGTCTTCTTTGTGTCAAGATAGTTGTATTTTATCGACATAACAACTTTAAGCTTTATAGTGTCAAGTAATCTGACTTATCCCAACTGTGATGACTTAGTCTTCAAGGTGTAGAAACGACTGACTTGTCTCGACACAGGTGCCTTGAATCTTCAATGTGTCGAGTTAGCTATTTAGTCTTGACACTACTGACTTAGTCTTCAAGGTGTCAAGACAACTGACTTGTCTCGAAACATCTTCTGCAAAGGTGTCAACATAGTTTAAGTGTGTCCACTCTTTTGTACTTTGCCAATTTTCTTCACTATAAGTTGCTGAATGTAGACTGTGCTGACTTCATTAAGCACTTTGCTGACTCCACTCGATGTTTTTGTACTTAGACAATTTTTCTTCAAAATCTAGTCGGCTTCTTGTGTCCACCTGTCCAATCAATATGAAATAGATAACCTGCATCCATAAACTGAAATATAGATCAAATACAAACATGTGTATATCATTGAGTTGAAAAGGGCTTCTTCAAATCAAGTGCATTGTGTTTAATGTACCCCACAGTTTCTCTAAAGGTTGGACCTATCTCAGTTTCATTGTCTTTATATAATGAAGCTATGTGTGTCAACTTTGGGAGTGATCTTTTTAATATCTGTCCCTTCCATAACTCTTTTTGATTTTCATAAAATAATCTCTTTTTCCGAGAACACTATTTTTGTTGTCTCATCCTTTGGAGGCTCAAGTTCTAGCTCATCTTCAGGACTAGTCTCAATGATTTTCTTTATGACCTGATTTGCAACATCAAGGTCACCAACATTTTGGGAAGAGCCTACCAGTTGAGACTTCCCCTCTATGATTTCAGTTGATGTACCCTCATCTTCAAGTATTTTAGTTCCTTGGCTAGAGTTCTCCATAAATGACTCCCCCGCAACAACCTTAGTATCTTGGTTAGAGAATTATGGGTGAACTACACCCACAACTTCATCTTCCTTTTCACTTTAAGCAACCACCATGGACATTCCCACAGGTGTTATGCTATCCAGGTCTTCTAGGACCACAGTCCTAGACCTTGCTTGCTCAGTTTCTGTAGGCTGCTCCCCCTCAACATGATTAGGGGAATTAGTCGACCTTGATACAACTTCCTTCTCCTTTTCTTCTTTCTTCTTCTCTTCCTTTTTCTTCTTGGAACTCTCTCCTACACTTTTCCTAGTTTTGGTGAAAGGTTTCTAACACCTTTCTATAGACTTATTATCAATCTTCTCAAGGTATTATAGAGGGTCCCCAAGTGACTCATCAAGCTTGTCAACCAAGCACTTTGAGAGGTAAAGAGAGTTGATTCATCAATGTTGGGGGCATTCAAAGAGCATTTCAGTTTCTTGAATATCAGCTGACTCCAGTCAATTTTCTTGGTCAGAATTATTGTAGTCATAATTTTGAACATCTTCCTTGATATTCTATCATGGGATCCTGGCTTGCACAACAGGGCCTTCCACACGATATCAGATAGTAATTTTTTATAGAGAGTTCACTTTGCCCTATGTATGGATCCGTACTCTTCACCAGAATATTCGCACCATTCTAGGACTGATTCATGGTATTACTGGGAGATTTCATTGTCCTTTTATCCCTCTAAGAGCAAAGGTAGGTGAAGAAGTTACCTAAGAATATGAGATGTTACTCTTAGATTATTCCCGACAATATATGTTTTTATATACTTTACGATGGAGCTTATTTATTTATTCGAGAATAATTCTTAAATGGATTTCAGAACTATGAATATTGGTTTTTATAAAATGACTTCCAATACTGGTGTACTAAAAAGAAAGATAACAATCTAGATTTCTTTTGGCGAATTTTTGAATCTGCCCCATACAAGTTTTCTATTAATATTAATTTCGATTGAAGAACTTAGCTAGAATGCCATTTGAGATTCAAAGAGCTTGAAGCAAAAAAATTCTTCATCGATTAATATGAGAGAGTGCAAAATCTTGTAGACGAATCTTGGGTTTTACGTTGTATTTGGCCCTAATATCTATGATGATTTTTATTTCTCTATATAAAAAGGAATGTAAAGAGGCGCGGACCTATTTTGGCAAAAATTCCATTGCAATATTTGAGCATAGATCCAATCAAGATGAGTTAATAGCCTTTGATGTTTATAGCCAGTCAGAAAATTTTTGCCGTGTTATTGCGATGATATCGTTTAGTGAATAAAATGGTATGACCTTTGACTGCTCTTAATTAATAAAAAACCATAAACACATCTTGTGTTCTTCAACTGTAAAATTCTAGGTTATACCCCCACAAGCTTTGTTAAAAACCTTGCATCTACTTATTGGCATGGAATATGAATTTATGATGATAATATTTATTTGTTTGCAGCAATTTATAATTTTAGTCTAGATTAACTGATAAGAGCAGGCTTGGCATTATTTTTATTCTAGATTTAGCATGCTTTTTTCAATTTTGAACAAATTAAATTTGGCATCATCTAGAGGCTTGGTGAAGATATCTACCACTTATTTGTCTGTGGGGAAATACTAAAGATAGATGTCTTCTTTCTCAACATAATCTCTTCTGAATTGATATCTAATCACAATATGCTTAGTGTTGTTGTCTGATATAGGATTCTTAGCATTTGAGATTGCATTAGATGAATAAAAAAATAGGGGATTTTTACTTAGTTACATATTATAATCTTGTAGTTTATGTTGGATCCATAGATCCTAAGCATAGCAACTTCTTGCTAAAATATATTCTAATTCAACTGTAAAGATAGCAATACATGTAATACCCCAAAAACCATAAGTCCCAAAATGGGGTCAGGCTGGGTGATACGGCCTGGGACACTGGCGTGTCCCAGGGCGTGTCCAGTGCACACGTCTTGGGACACGGGCATGTCTAGTGCACACGGCCTGGGACACGGGCGTGTCCTTTACGGTGGGCGTCAAGTCGAGTTCTCGAGATAGCACGATCGACGACCACTGAGAAGCGACACAGGCTGGGACACAGGAGTGTCCTGCTCGGGTGAATAACCGGGTAGCGTTGAGTGGCGAGTACGGCCTGTGACACGGGTGTGTCACAAGGGCGTGTTTGGCACATGGCTAAGGACACGTGCGTGTGCCTTAGCCATGTTCTTCTTGGGTGATATGTTCTTGTGTTGAAGGAGTGGCACGACCAGTCATAAGGCCATGTGCTTTATGACATGGGTATGTCAGGTGATTGACACGAGCATGTCTAAGCCCGTATTCTGGACTGGGTGAGTCTGTTCTGTAGCCGCTTAAGGAACATGTCCTGTGACACGGGCGTATCACAAGCCATGTTAAGTCAAGTAAATGTATTTTGAGAGAGATTCTGAGCCATTGGTTTTCTTTGATGGAGATCCAATGTCCCTGGTTTCTACCTGGCTTAATAAGGTCGGGAATGGAGGATTTATTTCTCATTCTCATCTCATCATTCCCTTTCTAAAAGTAAGAGAGATGGAAGAGAAAGAGGAGGAAGAAGAAGAGGATTCTGGCCGCCGGTGGTGCTACGGTGGTTCAAATTGCGAGCCATGTTCAGATTTGCGAAGGCAAGGCTATTGCGAGAACTTTCATCCATTTACTTTTCTCCCCATGGCTCCGAAGCATCTTCCAAGGGTAATGATTTCCTTCTTTGACAAGTGAAGTCCTTCTTTCCTGTATTTGCATAGGAATCCTCCACAAAAAGGTGGATGGCGAAGTGATTCCCTTGGGTTAGCGGTTCGTCCCTTATTGTATTGTATTAGAACCGATAGAGTGAGTACTTGTAGGCATGCTGTGTGAAGCCCATCTAGACATGTTGGTCTGGATTGGTGATGCTTGTTTGCACATCGAAGAAGACTCTGTGTTTATTACCTGTCTGCATGAAATAAGTGGTGGATGCCTATAGCTTGGTTCCGCAGGAAGTACTGGAGGAAGTCCACGAAATTGTTAGAGTTGGGTTCAACTCTTGTGGCCGTGAGTGCCATGTGGTATGAAGTTGAGCAGTTGGGCTGCAACTTGAGGAAATGACTGGGTGGAAAATGAGCAAAGTGAAGCCGTACCCGCGTCAGTCCAGTCTTGAGTCTGACGATTTTGAGCAACGGGAAAGGTGGATCTGTACCCGTATTATGGTTGTCTAACCTTGGGTGCTTAAGGCCATGTTAGGATCACATAGCAAGAGTCAATGACTTGCGTGCCGATCAGACTAGGAATGCTCAAATTTGGACCATCATGTCTGGGACCTCTGAACGATGGTGGGATCTGGTGTTTCCGGTACACCAGAATGTGACCTGAGTTCACGGAATGTCGGGCAGTTGTGCCGGCATTTATGATATTTATTGCCTTGGTGGCTGAATATATATGTATGTGAGGTAAAATTCTTTGCAGGGAAGGAATTCTGCTACCCCGTGCCAGGGGCAGGGTCGTTATAATTGGTCAGCTGAATGCTGACTGTTGCCCTGTTTGCCACCGGTTGGTGGATTGGTTCTTGCAGGTGCAGGTGGTGCTGGTCCAAGCGGGACTTAGCGGGCTGAAGCCCAAGCTATGCGGCTGCCCTCGAAGGCCTTGTTTTGTTTACTCTTGTTCATGTGTGGCCGGCCTTCGTGCCGATGTTTATAAACTACACCTTATGTTAAGAGAAACTTGTAAGAGCCATAAGGCTATGTACCTTGTGTATTTGGTTGTATACATTCCTATTTAGTAGAAGTGGACATTTCTGTTATTGTTGAGTTCAAGTTTTCAGCCCTGAACCTTCCGCTAGAATGCTTTGTGTTAGGGTGCGATGGTTCGTGATATTATTTCATTACTTCTCTGCCTGTTTGTGGAATATGGTGTGGGGCCCCGGCCGGACCCTCTATTATATTCTATGTGATAGGTAAAGGTGTTACAATTTGGTATCAGCTTGTTGGTCGATCTCTTCCGAATTCATGGACGAATTCTTTTGAGGGGTGGCGAGCACGTGTAAGTGCTGTCGTTATAACACATAAACTGAACTCAAGAATGTCCACTTAGGAATGTAAATACACTTGTTTGTTAAACCTGTGTGTTCATTTTTGTATGTTTGTCATTTGTTTAGTCGCTAAATTGTGTTTCTACACATATAGGTGACTAGAAGTGTTGCGGGTCAGTCGGAACCTCAACATTCTTTTGAAAGTGCGGCACCGGCTGAGGTGCCCACACCTACTCCATCTACTGAAACTGTTCGTTTGATTACGGAGACAGTGATTACAGTTATGAATGCTCAGCAAGCTGGGCAGGCTCGACCTGCAATGGTGCCAATGCATGCTGAGATAAGGCAAGAACCAGTGGAAGCTTTAGTTGATCCGCGGGCGGCAGATCAACAATTGAAGTTTTTCATGAGCTTCAGTCCTCCTCAATTTACTAGGGCGTGTTCCCTAGCCCAAGCAGAGGATTGGCTCTCAAGGATTAGGAGACTCTTGATAGCTATCAGAGTAGAGGAGGAACAGAAAGTCACACTAACCACTTTCCTGCTTGAGGGAGAGGCTCGGTTGTGGTGGGACAAGATAGAACTGCATCACTTGGCAGGCAGGCGTTTGACGGGAATCTCGATTGAAGAGTTCTTTCGATTGTTTTTAGCAAAGAATCTCCCAATGCAACAAAGAATTTCCATAGAGTTGGAGTTCCAACGTTTAATTCAAGGGGAGCATAGTGTGGATGAGTATCTGGATGAGTTTACATGTTTGGGACGGTATGTGGGCAATATCTTCGCCTAAGAGGAGCGTAAGACCAATCAGTTCTATGGGGGACTACGAGATGAGCTGGGATATTTTCTCCCGAGTTCTGTGAATAAGGGATTCCAAACATTAGTTTGTACAGCTCGGTCTTTGGAAAAGGATATGAAAAGAGGGCAAGAAAAGGGGACCTTGGCTGTTACAAAACCGGAGTTCAAGCCGCCGCGTCCGGAGAAGTCTGGGTACCAAAGGAGATGGAATAAGAAGTCCAAATCTATCGGACAAGCTCCTTCAACGACTATGATAGAGGCATCTTCTGGGTATGGATATCGCGCTTGTTTTACTTGTGGGAAGTTGGGACACTTCAGACGTGATTGCCGAGTTGGCCCTCCAAAGGGTGAAATGAAGACGAGAGCGTCTTATGTGGAGAAAGGGAAGACTGTGGTGGAGTCTTCTGCATCGCATGCGCAGCCCCGGGTCTTCAACCTTGGGCAACTGGAGGCCATTAAGCAGGCCGATGTAATTACAGGTGCGCGCAGTTTTAATTTTATTGTATGATGTGTGCTGTGCTTGTTTTAATCTTGGTGTTATAGGTTTTGTCCTAATACGGGACTATCCGGTATGAGCACTGTTCGATACAGGTGCTTCACATTCGTTTCTATCGGAAGATTTCATCTTGCGAATCGGGGTGCCTATACAAACCATGACAGACATTCTGAAGGTGTTACTACCTAACAGATGTTTGATGTGTGCGGATAAGTCTTGTTGTGTTAAGGTCAAGATAGGGAGTCGGGATTTCAAGGTGGAAACATTAGTATTGTTGATATCAGAGTTTGATATAATCTTTGTTATGGACTGGCTTTCAGAGCAGCATGCTTGTATAGATTGCACTTCAAAAGAGGTTACATTGGGGAAAAATACCGAACAAGAGGTCAAGTTCAGTGGTATGCGAGGGACGATTAGGTTATTGATATCTGCTCTCCAAGTCGTTAAGGAAGTTCGCAAGGGTGCGGAGTTATTCTTCACACTCATTGTGGCGGTGGAGCCGAAGGCCAGTGTGAGTGAGGTACCGATTGTATCGGAATATGCTGATGTGTTTCCAAAAGACCTTTTGGCGTTACCACCCCAAAGGGAAATCGACTTCACTATCGAGCTGGTGCTAGGTGCGAAACCTATTGCCCGCTCGCCTTATCGAGTAGCGCCAAAGGATATGGCGGAACTAAAAGTTCAGTTGCAAGAATTGCTAGGGCAAGGCTATATACGCCCAAGTCAATCGCCTTGGTGCGCACCGGTTCTCTTTAAGAAAAAGAAGGATGGCAACTTGCGTCTATGCATTGACTATAGAGAACTGAACAAACTAACAGAAAAGAACAAGTATCCAAGTCCACGGATTGACGACTTGTTTGATCAGTTAGTTGGCTCGAATGTATACTCCAAGTTGGATTTGAAGTTAGGCTACTATCTGTTGAGAGTTTGTGAAAGCGACATACCCAAAACAACATTTGGAACACGCTATGGTCACTATGAGTTCATGGTAATGCCATTTGGCTGTCAAATGCGCCATCGTTATTCATAGACTTGATGCATCGAACATTTAGGGAATGCTTGGATCTCTTTGTGATCGTCTTTATTGACGATATCCCCTTATACTCCCAATCTGAAGAGGATCATGCAAATCACTTGTGGATGGTGTTGCACACCCTGAGGAAGAATAAGCTCTATGCCAAGTTCTCTAAGTGTGAGTTTTGGCTGTCATCAGTGGATTTCCTTGGCCATGTGGTTAGTGGAGAGGACATTGCGGTGGATCCTTCCAAGATAGTTGCTATACGGGAGTTGCCTGTTCTTTCTTCAGGAGCAGAAGTCAGGAGTTTTCTTGGGCTTGCAGGCTACTACAAGCGCTTCGTAGAGAATTTCTCGAGGATAGCTTTGCCTCTCACCACACTGACGAGGAAGGATCAGAAGTTCATTTGGATGCCGGAGTGCGCAAGAGATTTTGAAGAGTTAAAGAGTCGTTTGACCGCGACGCCAATCTTGACATCGCCATATGGTCTAGACGGCTTTGAGGTCTATAGTGATGAATCAGGGAGCGACTTAAGCTGCATTCTTTTACAATTCGGAAAAGTGATAGCTTATGGCTCACGCCAGTTGAAGGTGCATGAATGGAATTACCCCATCCATGATTTGGAATTAGCGCCGGTGATATTTGCACTTAAACTGTGGCGTCATTATCTATATGGCGTGAAAGTTGATATATTCACGGAACTTAAGAGCCTGAAATATCTGTTGGATCAGAAAGATCTTAATATATGGCAGAGAAGGTGGATGGAGTTTCATGGTGACTACACCTTACAAATTCATTATACTCCCGGTAAAAGGAATGTAGTCACAGATGCCTTGAGTCGTCGGACTCTGGCAAGGGCATGTTGGCTTCTAAGGCATGATGAAAGTCTAATTCAAGAATTGGAGGCCTTAAATATTTCTTGTGTTGAAAGGAATGCCACTGCAGATGCATGCTTAAACTGGACGGAGGTACAGTGTGACCGGGCGGACAGAGTTCGACAAGCAACAAAACTTGATGAAATTCTACAACGCTATACAGCGGAAAGTGCGGACTCTAGATTTTCGTTTAATGACAGTCTTTTTCGAAAGGACGGTCGTTTGTGTGTCCCAGATAGGGGTAAGCTTCATGAAGAGCTGATGTATGAAGGCCACTTCACCAAATATTCGATTCACCCCAGGAGCACAAAGATGTATAAAGATATGAAGAAGCTATTCTAGTGTCCTGGAATGAAGAAGGACATAACACACTAGGTTGCTAAGTGTCAAACATGTGCTTTCGTAAAGACGGAATGCCAAAAACCGGGTTGTTTGCCGAACTCGTTGTCTATCCCTGTGTGGAAATTTGATGATCTTTCCATGGACTTTGTGCATGGATTGCTGAGATCACAACATGGAAATGATGCAATAAGGGTGATTGTTGACAGGTTAACTTAGGTGTCGCACTTCATCCCGAACCGTAGGGACGATTCAGTTGATAAGTTGGCAAAAATGTACGTGGATGCTATTGTACGATTGCACGGTGTGCCCCGTAGCATTGTTAGTGATCGAGATGGGCGTTTCACTTAGGGTGATTGGAGATTAGTCCACGAACTATTGGGTACGAAATTACATTTCAGCACGACCTTCCATCCTCAAATGGATGGTTAGACCGAGAGAACCATTAGGACGTTGGAGGATATGCTCCGAATGTGTGCACTGGATTTTGGGAAAAATTGGGAAGATCATCTCGGTGTGGCTGAATTCGCCTACAACAAAAGCTACCAAGCTAGTATCTAGATGGCGCCCTTTTATTCTTTATACGATAGGAAATGTCGTACACCTTTGGCTTGGGCGGAGACTGGAGAAACGAAGTTGTACCGGCGAAAAGAGTTAGCTGATGCCAACTCAATTATACAGTTGATACGTGAAAGACTGATGGTGGCTCAAGACAGGCAAGCAAAGTATTACAAGTCCAAGCACCGAAATGTGGAGTTTGCGGTGGGCGATTGGGTGTACTTGAAAATCAAACCATTCAAAGGTGTGTCCAGGATACGCCGTCTGAAAAAGTTAAGCCCGAGGTATCTGGGACCGTTTGAAGTGGTAGAACGTATTGGTGAAGACGCGTATCAGTTAGCACTTTCGCAGGAGCTGAGTGGTTTACATGATGTGTTTCATGACTCGGTGTTGCGGAAAGCGGTCAAGGACCAAGCTCAAGTAATTGAGAGTGACCGAGTGCCGGTTGAGTATGGGCTAACGACGAAGGTTAGACCCATTCGGGTCGAGGATCGAGCCAAGAAGCAGTTGCGAAACAAGATAATTGGGATGGTCAAAGTCCGGTGGGACAATTGTGGCCGAGAAGAGCTACCATGCATGGGAGCGGGAGCAGACTATGCGAGCTTAATTTCCTGAGTTATTTATGTAAACTGTTGGCTCGTCTGTATTTTGTTGAATCTTATATATAAAGTATCACATGTTGTGTAATGCTTGCACTTCCTTACTGTGTCCAAATTTCAGGAAGAAATATATGGTAAGGAGGGGAGGATTGTAACACACCAAAAACCATAAGTCCAAAAATGGGGTCAGGCGTGGTGACACGGCCGGGGACACCAGCGTGTCCCAGGGCGTGTCCAGTGTACACGGCCTGGGACATAAGCGTGTCCAAGGGCATGTCCTTTACGGTTGGAGTCGAGTCGAGTTCTCGAGATAGCACGGTCGACGATCGTCGAGAGGCGACACGTCCTGGGACACGGGCATGTCCCAGGGCGTGTCTTGGTCGGGTTAATAACCGGGTATCATTGAGTGGCGAGCAAGGCCTGTTACACGGGCATGTCACAGGTGCGAGTTTGGCACACGGCTAAGGACACGGGCATGTGCCTTAGCCGTGTTCTTCTCGGGTGATCTGGTCCTGTGTTGAAGGAGTGACACGACCAGTCTCACGGCCGTGTGCCTTATGACACGGGCGTGTCAGGTGTTTGACATGGGCATGTCTAAGCCCGTGTTCTGGACTGGGTGAGTCAGTTCTGCAGCTGCTTAAGGAACACGGCCTGTGACACGGGTGTGTCACAAGCCGTGTTTAGTCCAGGAAATGTATTTTGAGAGCGATTCTGAGCCGTTTGTTTTCTTTGATGGAGATCCAATGGCCATGGTTTCTACTTGGCTTGATAAGGTCGGGAATGGATGATTTATTTCTCATTCTCATCTCATCATTCTCTTTCTAAAAGTAAGAGAGAGGGGAGAGCAAGAGGAGGAAGAAGAGGATTTCGGCCGCCGGTGGTGCTATAGTGGTTCAAATCGCGAGCCGAGTTCGGATTTGCGAAGGCAAGGCTGCTGCGAGAACTTTCATCCATTTACTTTTCTCCCCATGGCTCTGAAGCATCTTCCACGGGTAATGATTTCCTTCTTGGATAAGTGAAGTCCTTCTTTCCTGCATTTGCATAGGAATCCTCCACAAAAAAGGTTTATGGCGAAGTGATTCCCTTGGGTCGGTGGTTCGTCCCTTATTGTATTTCATTAGAATCAAAAGAGTGAGTACGTGTAGGCATGCTGTGTGAAGCCCATCTAGACATGTTGGTCTGCATTGGTGATGCTTGTTTGCACATCGAAGAAGACTCTGTGTTTATTGCTTGTGTGCATGAAATCTGTGGTGGATGCCCGTGGCTTGGTGCCATAGTATTGGAAGAAGTCTAGGAAATTGTGAGAGTTGGGTTCAACTCTTGTGGCCGTGAGTGCCATGTGGTATGAAGTTGAGCTGTTGGGCTGCAACTGGAGGAAATGCCTTGGGGGCGAACGGGCAAAGTGAAGCCGTACTCGTGTCAGTCTAGTCTTGAGTCTGACGATTTTGAGGAACGGGAAAAGTGGATCTGTACCCGCGTTATGGTTGTCTAACCTTGGGTGCTTAAGGCCCTGTTAGGATCACATAGCGAGAGTCGATGGCTTACATCTTGATCAGACTAGGAATGCTCAAATTTTGACCGTCATGTCTGGGACCTCTGAACGGTGGTGGGATTCGGTGTTTCTAGTACACCAGAATGTGCCCTGTATGCACGGAATGTCGGGCCATCGTGCCGAAATTTGTGATATGTATTGCCTTGGTGGCTGAATATATATGTATGTGAGGTAAAATGATTTGCAGGGAAGGAATTCCACTGCCCTGTGTCAGGGGCAGGGTCGTTATAATTTGTCAACTGAATGCTGACCGTTGCCCTATTTGCCACCGATTGGTGGATTGGTTCTTGCAGGTGCAGGTGGTGCTGGTCCAAGTTGGACTTAGTGGGCTGAAGCCCAAGCTGCGTTGCTGCCCTCAAAGGCCTTGTTTTGTTTACTCTTATTCATGTGTGGCCGGCCTGCGTGCCGATGTTTGTAAACCACACCTTATGTTAAGAGAAACTTGTAAGAGCCATAAGGCACACCTTGTGTATTTGGTTGTATACATTCCTATTTAGTAGAAGTGGACATTTCTGTTATTGTTAAGTTCAAGTTTTCAACCCTAAAGCTTCCGCTAGAATGCTCTGTGTTAGGGTGCAATGGTTCTTGATAATATTTAGTGACTTCTCCACCTGTTTGTGGAATATGGTGTGGGGCCCCGGCCGGACCCTCTATTATATTCTATGTGACGGGTAAAGGTGTTACAATACATTCCTATTTCTTACAACTTCAATAAATTAATCTTCTTGTAATGAATTGTCATGCCCCTGATGTACTTTTCTTATCTTCCTTGAATCTTACAAAGTTTGCTTATAAAAGTCCTGTTAAATCAAAATCATTAGTCCTAGGGTACTATAAGACAAGATTAGGTGTACCCTTGTTGTCTCTCAAAATTCTCTTAACATAGGTGTAGTGAGAGTCCTTATGGTTCACTTGATATCTGACACAAAGACCTATAGTAAACATAATGTATGGTCTACAAGCAGTTAGGTAGAGTAGATATCCAAAGATGTATCTATACATTGTCTCATTAAAAGGCTTCCCTTTCTTATCCTTGTCTAGAGACATATTGGAGCTCATTGCAGACCTCATTGCGGTTGCACTCCTCATTCAAAACTTCTTTATGCGCCCTTTTGTGAACTTGGTAAGAGAGATAAATATTTCATCCTCAATTGCTTCACTTGGAGACCTAAGAAGTTTTTCAGCTCTCTCATGCTACTCATTTCAAACTTCCCATACATAAGATTTATTTTTACAAAGGTCTATAGATCCAAAAATTATGTCATCCACATATATCTGGATCAGCAAAGTCTTGTCATTTACATCCCTTAGGAATAATGTCTTATATATCTTTCCCCTTGAAAATTTGGTTTTAATGAGAAAGTTAGATAGAGTCTCATATAAAGCTCTAATTGCTTACTTAAGACAGTATAAAGCTTTTTTAAGATAGTAACATGATCAGGATAAGTTGAATTTACAAAACCTAGGGGTTGTTCTACATACACCTCCTCTTTCAAGTCTCCATTGAGGTAGGTAGACTTCAAATCCATTTGATTTAACTTGAATCCTTTGTGAGGTTACATATGCTAGAAATAACCTGATGGCCTCCAATCTTGATATTAGTACAAATGTGTTATCATAGTCTATGCCTTCTTCCGATCTATAGCCCTTTGCAACCGACCTTTATTTATTCTTGACAATTACTCCATGTTCATCCAACTTGTTCCTTAACACCCACTTAGTTCCTTAACACCCACTTAGTTCAAATGATATTATAATTTGGGGTTTGGGTACTAACTTCCAAACTTTACATCTCTTGATTTGACTGAATGCTTCTTGTATAGTCGTGATTCAGGACGGGTCTGAATTGGCATCCTCAAACTTCTTTGGCTCCACTTGAGAGAGGAAACTCAAGTGGAGTGCCTCATTCAGTATACTCCATGGTTTATCCCCTTGATTTATATCCCTAATGATTTGACCTTATGGGTGGTCTTTCTAAAACTTTAAAAAGAAGTTGTCAAGTTTATGTTTCTCTTAGGTACATCTTCTTCTATATGTTGAACAACTTCAACTTCATGGTTTATTTCTTGAGCTTCAGCTTCTTCTTCAAAACTGATTGGATCAGAGGAGAAAAATTCGTTTGCATCTTCAGTGTTTGCAATCTTTAAGGTCTTGAGCTTAGAGCATGTATGTTGGGTCCATTGCCGACAATGTCCTGGATTTGAGTGAAGTCAATCTTATCAATAATATACACATGACTGTAGATGACTATAATAAGTCAGGTAGCCCAAGTGGCTAAGTCAGGTAAATACTTACCTAAGGTTTGGGATGACAGAAAAGTGTCTAAGTCCACAGGCGTTGAGTGAAGATCAGTCACTCAACGACAGATGGCTTATAGCGTTGAGTGATGACTATAAAGTCAAAGCCAAGGTAGTGATAAGCTGAGAAAATGGCCAAGTCAACAGGCGTTTAGTCAGGTAAACTCACTCAATGCCATACAATAAAAGGCTGTGAGATAGGCTAAAGTAGTAAAAGCCTGTAGTTGGAATGAGCTAAAATGTGGCCAAGTCCACAAGCATTGACTGAAGTTTACTCACTCAATTCCTGGACACTAAGCAGAAATTTGGTTAAGGCAAAAAGAGTTGAGTGAGGCGTGGTCACTCAACACTCTCAACGCTTAAGTTGCTTAAGAAGTAGAAATTTGGTTAAGGCAAAAAGCGTTGAGTGGAAGTTACTGACTCAATGCTGTCAATGCTTAGTGTAAACAGAATTTTGTCTAAGGGGTTTGGCATTGAGTGATGCTTACTCTCTCAACGCCAAGCAGAAGAAAGATGATAAAGCAAGTTTGGCATTGAGTGAAGCTGAATCACTCAACGCCTTGTAATAGATTGATATTCTAAGTAGTTTGGCGTTGAGTGAAGGTTACTCACTCAATGCCAAGTGACATTGAATTTGTTTAAGTGTTTTGGCATTGAGTGATGCTTACTCACTCAACGCCTATTCTCTGATGCTCCATTTTGGCTAAGTCCACAGGTGCTGACGTTAGCAAACTTGAAAAAGTCAACTAAGGTCAAATAAGACACGGGAAAGCTACACTACACGACAAAACTTGTCATTTAGCTACTGTATGTCTTCTTCTATTAAAGCAAGGCGCAGCTGGAAGCTGCAAGTGGGGCCAACTTGTTTCTGAGATCCGTAGATTTGCGAACTACAAAAGGAAACGATAGGGCCATGACAAAGATAACTTTTATGGCATACATTATTCAAAAGAAGAGCAGTCGTCTTCATCTTCTTCGTCCTTGCTGCTAGTGAAAAGCTTCAAGCTCTCCAGCAAAAAAAAGTTCAGATAACTGTGCCATCTCCATCTAGCATAGCAGGATCAGAAATTATTCTGAAGAAAGAAAAACGTACCTTAAGTCCTCGGTAGATTAAGTTCGTTGCTTTAAGACTCAAGATTAACAAATCTTTAGTCTTCTACAGCAAGTTTAGGAGTAAACTTCTGAGTTCCTCCAGCAAAGTTTTTCTCCGTTATGAGGTGAGTTAGAGTAGAAATTTCTCAGCTCTAGTAGTTGACACAGAGAAATTTCTCTGAGTCAAAGTTAATTAAATTATTTCTTATTGTAGGATCCTCCTGGATCTGAGCTATAGGGCCTTTGGCCCGAGGTATGACAAATTTGCCTGAGCTGTAAGAGAGGGCTCCTCTCTGAGTGTAGAATCCTGCTGGGATCTGAGAAAGGTGAGTTTTACTCACTCAGTAGAAGGGCAGTATTTCCTGAGCTGTAGGAGAGTAAATCTCTCTAATTTGTTGGAGCAAGCTTGCTCTGAGGTAGGGCTATTCTCCATAGCCTGAACGATAGGGCTTAAGTCCCTGAGGTTGGTGATACTTGTATCACTGTGTGTAGGCCTTTGTGGCTGAGGTGTAAGTCTTGGAGAAGACTGAGAGATACTGAGGGATCTAAGGTGTAAGATCCTTGGAGCATTGGTTTGGAGAGGTGCCTTGACTAAAAAGGAAGTTAGCAAGGTGGGAGGAGAGTGGATGTACCCATAATTTTTGGGAACCACTATAAAATACTTGTGTGCTTTTCTTTGTTTTCTTTTATTTTCTTAATTATAGGTGTTAAGGACAAGCTCTTGATTATAATAATCGGAAATCCTAAAGAAACAATTAAGTTATTTCAAAAGACTATCAAAAGAACTAAGCAGACCTATTCACCACCCCCCCTCTAGGTTGCTAGCTACCTTGAAATTAAAGACTTTCAAATGGTATCAAAGCGAGGTTACTCAAAAAGGATTTAACAATCTAAGTGATCCTCCAAGGTAGCTACTGCTAAGTGAATGGGCTCAGGAGAGAGCAAGAGAGAGCTGAGCTCAATGAAACTCCCCATCTACAAAAAGGAGTAGTTTGGAATATGGAAGGAAGGGTAAGGCTATTCATGGAAGTCTACGATCCAAGAATTTTTACAGCTGTTAGGGAGTGACCTGTCATTCCCATGAAGGTCTCTACTCATGATGGCAATATCCAGACACCAAAGACACTCTCTAAAATGACCAAAGATGAGGTCATTCTAGCTGGCCTGGACAAGAGAGCACAAAACATCATTGTTAGTGTTGTAGATGACTCAACCTTCTCGAACTTGGTTCACTGCCAGACCTCCAAGGAGATGTAGGACACCCTTGTAATCTACATGGAGGGTACTGATGATGTAAGAGATGATAGGAAGTCTCTACTAAACAAAGAGTATGAGGCTTTCAGGAAAATACCGAAGGAGAAGATAACTACCTGTTTTTAAAGATTCTTCAGGATCATAAATGAGTTGAAGACCTATCGAAGGGTCTTCAATAATTATGAAATCAATGACAAGTTTCTTAGATCTCTCACTAGAGACTGGAATACTAAGATCCGTGCCATAAGGGAGATGGCCAAGCTTGCTGACACTCCTCCCCAAATATTATTTGGGAAGCTACTCTCCTATGAAATGCAGTTGGCTGCTAGGAAGGAGGAGGATTCCTCCAACAAATAAATGGCCAAAGAAAAGTCCTTGGCCTTCAAAGATGAAAGCTCAAGGAAAGGCAAGGAAAATATTCCTTTTCTACCAAGGAGACCAGCTGAGTAAGACAGCTCTGACTCAGAGGGATTAGACAGCAGCATATCTGATGAAGATTTTGCAGCATTTTCCAGACAACTCTAGAGGTTAATGAAGAAGAAGCATTGGAAGAAAAGGCCTTCCAATTCCACCAATCACAGAAAGAACCAGTCCAATACTGACAGGTATAGTTCTAAACATAATAAATATAACTCCTCTAAAGTAATTTGGTACTGTTATAGAAAGCCTGGGCATGTGATAGCTGACTGCCAATAGAAGAGGAAGGAGGCTGAGGAGAAAAAGCAGCACCAGTACAAAGGAAAGAAGGAAAAGTCCTTCATGGCCAAGAAGGAAAAGAGTTGGACAGACTCATCATCTTCTGAGTCTGAAGAAGAGGAAGCCTATATTTGGCTAGTTGCTGCTACTGTTAAAGATGAAGCCATTGCAGCAGAAGAGGTCAATCCTCTAGGGAGGATAACAATCAGAGCCCCTCTGACACTGTTAGACAGCGAGTCAGAGGTGGATGAAGATGTCTACAGCTACATAGGGCAGATGACAATGATAGATGAGGAAGGCAACTAGGATAAGCCTGATTAGAGCAAGGTACATCTATCACCTAACTCTGCTTATATGTCTGAGTTTGAGACTAGTCATTGCTTAGAAGCCTCTTCTCCCTATGGTGAAGAATATTCTGAATCTTAAGTAGATGTCAATCAACTGATTGAAAAGAATGGAGAACTTCTGAATGCCTTCAAGAAGGTCAAGAAGTTGTCTAAGAGGTAAGATAAAGAGATCTCATCTCTTAAGCTTGTAGTTGCCCAGCAGACTGTAACAACAAATCTGATGGACAAAAAAGCTAGGGAAATTAGTCAACTGAAGTCCCTCTTGGACATTCAGGTAGCCTCCATCAAGAACAATAACTATCTCATCAGGGAGCTTGAAGATAAGCTTGAGAAGGAGAAAAGATTAGTGGCTAGCTATTCTAAGCAAAGTACTGTCCTCCCCTTGATAGACTCCTTCTCCTCTCAAAAGGGAGTGAAGGGATTGGGATTCAAGGGAAGCACAAGAATTGCTCCTTCCAAAAGGAATGGCAAAGCTCCAGTTCCACCTTATCCTTTGGCTTCTAAGCCTCCCATTCTATTCAGGAAAGTTTTGACACCTTCCAACAGGTATGACCAAGAAAGTTCTTATGGTCACTAGGAGAGGGGTTGTTCATCTGGAGTGAACAAAGAAGTTCACTGTCATGATGAAAGTTTTGGCAGGTATGTGCAGTCAAGGGTGCCAATGAGAAATTACAAATGGCCCAATCTGGACCATTTGTCTTTGGTGCTTCTGCACCAACTCTAAAGAATGTTGCTGCAGCCAAGGCTCAGAATCTAACAGAAAGATTCTAACGAAGGGCAAGTCTAAGAATCAGGCTGATCTGGGCATATCTGAAGCCATCAGATGCATGCTTTCTGAAAAGAAGCTAGCTTCTACTGGCCCTCAGGGCAGACAAAATCAGCCAACTATAAGACTTACCTTCAGTCGAATTCTGGCTGAAAGAAATCGGAAAAAGGATGCAGCACATCTTCCTCCTATTAAGTTTATTGCTCATCATGTTACAATGCCTTCACAGAAAAGAAGATATAACATACATGAGTGTTGGTGCTGTGGTAAGATAGGGCATTTTGCTATTGACTGCTGGCACAATCCTAATGTGGCCATAGCTAGGGTCAGTCCACCATTCAGAAATTTTACTGGTGGACATGTTCAGTTTCATGCTAACATGCACCTAAGACCCAATAGATATTTGGGTCCTAAGGTTAAGTAATTTGTATATTACAGGATAGTTCAAGGTGCCATACCCCTATATAGTACTTGGACAATGGTTGTTCCAGGCACATGACTGGAACAAGGAGCAACTTGAAGGAGTATACTCAAGTAAAAGATGGACCCAAAGTCATCTTTATAGGTTAAGATAGAGGTGTAACCAGAGGATATGGTATGATCACCAATGACATAGTCACCACCACCAAGATGGCTTATGTTGAAGGGTTGTAGCACAACCTTATAAGCATAAGCCAGCTTTCTGATCTTGGCTATATAATTGTCTTCCACATGGATCCAATAGGTTTTTCTTGACAGGCAGTAGGAGTTGAAATGTTTATTGCTTGAACTTTCTATGTCTAGACACAGATTCTCCTATCTGTTTGGTGGAAAATGAGAAAGTCTCCTACTATGTCCAGTGGCACAAGTGTAACACCTCCCCTGTAAAGACCATATAATATGGGTCTGGCCGGGGCCCCAAAACATACGGACGCCACAGCTTTAGTATTAAAAGATGATATGAAAACTACCAAATCTCAAAACTCCAGACAAACACAACGGAAACAGAACACTAACACACAGAAGTTATCCACTAATAGTAGAGTATCAAATGGCCTTAAGGCCTTACACAATAATTGTCCGGCCATAGAAAAGTGCCAAGCACTCCTAGGCTACCTCGACATGCAAGCCAAACATAACAAAACAACAGTAGCGAACACAAAAGGAAGAATCCAAGCACAGTAATACTTCATTGGGCTTAGGGCTTTTCGCCCGGCATGCTAGCTCCTGCATGCGATCCTTGCCCTGTAAGGATTTGAAGTAACGTGGGTCAGCAAAGGCTGACCTTTACTGTGTAACAAACACATCTCCTCATGGCCGTCCCTAACGGACCCCGGGGTACCACTCCACCTGCAAGTTAGCACTTCGTATACCAAAAGAGCATATATATTAAAGCGGTAAAACAGGCTTGGATGTCTCATACAACATACATGTTTTCTATGTTTTGTACAAAGTGAAAGGGGCCTACCATTCAACATGAATGCAACCCAGGTTTCACCCAAGGCACCCTAGCTCGTATGCAACTAGCACAACATCAAACACTGGGTACTTCTGTTTCCCCATTGGCTTAAAGCCGCAACCAAAAGGAAACCACAATGTCCCTAACGTCACACACGCCGTCACACGGAACCTTGCAAAGGCCCCACCCGCACAAGGGTCATAAACCTCGGGCTTGCCCGCACATTCTAACTTCGCACGTCAGGGTTCCGTCTCACACTGACCGATTCTAAGAAGCCTTGCTGGACCCCACCCGCTCATGGCTACATTGCCCGGGCTTGCCCTCCGCTCGGAATTCTCGTCAGTCTCACACAAGGGGCTAGTCTCGCCGGGACACTTTCCCCACATGAATTACACGTCATGGGATAGCCAGCCGACCACAGAAACATAGCCGCGCCTTTGCACAGCACAAACAAAGGTTTCCCCCACCCCAATCACCATTCTCACCGTATCTTTCCCGTGCTCCAAGGAAACCATCTACCGCACAAAGAGGAGCTAACCTTGTCTGGTTCAATACAAAGCTTCGTATGGCTCCATCTTGATACTAGCTTGGTAACTATTGTTATAAGCGACCTCCACCATGAAGAGGTAATCCTCCCACTTCTTGCCAAAGTCAAGAGTACACATCCTTAGCATATCCTCCATAGTACGTTTCGTTCTCTCGGTTTGCCCATCGGTTTGAGGATGAAAGGCCATACTGAACTTGAGTTTTGTGCCCAAGCTCTTCTGCACCAACCGCCAATCCTTGGACGTGAAACGTCCATCCCGGTCGCTGACTATACTCTTCGGAATCCCATGAAGTCGTACAATGTTGCGGACGTACAACTCCACCAACTTTTCCATACCGTCCTCCTTCTGTTTTGGGATGAAATGTGCCACTTTGGTAAAGCGGTCCTCAATCACCCAAATGGCATCATTACCCTGCTACGATCTAGGCAACCCATTCACAAAATCCATGGAGATGTCCTCAAATTTCCATTCGGGGATTGGAAGAGGCTTCAAGAACCCGCCCGGCTTCTGACACTCGGCCTTCACCAAGGCACAAGTTTGGCACCGACTCACAAACAAAGCTACGTCCCGCTTCATCCAAGTCCACCAATAGGACTTCTTCAAATCCAAGTACATCTTTGTACTGCCCGGGTGAATGGAGTACTTAGTGAAGTGGGCCTCAAACATCAACTCCTCGCGGAGCTTGCCGAACTGCGGTACACAAATCCTTCCGCCCTTCCTCAGAATCCCATCAACCATCTCCCAGACGCTACCCTCGCCCTTTAGAGCTTCCTCCACGAAAGGTTGGAACTCTACATCCACAAGGGTCGCTTCCCGAATACGATCGCTGATGGTTAAAACGCCGGCTCTTATTTATTTGTGAAAGTGGAGGTTTTTATTTATAAAAAGAAGAGCGTTTTTGTTTTATTAGAAACCGAGTTTTAACGAGAGGGAGGCAAGTGCACCTATCGCGTGTAGTACAGGATATTCCGTGTGTGGAATATCGGGGTCGTATTGTTCTCGGGGCCGGCTTAGCTATTTCTACTCTTTCCCTGAAATACCTATTATTCTACCGAAAATATTTAGTTTGATTTTTATAACAAGGAAAATGGCATAAAAATTTATATAAAATGCATAATAATAATAAAGCATAAAATAAAGTGCGGAAATAAATGAAGTGCAGAAAGCCGATGACCAACTTAGCGCGACGCTATCGAAAAGAGAATTGAACTAAAATAACCTTTAATAAAAAGAGATCCTAATTTTCAAATTAATTAAGGCGGAGACTCGGCCGTGGAGGTTCCATAAGAATGAGCTCACTTATCTCTAGGACTATCGCTCACCTGAACGCTAAGACTATTCGACCGATCGCTAGACCGACGAAGGATTCCTCTTAACGCCCGCATTACGCTAAGAACCCCGCTATTGGGTGGGGAACCCAATCCGGTAGAGTCGCGCGCCTCCTCTCTCGAGGGTTAGCGCGGAGCTCTCTTTACCCAAGGGGGATCGGTCCATACGTGCGGCCTCTCGGCGTTGCGTATGGATAACGGAAATAGTGCCCGCACATCGATATGCGGTCCTACGCGTCGTTAACCCGGGGCAAACCTTAAGAAATTTAATTAAAAAGAAAACAGGACCTTTAATTATTTAAAGCTGCTTTATCTGTCCCAATGCTCTTCGATATTGAGGGCTAAGGGCAGTTAGCCACTCATCGAAATGGGGACGCTTACACTAGAAAGCATTAAAGAAAGCTGTAAAGAAAGCAGTAAGAAAGCAATAAATTGCAAGTCCTACTCAAACGAGTAGGACTGAAGAAAGCAGTAAATGCGAATCCCGGCTCGAGCGAGTGGGCGGGGGTAAATTTATACTCATACACACACACACACTCTACAGGAAAGTAAAATCACACACACGCACTCTACAGAAAAGTAAACACACGCACGCACTCTAAGTTTTCCTACTCAAGTGAGTAGAAAGAAAAATTAAAGCAATAAAAAGACAAGTCCCACTCAAACGAGTGGGCGGGAAATGAAAGCAGAGCGCCATTTAACTCTTAACGAGTAGGCGGAAATAAATGCATACGCACACACTCTACAGAAATTGAAATAAAGCTGTGAAATCTAACTCATACACGCACGCACACTTGCAAAAATAAGAAAAAGCAAAGTGACTGAAAAATTAAAACAACTACATTTCTACCGCTAGAATGCGGTAGAAATGCATAAAAAGTGCAAATAAAAATTAACCGGACAAAAAGTTTTGAAAATTAAAACGAAAAGCTAAGTGCTCGAAAAATTAAAACAACTGCATTTCTACCGCTAGAATGCGGTAGAAATGCATAAAAAGAGAAAATAAAAATAAACTAAAGCTAAACGGGTGCGGAATATGAAAATAAAATGGGCAGCGTAACGGGTAGAAAATGCAATAAAATCCTAAATCTAACTAAGTTATAAAACATTAAAAGATAAAGCATAAAAAAAACACGAAAAAGAGAACGAAAAATTACTTAAGTTAGGGCGCATCCAAATGAGATTCATGCTAAGTAAGAGAGAAAATAAACTATTTTTATAAAATAAAAAGCTATTACAAACTAAGGGAGGGGGGAGAAAATTCTCTTACATAGCATGAAATCAAAATGGGCAGCACCTCCCCTAAGGAACTTGGACCAAAAAGTGGACAAGAATTGCATACAGCAGCTGCCTTTTTATAGGCAAAAATTCGGGTCGGTCACGCCCTAGGTCACGGGCGTGACAGGGGGGCGTGACAGTACTATTTATGAGCTTGATTGGTGCTTTGACTGGAGGCTTGACTTCGGCTGAAAACGTGGCGGTCACGCCCAAGGTCACGGGCGTGACAGGGGGGCGTGACAGGGAGCTGGAGCTGTTGAGTTGACGGGAGCCTTGACTTCGAGGCAGCCCACGTGGCGGACACGGGCGTGACAAGCTTGTCACGGGCGTGACAGGGGGGCGTGACCCGGACAGCTGGCATCCGATGTCGGCAGCGTTGACGGTTGACGGAGAGTTGCGTGCCGACATCGACACGGGCGTGACGAGCCTTGGACACGGGCGTGACGGGGGCGTGTCGGGCTCGGAACATTGAAATTGTTAATTTTTACTGGCTGGTTGAGTTGAGAGCCTGACACGCCCGTGTCGGGGGGTGACACGGGCGTGACAAGGTCGAAAATTATTTTTCTGCAAAAATTCAGAAAACAAAAAAGATAAATTAGAAATAAAAATTACAAAAAAAAGAAACAATTTATTAAATAAAATAAACTAAAAAGGACAAAAATAAAGTAAAACAACAAAATAAATACACTATAAAATGGGTATATTTACAACTCATCAATCGCATAAGTCACTCTGCATCTCAGTCCAGTTTACCCGAGCCACGCTAGACTCGCCTCTTGCCACACATTCCAAACCAAGGGACTCCCAGTCCCGCCTTAACCGCTCATCGTGAGCTTCAATCCAATTTCCTTTCCTCGAGTATTTCCTACTTAGAGCATCCGCCACCACATTGTCTTTCCCTGGCGTATACTGAATCGCAACCTCGTAGTCCCCAAGGAACTCGACCCACCTGCGCTGTCGCATATTTAGGTCCTTCTGATCTAGGAGGTACTTCAGACTCTTGTGGTCCGTGAAGATCTCAACCTTTGCACCATAAACGTAGTGCCTCCATAACTTCAAAGAAAAAATTACCGCCGCCAACTCCAAATCATGGATGGGGTAATTTCTCTCATGAGGCTTTAGCTGCCTCGAAGCTATCACACTACCATGCTGCACCAACACGCACCCTAAATCACATCTGGATGCGTCGCTGAAAATCTGGAATCCTTCGGTCCCCTTTCGTAGACTTAGGATCGGCGCCGTCATTAGCCTCTCTTTCAGGGTTTCAAACTCCTGATTGCACTCTTGAGTCCATACGAACTTCTGATCCTTGCGAGTTAGTGAAGTGAGGGGTAGAGCTATTCGCAAAAAGTTTTCCACAAACCTTCGGTAGTACCCGGCTAGTCCAAAAAAACTCCGTACTTCCGCCACGGTCCTCAAAACTGGCCACTCTCTGATGGCTTCTACTTTTGTTGGATCTACCGCCACCCCATCCCCACTAATCACATGGCCTAAAAACGCCACCTTCTCCAACCAGAACTCGCACTTGGAGAACTTCTCATAAAGCTGGTTCTCTCTCTATACTTGCATCACTGTCCTCATGTGCGACTCGTGCTCCGCTTCCGACTTGGAATACACCAAAATGTCATCGATAAAGACGACTACGAACCAGTGCAAGTATTCGCGAAACACTCGGTTCATCAAGTCCATGAACATGTACGGCGCGTTCGTCAACCCGAACGGCATCACAGAGAACTCAAAATGACCATACCTCGTACCAAATGCTGTTTTGGGTATGTCTTCGTCACGAATCCGCAACTGATAATATCCTGGCTTTAAGTCCAATTTAGAGTACACGACCGACCCCACCAATTGGTCGAAAATGTCGTCTATCCGAGGAATCGGATACCTATTCTTGACAGTCAATTTGTTCAACTCTCGATAGTCTATGCACAAACGCATACTACCGTCCTTCTTCTTTACGAATAACACCGGCGCACTCCACGGTGAAGAGCTGGGTCTGATATACCCTTGCTCCAAAAGCTCCTGCAACTGAACCTTGAGCTCGGCCAACTCCTTTGGTGTCATCCTAAAGGGTAGACGTGACACCGGTCTAGCCTCGGGCACTAACTCGATGGAGAAATCAATCTCCTGCTGAGGAGGTTCTCCCGGTAGCTCCTCAGGAAATACATCTCCAAACTCCGCCACAACGGGCACTTCTCCAAGAGACAGCCTGGAAAGGCTAACCTCCAACAACGCTACTAGAGCTATACCTCCCTGGTTAACAGCTCGCACTAGTTGAAGTGCTGAAACTAGGGAACAGGCCACTTCATGCAGGCCCTCAAACTTGACTTCCGCTTGCCCCACGCCCCTCAGGGTTACCACCTTGGACAAATAGTCGATACTGGCATGCTGCTCCACTAGCCAGTCCATCCCCAAAATTACATCGAACTCGTACAACGGTAAGATCGCCGCTACAAACATGAAGTCGACTCCCTCAAGACTCAAACAAATCCGCCCTTTAGCCCTGGCTATCATAGATGACCCATTGGGCATGCGCACTTTCAACTCTGAGTCCGTTGAGCAGGACTCAACTCCAATCCTCCGGATGAAACTTTCCGCAAGGAAGGAGCGCAATGCTCCCGTATCAAAAAGTGCCCTAGCGGGGTACCCAGATACCACTACAAAGCCTAAACACATGCAACAAACATAAAAAGGCTTGAAAGGAAGAAATCTAAGGTGCAGGTTGAACTCTCATACCTGTCACCACATCGGTTTGGCGGATTGCTTCCTGCTGCCCAAGTTTATAGGCCCTTGGCTGCACTGGTTGAAATCGGGAAGCACTCGACTCCGCCATCTTCCCCTTCTCTGCTACACTGGGGCCGGAGCGCACGGTCTGCTCCTGCCTTGGCTCTTGCTCAGCGCCCCCTTGGGTACAAAATCTTGCTATGTGGCCTGGCTTGCCATAACTGTAACACGTCTGCGGTCCCTTAGAGCGTGACCCTCCGGACGTCTAATTACTTTTCTCGCCCGACTTATATGGGGGAGGCTTCTTCTTCCATCGGCTCCCTTCCGCCTTTCCATGGGACTGAGCAGGCTTCTTCTCTTCCCTCTATTTGGGTGTGAAACCCTTACGACGCTGGGATTACTCCATGTCACTCTCCAAAATTCGGGCCGCCTCCACCAATTCGTTGAAACCCGCACGTTTCATCGATATGAGGGGTTGTCTTAGATTCTCCCTCAACCCATGATAGAAGAGATTGTCCCTCTCTTCATCGTCTGCCATGGTCGTTCCAGCATAACGACCCAAGCGAGTAAATTCCTGAACATATTAATCCACTGACCTGTCTCGCTACACAAGATGTAGAAACTGCCTCTGGAGGGCTAACCTTGTTGATGCGGGAATGTACTTCTTCAGAAAGGCATTACCAAACTCCTCGATGGACGGTATGCGTCCTAGAAACTGCCTGCCATTATGGCTCACCCACCATAACTTGGCATCTCCCTCCAACATAAAGGCTGCGAACTCTACCTTTTTCTCATCTGGCGCCTCTGCCGCCCTTAGAAGCTCTTTAATTCTAGCCCACCAATCCTCTGCATCTGTGGGCGTGCCGATTCCCTTGAAGGTTGGAGGGTGGAAACTCAGAAAGTACTTCATTTGCCGGTCCCCATGCCCGACAACCACTCTCTCGTCCTGCGTCTCTGCCCGCCTTGCTTCCTCAACCGGCACGGTCGCTGCCGTGTCCGGGGTAGCAGGAGTTGCTACTTGAGCAACGAGAGCTGCTACCTGTGCTGTCGCTGTAGCTTGGGCCGCAACCATCGCTTCTGCAAGCATACGGCAGAAGTCGCCGGTGTGACCCCCATCCCTAGCGGACCTTGCACAGTCACACTACTTGTCGAGAGCTCTTCTGTTGGCCTCGAGGTCCTAGCCTCGTTGCTTGCACTCTAAACACAAGCAAGAAAACACAAATCAGTCTCTAATCGCAAGACTCGAACACCAGGACACTCATGGTCCCGCGATACTCCTATGTGGATAACTTCGTATACGAGACTCGACTTATACTTTCGACCGCGAAACTTCTCATTGGAACGCTCAACCTCCCTCTGATACAAAATTTTAACACCTCCCCTGTAAAGACCATATAATATTAATCCGGCTGGGGCCCCACAACATACGGACGCCACAGCTTTAGTATTAAAAGATGATATGAAAACTACCCAATCTCAAAACTCCAGATAAACACAGCGGAAACAGAAAACTAACAGACAGAATTTATCCACTAACAGTAGAGTATCAAATGGCCTTAAGGCCTTACACAATAATAGTCTGACAATAGAAAAGTGCCAAGCACTCCTAGGCTACCTCGGCATGCAAGTCAGACATAACAAAACAATAGTAGCGAACACAAAAGGAAGAATCCAAGTACAGCAACACTTCATGAGGCTTAGGGCTTTTCACCCGGCGCGCTAGCTCCTGCATGTGATCATTGCCCTGTAAGGATTTGAAGTAACGTGGGTCAGCAAAGGCTGACCTCTACTGTGTAACAAACACATCTCCTCCCGGCCGTCCCTAACAGACCCCGGGGTACCACTCCACCTGCAAGTTAGCACTTCGTATACCAAAAGAGCATATATATTAAAGTGGTAAAACAGGCTTGGATGTCTCATACAACATACATGTTTTCTATGTTTTGTACAAAGTGAAAGGGGCCTACTATGCAACATGAATGCAACTCGGGTTTCACCCAAGGCACCCTAGCTCGTATGCAACTAGCACAACATCAAATACTGGGTACTTCCGTTTCCCCATTGGCTTAAAGCCGCAACCAAAAGGGAACCACCATATCCCTAACGGCACGCACGCCGTCACACGGAACCTTGCAAAGGCCCCACCCGCACAAGGGTCATAAACCCCGGGCTTGCCCACACATTCTGACTTCGCACATCAGGGTTCCGTCTCACACTGACCGATTCTAAGAAGCTTTGCTGGACCCCACCCGCTCTTGGCTACATTACCCAGGCTTGCCCTCTGCTCGGCATTCTCGTCAGTCTCATACAAGGGGCTAGTCTCGCCGGGACACTTTCCCCACATGACTTGCGCGTCATGGGATAGCCAGCCGACCACAGAGACATAGCCGCGCCTTTGCACAGCATAAACAAAGGTTTCCCCCACCCCAATCACCATTCGCACCGTATCTTTCCCGTGCTCCAAGGAAACCATCTACCGCACAAAGCGGAGCTAACCTTGTCCGGTTCCGACAACGAGTACTCACTCAAATAAAAGGGGGAAAATGCATACACACAACAGCGTCTTGCCGTAACGGATTTTTACCGAATCTTAAAAGCTCGATATGCAACATCATCGGGTCGGACTAATGGTCGCGACCACGGCTTCACCCACAATGCCTAATCTGCTAATGGAGCGGATCTCTAATGCAAGCATGCTGGGATGAACATACTCAACCCGGAGGTTCCTCTTGAACCTCGGCTACACGAATCCCTCTCATTTGAGAGATCCGGTGCTCAAAACATGAAAGGAAGGGGATGCTATTCATGCATCCTAAATTCTAAAAACCGAGAGGAGAAGTGTTGTTACCTTTCGTCCCCTCTTCCTAGCCATGGAGAAGATTTGCTCAGTTGAAAACCACCGCAACGCTCCCACCTTCGCGGATCTGAACTCCGCTCGCGAAACGGACCTCTGAAGCTTCGCCGGCGGCCGGAACTTGGCCTCCTTGCTCTCCCTTCTCTCTAGAACTTAGAGAGATAAAAGAAAGTGGGGAATGAGGGCTTGGAACCCTATTCCCGGCCTTAAACCGCCTAGGGAGGCTCCCCACCGTTGGATACTCCCAAGAAAAGAATGAACGGCCACGATCGGAACCCAAAATAAAAAATCTGGGCCGAACACGGGTTGCAACACGGCCGTGTGCAGGGCCGTGTCAACCATTCGCTGTCATCCCAAAATTTCCAGCCAGAACACGGCCTGGAACACGGATTCTGACACGGCCGTGTCAGACCCGACACGGCCGTGTCTCAGCTGACACGCCTGGGTCAAGGCCCGTGCTCGACTCCTCCAAACCACCCGAGAAGGACACGGCCAGGGACACGCCCGTGTCCAAGGCCGTGTACCTTCTCGCCGATCGTCGACCAACACAGCTCGACGGCCCAGGAGCAACATGGCTTATGATACGGCCCGTGTCACAGGTCATGTGCCTACCCCCAAAACCAAAAATTGCCGAAAAGACGGCGTCGGATCCTCTTCCAAGATTTGGGGTGTTACAACAAGAGACTAGCCCATTAGAATTTCAAGACAATTAGCAAGCTCTTCAGTCAAAAGCTTGTTAGGAATGGCCCCAATGTGAAGCGCTCTAAGGAGGGCATTTGCTCAGCTTGCCAAAGGGCAAGCAGACAAAGTCTCCTTCAAGGGTATTAGGACCAAAGACTCTATGAAGTGCTTATACCTCTTGCACTTGGACCTATTTGGTCCAATGCCAATTCACAGTCTTGGTAGGAAAGTCTACACCCTTGAGGTAGTTGATGACTATTCTAAGTTCACTTCGGTGTTCTTTCTTAAGAAGAAAGATGAAACCCCTGATGTCTTCATGAGGTTTGTCAAGCAAATCCAGAATGAGCTTGACTATTCTGTTGTCAAAATCAAAAGTGACCATGGAATAGAATTACAGTTTGATTGCATGTTAAAGTTCTGTGAAGAGCATGGGATTCATCAAGAATTCTCTTCACCTAGAACACCCCCAAAAAATGCGATAGTTGAGAGGAAAATAGGACTCTCATAGAGGCTAGTAGAACACTGTTGAGTGGCACATCTCTCCCAGAATATTTTTGGGCTGAGGAAGTAAATACTGCATGTCATGTCCTCAATACAGCCTCTATCACCAAAGGCCATAAGAAGACTCCCGATGAGATCTTGAAGGGTAGATAACCAAATCTTGGCTATCTCAGAATCTTTGGTAGTAAATGCTTTGTGCTTCACAATGACAAGTCCTATGTGACTAAGTTTGCTGCCAAATCCTATGATGAAATATTTGTTGGGTACAATAATCATAGAAAAGACTATAGGATCTATAACTTGAAAAGCCAAGTTGTAGAAGAATCAGTTCATGTAGCCTTTGATGAGTCTACCATGATTAACAATGGACTGCCTAGTTCTTCTTATAGTACTACAGGTACAGAACAGATGATGGATAAGTTGACCATCAAGGAAGCATCCCCAGTCATCCAAGATGATATGGATACTCAAGAAGATCTACCTGGCACACTGGGAGTGGATGAAGATCAATAAGAAGATGCTCTTATTGCTAAAAGAAGACTGCCACCTGCAGTCAGACATATAAAAGATCATCCAGCACACCAGATCATTGGTGAGGCAAGTCATGAAGTAATGACAAGGAGCAGAAGTAAAAAAATAGCCATGTATTCAGGCTTTCTATCCCAAGTAGAATCCAAGAAGTTTGAAGAGACCAGTATAAACCAACATTGGATTGGTGCTATGCAGGAGGAACTGAACTAGTTCAAGAGGTGCAGGTTTGGAGGCTTGTTCCTAGACCTCATGGTCATAATGTCTTTGGATTCAAGTGGATCTATAGAAACAAGCTTGATGAAAATGGAATTATAATTAAGAACAAGGCTAGACTAGTAGTTAAGGGGTATAGGCAAGAAGAAGGGATTTATTTTGATCAAAACATTGCCACTGTATCAAGATTAGAGGGCATCAGATCATTCCTTACATTTGCAGCTCACAATGGTTCCAAGGTATACCAAATGGATGTGATGTCAGCCTTCCAAAATGGTACATTAAAAGAAGAAGTCTATGTTGAGCAGCCTCTAGGTTTTGTAGTTCCTAACTCACCTAATTTTTTTTATAGACTTAGGAAGGCTCTATATGGGCTGAAGAAAGCCCCTAGAGCATAGTGTGAGACATTGTTTGATTTCCTCACTAAGAACAAATTCTCAAGGGGGGCATAGTTTGAGACATTGTCTGATTTCCTCATTGAGAACAAATTATCAAGGGGGGAAATAGACAAGACCCTATTCCTAAGGGAATCTAGGGGTGAGATAATCCTAGTCCAGATCTATGTAAATGACATCATCTTTGGATCTACTGATTAAGACCTCTACAAAAAGTTTGCTAAACTCATGCAGGGGAAGTTTTAGATGAGCAGTATCGGTGAACTTAAGTTCTTCCTTGGCCTCCAAGTAAGACAGACTGATGATGGCTTGTCCATATCCTAGTCTAAGTTCACTAGGGAGTTAATTAAGAAGTTTGGCATGTAGAATTCCTCCACTATAAGAACTCCCATGGGGTCAAGTATGTCTATAGGCAAAGATAAAGCAGGAAAACCTATTGATAAAACTTTGTATAGAGGAAAAATTGGATCCCTTCTATATCTGACTACAAGTAGGCCAGACATCATGTATGCTACATGTGTTTGTGCTAGGTATCAGGCTTGCCCTAAAGAATCTCACTACTCTTCAACTAGGAGAATCTTGAGATATCTTAAGGGCACTCCAGATCTTGGCCTTTGGTACCCTAGGAATGGGCAGTTTGAACTATATGGCTATTCAGATGCAGATTTTGCAGGCTGCAAAGAGGATAGGAAGGGAACATCTGACACTTTTCAGTTCTTGGGAGGGAGACTAGTATCTTGGAGCAGCAAGAAACCAACCAGTTTGGCAATATCAATTGCAGAGTTAGAGTACATATCAGCAGGAAGCTGTTGTGCTCAGTTGCTGTGGATCCAACACCAGCTTCAAGACTACAATCCCCAGATAAGTAGAACTCCTTTATTCTGTGATTCTATTAGTGCAATATCTATTTCTTAGAATTCTGTCTCCCATAGTAGGACTAAACACATAGAAATTAGATATCATTTCATTAGAGAGCATGTGGAATATGAAGACATCACCCTTGAGTTTGTCCCCACTGACAAGCAAGTGGCTGATATCTTCACTAAGCCACTTGATGAAGCTAAGTTTAATACCTTTAAATTTAAGTTGGGTATGTTAAACTTAGTATAGCTTCAGTTTCTCCTCATCTGTTTACAAACTATTTGGCTTTATGCAGATAGGATGGTGCTTTAAAGAAATGAAGATTCTCTAATTAAGGGGGAGCAAGTAAAGCACAATTCCAACATTTCACTGCTATCAAGTTGAGGAGGAGTAGGTGGTAAGATGATCAGGTACATCTATCCTACCAACTATTTGCTGCAGTCAAAAGGGGGAGAGGAGGGCAGCATCAAGGCAACAACAATTCATGGGAAGCAGATGGTAGATGCAGTATCGTATTCTGCAAGCTGGGAAGTATGGTAACAATTGATAACAACTCAATTGTTTAGCTTTCTTTTATTATGCCTTGTGCTGTATGGTTCTATGTATGTCATTGTCTCTACATAAGAGTTTTGACTTCCTCAAATAGGGGGAGATTGTTTGGTCCATTGCCCACAATGTCCTGGATTTGAGTGAAGTCAATCTTATCAATGATATACACATGACTGTAGATGGCTATGATAAGTCAGGTAGCCCAAGTGGCTAAGTCAGGTAAATACTTACCTAAGGTGTGGGATGACAAAAAATGTCTAAGTTCACTGGCGTTAAGTGAAGATTAGTCACTCAATGCCAGATGGCTTATAGCACTGAGTGATGCCTATATAGTCAAAGCCAAGCCAGTGACAAGCTGAGAAAATGGCCAAGTCCAAAGGCATTGGGTCAAGTAAACAAACTCAATTCCATATAGCAAAAGGCTTTTATTAGGCTAAAGCAGTAAAAGCCTGTAGTAGTAATGAGCTAAAATGTGGCCAAGTCCACAGGCGTTGAGTGAAGTTAACTCACTCAATGCCTAGCCACTAAGCAAAAATTTGGTTAAGGCAAAAATCATTGAGTCAGGCGTGGTCACTCAACGCTCTCAACGCTTAAGTTGCTGAAGAAGCAAAAATTTGTTTAATGCAAAAAGCGTTGAGTGGAAGTTACTGACTCAACGCTGTCAATTCCTAGTATAGACAGAATTTTGTCTAAGGGGTTTGGTGTTGAAAGATTCTTACTCTCTCAATGCCAAGTAGCAGAAAGCTGATAAAGTAAGTTTGGCATTGAGTGAAGCTCAATCACTCAACGCCTAGTAATAGATTGATATTCTAAGTAGTTTGGCGTTGACTGAAGGTTACTTACTCAACGACAAGAGACAGTGAATCTATCTAAGTGTTTTGGCATTGAGTGATGCTTACTCACTCAATGCCTATTCTCTGATGCTCGATTTTGGCTAAGTCCACAGGTGCTGACGTCAGCAAAATCAACAAAGTCAACTAAGGTAAAATCAGACACGGGGAAGCTACACTACACGACAAAACTTACCGTTTAGCAATTGTACATCTTCTTCTGTTAAAGCAAGGCGTAGTTGGAAGCTACAAGAGGGGCCCACGGATTTCTGAGAGCCATTGATCGGCGAACTACAAAAGGAAGCGATAGGGCCAAGACAAATACAACTTTTAGGGCATATATTATTAAAAAAGAAGAGTAGCCAACTTCATCTTCTTCGTCATTGCTGCTAGTGAAAATCTTGAAGCTCTCCATCAAAGAAAAGTTTAGATAGTTGTGCCGTCTCCATCTGGCACAGCAGGATCAGAAATTGTTCTGAAGAAAGAAGAACCTTCAGTCCTCGGGAAGTTCAGTTAGCTGCTTGAAGATTCAAGATCAATAGATCTTTACTCTTCTATAACAAGTTTAGGAGTAAACTTCTGAGTTCATCCAACATAGTTTTTCTCTACCGTGAGGAGAGTTAGAGCAGAAATTTCTCAGCTCTAGTAGTTGATACAGAGAAATTTCTCTGAGTCAAAGTTAATTAAATTATTTCTTGTTGTAGGATCCTCCTGGATCTGAGCTGTAGGGCCTTGGGCCTAAGGTAGGGCAAATTTGCCTGAGTTGTAGGAGAGGGCTCCTCGCTGAGTGTAGGATCCTGCTGGGATCTGAGGTAGGTGAGTTTTACTCACTCTGTAGAAGGAAGTATTGCCTGAGCTATAGGATAGTGAATCTCTCTGATTTGTTGGAACAAGCTTGCTCTGAGGTAGGGATATCTTCCATATCCTAAGGGGTAAGGCTTAAGTGCCTGAGGTAGGTGATACTTGTATCACTGAGTGTAGGCCTTTGTGGCTGATGTGTAAGTCTTGGAGTAGACTGAGAGATCCTAGGGGACCTGAGGTGTAAGCTCCTTGGAGCATTGGTTTGGAGAGGTGCCTTAACTAAACATGAAGTTAGCATGGTGGGAGGAGAGTGGATGTATCCATAATTTTGGGGAACCACTATAAAATACTTATGTGCTTTTTTATGTTTGCTTTTATTTTATTCATTGCAGGTGCTAAGGACAAGCTCTCGATTACAATAAGCTGAAATCCTAAAGAAACAATTAAGTGATTTTAAAAGACTATCAAAAGACCTAAGCAGACCTATTCACCCCCCCCCATTTAGGTTACTTGCTACCTTGAAATTAAAGTCTTTCAATGTACCTAATACTGATGATCTAGAAGAATCTTCAAGTAACATGTTGGATTTATCAAAGAAAACATTTATGAAATCGTCATTTATTCGAGAATTTATATTGTAGATTCTATAGGCTCTGCTATGATGGATGTATCTAAAAAAATTTTCTTCATAGGATTTTTCATCAAACTTAGTCAGAGAGTGCTTCTCATTATTTAATACATATCACTTACTCCAAAGATTCTAAAGTATACTAAGGTTGGTTTCTGCCTTTCAGAAGCTCATATGGAGTCTTATTGTAATTCTTATTGATTATAGACCTATTTTGCACATGGTTGGCTTTATTGAGTGCCTCAACCTAAAAGTACTTTGGTTGTGAGGAGTCACTCAATATAGTTCTACTAGCATCAATAAGGTTTCTATCCTTTCTCTCTACAACATCCTTTTATTATGGAGTTCTTGGAGAGGAAAACTCCTGAAAGATACCTAAACTTTCACAGAACATGGTCATGGTCCCTGACTGAAATTCAGTTTCATGATCACTTCTAATTTTGACCAAAGGGCAGTCCATTTCATTCTAGATTTGCTTGACAAAGGTAGTGAATGTGGCTAGAGTATCTAACTTTTGTTTAAGAAATAACACTCATGTGAACCTAGAGAAATCATCAACAATTACAAGAGTATAAGCTTTCTATCTTAAGCTATGAATTGATATTGGATCAAATAAGTCGATATGCAACAAGTGTAAACATTTAGTGGAATCTTTGACACCAACTGATCTAAAAGAATCCTTTGCTTGCTTGCCCATTTGGCATGCATGATATATGCTATCTTAGGAACAATTCCACTTGGGACCTTCCCTAACTATATTTTTTGACAAAAGCTTATTAATTGTTTTATAATTAATATATTTAATCTCTTGTTCCATTACACACAAAGAGATACTATATTCTTAGTTATAAAATACATAGGGGAATTAGAATTTAAGCATACAAAATTAAGACAATAAATATTCTCACTCCTTGTTCCAGTCAATATAATCTCTAAATCATCATATTTCTTAATCAGACACTCATCCATATAGAATTCAATCACATAGTCAAGATCACATAGTTTACTTATGTTTATCAGATTGTACTGCAATCCTTCTACATATGCTACCCTTGTAATATTGACTGTGTCATTGGAGATCTTAGTATAGCATTTGGTTTTTCCTCCATCATGTCCTCTAAATATTACTTTTGGACCATCTTCCACAGAGGAGTATTCCTTTTGTAGGCTTCTTATTCTAGTCATGCTCCTGAAATATCTACAGTCAAAATACTAGATGTGAGCGTGGTTGGTCTTTGGACATACCTACAAAAATAAATCACTTGGTCTTAGACATCCAAAACTTTTTGGGCCCTAGATTCTTGTTAGCATTAAAAACCTATTTTAATTTATGGGCTTTTTATGTGCTTGATGGACCTTATCAAGCTTGCATGCTAGCTTCAAATTTGTTGCCCTAAAAACTATTGGGTTGTACCAATAGTCTATGACTAAATGACCAATTTTGTCATAACACCAACATTCAAACTTATTGTACATTTTCTTCTTGCTCACAATAGGAATTGGATCATTCTTCGTGTGAACAAAATGACACCTAAAGGGAATTGCATGAGATTACTTGCTTTAAATCTGGTTGTGTGATGTATTTAAGTTGGATTTCACATCCACTACCTTGCATTTGCTCGCAGACCTCTTAACAGGTGCCTTCTCTTTATTTTTCGTTCTTGTGTTAGCACCAAACACTAAAGAACCATGATTTTTCATCACAATTTTTTCATGAGCTACCTTAAATGCACTCTTTCCATAATGCACATCTTTAGTGCCACTTGTGGAACATTCGTTTGAGAAATTTTCATAAATGGACTTTTGATCATACTTATTGGAGGGTAGAATTACATTCCTAAAGTTGATCTTCTTAATCATTGGTATATAATTATTGTTCTTCATATGATATCCTAATCCTTCTTTATGAACTTGGGAGAAATCATCAATTAGTGGAAGAATTGTATTGGGCTTGGAGAAACATGTTACTAGCTTTTTTTCTATAAGAATCTTATTTTTCAATTCAAAGATTTTTCTATCCCTTAATTCCAGAGAACTAGATTGATTTCCAACCTTTTTCAGAGATTCAATATCTCTTGTTTGTGTCTTACAATACTCTTTTTTGTCAATTAAGGAATTTAGCAAGTTCCCAAACTGATTTATTAGCTCATCATTAGGATTTCTTTGATGTTCTTTTTGAGTAGTCTGAAGTCAGAGTAATCTTGAGTTAGACTTTTAGCCTTCTCAAGTAAATCTGACTGCCTAGCCTTTAGATTAATTATCTCATCATCCTATGGCTTGCAAAGTTTCTTGCACCTCTTAAGGGCTTCAAGCAATTCTCTATATTATTCTAATAGATCACTTTCAGATTCATGTCCTGAGGTTGATTCTACCTTAGAGTCTGAGACAGATAGAGGAGCTTTAATAGTTACCTATGCAGAAAGAGAGTCTCCCTACCAATTATCCTCTTTATTCATGGACATCACAACCATGTATTATTCTTCAGAGCTGGAGTTGCAGGACCCACTATCACTGAGAATCTTTGTCTTCTTTACCAAGAAGCTTCCTTCTTTATTCTTTTCTATATTAGACATCTCCTCATCATATCTATTGATATTCTTTCTTTTTAAAGGATCGTCTGCTACCACGTGTCATGATTTCTTTCAACCAAAATATATTGTCTTGTTAGAAATATGTTTGTACTATATTGACTTTTACCTATCCCCTTGGAGATCTCTCTTTGATCTGTAAAAGCTACTATAGTGCTTCTTTGAGCTAGAGGTGGAAGAGAGTTAGTTATTATATTGTCTCCTCCTACTCGGCATCTTCCTTAGTTATCATGTGAACAAGGCAAGTTATCCATCAGATAATTCAACATTAGATCTGCTAGATTCATACTCCTCTTGCTTAGCTGTTATCCCATACTTCTTTTGTACCTTCCATCAAGGTGACGAGGGACTACCACATCTCCTTAGCAGACTGGCAGTGGATCAGGTTTTGTAGCATAGAGTCATCGACTGCACTTGCAATTATATTTTTGGCTTTCTTGTCCAAGGAGACAAATGCAATCTCTTCTCTATCTAGATCCATCAGCTTCTTTGGGACTTTCTTTGTTGGATCTATAGTTGAGATAGCCATAGGAATGTGGGGACCTTCTTCAACAATCAGAAGATCCGGGGATCCACAGATTCCATGAAAATTTTAATTCTCTCTTTCCATATGGGAAAATTGTTCTTTGTGCACAGGGGAAGCTTGGTAAAATCTTTAGCCTTGTCCATTGCTTGAAAATTCTCAAGAGACAACTTAGAGAGGAAATTGATCAAGGTTTTAACCTTTTAACGACCAACCTCCCTCTGATACCAATTGAAAGTGTTAAGTTTTCTACCTAAATCACCTAGAGGGGGGTGAATAGGTGAATTGTGCGTCTATTTGCGGAATAAAAAATTTAACGAACTTGTAAAAAAACAATCAAGCAATCACAGATGACAAGAAGATTTATAGTGGTTCCCCAACCTTCGGTACGTCCACTTTCCCTCACTAATCTAGTAAATCACTAGACTCAAATACTCCACTATCTTGGATTGAAAACCAATCCTATGTCTCGGAACCATGTTCCTACAATCTTGATCCAAAGGGATCTACACTCGGAAGATGAAAACTTCCTACAACTCGGAGAATAACGCTCTTACACTGGGAGAATAATCTCCTATATAATTACAAAGAGATATGAAATACAAACAAAGATTTGTCTCAAATCTGAAAAAATTTATCTCTAGGTCTTCTTCTGAACTTTACGGCCTTTTCAGGAATGTTGAAGAAGACTCTCTGTAGATCTAACCTGAGAAACTTAGGACCTACTCAATCAAGGAGATGAAGAAGATTCCTTGAACAGTAAGTCAAACTTGATTGAAAATAGTCGTGTAGAATTTCAAACTGAGCGGCGGCGGCGGATTCTATAAATTTGTTATTGGAGAGAGACGGCCGATCAGAAATTTAGAAAAAGTACGCTTCACTGCTTAGGGTTAGTCTTAATGAAAAGACATTATATAGGATTTCCCCTAATGGTTTAAATTGACATTAATGATGACACATGGACCAATCACATCAAGTCATTTGAAAATCCCGTCGATCTGGACTTAAGTAAATTTTCTGAAAAATGAACTACTGTTCTCGAGAAGTATGAATAAGTTCTCGAGAATAAGGCTGACTTCTCGAGAGCTATACTTTCTGGACTTAAGATAGTACTCGAGAGATGAGCGTTGAGTCAACTGAAGAACTAAATTTCGCTTCTCGAGAACTAAAATAACATTACTCGAGAGCTAAAACTTGTACTCAAAAACTAAGCTGACTTCTCGAGAACTAAAAGCTGAGTTCTCGAGAACTATAACCAGCTTCTCGAGAGATGGACTTAGAAAATTTTTCACGATTGTCTTTGGCTACTCGAGAAATATAAGAGGTGACTTCTCGAGAACTAGGCTAAGATTCTTGAGAAATTTAAAGATTTTACTCGAGAACTAGTCTAGGCTTCTCGAGAACCAAGTGAAATTCTCGAGTCTGCTAACTCAACTTCTCGAGAACTATACCAGACTTCTCGAGAAGTGGACTTAGAAAAAATTTTAATCTTTACAACTTTTCTCTTCAAGAATCTCATCTTCATTCCATGGTCCAAGTGCTTGAATATGAAGTGTGTCCCAATAGAGAGGCTACACATGATTCAACGCCTTGGATCACACAGTGAGGGATTACACTTTATGGTCCTGTGTTCATGACCCACTGTAGAGTGACATTGGTCTACACTTAGCAATGATGGTCTGCAAACACACAACTTAACAAAGATATTAAATACAACTTAATTCATCTTAGTTCAAGGGTGACTTCATGCAAATCTGGGTTATTGTGGATGTAATACCCAACAGTCTCCATTTCTCTTCTTGGAAGGAGGAGCCAGCGATTCTTTAGGTTCCTTGGCAGCCTTGCTGGCGAGTGCAAGAGATTTTGATGGCCAAACACTGCTTAAGTATGGAGGATGGGTTGGTATAGTCCGTTCCCCTAAACAAACAACTCGATGACTAAAGATAGCGAGATGAAGAGATAATAAACATAGAGTAAAGAAGTGTGAAAGTACCTTCGCCCGGTGGCACGGGAGGAAGCGAGTCAAGGTGCTGCCTCAAGAAGTTGACCTCATAATTCTTTCCTATAAAGAAGTAACAGAGGACCATATCCGCGTCATCGACCTAAGGGGTCACGTAGAACATCTCAGCGGGTGACACGGGCTCCAGTGGAACGCCTCCCAGGTTCCCGCGAATGAAGACGAAACGGGTAAGCCAGTTGTGGTTCTTGTTGGGGGGTCCCGCACACCTTCGGGCCCTATCCCGTGAAGTACGAGTTGTAGTCATGGTTGGCGTGGTAGACGAATAACTAATGGAAAACGTTCAGACAAAAATCGATGCGTATGCGGTGCATGTAACTGGCGAAGGCAACCCAAACTAAGATGCCGTTGGGATTTAGTTGCGTAGGGACAACTCCAAAATATTTCAAAACCTTTTTTTCCTCTAGCCAGAGGGGAATTCTCAGCCCCGACTCGAAGTGCGAGAGGAGGGGGTAGAATATATTGATCGACTCGACAACCTTCAGAGGCCGCGACTCGAACCCATCTACCGAAAATTCGCGGGTGAAGAGGTCATAGTCCTCCCCAGAGATCTTGTCAGGAGAAAATCGTGGTCAGTGAATCTCCTGCTGCACCGGATGTGCCCCTCGCCCTCCTCAGGTTTTTTCTTTCCCATGGTGTGCGAGATGATGAAAGCGAAAGGAGGCGGAGAAAGAGTGGCGAGAGTAAGCCGCGAGAGAAAAGAGGCGAGAGATCTAAAGCTAAGAAGCAAGAGGAGGGGGTAGCACGGGCCTTAGTAGCTTCGGTCTAGGGGGGAGGTATTTAAAGCAGATAGTGAAAGTGGAAAAGGGGGTGGGAAAAATATGAAGGGAGAAGTTGAAGAGGTTGGCCGATGGTTCATTTTCTCTCTCCTGACCTCAAAACGCGGTGCCCCGCGGGGATTTTTGCAAAGAGTCGAAATAAATGAAAAATCAATTAAACGCAGCAATAATTAGAGCCCAGCATGAAAGAAATCAACATGATAGCAATATTAATAGTTTCATTCCACATGAGGCGGATGTCATGTTCACGAGGCATAAATAATAAGTTGTAGTTTAACACGCAAGATGGACGATTAATAGAAATAACAAAATTACAAAGTATAATTAAAAAAGCGAGACTATTAAGCAGGCGAGATGAGACGGAAGGTCTTCAGTTCTTTAGCCACTTTCAGAGCACTCCCTCACGAGACCTAACACACGGGGGCCGACCAGGAATGTGAAAGGTACGAACGGCATCAAGACTGCAGCGCGCGAGACAGAGTGGTTGGTTGACTTTGTTTAAGATGGCCTGGGGGTCGGTCTCATCTACCTTGACGTTGGCATCGACCTCGGAGGAGAGAAGAGCGCATTCAATTTCCAGCTAGTCAATGCTCCGGTCGGCAGCCTTCTTATCTACTTCCATCTCGCGGATGATATGTACGTGCTTTCTAAACATCTCAGCCATCCTACGCTTCATCTCCACCGAATCCATTGGATCGCCTAGATTGTCTTTTATCTTATCTAAGCGAGGAGGAGGCGAGAAGGATGGCTGCTTAGAGGAGTCCTCCACTGCCAAGTCGACCTAGATACCTACGCAGGAGCAAGCCATGGATTGGCTGGAAAGTTTAGCCCAGTAGCCTCGAATACCCTAGGTAAGGGGAGGAGAGTCTGTAGGAAGTGAGAGGACAAGTCTTGTTCACTTACCCGGGTTGCGAGAAGTCCCAGCGAGTTGTGAGGGATCATCATTCTTCACAGTTGGAGGGGTGGATTGCTGAGGCGAGTCAGAGTCTTGAGGATGGATGATAGTAGCATTATGTGGATTTGCAGGCTGGGGATGATGGATGAGATCCCCCTAAAGAAGCATGAAGTAAGTAGGCAAGAAGAAGGGAAAGGAGATGGAAAGGAGGAAAGAGGGGAGGGGCATGAGCAAAAGTTTACATGTCTCTCCTTGTGGGACACGAGATGAAGGGCACGAATTTCCAAGGATGCCAGAGTGGACCCCTCAACCGAGAATGTAACGCCCCGTTTTTTCAGCGATTATTTTTATTCTCGTTTGGCATTTCGATGACGCGTTTCCGTGGCTTGTGCCATTTGTGGAGTGTGGTTTAGCTCCTTAGAACTGAGTGCCCTATTCTGTAGCCTGTTGGCAAGATCTCCCTAGCAAGCCGAGTCATTTTGGGTGACCCGGTGTGGCCTCTCGGGGGGATGTTTTTGTTTGGCTTTGTTTGGGTATAACTCGAGTTCTGTTCGTCAAAAGTTAATTTCGACTTCGCCGTTGTGTTCGTAGCGTGGGTATTTAGCTACGGTGCGAATTTCGTCGAATTTTGAGGTAGTTCGGTTTTCGCGTCGTTTAGGTGCTTTATGTAATTTTGTAATTAATTATATTATTATATATTAATATATATATATATATATAGTATGAAAAGTGCCGCTCATCTTCTCCAAAATTTGGAAACCGCCGCCTGTACGAGAGAAAGAAAACCGCCGGACTACCCCTTCCCTTCAGACGCCGATTCCCGGAGCGTTTGTGGACGGAATTCGATTCCGAGAGTGGATTTGGATTGCTCTCGTCGAGACCTTCATTCCTACGGTAAGAAATTCGATTTTCGTGGAGTTTTGGGAGGTTTGGAATTTTTGATTTTGGAGTTTTCCGCCATTAATGGCCGAGAGTTTGTTTTAGGTGTTGCGGCCGTTTTGATCCATGCGAAGAGGAGGAAAGCAGTCCAAAGCTTCGCTGTGAATTGAGGCAAGTGGTATTCTTGACCTTGCCAAGTTTTTTTTGATTTTACTTGCTGAAATTGAAATCCCGGTTAGCCCAAGTTAGAGGCCTTGTTGTTCTCATTTCTTGCTAACTATAGGGCTTAGTTCTTCCTACTGAAACCCCCCTATTTTGTGATGATTGGAATCCAAATTGTCGGCGTGGAGCCGTTGTTTTCCTTTACTCTGATTGTTGCTCTGGTTCGGGTGTAGCCGAGAGGGAGAGTTAGGAGGGGGTGTGGTTGCCGATTTTCGTTAAGGTATTACTCGAATGATTAGGCATAGTTTGTATAGTAGTGGTGCGCGACGTTGGTAGTTTCCTGCTGCTACTGTAGTTGCATGAGTCGTGTGCGCGTTCCGGTGTCGTTCGGGAAATTCCAAACGGTACAGGTTAGCCGCGCACGGTCGTTAACCGTTAGGGCGCACGACCACTGGTCGTGTGCCTCTGTTCGTGCGCATATAACTTTCAGTTTCCAAAGTTCTGTCTCGGAGATCGCACGAGCGCTGGCAAGCAGTGCGCACGACCATTGATCGTGCGTCACTGATCGTGCGCTGACGCTAAGTTTTCTCAGGTTTTCCAGGTTCGCTTCGCACGATCATCAGCCGATGAGTGCGCACGACCACTGATCGTGCGTCACTGATCGTGCGCTCTGTATATTTTCTTTGCTAGGCGAATTTAGCTGGTTTCGAGTGCGGGAATTTAGATACTCAAGTGACAGGCAACTACTTGAGTTCTGGATATTCTGCCTTGGTCAATCGACTATCGTCGAGCTCCGTATTCTTTAGTGGGTTTGTGGGTAGTGGCATTATTTTGGCGGCGAGTGAGGCTAGCTCGCTCAATGCTAAAGTTTAGGTAGGCACTGAGTGGGTTTCACTCAACGCCTAGTCGTGATGGTTTATTTCAACACTCTTCCTTTACCTTGTCTTTCGTTTCCGAGTGGATTTCCAGTTGTATTTCTGGGTTTTCCTTGTCGGTCGTTTTCTTTATTTTCCTAAAGGCCGAATCGTGGGTCGTGGTTAGTAGTGGTGGTTGTAGCTCTTTATGGGGGTGGAGTTGTGTGATATAGCCAAGGCCACCCATTTTTTTTTCTTGCTCCAGGTACGGGCTGGACATGTCGGGTGGAAGGTCCCTTGTGTTTTCACGTGTTGACCCTCGAGCTTTTGACTTGGACATGGTGGATTGGGGACTGCGTTTGCCTTCGATCCGGTTCCTCGTTGTTGTTTTTGCTACTATCACTTCCCACAGTTTAGGGTGTTAGAAGTTTCTTCTTCGGTAGTTTACAGCACTTTTGGCTCTTGGCAGCCTAGTAGGCCCTGCAGGATGTGGTTCCTGGGCTGGGTCGTTGCTGTTTCTTTGCACATTGTGCATTTCTTGTGGTCCTGTTTTGGACAGTTGTGACTCTTTCTACTGCATGTTTTTCTGTTACTTTGTCCTTTGGTTGACTCTTTCATGCAGTTTTTCTTTGTTTAGCTTGTTGAGGTATTCTGTTTTCTTTTGGTATACCCCAGGTTCTGAGCTGTAGCCAGTCTTGTGGCTAGTTGGAGGTGGTGTTGTTGGTGGACTCCCAGACTTTGGAGTTCTGTTTACCTTGTTAGTGAGGTTGTTTTCAGTACTTTCTTACAGACATATATTTGTGCCAGCGGGTTCGTGTCAGGTTGTTGGCGCCCACTGGTAGTTTTTACCTTGTACTAGATATATACTATTGCTGCTACCATTTTTTTCTGGAGATAGTCTACTTGCTTTGAGAAGGTTTATGCTAGGTTGCTAGGTATTTTTCAAACCATAAATACTATTATAAATGAAGCTCATGATCAGCATGTTTTTTATAAACTTAATCACTATTTTCCAATCACGTACAAAAAAACAAACCATTTTCTTATATATTACATAAATTTAATGTAGAGTCTTGCATAGCATGAGTGGTTCTCTGGGGACCCTGATGCGCTCTTTAAGGTGTCAAATCTAAATAAAGTATTTTTCCGCAGCGTATAAATATAGTTTTCTTTGGTGGACTAGATGATCCACTGAGCCGAGGGATACAGACTCTAATCATAACTGATTTTCTATTCATTAAGAACATGATTTTCTTGCATAAAGATTGTAGTTGGCTTTGCCTGAGCGTCAGCAGTTATCCCCTGCTTGACGTGGCATCATGACGCGTGTTTTCTCTTACTCTGATAATTCTTAATTCGGAGAAAATGCGGGTCGTGACAGTTGGTATCAGAGGGCAGGTTTGCTTGACAGGTTTTCTTGTCAGGTTTGCTTGACAAGTTAGTTGAGCAACCTTCCTTGGATGCTTTTAGTGGTTCAGCATCATGTCATTCACACACCAATATGTTATCAGCACGTCTTGGCAAAAGCACGAACACTACACTCATAGCATAACATGAAGTATACGGGGCATATTATGTAGTATGGGATGCATAATATGTGTTCGTATATGGATCCACCATAGGGGCTACATGTGAGGGTTATGTAGTATGGGATGCATACCCTCACCACATGACTGCGACTAGCACGTTTCTTTTTCGTTGCATGGAAATGTTATGTAGTATGGGATGCATAACATTTTCATGCGTACGCCGCTTATAACATGCATTAGGGCCTTTTTTTAAAGAATGCATAGCACAATCATGCATATCATATCATTGCATAAGCACAACGCGCCAAGCTAAAGATTTGCAGGATGACATATGTACACACATGAGTTTTCAAATTAACATAAATTCATGCATCCGATCTAGGCACAAGAGTTAGTAAGGTGGTGGTTAACCATCCTAGGTTAGGGCATATCATCTAATTTTGTGAAGAAGATAAACTCTCAGAGCAAGTTTAGCAGCTTTAAGTCTATATCTACATATGTATTGTCTGTACTGGTAATCGGTTCTAGTCGTTGGATTTGGATTTGATTTGCGTTGTAATGATTTTTAGGATGGCTAAGCGTCCTGCGACTCAATCGACTCCTCTATCTGAGGGTGAATCTTCTGGAGCTCAGAACGATGCGGTGATCGAGAGTCTGCGTCTGAGTAGCGAAGCTATGGGCAGGCAGTTGGAGGAGGTGCAAGCCCAGATTCAGTCTTTGGTGGCTGTTGTGGCAGGTCAGGCTCAGGGTGCGCAAGTTCCTGCTGGGGGGTTAGCTGTTACTCCTCCTCCTACACCCTTGAGACCTCCAGTGGTGGTGCCAGCAGAGATGGCCTTCATCTCGCAGTTTCAGAGGCTGAGCCCTCCCACTTATGATGGGAAGGCAGATTTCATGGTGATAGACGACTGGCTGATCTCCATGGAGGAGATGTTCTCATACTCAGGGATTTCAGATGACCAGAGGGTGATGTTAGCCACCTATCAGCTCAAAGGGTTGGCTAAGAGTTGGTGGCTGAGAGAGAAGGAGAGCTTGGTAGCCGGATGCTCGTGGGAGATGTTCAAGGAGATGCTGTTGAGAAAGTTCTTGCCTTCGGTTGAGCGTGACCGCCTCATGAACGACTTCCTCCATCTGAAGCAAATGCAACTCACGGTGGGTGAGTATGAGATAGAGTTCAGCAAGTTGAGCCGTTTTGCCCCGGGATTGGTCAGCGTTGAGGCTGATCGAGTTAAGCGATTTCTCATTGGTTTGAGGAGCGAGGTGCAGCAGTTGACCAGTGCTTATGGGTCAGAGACTTATGCAGGTGTAGTAGAGGCTGCTCTGAAGATGGAGGCTATTGAGACCGCAAAGAGCAGAGGCCAGCAAATGAGGTTGGACAAGAGGAAGTTCGGTGGAGGAGAAGAAACCCCAGGTACCCGGCGCAGCTCCGGGAAAGAGGGGCAAGGTGGAGTGCAGCTTCTGTGGCCGGTCAGGCCACCCTGCCGAGAAAGGTTTCAAGAAGGCAGCAGCTCAGAGGAAGGAGCAGGTTCACGCAATTCAGGGTGCTCCTAGGAGAGATGTCTCCTGTTCTGTTTGCAAGCGATCCTGGCATGATGCGGCCCAGTGTTGGTCCAGGGATAGAGTCTGCTATCAGTGTGGGCAGAAGGGTCACATTAAGTCGAGGTGTCCTCAGGTCCAGTCAGCTCTTCCTGTAGTTCCATTGCAGGCATTACCTCCACCTCAGCGTGTGGACAAGGGAAAAGGGAAGCTGAACGTGATTTCTTCTGAGGAGGCTCAGACTTCGACCCAGGTGATCTCAGGTTAGTTGTTTGTTGTCTTTCTTTCTAGCCTGGTGGTTTAGTTGCTAGATTATTTGCGGTACTGTTGTGCTAGTTCCTTAGCTTTGTGCGCTCCTATAGGGAAATTTAAGGTGAAGAACCGCTGGGCGCGTGTTCTGTTTGACTCCGGCGCTACCCACTCGTTCGTGGCTAGAGCCTTTGTGGAGCGTCATTGGTTGTCTCTAGATCGTGTTCGGGATTCCTTCCGTGTCAAGTTTCCCTCTAGTGAATCTGTGTTGTCAGATTTGGGTATCTTGGATTGCCCGGATTTTGTTGTGGAATTTTCTTGCGAAGGCAGACCTGAAGATGATTGATCTAGAGGACTTCGATGTCATTTTGGGCATGGACTGGCTCTCTCGGTATGATGCGGTCATTCAGTGCAAAGGAAAGCGCTTGGACTTCATCAGGGACGACGGTCAGCCCGGCAGCGTGTATGCTGATCCGTGTCAGGATTCTCCTGTTCTCTCTGCGGTATGTGTTCAGAGATTGTTTCTTTCTGATTGTTGTGTTTGTTTAGTCACGGCGGTTGGAACCGTTGTTAGCATGCCACGCTTGGAGGAGATTCCTATTGTTCGTGGTTTCGCCGATGTTTTTCCTGATGATCTTCCTGGTATCCCTCCTGAGCGGGATGTGGAGTTTGTTATTGATTTGGAGCCGGGTACGCGTCCTATTGCTAAGGCGCCGTACCGGATGGCCCCTCGTGAGTTAGAGGAGTTGTGAATTCAGTTAGATGAGTTGTTGGCTAAAGGTTTTACCAGGCAGAGTTCGTCGCCTTGGGGTGCTCCTGTTTTGTTCGTAAAGAAGAAAGATGGGTCGAAGCGGCTTTGCATCTACTATAGAGAGTTGAACATGGTCACTATCAAGAACAGGTACCCTCTGCCGAGGATCGATGATTTATTTGACCAGTTGCGTGGTAGCACGGTGTTCTCCAAGATCGATCTTCGTTCGGGCTATCATCAGCTCAGGATCCGTGAGGCAGATATTCCACGGACTGCGTTTAGGTCGAGGCATGGACACTTTGAGTTTTTGGTGATGTCGTTTGGTTTGACCAACGCACCATCAGCTTTCATGGACATGATGAATCGGGTATTCAAGGATTTCCTAGACAAGTTCGTGGTGGTCTTCATTGATGACGTGTTGGTTTATTCTCGCAGTGCTGAGGAGCATGAGCAGCATCTGCGCTTGGTACTATCAGAATTGAGGAACCACAAGTTATTCGCCAAGTTGAGCAAGTGCGAATTTTGGTTGCCTCAGGTTTCTTTTCTAGGCCACGTGGTGAACAAGGATGGGATCTCGGTTGACCCAGAAAAGATTGCAGCAGTGATGGATTGGAGTAGGCCAAATACTCCTAAGGAGATCAGAAGTTTCTTAGGGTTGGCTGGCTATTACTGGAGATTCGTGGAGGGTTTCTCTTCTGTAGCCGCACCTTTGACCAAGCTGACTCAGAAGAATGTGGCTTTTGTTTGGAGCGAGAAGTGTGAAGAAGCTTTTCAGGAGTTAAAGAGGAGATTGTGTACTGCTCCCGTTCTGACCCTTCCTACTGAGGGCGTGGATTATGATGTGTATGTGGATGCTTCGCATATAGGTCTGGGATGCGTATTAATGCAGGATGGAAAAGTAATCGCTTATGGGTCAAGGCAGTTGAAGACTCATGAGAAGAATTATCCTACGCATGACCTTGAGTTTGCAGCGGTTATCTATGCGTTGAAGTTGTGGATACACTTACTTTATGGGGCTCAGTGCAAGATTTTTACTAACCATAAGAGCCTGAAGTACGTGTTCACGCAGAAGGAGTTGAATCTGCGTCAGCGGCGGTGGCTTGAGTATGTGGCGGATTATGACGTAGAAATCCAGTATCATCCGGGCAAGGCCAATGTGGTGGCCGACGCCCTGAGCCGAAAGACGGGAAAGATCTTTAACCTCTCCGCCGATCGGTTAGTTGAGGAGTTCCTCCTTATGGATATTTCAGTGGGATACTGTATTTTGCAGAGTAATTTGTCAGTGGCAGAGCCGTCCTGGATTTCTTTGACTAGACTGCATCAGAAGGACGATCCGGATCTGTTGCACCTTTTTACCAGGACAGAGAAGGGAGAGTTGCCAGATTTTGCTATTGATGATGCGGGTACTTTGAAGTACCGCGGCAGGTTTTGCGTTCCCGCTATTGGGGACATTAGGAGTATGATTTGCAGTGAGGCTCATGGTTCCAGCGTTGCCTACCATCCAGGATCTACGAAGATGTACCGTGACTTAAGGCAAATTGCCTGGTGGTATGGTATGAAAGGAGATATAGCCCGATTTGTTGCTGAGTGTCACACTTGCAAGCGTGTGAAGGCCGATCATGGAAGGCCTGGTGGTAAGTTGACTCCGCTAGAGATCCCGACTTGGAAGTGGGAGAGTATATCTATGGACTTCATTACGGGTTTGCCAAAATCCCCGAGAGGATTTGATTCTGTTTGGGTTATAGTGGATAGATTGACGAAGTGTGCTCACTTCGTGCCTTATAAGATTGATTACCCGATGAAGAAGATAGCGGAGTTGTACTTGAATGAAGTCATCCGACTCCACGGTGTGCCGGTTAGCATCATTTCTGATCGAGACTCCCGGTTTACTTCTCGTTTTTGGCAGAGTCTGCAGGAGGGTTTGGGTACGGATCTGAGGTATTCTACTGCGTACCACCCTCAGACCAATGGGCAGACGGAGTGGGTCAATCAGATTGTTGAGGATATGATCCGGTGCTATATTTTAGACCACGGTGGAGCGTGGGATGAGCGTCTGCGACTCATGGAATTTGCTTATAATAACAGTTATCAGGAAAGCTTGCAGATGGCTCCGTTCGAAGCTTTGTATGGGAGTCGCTATAGGACTCCGTTGTTTTGGGCCGAGGCTGGTGAGAGGCCGTTCTTGGGTCCTGATGCGCTGGAGGATATGGAAGTCGCCGTGAAGCTTATTCGGGAGAAGCTTCGTATAGCTCAGGAGAGGTATGAAAATAACGCCAATCGGCGTAGGTCTGCTTTGGAGTTTTTAGTAGGTGATCATGTATACCTCAAGGTTTCTCCAATGGTTGGTGTGAAGAGATTTGGTAAAAATTGGAAATTGGACCCAAGGTATGTGGGCCCGTTCGAGATTTTGGAGCGGATTGGTGTGTCTGCATATAAATTGGATTTGCCAGCGAACTTCCCTGGTGTTCATAATGTTTTTCATGTTAGCCAACTGCGGAAATGTGTGCGCAGTAGTGGGCAACTCTTGGATGTTGTGCCCCAGTGTGCGCAGTAGTGGGCAACCTCTCTTTTGTTGAGGTGCCAGTTCGTATTTTGGATACTCAGGAGCGTGTGCTGCGAAAGAAGTCCATACCGATGGTGAAAGTTCTATGGAAAAATCAGAATTTGGAGAGCGCGACTTGGGAGCTAGAGTCGGCCATGAGGAGGGCGTACCCTCACCTGTTTCACTGATTTGATCGGTATGTTTCCCTGTGTAACTTCTGTTTGTTACTTTTCCTTCTTTAGTAGGAGGGTTGTGCGTAAAGTTTCGGGACGAAACTTTCTTTTAGGGGGAGTGACTGTAACGCCCCGTTTTTTCAGCGATTATTTTTATTCTCGTTTGGCGTTTCGATGACGCGTTTCCGTGGCTTGTGCCATTTGTGGAGTGTGGTTTAGCTCCTTAGAACTGAGTGCCCTATTCTGTAGCCTGTTGGCAAGATCTCCCTAGCAAGCCGAGTCGTTTTGGGTGACCCGGTGTGGCCTCTCGGGGGGATGTTTGTGTTTGGCTTTGTTTGGGTATAACTCGAGTTCTGTTCATCGAAAGTTAATTTCGACTTCGCCGCTGTGTTCGTAGCATGGGTATTTAGCTACGGTGCGAATTTCGTCGAATTCTGAGGTAGTTCGATTTTCGCGTCGTTTAGGTGCTTTATGTAATTTTGTAATTAATTATATTATTATATATATATATATATATATATATAGTATGAAAAGAGCCGCTCATCTTCTCCAAAATTTGAAACCGCCGCCTGTACGAGAGAAAGAAAACTGCCGGACTACCCCTTCCCTTCAGACGCCAATTCCCGGAGCGTTTGTGGACGGAATTCGATTCCGAGAGTGGATTTGGATTGCTCTCGTCGAGACCTTCATTCCTACGGTAAGAAATTCGATTTTCGTGGAGTTTTGGGAGGTTTGGAATTTTCGGTTTTGGAGTTTTCCGCCATTAATGGCCGAGAGTTTGTTTTAGGTGTTGCGGCCGTTTTGATCCGTGCGAAGAGGAGGAAAGCAGTCCAAAGCTTCGCTGTGAATTGAGGCAAGTGGTATTCTTGCCCTTGCCAAGTTTTTTTTTGATTTTACTTGCTGAAATTGAAATCCCGGTTAGCCCAGGTTAGAGGCCTTGTTGTTCTCATTTCTTGCTAACTATAGGGCTTAGTTCTTCCTACTGAAACCCCCCTATTTTGTGATGATTGGAATCCAAATTGTCGGCGTGGAGCCGTTGTTTTCCTTTACTCTGATTGTTGCTCTGGTTCGGGTGTAGCCGAGAGGGAGAGTTAGGAGGGGGTGTGGTTGCTGATTTTCGTTAAGGTATTACTCGAATGATTAGGCATAGTTTGTATAGTAGTGGTGCGCGACGTTGGTAGTTTCCTGCTGCTACTGCAGTTGCATGAGTTGTGTGCGCGTTCCGGTGTCGTTCGGGAAATTCCAAACGGTACAGGTTAGCCGCGCACGGTCGTTAACCGTTAGGGCGCACGACCACTGGTCGTGTGCCTCTGTTCGTGCGCATATAACTTTCAGTTTCCAAAGTTCTGTCTCGGAGATCGCACGAGCGCTGGCAAGCAGTGCGCACGACCACTGATCGTGCGTCACTGATCGTGCGCTGACGCTAAGTTTTCTCAGGTTTTCCAGGTTCGCTTCGCACGATCATCAGCTAATGAGTGCGCACGACCACTGATCGTGCGTCACTGATCGTGCGCTCTGTATATTTTCTTTGCTAGGCGAATTTAGCTGGTTTCGAGTGCGGGAATTTAGATACTCAAGTGACAGGCAACTACTTGAGTTCTGGATCTTCTGCCTTGGTCGTTCGACTATCGTCGAGCTCCGTATTCTTTAGTGGGTTTGTGGGTAGTGGCATTATTTTGGCGGCGAGTGAGGCTAGCTCACTCAACGCAGAAGTTTAGGTAGGCACTGAGTGGGTTTCACTCAACGCATAGTCGTGTTGGTTTATTTCAACACTCTTCCTTTAACTTGTCTTTCGTTTTCGAGTGGATTTCCAGTTGTATTTCTGGGTTTTCCTTGTCGGCCGTTTTCTTTATTTTCCTAAAGGCCGAATCGTGGGTCGTGGTTAGTATTGGTGGTTGTAGCTCTTTATGGGGGTGGAGTTGTGTGATATAGCCAAGGCCACCCATTTTTTTTTCTTGCTCCAGGTACGGGCTGGACATGTCGGGTGGAAGGTCCCTTGTGTTTTCACGTGTTGACCCTCGAGCTTTTGACTTGGACATGGTGGATTGGGGGACTGCGTTTGCCTTCGATCCGGTTCCTCATTGTTTTTTTTGCTACTATCACTTCCCACAGTTTAGGGTGTTAGAAGTTTCTTCTTCGGTAGTTTGCAGCACTTTTGGCTCTTGGCAGCCTAGTAGGCCCTGCAGGATGTGGTTCCTGGGCTGGGTCGTTGCTGTTTCTTTGCACGTTGTGCATTTCTTGTGGTCCTGTTTTGGATAGTTGTGACTCTTTCTACTGCATGTTTTTCTGTTACTTTGTCCTTAGGTTGACTCTTTCATGCAGTTTTTCTTTGTTTAGCTTGCTGAGGTATTCTGTTTTCTTTTGGAATACCCCAGGTTCTGAGCTGTAGCCAGTCTGGTGGCTAGTTGGAGGTGGTGTTGTTGGTGGACTCCCGGACTTTGGAGTTTTGTTTACCTTGTTAGTGAGGTTGTTTTCAGTACTTTCTTACAGACATATATTTGTGCCAGCGGGTTCGTGTCAGGTTGTTGGCGCCCACTGGTAGTTTTTACCTTGTACTAGATATATACTATTGCTGCTACCATTTTTTTTCTGGAGATAGTCTACTTGCTTTGAGAAGGTTTATGCTAGGTTGCTAGGTATTTTTCAAACCATAAATACTATTATAAATGAAGCTCATGATCAGCATGTTTTTTATAAACTTAATCACTATTTTCCAATCACGTACAAAAAAACAAACCATTTTCTTATATATTACATAAATTTAATGTAGAGTCTTGCATAGCATGAGTGGTTCTCTGGGGACCCTGATGCGCTCTTTAAGGTGTCAAATCTAAATAAAGTATTTTTCCGCAGCGTATAAATATAGTTTTCTTTGGTGGACTAGATGATCCACTGAGCCGAGGGATACGGACTCTAATCATAACTGATTTTCTATTCATTAAGCACATGATTTTCTTGCATAAAGATTGTAGTTGGCTTTGCCTGAGTGTCAGCAGTTATCCCCTGCTTGACGTGGCATCATGACGCGTGTTTTCTCTTACTCTGATAATTCTTAATTCGGAGAAAATGCGGGTCGTGACAGAGAAGGGGGTGCCAGTGGTTTTCACCTTCTTCAGGCGAAATGATGACGGTAAAGAGGCGGGGGTACGAGCCAAAACGGGGGCCAGAGCAACCACAGTGGCCTTATTTTATTTATGCACCATCGCAAAACATTTGCGAAAACTCTAACTATGGGACATGGTGATGGTGGAAGAAAGGAAGAGATGAGAGAGGGGGGCACTCTCAATGCTAGGATAAGTTTCGTATATATATAGTACCAGGGGAGGGCCCCACAAAAGATTCTCTCATAAATGAACTTTAATGTCGCGAGCCTCGGTTGAACTTTCTTTTCGAGCTTGAGGCAACCTCAGAAAGAGCGGGGATTGTGTAGAACCTTGGGCTCGCAGGGGGCGGCTCAAGGAAGAGTGCTGAAGTAAGGTCGAGATGGGCAGAGAGACTACAGGGGCAAGTAGGCCCACAGGGTCCACTCGCCGGTTCTTCAAAAGAGGCTAAACATTTTAGGCGAGATGGGAATATCATAACAAGCTAGACGGTTCCCATGGCATGTGCTTGATCTTTGTGGTGAGATGCATCTCGCAAGGAGGGGGACTCGCTAGACGAGCAGATAGGTTCCCCTCGCCCGCTGGTTATGTTCCTACTCGCCTTGGGAGAAAAGATGTTTTTTACTTTATTACCCAAGGGGGATTTTACTCTTTTATTTCAGGTAATGTTTCTCTTTTTCCCTTGGTGGTCAGCGTATAACTTTTCAATATAGCGGAGTTTGGCTGTTGGTAGCCCCAATACAGGGTATTTTGGTAATTTCAGGAGGGTTCAGTTTGGTTATTGGTAGGTCAAACTCAGAGTCCTTTGCTAAGGTTCCTTGAAGAGGAGGTTGATCCCTTTGCTCTTCTTCCTCTAAGGCACCTAGCTCAGCACTGGCTAGGGAGGGGAAGAACTTCTATTTCTTTTGGGTAAGAGGCGGGACCTCCAAGCTGAAGCCCACAGTCTATTTTTAGCTTCCCAGACACACATCAATAAAAGGTTTCGGGAAGAGTAGGTGTGAGTTGCAACTCTAGATCCAAACTCTAGGAGAAGTCGAGTTTCTGGCTTTAATATTGTAGATGGCCCCCTTTGAGGCTTTGTATGGGAGGCATTGTCGAACCCCCTTCTTTTGGACTGAGGTCAGAGAAAGATCGTTCTTGGGTCTAGAAGCTTTGGAAGAAATGAATACTTATGTGAAGCATATTCGAGAGAATCTTCGTATATCTCAGGAGCATTATGAGAAGAACGCAAATCGACGAAGGATTGATCTGGAGTTTTCAGTTGGGGAAATGGTTTTTCTCAAGGTATCTCCGATGTAAGGCTATAAGAGGTTTGGAAGAAACCACAAGTTGGATCCCAGGTATGTGGTACCTTTACAGGTTGTTGAACTCATTAGAGTGTTAGGTTATAGGCTGGATTTGCCTACTAATTTTTCTGGTGTGCACGATGTGTTTCATGTGAGCCGGTTGCAGAAATGTGTGCTCAATGACTGACATGCCCTTGACACAGTGCCCTAGTTGCAGCCTAATCCTTCTTATGTTGAAGTGCCTGTTCATATCCTAGATACTAAGGATTAGGTGTTGCGAAGGAAGACAATAGCCATGGTCATGATTCTTTGGTAAAACCAAGATGTTGAGAGCGTGACCTGGTAGTTGGAGTCATATATGAGATATGATCATCCTCATCCATTCTCCTAGTTTTTTTGTAAGTGTTTCTATTCGATAACCTTTGGTTTTTTTTTTCTGAAATCGATTCGAGTTTGTATCAAGTTTCGACACGAAACTTTCTTTTAGGGGGAGGGGATGTAACACCCCTGATTTTTAGATATTTATTTTAATTTATTTAGTGACGTAATAATGACGTTAGGGTGCTACATTGACGTGTAGTTAACGGGCATCGTTGTTGGAGAGTGATTTTTTCTCATCGAAACTTGAGGTTTTGACTCGGTGGATTTTAGTAGGTTGATGTTGGTTGTAACTTCGGGAAATTTTAACCTGAGTTTGGTTTGTCGAATTTTAATTTCGACTTCGCCATTGGTTTTGTGGCATAGGTATTTAGCCTTGGTGCGAATTTTTTGGAAATCCAATGTGATTTGGGTCTTCGTGTCGTTTGGATGTTTAAGTTAATATTATATATATATATATATATATATATGCTTGTACATTTTAGCGAAACCCTATTCTTTGTCTCTCCCAAGACGTCACACCGAATAGCAGAAGAAAGATAACGACGGACATCACAAGGTCTTCGGTCGTTGACTGTAGGAGTTCCGTTACTCGAAATCATCGTCGGAGGGTAGATTTAGAAAGCTCTCGCCAAGATCTACGTGTGCATGGTAAGTTTTCCCCGTTTCGTGTATTTTTGGCTTTAGGGTTTTTGACCTTGACCACCGTTTGCCCTGAAAAGTTTCAGGAATCGTTGCCTAGGAGTTCTTGCGGCCAATCCTTGGAGCGGAGCGCTCATGAGGCCGGATTTCTGAAGATTTGTGGCAAGTGGTGATTTCTTTCCCCTTGCTAAGTCTCTTGTTCGTATTTCCTTTCTTTCCTCTTGATTTTTCTTCCTTAGAATATAGGGGTAGTGTAGAGTTCAGCCAAAACTTATTCACTGGGTAACGTAGGATTTTTGGCCAAGGATAGTTTGTCAAATATGTAGAAGAAAGCCTGAGATATTTTCGTGGAGTGTCTCAATTTACTGAGTCTGACGACGATTCATCGAGTATTTATGAGAAGCTATGTCTTTTTCGTCGAGTAAAACCTTTGGCATCGAGAGCGTCATGTGATTAGCCTTTGGCCTCATGTGCATCGAGTATTTATGAGAAGTTAAGTATTTTTCGTCGAGTAATACCATTGGTGTCAAGAGCATCGAGTTAATAGCCTTTGGCGTCGAGTGCGTTGAGTATTTATGAGAAGCTAAGCCTTTTTCGTCATGTAATGCCATTGGCATCGAGTGCGTTGAGTGTAGCTATTTTGGCGTCGAGTGAGTAGAGTGTATCTATCTTGGCGTCGAGTTCTTTTAGTGAAATTGGCATTATCATCGAGTGCATTTAGTGAACTCAGCATGGCATTGAGTGAACTCAGTTCGGCATTCAGTGAACTCAGCTAGGCGTTCAGTGAACTCAGCTAGGCGTTCAGTAAACTGAGGTAGGTGTTGAGTGAATTAAAATTTTTTCAGTTAAGTCATGACATTGAGTGAAGTCTTTTTCGTCGAGTTTCGCCTTGAGGTAAGGGAGATTCATCGAATATTATCGATGAATTCGTCATGGACTTAGAAGATTATGTGTCAATTCGTCCAGTATCGAAGAAAGGATAAGCCGATTTATCAAGTTTTCTCGACGAATGGATGTAGTCTTAGGATTTTTCTCGCCAAATGAAGTCAATTCATTGAGTATTGACCTTAGGGTAATTTTTTTCGGGATTTTCCTTCCTCCTTGTCATTGAGGAATCTTGACATTAGACTTGGGTTTAATGGTGTTCTGGATGTATGGTTGTGTCTAGGTTGGCAGTGGATAAAGGACCACCAATTTGATGCCAGTTTGTGACTCATTACACATGGTGGTTGGTGATTTTTCTTTTGGACTGTTGGGTTGTGTTGGACAATGTGGCCACCACCACAGTGCCTTTTTGATATGTTTGGACTGTTGGGTTGTGTCAAACAATATGACAACCACCCTAGTTCCTTTCTTAAAATGTTTGGTCTGATTGTTCGTGTTGGACAATGTGTCACCGACTCAGTACCATTTTTGCCAAGTGTTAATGATTCACGTGTCTAGAGTTGTTCAGTCTATTTCTTCTTCTTACAAATACATATGTTATTATGCTTACTCTTACAGATCTTATTGAATCATGGATTCATTTCGTACTTTGTGCAACTTCTCATACTTACACCTTTCAGAACTCTTCATTTCATATTATATTATGCCTTATTTGCTGTGATTGGATAGCTATTCTTATATTTGGGTTAGTAACCCTTTCTTTTCCTTTTGATTATTGCTACTAATGATCTTTGATCGCCACTTGTATATTCTTGCTGTGTTATTCTTTTCTCTCGAATGCCTTAGGATCGGAGCAGTAGCCGTTCAAGCAGTTAGGGTTGGTAGTTGCTGGTTTTCTGCAACTATTGCAGTTGTTCGTACCTCACTGTTGTGAGGTAGTTTTGTTGTTTTGTTTTTCTTTTAGTTCATACATACATGTCATTTGGTGGGTTAGTGATAGGTTCTTGACGCCCACTGGAGATTTTGTAGATGGTTATGTTACTTCCTAGCTGCTAAGTCACTGTTTAGATGATTTGTTGGTTTTACTTGCTCTCTGGGAAAGTTTTATGTTAGGAATGCATATAGTTATTTTCAATTTAATAAGTATAATTATATTTATCTCATACTCATGGCATCCTTTTAACTCAAAATAACACTATATTTTAATGAATGTAAAAGCTCTTTTCATACTTATACCAAATCTAGAATTATGCAAATCATGAGTTGTCCTTCTGGATGCTCTGCTCATGTAGGATAATAATTGAACAAAGTAAAGTATTTTCCGCAGCGTATATATATATATATATATATATATATATATATATATATATATATATATATATATATATATATATATATATATATATATTCGTGAACTAGTTGATCCACTTAGCCGAGGGATACGGTCGTCAAAGCCTAAATAAAAATATGTTTTCTTCTTGATAAACTCGAGAATTCTTTGAAAAGTGTTAGGAGTAGGTTCTTGTCTGAGCGTCTGTAGTTATCCCCTGCACGGCGTGTCATCACAGCACGTGTTTTCTCTTTCTCTAATATAATGATTTATTTTGAGAAAATACTGGTTCTGACAATGATAGTATGTATGGTCACTGGAAGAATGGAAATTCTTCCTGTATGAGCTTTAATGCTACTTCCAATGGAAGATGAAAGAGTATGGGATTAAGTTCACTGTAGGCTGAAATCCAAATTGCCCACCATAGACATTTGCATTTGGTGCCCCTAAAACCACTCTTAAGAGTAAGGCAGTGGCCACCCCCAAACTTTCTTATGCAAAGAGTAAGGATGTGAGCAAGACTACATGAAAGCCACACTTATTCATTTCTGATTTTATCAACACCATGTCAGCTGCAAATAAGATATATGGGTGTGTAAATATGAATAAACTAAGTGAACCTAAAGGAAGACCTACCTTCAGTCAAATTCATGCTGAATGAAATAGGAAGAAGGTTGTTGCTCTCCCTTCTGAATAGATAAAGACTGATGGCTTATAAACAACAAAGGCTATTCAAAAGAGGAGATACAATATCCATGAGTGTTGGTGTTGTGGCAAGGTGGGTAACTATGTCATAGATTGTTTGTATAACCCAAGTTTGCCAAAGGGAAGGATGAGTCTTCCTATCAGGGCTACTACTAGAAGATATAATCTTTTTAATAATAACATGAACCAAGGACCCAAACACTTTTGGGTTCCTAAGGTAAATTAACCTTGTGATTGTAGGTGATGATGCATATTTTAGCTTAATTTATTAGGGTAAAAATATATTATTTTCGTTTTAAATCTCTTCCTTTTTGTAATTTTATGTTTCTTTTTATGTAAATACTATAACTAATGTTAATTTTCTATTTTTGCAGGTTTCCAAAAGTTTTCAGCCACAAGTCCTCTGACACGCCCCCCTGACACACCCTCCATGGGCGTGTAGCCTGATCCCGAGTTTGAAAGTCTCCATAAGGAATTTCCCGCCAAAATCCCGTGTCACGCCCCCCTGACGCAACCTCCCCGGGCATGTCCCCGGGCATGACACGGGGTGTGTCACCCTCATCTCGAAGGCTGCCGCCTCATTCAATGCTTTCTCCGCTACAACAAGCAAAAAATACTATCACGCCCCCATGACACGCCATCCATGGGCGTGTTAAAGAGCATGACCCGCCTTTTTCTGACGTTTGATGGATTTCCGACCGCTGATTTTGACATGACACGCCTGTCATGCCCCCCTGTCATAGGCATGACCAAGGGCATGACCACCATCGTACCGAAGCAGTCATCATTCCCTCCAGAATTTAGCTCCCAAGGTCAACTCCGTACCTGTCACGCCCACTGACACGCCCTCCTCAGGCGTGACCTAGGGCGTGACCAACCCGTGGGAAAACTCTATAAATACTATGTCATTCCCTTCTATTTCAGGAAGTTTTTAGTGGAGAGGGGGAGGTGCTGCCCCATTGTTTACTTATTTCTCTCTCTCTCCTCTCTCTCTCTCTCTCTTATTTTGTAATTTTCCTTAATCGAGCTTAGTGTTTTGCTTTTGTATTAGCTCTTGTATTTCTTTTAGTAGCTTATTGTAGGGCTATAATAGGATTTCAATTTCCATGCAAGTGTAATTTTCATTTCATAGTTGTGTAGCACTCTTTATTCTTAATATAAGTGCTCCTTTTGTTTACTTGTTTTCTTAATGCTTTACTACTCATCCCCCCTCCTCCACTCCATGATTAACTAATCCTACTTGTACTTGATCTTGATGATCCAAGGTTCATGCGATTAAGTTATGATGCTTTAATTTACCTTTTCTTTTTAGGCTTTAGGCCTTGAATTACTCTTGATTTTTCATGGGTTAGAGGTATATTATCGATATATACTCTCCACCTTTGCTATCATTCTGGGCTAGCCGAGAGGCCGATAGAATGAAGTGAGCATTCAAGATTAAAGGGAGTTGTACGCACCCCTCGAGAGAGGAAGACGTCCAAATCTCCCGGATTGGAGTAAAATCCAATAGAGGGGTTCACCGCGTAAAGCGAGCTTTAGGCCTTTGATTTAGACGAGAGTCGGTTGGACCTTCCTAAACTCAGTTGGGCACGACTTTGAGAGAAGCGTGTTCAATCTTTAGGAACCTCCACGGTTAAGGACCTTTACCCTATTAAGCTTAGGTTTATTTATCGCCTTTTTAATCGACTCTTGCTGAGATGATTCTTGATCGAGTGCGCCCTTTTATCTCTAGCTTTAAATCTTATTATTTCTGGAAGTAATTAGTTTTCTTTTTTAACTTAATAATTTAATTTTAGTTTTTAGTTGAGTAATTAATATGAATATCAGTTGATAAAATAATAGCAATCTCCCTTGAGTAGAAGTAGTCATTACACCCCAGGGAAATACGACCTTGATACTAATCTTTAGTATACTATACTATAATCAATAAGGTACGCTTGCCTTTATCGGATATAGAATCAGAAAATATTCTCAACCACCACATCCATCTTCTATTCATCTTAACCCTCTCCACATTGTTGCAAACTTCTATATCAAGTTTTTGGCGCCATTGCCGGGGAATGTTTTGATATTTTGAAAAAAAGGATAGCTATTAATTTTATCGTTTTGTTTTGTTTTTATCTCTCTCTCTCGCCCCTCCTTCGCGGTATATTTACTTTTTTTTATATGATTAGTCTTTGTTTTAATTATGGAGAGTTCGGTCACTCTCGCGCAGAGTGTTGGGTAAGGTATCCTTCATCCTCCCATGATTTTATCCCTTCTGGATCGAATAAATTTGGCAAAATTGATCCGTCCATGAATTGTTTTTCATGGGGTTACGATGGTTTTCAAACGCCTTCCTACCCTTCTCCTCCGAATTTTTCTTATTTTAATTTTTTTGGACATTTCTTGAAAGGACATTTTGATCCTAGCCCTACTTTGTACTACTCAGGGTGGCAACACCCTGATCATTCTTGATGCCAAGGTGATCATTAACCCATTCCATCTCAAGATTTCTCCGTTTATCTCCGCAAGTTTGCGTGCCTCCTGTTTCTTATTCTAGCGAAAATGAAGTCATTTTTGATGGTGTAGCATTTGATGCACGCACCAATGCTCACTTCAAAGTGATTTTTGACGCTTTGGCTGCTGAGGCTGCATTGTTTTCTTCCCCTCCTCCTCCTATTTATCTTTCGAATGATGAATCTTCAGATATTCCGCAGTGCCTTCAATCACTTGTGGAAGGAGATTATTCAGAAATTCCATTGTGCCTTCAACCTCTCGAGGAGGAAACTTCCCCCGATATCCCGATTTTTTTAAAGTTTCCGAGGAAGACGAACTTTCTTGTATTCGATCTTCCAAGGAGATTGAATTTTTGGATATCCTGGTTTGCTCCCAATCTACCGAATTGATTGATTTAAAGTGGAGCATCTTTCTATTCAACCATTTTCTTGTAATCAACCGCCACCAACTTCTTCTTTTTCTTCTCTCCCCCCTCCTTGCAAAAATTCCGTTTTCTTTTCTTCTTTTATTTTTCTTCTAGTTTATTTTCTTGTTCTTCTTCCCCTTCTAATTGTTTAGTTTCTTTTTCTACTTTTTTTTCTTTTTCTAAACCTTTTTGTTTTATTTAAAAAATAAAAATTTACAAAAAAATATTTTTATTTTTTTAAAAAATGTTTTGGCACTTCGCGCCGAAACGCATATTGCGCGAGCTGCCATTACATTTCTCTTTTTATTTTCCATTTAGCTAACCAAGAACGTCGAGCTCAATGACGTTTTAAACAAAGAGCGCTCTTGGGAGGCACCCCTTGCTTATCTTTTTCTTTTTTATTTTTTAATTTTGTTTTGTGCAGGAATAAGCTCTCGTGTGTTTGTGCCGCTTCTCGCCTCTCAACTTGGTCTCAAGCCGATCTGTAGCTCAAGTTTGGGGGGATGAATTTTTCAACGTCTGGGCATTAAACGCTAGGGAAGCATCTTTTCCCTCTCTTTGCATTTCTTTTTCTTCTTTTCTCTCTCTTCTCACTCTCTTTATACTTAACTTTCAACATTGGGGACAATGTTTAACTTTAAGTATGGGGGAGTGTTCCCTTAATATTTTACTTTAGAAAAAAAAGTAATTATAAAAATTTTTGAAAAAAAAAATTTGTATATAATATATATTTTTGAAATATTCAAAAAATATATATAAAATTTTTTGAAAAAATCCCAAATTAAATTGAGTTAATTTTTGCCAAATCAATTAGTACCCCGCTACTTTTCATTTTATTGTTTTTTCTAAGCTCATGTCTACTTGCTTAGTTAGAATAAATTAGATTAATTTTCTGTTTAAACATGTTAAGCAAGTAGTATGTTGACTCATGCAGTGTTCCTATTTAGGGTAGTATACTATTTTTGAAAAATTTCTTAAATTTTTCTTCACTTTTCCATAGCCTTTCTTTTATTTCTTTTACTTTTATAAAACCTATCATCCTTTATTTTTCCTTATTAAAATCTTTTTAAACGTTAATTAGTATTAAGTGTAGTAGACACAAACCGGTCTAGACGCTTATTATCATTATTTTCATGAAAGCAAATTCTCTTTTTTTATTTTTTGTGCTTATCCTCTTTTAAATTTCAAAGCTTTACTTTGAGTAGATTTAGGAAGCATGAAAATTATTTAGGCATTTCTTTTGAAACGGTTGAGCCTTTGTACCCCGCCAAAAAATAATCATTGTTAGCCATTTTTGTGTCTTTTCCTTTCCTTTTTGTAGCCCCACTTTTTATTTTCACCACGGCCAAATAGCTTACCTATATGCACACTTTAAAATTATTTTTGAGCTTTAATTGCTAATGTGCATCTTTTTGAAAAAAAATTAGTGGAAAATCTTTGTATTATCTTTTGCTACCAAAGTGGAAATTTTTAAATATGAAAAAAGAGAAAAAAAATGAAAAATGAGAAAAATATTTGATGAGAAAAGAAAAAGAAGAGAAAAAGAAATGTGTATTTATTTTTGCTAGCTTTATTTTGGCAAAGCTCATTTTCTTTTTAGTTTTAAGTGTGCAAATACCCCCTCGTGTTTCTGTTTTTGAATACCGCACCCTTAAAACCTAAGCCTAACTTTACGTCTAATTAAATCCCCAGTGATTCATGCTTCCTACGTTTACTTTTTAGTATAGTAGCGAGAAACTAGATTGAGTAAGTGTTTTTGATAGAAATATTAAACTTTGTCTTGATTGACTATGGTTTTAATTTTTCTCTTAGACCTTAGTAGTTACTCAATGCGCTTTTTACTCATTGCTTTATTAATTTTTAATTCTGTAAAAATTTGGGTTGATTTGTTTTTATATTTAGTAAAATTTATAAAATTTTGTGCTAAGTTAGAGTAGGAATTTTCTGTTCTTTTTCAAAATTTCTCTACCTCTAAATTCCCGTCCTACTCATTTATAGAATTTTTAAACTTTTCAATTAATCCTCTTTATTTTCTCTAACTCGTAGTCTTTGCTTGAGGACAAGCAAAATAATAAGTATGGGGGAAATTGATGATGCATATTTTAGCTTAATTTATTAGGGTAAATATATATTATTTTCGTTTTAAATCTCTTCCTTTTTGTAATTTTATGTTTCTTTTTATGTAAATATTATAACTAATGTTTATTTTCTGTTTTGCAGGTTTCCACAAGTTTTCAGCAACAAGTCCTCTAACATGCCCCCCTGACACGCCCTCCCTAGGCGTGTCATAAGGCGTGTAGTCTGATCCCGAGGTTGAAAGCCGCCAGAAGGAATTTCCCGCGAAAATCCGTGTCACGCCCCCTAACATGCCCTCCCCGGGCATGTCCCCGGGCGTGAAACAGGGCGTGTCACCCTCATCCCGAAGCCTGCTGCCGCATTCAATGCTTTCTCCACAACAGCAAGCAAACAGTACTGTCACGCCCCCATGACACGCCCTCCATGGGCATGTCAAAGGGCATGACCCGCCTTTTTCCGATGTCTGATGGATTTCCGACCACTGATTTTTACATGACGCGCCATTCACGCGCCCCTGTCACAGGCGTGACCTAAGGCGTGACCACCATCGTACCGAAGCAATCATAATTCATGCCAGAATTCAGCTCCCGAGGTCAACTCCGTACCTGTCACACCCACTGACACGCCCTACCCGAGAGTGACCTAGGGCGTGACCAACCCGTGGGAAACTCTAAAAATATCAGGCCATTCCCTTCTATTTCAGGAAGTTTTTGGTGGATGTGCTGCCCCATTGTTTACTTATTTCTCTCTCTCTCCCTCTCTCTCTCTTATTTTGTAATTTTTCCTTAATCTAGCTTAGTGTTTTGCTTTTGTATTAGCTCTTGTATTTCTTTTAGTAGCTTATTGTAGGGCTAGAATAGGATTTTAATTTCCATGCAAGTGTAATTTTCATTTCATAGTTGTGTAGCACTCTTTATTCTTAATATAAGTGCTCCTTTTATTTACTTGTGTTCTTAATGCTTTACTACTAATCCCCCTCTTCCACTCCATGATTAACTAATCCTCCTTGTACTTGATCTTGATGATCCAAGGTTCATGTGATTAAGTTATGATGCTTTAATTTACCTTTTCTTTTTAGGTTTTAGGCCTTGAATTACTCTTGATTTTTCATGGGCTAGAGGTATATTATCGATATATACTCTCCACCTTTGCTATCATTCTGGGCTAGCCGAGAGGCCGATAGAATGAAGTGAGCATTCAAGAGTAAAGGGAGTTGTACGCACCCCTCGAGAGAGGCAGACGTCCAAATCTCCTGGATTGGAGTAAAATCCAATAGAGGGGTTCACCGCGTAAAGCAAGCTTTAGGCCTCCGATTTAGATGAGAGTCTGTCGGACCTTCCTAAACTCAGTTGGGCACGACTTCGAGAGAAGCGTGTTCAAGCTTTAGGAACCTCAATGGTCAAGGACCTTTGCCATATTAAGCTTAGGTTTATTTATTGCCTTTTTAATCGACCCTTGTTGAGGTGATTCTTGATCGAGTGCGCCCTTTTATCTCTAGCTTTAAATCTTTTTATTTCTATAAATAATTAGTTTTCTTTTTTATCTTAGTAATTTAATTTCAGTTTTTAGTTTAGTAATTAATAGAAATTTTAGTTGATAAAATAATAGTAATCTCCTTTGAGTAGAAGTAGTCATACGCCCCAGGGAAATACGACCTTGATACTAATCTTTAGTATCCTATACTGCAATCGATAAGGTACGCTTTCCTTTATCAGATATAGAATCGAAAAATATTCTCAACCACCACATCCATCTTCTCTTCTCTTCTCACCCTCTTTCCGTTGTTTCGATTCTCTGTATCAGTAGGTAGTTCCAAGTACCCATCAGATGCCAATTTTGTACTTGAACAGTGGTTGTTCCAGACATATGACTGGAATAAGGAGCCATCCAAAGGATTATACTCCAGTGAGGAATGGACCTAAAGTCATCTTCAGAGGATCGTACAGAGGAGTTACCTAGGGCTCTGGAATGATTACCAATGACATAGTCTCCATTACAAAAGTATCTTATATGGAAGGATTGTAACACAATCTAATTAGCATAAGCCAACTCTGTGATATTGTCTATGTCATTGTTATCCATGCTGATAAGTGTATGATCAAAAGGTCAAGTGTCTAAGAGTCATTTTGACAACCACTAGGAGTAAAAGTATTTATTGTTTAAATTTTATATGTGTATATTCAGACTCTCGAGTGTGCCTTGTTGCAAATGAGAAAGAATCTTATTGTGTGCAATAGCACAAGAGGCTTGCTCACTTAATTGTAAGGCAATGAGGAAGCTCTTCTGTGAAGTGATTGTCAGAAATGGACCCAATCTGAAATGCACCAAAGAGAGCATTTGCTCTGCATACCAAAAGGGCCTCCTTTAAGAGCATTGGGGCCAAAGATTCTAAAAAGTGTCTTTATATCTTGCCAATGAAATTACTTGGTCCTATACCAGTCCATAGTCTAGGTAGGAAAGTCCACACTCTTGTGATGGTTGATGACTTTTCTAGATTTGCATGGGTATTCTTTTTTAAGAAAAGTCTGAAACCCTTGATAGCTTTGAAACCTTTGTTAGGAAAATTCAGAATGAAAATGAATGTTCTGTGGTCAAAATCAAAGTGACTATTGCACAGAATTTTAATCTGAATGGCATGACAAAGTTCTTTGAAGAGAAAAGCATATTTCAAGAGTTTTTTTCTCCTAAACACCCCAGCAAAATGGGATAGCTGAGAGGAAAAATAGGTCTATCATAATGGCTGGTAGGAAATTGCTCAGTGACACTTCACTCCAAGAATTTTTCTGTGTTGAGGTTGTGAACACTGCTTATCATGTACTGAATAGAGCCACTATCAACAAGTACCATAAGAAGAATCTGATAAGCATAAATCTGAAGGCATGATAAAGTTTGTTGCCAAGTCTAATAAGGGAATTTTTGTTAGGTAGAACAACCACAACAAAGCCTATATAGTCTACAACTTGAAGAATCAAGATGTAGAAGAGTATGGTAATTTAATATTTGATGTGTCATATATAACTCAGAGTGAGCTGCCAAGCTCCTCTAGATTTGTAGGTACAGAATTTAAGTTTGACAAGAAAAGCATCTATGAAAGACATCCTGTTAAACAAGCAGAGGATGAGGGTGTGGTCATTCCAAAACAAGGTCTAGGTGAATTGGACATAGATGAAGATCACCATATTCCAGAAATTGAGGTTCAAGATGTTATAGAAGGAATGCAAACTGTAGTTAGACATCTGATATATCATCTCAGAAACTTGATCATTGAAGATGCAAGCCAAGATATTATAACAAGGAGCATAATCCTTAATGTAGCAATATATTCAAGCTTTCTATCTCAAGTTGAACTGAAGAAGTTTGAAGATGCCAACAAAGATCAATTTTGGATTGTATCTATGCAAGAAGAACTAAACCAGTTCAAGAGATGTAATGTATAGAAGCTGGTTCCAAAACCTAATGGACATAACATCATTAGAACTAAATGGATTTATAGAAACAAGAATGATGAGAATGGTGTTATATTCAAAAACAAAGCTAGACTGGTTGCTAAGGGATACATGCAAGAGTAAGGTGTTGATTTTGATCAAACTTTTACACCAGTTGCTAGATTAGAGGCCATAAGACTATCCCTTGCATATACTACATACAAAGGATTTGAGTTCTACTAAATGGATGTTAAGTCAGCTTTCCTGAATGGTGACCTAGAAGAGGAGGTATATGTTGAGCAACCATCAGGTTATAGAGAAGAGAGGAAAAATACATCTAACACCTGTCAGTTTCTAGGGAGAAGACTAGTTTCATGGAGCAGTAGGAAACTGGCGAGTGAAGCCATCTTCACTACAGATTCAGAATAAATTTCAGGTGGGAGTTGATGTGCACAACTACTATGGATTCAGCATCAACTCCAGCATTATAATCTCCAGCTAAGTAAAAATCCCATGTATTGTGTTTCATCTAGTGCTATTTCAATTGCTAAGAATCCTGTCTCTCATAGTTGGACCAAGCACATTGAGATTAAATATCATTTCATTAAAGATCATGTTGAGAAGGAAGATATCAGTCTTGAGTTTATCCCCACAGATAAATAAGTGGTTTATTTCTTCACTAAGCCTTTAGATGATGTTAAGTTCAACACCTTCAAATTTCAGTTGGGTATTTTGAACTTGAAGTAGCATCATTATGTTTACATGCATATGTGAATTTGGAGGATTAATCTTTTGCAGATAATAAAGAAAGAAATAGACTAACTATCCAGACGTCAAGACAATTTAGACAACTCATAGTGTCGAGTACATCGAGTGTACTCAACGCATTCAATCTGGCAGATCAGATTATGGCTACTTTTAAGGATTAATATAAGTCATTGATCAAATCGTGTAAATCATGACAGGTATGCGCCTCTCCACATTCTCAAATATGGGTAACTATAAATAGAAATGTGTACCTAGGTTTATAGACATAGTTCCTTGCCCTATTCAACTCACTGCATCCCTGCCAGAGTTTTCTCGAGCAAAGTTCTTCAACTCTCCAGAAGCTCAAAGATTCAATGGCACCCAAAGTTTAGATTTCCTGTTCGAGGGCTCTGAACTCATTAGGAATGGATTTAAGGATGCTCCTGAGGAAGTACAATTGGTTCTTCATCTGTTGAATGTCATCGACCTAGAATTTGTTCTGTCTGAACTAAGTTCTATTTCAAAAAGAGAAGTGTTTGAACTGTACACAAATAACAAAGTGGGCTTATCTTCCAATAAGATTAAGACTTCTATCAGTGGAAATAGAATTAAGATTTCCTCAAGGAGGTTGAGAAAGGCTCTGAAACTGACTAAGCTTGGGCCATCAGATGTAGAGGATGAACTGTTTGTTAAGGATGTTAAGTAAGCCCTTATATGGTTTGTCTTGCCAAAGCACACAACAAGTTCTATCATGAGATAAAATATGAACCTAAAAGGGAATTTCTTGGTAGATGTATTAGGCGAGGCCTTAATCTACAAGACTGGTTCACATGACAAGATTTCAAGGAAGATGTTCGAGATGATGACAAGAGTAATTCTGTCAAAGAAGTCTGATTGGGGAAAGATTCTTTTTGAAAAGATAGTAGAATGTATTCCAGAACCCAACATGGGTAGAATACTCTCCCAAATCTTGCTAAGCTTAGCTTTAGTGATTTAACGTACCAATTTGTGGTAGACACATCGTACGTGTTTTGAGTCAGGAAAGTTGACTCAGACTCAGGGTGCACTGGTAACAGGCGTCGAGTGATACTTAACGCACGAGAAGAAATGGACTTAGGATTATCTTGGTTGCAGTAGGCGTCGAGTGCATTGAGTGGTCTCAATGCCACTCGATGAGGCGTTGAGTGATAATCAACACACCAAAAGAAATGGATTTAGAATATTTCTGCATTCTAAAAGCATCAAGTGCATTGAGTGGTCTCAACACCATTCAACAAAGAGTTGAGTGGTACTCAATGCAGAAGAGGAAATTTACATAGAATAATTCTTGACTCGGGAAGAGTCGAGTGCGTTTAGTGGTCTCAACGCCATTCGACGAGGAATTTACTGATACTCAATGCACAAGGAGAAAATGGACTTAGAATTATTTTGGATTCTGGAAGCGTCGAGTGAGTTTAGTGATCTCAATGCCATTCGACGAATCGTCGCGTAATACTCGACGAATGGAATTTTTACTTAGAATGATTCTGATTCTTTAGGCGTCGAGTGATCTCGATGCCATTCGATGAAGAGTCGAGTGCATTGAGTAAACTCGACGCCATTCGACAAAGGGTCGAGTGCGTTGAGTAAACTCAACGCTATTCGATGATTCGTCGAGTGTGTATAGGAATACACGATGATTTTAACTTGCAATGATTCAACATTCTCTAGGTGTTGAGTGGTATCGACGCCATTCGACAAAGCATCGACTGCGTTGAGTAAACTCAACACCATTCGATGAATCGTCGAGTGTGTTGAGTAAACTCAACGCCATTAACCGAAGCGTCGAGTGATCTCGACAATTTTGACTTAGAACATTTTCGACACAAATTGTGTTTACTGTTTTATATATATAGACTGAACCGGGTTTTTTGGAATAGGCATTGATGGCTCCTTTGGACCGGTCTTTTAAATAAGACCTATTTAAAGTAATAATGGGAAGTCTAATGTTAGGGTGACACGTGTAATGCCCCGAAACTTAAAAGCAAAATTGGGCGGTGTTCGAACCAAGTTTGGCCCTTGGTAGGGTGAACACGGTGTGTGACACGGAGCGTGTCACATGGCCATGTCGTGCTCGGGCGGTCGACTGGAGGTTAACGAGCGTCGAGTGCTCGAACACGGCCTATGACATGGGCGTGTAACAGGGAGTGTCAGGCACACGACATGTGACACGACCGTGTACTCTTCAGGAGAGTTTTTCCTGTGTTGACTAGAGGACATGGCCCCGAACACAGGCGTGTACTGGTTGATACGGGCGTGTCGCGTATGACACAGGCGTGTCGCCACCCGTGTCAACCAAGCGACGTGTCGGTTGGCGTGGCGGTTATGCATGACACGCCCCTGGTCACGGGCGTGTCGAGGACCCGACACAGGCGTGTCAGGGTTGGGACACGGGTGTTTCCTAACCCGTGTCCTTTTCTGTGCTCGATATTTGTGGCTGGATCGAGGCACACAGCCTGGGATACGGCCGTATGCAAAGACGTGTTGGGCTCAGATTTATGAAAAATTTGGCTAATCTGAGCCGTCCATTTTCGTTTAGTGTGATATGACGGCCCTAGTGTAACATCCCATTTCCAACTAGACCCATAGAAGTGGTTTTGTCATAACAGAACCCTAAGAAAACCAAGAATTGAAGTCTATCGGCCAAGATTTCGAGTCATGAGTTGGTCACGCCCGTGACCGACCCATCACGCCCATGACCTAGGGTGTGACCCCTTCGACGATCGTCGACCTCAGAAAGACAATCGGCGAGCCCGTAAATTTCAACATGGGTCTGGCACGCCCGTGACCTATCCGTCACACCCATGACCTTGGAATTGCTTTGAGTGAGCTTAGCTCACTCAATGCCGTAGTCTTGATGGCGTTGAGTGAGCTTAGCTCACTCAAAACCATAAGCTAGACGGCGTTGTGTGCATAGACTGCACTCAACGCCATCTTAAGTAGGTTGGATGGCGTTGAGTGAGCTCACTCAATGCCATAAGCTAGACACCGTTGAGTGTACAGACTGCACTCAACGCCATCTTAAGTAGGCTGGATGGCGTTGAGTGAGCAGAGCTCACTCAATGCCATAAGTTAGATGATGTTGAGTGCACAGACTGCACTCAATGCCACCTTGAGGAGGCTTGATGGCATTGAGTGAGCAGAGCTCACTCAATGCCATAATATGGATGGCGTTGAGTGAGCTGAGCTCACTCAACGCCATAGTCTAGAAGGGCTGCATTTTGGATGATGTTGAGTGAGCAGAGCTCACTCAACGCCGTATCCTGGATGGTGTTGAGTGAGTAGACCTCACTCAATACCGCAGCATGGATGGCGTTGAGTGAGCAGAGCTCACTCAACACCATAGCTTGGATGGAATTGAGTGAGCTGAGCTCACTCAACGCCATTTTACTTAGACTTTTTTGGTGTTTTTAGCTTGGCTGATGGTCAGCTGAACCGGGCCGATCTGGATAGTGGGCCCGAATGCATTATTAGGCTGTTTCTCTTAATAAGACGTTATTAAGTCTTATTTTTTTAAAAAAAGTGTTGACCGGTCAATGCCACGTGGATGTCGGTTTTGAAAACAAGGAGGAGCCACGGCCATGGCCGGAAACCGGCGATCACCGCCATAAATGGCACTTGATGTCGTGGCCCCTTCCCCTCCTCTTTAAATGGCTGGATTCAAGTCATCATGGGGAGAGGAGAAGTTTCCAGCCTCCCTCCAGCTATTTCGGGCCGTTTCATCTCCCCTCCACCATGGCTGAAGCATGCTCTTAAGGAAGCATTAATGGCCGGACAGCCTATACCCGCCCGCTCCCTATTTCTTCACTTTAAAAAGGTTCCCTAGACTCAGAGATGAAGTTTCCACCCTGACCCGACGGATTGGAGCTTGTACTGTGCTGTAGAAGAATTTCGGCGATGCCACCACCACGCCAATGGCATCCCGACGATCTGCACGCCTCCAGCCCGCGAACAAGGTCCTCTCCTCCTCTCTTTCTACGGGTAGATCTTAGAACTCTTTAGGATTGTTAATCGAGCTCAATGGAGCTCGATCGAGAAGGGCTCCTCTTCAAGGATTTTCCCGCAATAAATTCTAGCTTTCGGGTTTCGCCTGATTCTGCCTCTCCGGTAGCCGCGCTGCCGCCCGGCGATGGCCACCACCTCAACGGAGGTGGTGGTGGCAGTGACCGGCCAGGGAGGAGGCTGGATGGCCGGCGGCAGTGTCTGGAATGCGCTCCAGGCACAGCCAATCATGGCCCTAGGCTGGAGGAAGAAGACGACCCAGCACTGTTGGATCTGCTTCAAGATCTGTGCTGGATAATTATTCTCTTTCTTTTAAAAATGATTTTCTGTACTGAAATAACAGTCACTTAGAAAAATAAAGGAAAAATACTTAGAGGCTCTATATGAGAAAATGGTCAATATATAATTTGTACCTCTATTGGTCTACTTTATTTTAAAATTGATTTAAGTCAATTTGGTCAACTTGTTTGACCTGGGCACCTCTTTTTGTGGGATCTATACCTAGAGCTAAGTAGAGATTTAAATGTGTGCCCACTCTTCATCCCTTGTCCAAAGGATCTGAAATTTGGGCAGGGATTCTAACCCAGCTATACCTAGGGCCTATCCAAAAATGGGAATTTTTGGAGAATGTGTTTCTATAGTTTTTAGAAATAATTTAAAAATCTTAGGGTAAATTAATTAGATGGCTTATTGACTTCCAAACCCTCCCAAATTTTGGTGAGTGGTCCCTGGTTCTTCATAAGGATCTGTATAATTTCTCATCTCATTTGGAGATGTTTTAGATTAGAAATGCACAAACCTAAGCTTTGCACTATTAAGCGATTTTTAGGTCAAGAGTGTACTTTGTGATTTGAGTGGTCATATCACCTCAACAGGGGCTGAGATTTTGACCACTGACTAGGCATGATTCCTATCACCCTCTACTGGATTTTGGAGGTGGATCGAGGCAAAATTTCCCTAGGACCCAAGGCCAAACCCTAAGGATGGTCTTTTGAGGGTTGTGAAGGGCATGTGGTCAAATGCCCTTGTATGAGCTTGAAATTTGGTATAGTGGATGCTAGGGTATCCCAAGTCCTCCGGTATTTGTTTTGTAATTTATGGGATATCACTTAAAGTCCTTATCATATAATTCATAAATTTTCTCCAATATGCTTTTATCTATAATGATCTTTGTGGTTACTTGGTCTCCATGAAATTTTGGCAGAGAGTGTTTTAGCCTAATATAATTACACTGGAATTTTATTATAATTTTTTGAGGTTTATTTTTAGTACTTTCTTTACAGACTTTTAGTAATGCAATTCTATTCAAAAATTGATTCAGAGATTATATATTGTTGGAACATTATGTAACTTATCAGTAGAGTTATGAGGTCAACACATTGATGTATAAATTAATTCATAATTTTTAGATGAATATTTGCAGAGGTTGCTTTGTTAAGTTAAGAAAGAGGGTTATATTTCTAAATTAGATTTTGAGGTTAATACTCACTGAAAAATTTGGAAACCTTGTCAGTATTACTTTTAAGGCATGTCAACTATACTTGAATTTTCTTGGAATTTTTGGAAGCTTATTTATAGTATTTACTTCTCTAAGTGGTTAATTGGTGAATATGTTCACAATTAAGGATCAAAGGTTTAAATATGGTAAAACTTCTGAGGCATTTGAATTTACTGTTAAATTACTGCCTAGTATTTATCATACGTTTGTGGGGCTTTAATCATACCTAAAAATGGGGTCTTACAAGTGGTATTAGAGGAGGCCTCGATCGAAAGAGAAGTAGTCCACAAACCTTGGGCCACCCTCGTGCGAGCTTAGTTTGCGGACAAACTAGCAGCGAAAGTAGTGGTGTGCCCATAAGGGAAATCACATGTGAAAGTCCATCCTACCCCTTTCTTATATTCTGTTCATACGTTATCTAACAAATGGAATTTTTCCTTGTAGCCTGCGACGAACCCTACACCACAGCAGGGGACACCTCAGGCTCCGAATGTGGTCCCGCCTCCACCGGCTCCAGCTCCGTTCAAGCAGATGGAGATGGGGCAAACATTGATGGACATTCTGGAGGCCTTCAGAGCTCAGCAAGCCACGACTCCAAAACCAAACCCCAGGGGCCAACTGGATGAGCATCTTCCGGGGACTTTCCCCTCCATCCTACCTGGGGACGGAATCAGCAGTACGCACTGAGGAGTGGTTAGATACCATTTATGAGATGCTTGCAGGGATCCGATGCCCCACTGAGGAGGCAGTTGCTTTGGCAGTCTCCTACCTTGAGTCACATGGAAAGAGGTGGTGGAAGTCAAGGCTGGACACCACCTTTGCGGGTATGGATTGCGCAGATATTTCTTAGGAGGAGTTCAGAGCAGTTCTCCTGGGACATTTTGTACCTTAGTCGGCAAGGGACGAGCTGAAAGATAGGTTCCTGCGGTTGAGGCAGGGGAACAGGACAGTGCTGGAGTATTATTAGGAGTTTACTCACCTGGCCCGCTATGCAGACGCTTACCAGTTAGACGACGCTGGCTATGCCAGGAGGTTTTATAAGGGGCTGCAAGATGACATGAGATAGGCCCTCCTCTTCGTCTCAGAGGGGAGTTTGGCCAGGATTTTGGAAATGGCTAAAAAGAGAGAAGCGGATAAGCTTATAGTTAAGAGCCGAAAGAGACCGGCTGATGATACAATGATTGGAGGTCGTAGAGACCGTCCTCGAGGTAAGGTTATTGGGGAGAAAAGGAACGGGGATCAACCTTGCCAGGAGATTGGGCAGGAGTAGAGGAGTCAGGGGGTATTGGCTCCCCAACCTTTACAAATGCTGGAGATGCCAAGGACAGCAAGGCAGGCACCGATATGCTTTCAGTGTATTTACTTACTTCTCTCTCTTTGTGATCGAAAACAGCCAACAGAGTTGGCGTTTTATAGTGGCGGCCTCCCCGAGTGTTGGTGCCACCGTAAAGCGGCAATTCTGGTCATAAGACCCCGATGGTTGAAAAAGAAAAAAATTGGGTCTTACCTGACGGCCCTGGTGTGTTCCTCTTGGGTTAAGTTTGGAAATGGGGATTAACTCCTCATTTTCATCCTTAACACTCTCTTTCTAAGGAGTTAGAGAGAGAGGAAGAGGGAGAGGAGGAATCCGACCGCCGGTGGAGAATCGGAGCACCATTTTGAGATCCGAGACCGGATCTGCGGAGGGAATTCCATTACGAAGACTTTCATCCGAGTAGTTTCTCATGGCTCCAAAACGGACTTCAAGGGTAATGATTCTCAACTTGGACATGTGAAGTCCTCTTCCTTTCTGCATGAGAAACCCTCTCCTACGAGTGTGTGGTGAGTGCGCGGTGTTCCTTGGGGTAGATATGTGAAGTCACCCTTGTTTAGAGTCCGGAATCAAAGTACGGGCATAGGCATTGTGTGTAAAGCCGACCCGGACATTTTTGTCTGGATCGATGATGTTGCATTGTGCATTGATTGTCAGAGAAGACTTCGTATTGTGTTGTTCTTCGGGTTTTCTACACGGTATATTGCAACAGGGAGCCTTGGGGATTAACTCTAAGGTGCACCCGAAAAACTGGGTGGAAATGCATTTATGCCAACTAGGTGGCCTGCGGCCAACTTTATATAATTGGGATTGTATGTGCAAGGCCTGTCTCCAGGAGACATGTAGGGTCTTTCTTTTGAAAACGGTTAGCCCATGGGGTTCAGAATTATTAGGCCAGGGAGCCGAACAGGAAAGGCACAACCGACCTGCGCTCTACAGGTTTGGCATTGAGTACTACGGTATTCGAAGATGGTAGGGCGACTTGAGAAATGGGAAATGGTGGAACTGTACCTGCGTTATGTGGACTATAACATGAGTGTAGCAGAAATTGGCTCTCGTCGGTGGCATAATGAGAGTCTCTGGCCAGGGGCCGTAAAGACTGAAATGCTTAAAGTAATCCGTCAAGTCAAGGACCTCTGAACGGAGGTGGTATCCGGGAAGTCTAGTACACAATCAATGTGCCCTGAGTTTACGGGGTGGGCGTTCGTGCGAGCCTCAACGTGTGGTTAACTGTGCTAGGTTGTACTTTTACTAGGATTTTTGAATGGTAGTAAAGCCACAGAATTGACCGGATTCACTAAGAATGTGCCCTGAGTGCACGGGGTGTTTGGCCAAGCGAGCCTACACCTATGGCGAAAATTTACTTATGCACTTAATTGTTTCGCTGGGATAATATAATGCAGGGAAGGAATACCGCAGTCTCGAATATGGGGCGAGGTCGTTATAATTTGGTCAGCCTTAGCTGACCGTGGCTTTTTTTGCCACCGTACGGTGGAATGTTGCTTGCAGGTGTGGCGGAATCAGGTACCAAATAGTGGGCTGAAGCCTAAGCTGCTGTGCTAGCCCTCGAAGGCCAAAGTGAACTGTTGTTTTATTTCTATCATGTGTGGCCGGCCTGCGAGCCGATGTCGGTAAAACACTCTGTTGTTAAGTAAACATTTGTAAGTCCATAAGGCCAAGTACTTTTTTGTATTTTGGTATTTTATTCCTATTGTGGTTGGTGGACATTCATGATAAATATTATTTGTTATTGGGTTATTTTAACTATTTAAAAGCTTTCATTTGTTGCTCTGTGTAGGATGTTTGTGTTTGGGAGAATGGTTTCATTCTGTAACCCTTCGGTCTTTCTACAGTATATGGCGTCGGGCCCCGGCCGGACCTACTACGATATACCATATGACGGATAGGGGCGTTACAATTTGGTATCAGAGTACCGGTTTCGGTCTTGCTTATTAGAATTCGCGGGCGAATTCTTTTAAGGGGTGGTGAGTACATGTATGTGCGTCATCGTTATAACATAAAAAGAACCCATGAATTTTTACTTAGGAATGAAAATACACTTGTTTTTGAGGAACTGAGTGTTCCAATGATTGCTTTTAGCAATTTGTATGCCGCCTAATCGATGGTTATGATATATAGGGGACTACGAGTGGTGCGGGGCAGTCGCAAGTTTAGCACTCCACGAAGAATAGTGCACTTAACAATGTGTCTGAGACCCTGCTTTCTGTTGAAACCATAAGAAGGATAGTTGAAGTGGTGTTCGCAGTGACTAAAGCACAACTTGGAGGGCAAGTGCAGCCCCCTGTCCCTGGGTTGACTTCAACACCGAGTGGTGTGATGGAACAACTAACATGTATAAGACCTTTGGATCAGTAGTTGAACATGCTTTTAGTGCAGGGTACGCACTCAGTTGAGGAGTATTTGCAGGCATTTCTTATTATAAGGCGCTACCAAGGGTTTGATCTGGAGAACGAGCAGATAATAGTTAATAGATTCTATAACGGTTTCCGTGATGAATTACGACTGCTACTCGTAGGACCAAAGCTACTCGGATTCCGAGCGTTTGTGGAGGCGGCTAGAACTTTGGAAGCAGATCTGGCCAGAATCAACCAGACGTCAGGGGGCAGGTTACCAAACTCCCCAGGTCCCGCAAAGTCTGTACACCGAAAGTGGAGTAAAGTGAGGCCTTACGTATCTGCTAGTCAAACTCCATATTACTGTTATTTATGTAGAAGGTTTGGTCACTTTGCTCAAGATTGTCGTAAATTCGATCGGGGGGCAGAGAAAGCTTTAAAGGAAGTCCAAGAGAAGAAAGACTCAAGTGCTGAGAAGATAGAGTTAAAATCTCTACCCACCTCGAAGTCCGGTTTCCATAAATGGTGTAAGAAGGTAAGGAGGTCGGGTCTAGTTCCTTCTTTTAATGCGTCTGGAACAACTATTTGCCGAGACCCGGACGCATGCTTTTGTTGTGGAAAGCTAAGACACTTTGCCCGAGAGTGTCAAAGCAGACGTCTGGAGTCTGAGAAGAAGCCTAGAGCGACCTACGAAGAGAAAGGCAAGGGGTTGGAGGCAGCTACTGATGCGTAAAAATCGTCTCACAGACTATAATCCGAATAGGCAAGTTTACTTATCGTTTTATAGTATAGTGATATAAATAAATCAAGGTCGTATAAAAACTCAGTTCAGGCAAGTACTATTACTCACAATGACTCTATTATCCACCAAACGATTGATGAGTTTTGAAAATAAAATAAAATAAACTTAGTTAAAAGAGAAATAAATTATTGTAAAAGAGTGCTCGATCGACGATTCACTTTGAAATAAAATAACAAAATAAAGTAGTTTAGCATTTGCAATTCTATTAAGACCGTGACAGATCCAATATTAGGAAGTAATCTCGCTAAAGCATTAAATCCCCTAACTTTTAGACGTTTTGACCGAAATCTCTTTACAAGTCAAAATGGCCTAAAGTCGCATTACCGAAGTGACCCGCACTATTTGATTTGACTCCAATCCAGAGGATTTACGTCATTCTATCTCTAGGGTTGCGTTCAAATCCTTCCTTCCTTGAGTGATCTTTCAAATCAATGAGTCTCTTGACTTCTATGAAATGAAATCAATTGCCTACTATCGTATACCGGAATATGGAGTCGACACGATAAAAATCAAAGAAGGATCATAAATAGGAAAAATACAAATGCAAACATAAAATTAAAGATGCATTATTTCATCGCAAAGTTCATCGCGATCGGGCACAAAAAGAACTAGCTAAACATAATTGGAAAAGAAACCAAAATAAGAGAAAAGAAATTCATTTTCATTAATAGAAAAAGGGGTACACAATAATAAAAAGAGAGACAAGATTATGCTACCAAAACAAAGGATTACAATAAAAAGAAATCTACTTTGCAACAAAGAAAGAAGAAAACTTGCACTAGAACTAGCTATCTCTACAAAAACTACTTCTTTCAAAACAAGAGGCAAGGGGTTCCTTTTATAGGAGAGGGAGAAAGATCTAGAAGGAAAATGAAGAGGAGAAGCCAAGGGGGCGGTTGGCCATGTATATGGAGAAGGTTAATGAATGATATTTAATAAATGAGAGAGAGAAAGAGTTACATGCATGCATTTTATTAAAAAAATAAAAATAGAAAATAGAAATATAAAAGAGGGGACATGGATGAGTTTAAATGAGAATGAAAGAGAGGAAAAGAGGGATGAATGAGAAATAAAGAAGGGAGAGACGAGTGGAAGGTGCATGCATGTAATTTAAAAGAAATAAGAATAGAAAATGACGGGGAATGAATAAGAAATAAAGAGGGGAGAAAGAAATAAAAGAGGAGAGAGGGGGAGATGAATGAGGAGGGTGGTCGGCCATGCAAGGGATAAAATGGGCTATTTTTTGTGGGCTTTATGAGGGCTCGGGTTTGCTGCATGCTTGCTTGGTGGGCTGCTCCATGTTGGCTCGGGTGTGGAGGAAAAGCCATATAAAGGTGGCGGGTTGCATGGGCTTTGTGTTGGACTTCATGTAGGCTTGAATTGTTGCATCAAACGGAGGATGGACTTGAGCTTGGGCTTGAACCTACAAATAAATCAAAACAAACATTAGACACATAATATTATTTATTAACATTGAACATAATAGTTATAACAAATAAAACTAAACATCATATAATATAATATATTTTAATAAGACTAAACATAAAAATAATAAGACATTAAATAAGACAATTAACAAAACATAAAAATTAACAACAAACATATTAAACATTAAAACTAAACTAAACATAACATAACAAAACATAAAATAATAAGATCAAAATACATAATAAAGTTAGAAATTATAATATCATAACATAAAAGACATTAAACGAGAAATAAAACAAAACAGACATAAAATAAACAAAATTATAAATAAACTTAGGAATTTAGGCCAAAAACGATGACTAAAAGTAGTCCTCAAATTCCCCCATGCTTAGGCTTTTGCTATTCCAGAGCAAAAGTATGAGAAATATTTATAAGACAATTATAAAATTTTCAATTAAACTAAAAATTTATTTACACCAAAATCTAGCCAAAAATAAAATTTAGGGATTTACGAATTAAGTCCTAAATTATGAAATTAATGTGAAAAGAGAGAAATATTTAGCAAAAACTTCTCTAATAAATTAACTAGCACTCAAAATTGAGTAAAGTGCAAACAAGGTTAGATTGAAATTATAAAAACCAAAACTTGAAAGAAACTTAAGGAAAAATTGCAACCTTCTACCTATGCTCTCCCAATATTTTTATTTAAAAACTAAGACAATAATATTGGCTAATGGGATTAGGGAGGAAATCATCATGAAGAGGTCTTTGATTGGAGGTGATCATCTTTATTTTTTTTCTTCACACCCCACACAATTTTTTTTATAAAATATATATGTAATAGCAGAAAATGATAGACTAACATCCTATCACTTCCCATGACATATATGAACTTTTTATTCCTCTCTTCATCAGGGTTGCATATTTGTACCAGAGAATAAGGAACTAACATCTCCTTATTCCCATGACATATGATCTAACAATAAAAGGAAAAAGGATGGGGTTAAAAAAAATTTTAGAAAATAAACTAAAATACTAGAGAGCAACTACTAGTAGATTGAGATTTCCTAAGAATCTAAAAGCATGAGGTAATAATCATTAGAATCAAAAATTATTAAGCAAAATTACTATAAAATTGAAACTATTTAAAATAGAAGTGAAAAAGTGCTAAATAAATTACTCTAAGCAAATTAAAATCATAAGATTATCCTCAAAACTAAATCACTAAATATTAGATTTAACTAAATATGATGAAATAAAAGATTAGAAAATAATAAAAAAAATGCTTATAAACAATCTCAAACTAAATTTCTGAAAATAACAAAAAGCCAAGCATGAGGTTTATTATATTTTATTGATTTTTCTGACATTTTTCATTATTATTATTTTTTTGAATTATGATCTTTTGTTAGGAATTTTTTGCATGCATGTAAATTTTTTTGGGTTTTTGTTAAGGCTAAATTAAAGCAGTACTAAAGAAACTTAATAAAACTATACTAATCATTTTTTGTAGAAATTTAAAACAGTTTTTTTAGAAAAGAAAGAAAAAAGAAATAAGACAACTAAACCATCCCCCATGCTTAAATTTTGCATTGTCCTCAATGAAAAATTAAAACAAGAAAGAGAAAGGAAGAAGAAAGGGGAGGGGGGATGCATTAATGTAAATAAAAAAAAAAAGAAAACGACTTTCCCGGATTCGTAAGGCCGAATGCAGGTGTCGCTCCCCCATGCTTAAGCTGGACACCAGCACGGGCCTTAGGAATAGAGGAAAGAATGGAGCCAAACGAACCGCCAGAGGTTTTATTCCTGCAAAACAAAATAAGAAACAAAAAGAAAAAAAAGTGATAAGCAAGGGGTGCTTCCCAAGAGCGCTCTTTGTTTAACGTCGTCTGAGCTCGACGTTATTTGTTAGCTAAATGGAAAATAAAAACTAAAATGAAGAGGTAACTCCCTAAGTATGTGTTTAGGGGAGTAAATCAAAAAAAAGATAAATTGAAGAATCGCACCGACATGCGATGGAATCGTCAAGAGAATGACGCCCAAAAATGAACGGACGGAGTTATAGAAGAACTCCGCCGTATGTAAAATGGGAAAGAATGGGTCGTCAAAAGAAGAAGAAAAAAAAGAAGAAGAAATAGAAAGAGGAATAAAAGAAGTAGAAGAAGAAATTTCATCAACAGAAATTTCACAAGGAGAAGGAGAGACTTGTGAAATTTCGGGAGAAGAAGGGGTAGAGAGGACTAAAGAAGAATTATCTAAAATAAAAGAAGAAGAAAAAGACTCGGTAAAATTAGAAAAATTTGGAACAGTTGAATTTGAGATTGAAATGGAATCACAAACATCTTCAGAAGGAGAAATAAGAGACGTCTCATCATCCTCAACGGGTAAGAAGCACGTCGGAATATCCATAGAGGTGTCTTCCAAAAGAGTAAGGAAATAATCTGGAATATCCGAATAGTTATCCTCCTCGAGAGGAAAAAGACAAGCCAGGATATCCGGTGACTCATTACATAATGAAATTGGAGGAGACGGAGAAGAAGGCGAGGAAAAAGATACGGTCTCACGAGAAAAATAATCCATAATGGTTTTGAAATGTGAATTAATATTATCAATAAAAGTTTGCAATTCAAGATACTCATTATCGATAGAATTAAAATTTGGAGGCGCGGTGCTTTGCGGGGAAAAATCATAAGAGAAATAAGACGGGTTCCCCATCTCCCAAGTAGGATAAAAATTTTAGTAAGGGTCAATTTGGCCACTTTGGCCTGCTCCAGAAAAAAATTGAAATCAAAAGAGGGAGGGGTTCCCGAAAGACATGCAAAATTAAAATGGTCGAGCGACCCGCAAAAAACGCAAAAAGATTATGATTCCATAATAAAAAAAATATAAACTGTTACCAAAAAGAAAAAGAAATTTTGTTTTTGATATTTTTTTTAGAAAGTAGAAAAATTAAAATAAATATTTTTTTTAAAAAAAATAGTAGAAGTAATAAACTCGGTGCTTTCGTAATATTGCCAAAAATGTCCCCGACAACGGCGCCAAAAACTTGATGCGTAAAAATCGTCTCACAGACTACAATCCGAATAGGCAAGTGTACATATCATTTTATAGTATAGTGATATAAATAAATGAAGGTCGTATAAAAACTCGGGTCAGGTAAGTACAATTACTCACAACGACTCTATTATCCTACCGAACGATTGATGAGTTTTGAAAATAAAATAAAATAAACTTAGTTAAAAGATAAATAAACTATTGCAAAAGAGTGCTCGATCGACGATTCACTTTGAAATAAAATAACGAAATAAATTAGTTTTGCATTTGCAATTCTATTAAGACCGTGACAGATCCGATATTAGGAAGTAATCTCGCTAAAGCATTAAATCCCCTAACTTATAGACGTTTTGACCGAAATCTCTTTACAATTCAAAATGGCCTAAAGTCGCATTACTGAAGTGACCCGCATTATTGGATTTGACTCAAATCCGGAGGATTTACGTCATCCTATCTCTAGGGTTGCGTTCAACTCCTTCCTTTCTTGAGTGATCTTTCAAATCAATGAGTCTCTTAACTTCTATGAAATGAAAACAATTTCCTACTACCATATACCGGAATACGGAGTCGACACGATAAAAATCAAAGAAGGATCAAAAATAGGAAAAATACAAATGCAAACATAAAATTTAAGATACGTTATTTCATCGCAAAGTTCATCGCGATCGGGCACAAAAAGAACTAGCTAAACATAATTGGAAAGGAAACCAAAATAAGAGAAAAGAAATTCATTTTCATTAATAGAAAAAGGGGTACACAATAATAAAAAGAGAGACAAGATTATGCTACCAAAACAAAGGATTGCAACAAAAAGAAATCTACTTAGCAACAAAGAAAGAAGAAAACTTGCACTTGAACTAGCTATCTCTACCAAAACTACTTCTTTCAAAACAAGAGGCAAGGGGTTCCTTTTATAGGAGAGGGAGAAAGATCTAGATTTAAAATGAAGAGGAGAAGCCAAGGGGGTGGCCGGCCATGTATGTGGAGAAGGTTCATGCATGATATTTAATGAATGAGAGAGAGAAAGAGTTACATGCATGCATTTTATTAAAAAATACAAATAGAAAATAGAAATATAAAAGAGGGGAGATGGATGAGTTTAAATGAGAATGAAAGAGGGGAAAAGAGGGATGAATGAGAAATAAAGAAGGGAGAGAGGAGTGGAAGGTGCATGCATGTAATTTAAAAGAAATAAAAATAGAAAATGCAAGGGGAATGAATAAGAAATAAAGAGGGGAGAAAGAAATAAAAGAGGAGAGAGGGGGAGATGAATGAGGAGGGTGGCCGGCCGTGCAAGGGATAAAATGGGCTATTTTTTGTGGGCTTTATGAGGGCTTGGGTTAGTTGCATGCTTGCTTGGTGGGCTGCTCCATGTCGGCTCGGGTGTGGAGGAAAAGCCATGCAAAGGTGGTGGGTTACATGGGCTTTGTGTTGGACTTCATGTAGGCTTGAATGGTTGCATTAAATGGAGGATAGACTTGAGCTTGGGCTTGAACCTACAAATAAATCAAAACAAACATTAGACACATAATATTATTTATTAACATTGAACATAATAATTATAACAAATAAAACTAAACATTACATAATATAATATAATTTAATAAGACTAAACATAACAATAAGAAGACATTAAATAAGACAATTAACAAAACATAAAAATAAACAACAAACATATTAAACATTAAAACTAAACTAAATTCATAACATAACAAAACATAAAATAATAAGAACAAAACACATAATAAAGTTATAAATTATAATATCATAACATAAAAGACATTAAACGAGAAATAAAACAAAATAGACATAAAATAAACAAAATTATAAATAAACTTATGAATTTAGGCTACTAAATTACCCCAAAAACGATGACTAAAAGTAGTAATCAGCTACATCTCAGTATGCTCTATCACAACCTAGAGGATACAACTTTGGCCATCAGAAGGTTATGGAATATGCTGACTGGTGACAGGTATGGTTTAAATTTTTGGTACATCAGTTTTAGATACTTGATGCCTTATGCATATTAGCCTATATTTGGTTATGATAGGATTTGTATTGATTTTCTGACTGTCCGACGAAAACACTGTTCGGTATGGGAACTTCCCATTCCTTTTTATCTGAAGGACGTGTATCATGCATCGGAGATCCTTCTTCGATGGAAAGAGACAAATCAAGAGTATTGCTGCCTAACGGGCACTCTTTACACCCGAATAGAGCTTGTTGTTTGAAGTACGAATAGGGAGTCAGAAGTTTGACTTGCAAGCATCGCTACTGCTGTTTGTAGAATTCGACCTAAACTTGGGTAGGGTTAGCTCTCGGAGCATTGTGCGAACATCAATTTCAAACGTAAGGTGGTCAGTTGGGTACAAACTATAGGTTGTGGGATGTTAGAATTGAAGTATTACTTCAAGGGCTAGTGGAATATGGTTTTGTGCACCCAAGTTTACTGCCTTGGAGCACACCAGTCCCCTTGTTAAAAGAGGATGGAAACTTACAACTCTATAATGGTTATTAGAAGTTGATTATATTAACGGGAAAAGAATAGGTATCCAATCCTAAGTAGTGATATTTGTTCGATCAACTCCATGGGTCAAGTGTGTACTCAAGTTGAACCCGAAGTCCGAATACTAGTATTTGTAGCTAAGGGAAAGTGTTATTCCCAAAACGGATTTCAACACACGCAATGGGTATTATGAGTTCATTATTATGCCGCTTTTGCTGACAAATGCGCCGTCCGTGTTTTGGATGTGAGGTATGGAGCATTCAGTGAGTACCTGAACCAGTTCGTGATAACCTTTATCGACGACATACTGTTATACTTTCAGTATGAGGGTGATCATTCCAAGCATCTGGATTCGGTATTGGAGACGTTAAGCAGAAATCAGTTGTATTCCAAATGCTCCAAGTGCGAGCTTTGGGTACTCTCAGTAGCGTTTCTTCGTCATATCTTGAGTGGAGAAAGTATCAGAGTTGACCCGTCAAAGATATTTGCGATACGTGAGTTGCTTGTGTTATCTGCATTGGTGAAAATTCCAAAGTTTATAGGAGTGGCCGGCTAGTACAGACGCTTCATAGAGAACCCCTACCGGATAACATTACCCCTAACGAATTTGGCAAAGAAAGTTCAAAATTTTGTGTGGTTACTGGAGTGCGCTCAAGCTTTTGAAGAGCTGAAAAGTCGGTTGACCTCGGTAACTATTCCATGTTCACCAAGTAGAACCGAAGGAGTTGAGGTTTACTGCGTTACATGGGGCAGTGGCTTGTGTTGTGTTCTGCTCCAGCATTGGAGTGTAATAACTTACTGCTCTCGTTATTTTGAGGTACGCAAGAGGATTTATCCGGTCCATGAATTGGAGTTAGCGGCCGTGATATTCACCCTGAAGCTTTAAAGGCGGTACTTAAGCAGCATGAAGGTCGGTTTCTAAATCGATCTTAGGAGTTTGAAGTACTTATTGGATAAAAAGGATTTAAACTTGTGTCAGCGGAGGTGGATGGATTTATTAGGGGACAACACCTTCAACATACATGTTGACGCAAGTTTCGGAGATATTGGAGATCTCTTGCTTGGACAAGTAGATCACAGATGATGCTTTTGATTGGTCAAATCCCCAATATGGTTTTTGAAGACAGACTGTTGTGGAAGAACAGTCGTCTATGCGCCCCAAGTGTGGAGAGTCAGCGACAGGAGTTGATGTACGAGGCTCAACATATAAAGTACTCAATTCACCGCGAGTGCACAAAATGTTTAGAGGTTTAAAGAAGTTGTTCTGGTGCCCAGGACTGAAAAATGATGATCCGGTGGAAAAGTTAGCCAAACTCTACATGGATAACATTGTTCGGTTGTATGGTGCACTCCGCAGTATTGTAAGTGACTGAGATGAACGCTTTACGTTTAACGATACCAGGGTGGTGCATAAATTGTTGGGAACTAAGCTAATCTTCAGTACGGTCTTCCATTTGCAAATGGATGGTCAGACCGAATGGGTCAACAAAGCGATTGAGGACATTTTTCACATGTGCGTCTTGGATTATTAAAAGCAGTGGTAAGATCACTTGTGCATGGTGGAGTTTGCATATGACAACCGCTACCAGGCGAGTAAACAAATGGCACATATAGAGACCTTGTATGGGAGAAAAAGGTCGCATGACGTTGTCTTGGTTGGAGACGGGTGAGTCGATGTTGTACAAATGTCAGACAATGTAAGACACCACTTCAACAGTACATACAATTCAGGTATGGTTGCAGATCGATCACGACACACTGGTAGAATAATATAACGCCAAAGCATAGGAATGTGGAGTTCGCTGTTGTCGATTGGGAATAGTTCAAAATCTAGCCATTCAATGGTGTCTCGCAAGCTCGACGCTTGAAGAGGCTGAGTCTGAGGTACCTTGGACCGTTTGAGCTCCTAGAGCGGAGTGGTGAAGTTGGGTATTGACTGAAGTTGTCATAAAACTTGAGTGGGCTACATAAGGTGTTCCACTTATCGGGGTTACGGAAGGCGGTGCTAGAGCCTTCGCATATGGTTACGGTCGATCAGGTGCCGGTTAATTGTGGGGTGATGAAGAAGGTCAAAACTATATGTATTGAAGACCTTGAAGTCACACAACGCCGCAATAAGAAGTTTTGGAATGGTTTAAAAGTCTATTGAAATAATTGCTGTCGTGAAGAGCATTCATGGGATCGAGAGCAGGTTATGTTGGAGGAATACCCAAGTTATTTCCTTTGGGTAAAACTTGGGTTATGTATCTTTACCTAATTTCGTGGACGAAATTCTTTAAGTGGGGGAGAATTGTAACGCGCCGAAACTTAAAAGCAAAACAGGCGGTGTTCGAACATAGTTTGGGCCTTGGTAGGGTGAACACGGCGTGTGACACGAGCATGTCACATGGCCATATCGTGCTCGGGTGGTCGAGTTGAGGTCGACGAGCATCGAGTGCTCGAACACGGCCTGTGACACGGGCGTGTCACAGGGTGTGTCAGGCACACGGCATGTGACACGGCCGTATCACATGCCCGTGTACTCTTCGGGAGAGTTTGTCTTGTGTCGACTAGAGGACACGACCCCGAACACGGGCGTATACTGGTTGACACAGGCGTGTCGCGTGTGACACGGGCGTGTCGTCACCCGTGTCTACCAAGCGACGTGTCAGTTGGTGTTGTAGTTATGCGTGACACGCCCTTGGTCACGGGCGTGTCGAGGACCCGACACGGGCGTGTCAGGGTTGGGAAACGGGCGTGTCCTAACCCGTGTCCTTTTCTGTGCTCGATTTTTGTGGCAGGATCGAGGCACATGGCCTGGGAAACGACTGTGTGCAAAGCCGTGTTCGGCTCAGATTTATGAAAAATTAGGCTAATCTGAGCCGTCCATTTTATTTAAGTGTGATCTGACGGCCCTTGTGTGTTCCTGTTGGGTTAAGTTCGAAAATGGGGATTAACTCCTCATTTTCATCCTTAACACTCTTTTTCTAAGGAGTTAGAGAGAGAGGAAGAGGGAGAGGAAGAATCTGGCCGCCGACGGAGCATCGGAGCACCATTTTGAGATCCGAGACAGGATCTGCAGAGGGAATTCCATTACGAAGCCTTTCATCCGACTAGTTTCTCATGGCTCCAAAATGGACTTCAAGGGTAACGATTCTCAACTTGGACATGTGAAGTCCTCTTCCTTTCTGCATGGGAAACCCGCTCTCGTGAGTGTGCGGTGAGTATGCGGTGTTCCTTGGGGTAGATATGTGAAGTCCCGCTAATTTAGAGTCCGGAATCTAAGTACGGGCATAGGAATTGTGTGTGAAGCCTACCCGGACCTGTTTGTCTGGATCGGTGATGTTGCATTGTGCATTGACTGTCGGAGAAGACACCGTATTGTGTTGTTCTTCGGGTTTTCTGCACAGTAGATTGCAACAGGGAGTCTTGGAGATTAACTCTAAGGTGCACCCAGAAAACTGGGCGGAAACGCATTTCTGCCAACTAGGTGGCCTGGGGCACACCTTGTATAATTGGGATTGTTTGTGCGAGGCCTTTCTCCAGGAGACATTTAGGGTCTTTCTTTAGAAAATGGTGAGCCTATTGGGTTCAGAATTATTAGGCCAGGGAGCCGAAAAATAAAGGCAAAACCGACCCGCGCCCTGCAGGTTTGGCCATGAGTACTACGGTATTCAGAGACGGTAGGGCGACTTGAGCAATGGGAAATGGTGGAGCTGTAGCTGCGTTATGTGGACTATGATATGAGAGTAGCGGAAATTGGCTCTCTTCGGTGGCATAATGAGAGTCTCAGGCCAGGGGCCGTAAAGACTGAAATGCTCAAAGTAATCCGTCATGTCAAGGACCTCTGAATGGAGGTGGTATCCAGGAAGTCTGGTACACCATCAATGTGCCCTGAGTGCACGGGGTGGGCGATCGTGCGAGCCTCCACCTGTGGTGAACTGTGCTAGGTTGTACTTTCACTGGGATTTTAGGATGGTAGTGAAGCCACGGAATTGACCGGATTCACTAAGAATGTACCTTGAGTGCACAGGGTGTTTGGCCGAGCGAGCCTACACCTGTGGCGAAATTTACTTATGCACTTAATTTTTTAGGTGGTCTAATATAATGCAGGGAAGGAGCACTGCCGTCCCGAATAAGGGGAGGGTTCGTTATAATTTGGTCAGCCTTAGCTGACCGTTGCTTTGTTTGCCACCGTACGGTGGAATGTTTCTTGCAGGTGTGGCGGAACCAGGTACCAAATAGTGGGCTGAAGCCCAAGCAACTGTGCTGGCCCTCGAAGGCCAAACTAAACTATTGTTTTATTTCTATCATGTGTGGCTCGCTTGCGAGCCGATGTCTGTAAAACACTCTGTTGTTAAGTGAACATTTGTAAGGCCATAAAGCCAAGTACTTTTGTGTATTTTGGTATTTCAGTCCTATTGTGGTTTGTGAACATTCATGATAAATATTATTTATTATTGGGTTCTTTCAACTACTTACAAGCTTCCGCTAGTTGCTCTGTGTAGGACGTTTATGTTTGGGAGAATGGTTTCATTCTGTAACCCTTCGGTCTGTCTGTAGTATATGGCATCGGGCCCCGGCCGGACCTACTGCTATATACCATGTGACAGATAGGGGCGTTATAACACGTGCCAACCCTAATTCCTCGTATAAAAAGGAAGGAACGAGAAATCTTAGCTGTCACTTTCATTCCTTACCAAGTCGTTACCTGTGTCAAAACCGTCGGAAGAGAGAAAGTTGCTGGAGTTGGATTTTCTAGAGGAGGAACCTTTCCTTTCCGTGAAGAACAACGCCAATGAGGGAGAAGATGTCGCTGAGAAGGATGAAGAGATCCATGGTTGGAAATGAGGTGAGGTTCCTACCCTCTCCCTTAGTTCTAGATCTCTAGTTATTATTTATAGGAGAGATATCGACTCAAAGGAGTTTGACTTGTGAGAGATGAAGATCTTCTAGGAAGAGACTTGTCATAGAGATTGATAGTCTTCAAAATCTCCTCTCTTCGATTTGAAGTTCATGGAATTGGTTCTGTGAGGAGGAATGGTCTATTGAGGGTGAATTAGGGATGAGGAAAGTCTGAATATAGACTTGAATAAATAGCTAGAGGAAGAAGATGAACCGATATCATTCATCTTGCATTAAGATGCGTGCAGAAATCTGTTTTCTGTGCGCAGTAAAATTTGAGGCCATATTCGAGTGTGATACAGCCATATCTGGGTTTTTTACTAAACACAAAAGTCATAGTCCTTGTAATGCCCTTTCCAATGGAGGGTTACACGTTTTCATACGAGTCATATAGCCTCATGAAAGTCCAGTCGAAGTTTCCACACAGTATCATTTAAGTGCACATTATTTTCTGGTTAGTGTATAATCGGATCTGGACTAGGAGAAGGTTGTAACAGGAAGATGTTGAGGTTTGTGTGAACTTAGTTTTTTTGTGATCGTGATAAACAAATGATTCATAGGATCCAGTGGTTAGATCCTCAAGTAAATAAATGGTTTGGTGATACATGTTTGTACAAACGGTTTGGAAGAGTTTAATAAACAAATGTTTAGGGAATCTTAGTGAACAAATGATTTGATAAGATTTGGTTGCACAAATGATTCACTTGTGAAATTGGTGAGGATGTGCATGATTATTATCCATAGAATGGAATAGGTTTTTAAAGAGGGTGTGTTGCCGGATAATTGAATGTGTAACTTATAGCTATGTTATCATGCTTGATGATGATTAGAAATACCATTATATTGTTGATATTATCATATGGAAGCATAGTTGTTTGTGGAGTCTTGATTATAAGGAAGGAATTGGATGAGGTAAACATCATGGCCATGGAATATGTGGAATGGTAGTCTCAAGTGTTTGATGGCATTGTTAGTATCGTCCACTGCTTAGAGTTGTGTCTCCCTACAGGTAGCAGTGTGAGATCGGTATGTTGTATGAGGTGATCTGACACATGTGATGATGTTGAACCCTTGAGTGATTGAGACCACCAAAAAGTGAAAGGGTCTAAGTGCATAAGTATTTGACTGCACTGGATTGTTGTGATTACGAGGGACTCAGTGTGGAGCCCTTGGGTGTTATTGAGCACTAGATAGTTGATGGCAAGGCAATGTGAAATTATATGTGATGTAAGTTGACACGCGACATCATAATCCTAGGTTAAGGATAGAGTGGCAGGTCTACGGGCTCGCCTGTCATTACATTGATGGGAGTTAACATATAGACTTTGGGTGGTTCAGCTTGGTCCTCGGTGCTCATTCACGCGGTTCCTTCCGTGCCAAGTGAATGGTTGGGCTTGGTCCTTTTGTGATAGGCTCCTTCTGTGCCACAACATAGGCCAGTTGGGCTTGATTCTCGTTGCACATCTACCCAAGACTCCTTTTGAGTCGTAGTACGCAGGGAGCTCCGTTATTGTTTTCTTAGCGTTGAGGCGTACGGAAACCTAGGCTTGGTAGTGTGGATGCCTGCCTTGTAGTGGAAAGCCCATTTCACTGTCACCGTCTGGCCACGACAGATAATGCCTGAGAGGTTAGCTACCTACTTGAAAATTGGGAACTACAAGTCTGTGTCAACATAGTTATGCGTGTGTGTATGATCATGAGTGAGTCATCATATTGCATTCATATCATTGCATTACACCACATAGATCCTTGTCATATAAGTTTGTATGGGCACTCTTATATGATGAGTTACTTTCCTATTAACACGGTCCTTAACTTATAAGTCTGTATGAGCATTATTTTAAGTTGAGTAACTTTCCTGTTGTAGAACATATTTACACTGTTGTTCATAGTAGAATTGCTAGCATAGATTGATATACTCACTTGTTGTACATGTTGGATACTCTGATATTGATTAGTCTTATACCACCGACTTGTACTACTGCTTACGTAGATATATATTGTACCCTCTTCCTTTCTCCGCCTGGTGTATAAGAGTCCTCGGGGGAGCGGATGTGATAGACACTTAGTGTTCATGACAAATGGTTGCTACATCTTCCTTTTTAGGAGGAAACCCTGTATTTAGAGCAGCAACAGGTTGTGTAGGAGGGCAGCTAGGCCAGGGCAACAGGGCCTGATACGACGTTACCATCGCTTTTGTTAGTTACGGATGTGAGTTTTGAGTGACTCATGTTGTTGCCCTTGAGGAAGATTTTTATATACTCTGATATTATAGAAGCAGGTGTTACATCTTATTATTGATTTACTAGTTGGTATTTTATACATGTGTGGATTTTGAATTCTGTTTATATTCTTTATGTTGGGTTGGCATGATGATATTTGTCTTAGCCAATAGGATAGGCATCTTATGGTACAGGTTGACTCGTATGTTGGCGCTATCGCAAGGCGGCTGTTCTGGGCATAAGACTCCCCTCGGACGTGTCTGTGTTCTAGGAGGGGGGTATTACACGGGATCCTCAATATGAGGCTTGGAGCTAAGATATATCATATGAGGAAAATGGATTCAACGATGTTTGATATGTGGGATAAAGTGTTGCTCTCGCACCAACTGCCAGCTAACAAAAAGAAAAATAAAGTACTCACAATAACTGAAGAGAGATCTAAAAGTAGCTCTTCTGATAGTAGAGGTGAAGAGTCTCATGAAACACAGCTATCTGAATCAACTGCTGAGACTAAGAGAGATGTAAGTGCTTAGGTGACTATATCATCAAAACCTACTACTAGAACTCTATTTAGTAGTGTTTCTCAATCTAAAGACACTCCAATAGAACCTGCTGAGAAACTAGTTGGTTTTATTATGGACATAATTTGTGCAAAGATTGAGGGGGAGACTCTCAGAGTGGATGCTCTAGGATAACCTATAAGAAAGAATAGGTCAGATTCTAGTTGAATCTCAACTGCGTCCCTCTAGTGCTCAAGTTGAGAGGGAGCAGGTTCTAATGCTAGTGCAAGAAGATGTCCCCAACACAATTGCTGATGTTTAGCAAATTGATATATAAATTGCAGAGGTTAAGGGGGAGATTTATATAGAGCTCCCTGCTCCTGAAACTAAAAATGTTATTTAAATATTTGAGGCTGATGAGCCTGCTACTGATATTCCTGATCACTCCTCTGAGTTTGCAGCAGCTGACTTGGTATTTAGTGGAGATATAAGGAGGAGTGATGAAGATGTCTGTTTCCAAGGGGCACCACAACAGATTAATATGTTACCTTTCTCAATCCTGACTCAATTAAATGGACTACAGATGACTAGAGGAGGCAAAAAAACACTATGTGGATGACTCTATCAAGGAACCAAGATAAGATTTGTCCACTAAGATCAAGTAAATAAGATTTGAGGTGAATATTCTCAAGGCCAACACTGTTGCATTCTTCAAAAGAGCTGCTCTAGCTATTACTTATACTGAGGAAATGCTTGCTGAGATTAGGCAAAAGCAAAATGACATCATATAAAATCAAAACATCACCTCAAGAAATATAGAAATGTTTCATACAGTACAAAAGCAAATCAGGGAAGCAAACAAAGTCACTATAGAGTTAAGAATGGATGCTTGCACCCAGTACTTAGATGACCACTTGTTTGAGGTCAAGACTAAAGTTACCAATGGTGTTAATTATTTGGCAGACAAGATTTCCTCTACCAAGGGCTCCCTGACTATAGTCATATCTGAAGAAGTCATAAAGGGGGAGAAATCAATGATTAATGCCAGTACAGAAAATGTTATTTGGACTTCAAATGTTATCAGAGGATCACTAGGCCTAGATCCATTTGTATATGATGATATTCCTGTTCTTGTTTCTGCTCCAAAAGGTCAAACAGATGGTGATGGAGCTGAAACTATTCATGAAAATGTTCCAACCTTTAGCCCCATAACTAATTAACTAGAAAATAACAAAGGAAAGGCTGCTGCATAGGAAGATATTAAGATCAGGCAGAGCAAAATGAGACACAGAGAAGAGATATAGTCCATGCCTGATTTTGGACAGTGGAGTCCTCAATCTAGGACTAATATTTTGGCTGCTTGGGATAAGATTAAAGAAAGCAAAACTGAAAGAAGTAAACTGTATAGCTCCTTGGAATGGGCTAAACTTGAAAGAAATGAAGAGATCAGGAGAAAGTGCGGAAAAGATAAGAAGGCATGTACTGTGCAGTCAGATGTTCCAGATCCTAGCAAATGTTTTCTAAAGCTATACAACAACTTTGAAAGGCAAAGGCAAAAGAAGATAAAAGCTGACGAGAAGGATGCTAAAAGGTCCAGTAAGGGCATAGTCATTGAGGAATCTGATGCCTAATAATGGCATTTGTAATAAGTTCCTTAGGGCCTTAGGGATATGAAACATTATTATTGGCACATATTTTTATTTATAATTATCAAATTTTGTGTTAAACAATTTTTGGTTGTGTGCTATTTCTTGCTCTTCAATTCCGTGAAATTATCTTTTCTGTGAGTTAGTGTATATCATTGACTAGGATTCTAACTTCTTCAAATAGAGGGAGATTACTGATTCCATTGATCACAATGTCCCAAATTTGAAGATGGTCCACAAGTAAATAGTATAGACATGTTTGTATTTAATATATGTTCTATTTTAATGTATGCAGGTTGTCCTTTATTCATTAATTATATAGGTTGATAGAATTAGAAGTTTGGTTGGACTCAAGACAGGATACTATAGAGAGGCAGAAATTTCATTAAGTTCAGAAGCGTTAAGTGAGTACACTTCACTCAACGCTAGAGGCCTAAAAGCGTTGACAGAAGCTCAATCATTCAAAGCCTCAGTGAAGCTAAACTCAAATCTAGCTAAGTCTAGAAGCATTGAGTGAAGGCCTTTCACTCAATGCCTACTCAAAGAAAATCTGTCCAAGTATAGATACGTTATGTGAAAAAGGCTCACTCAATGCCCTATCAGAGAAAGCAGCTAAGTCGAAAAAGCATTGAGTGTAGAAGGTTCACTCAATACCTTCAGTAAGAAATTCTATACAAGTCAAGAAGCATTGAGTGTAGAAGGTTCACTCAATGCCTTCTGACAAGATTACTGCCAAGTCCATAAGCGTTGAGTTAAGAAGGTTCACTCAATGCCAGCAACCAAAAGAATTCTATTAAGTACAAATATATTTAGTGATGAAGGATCACTCAATGCCTTATCAGTTAATCTGTCAAAGACAACAGTGTTGAGTAATGAAGGGTCACTCAACTCCGCAAAAGTTAGACAGTTATTAAGCTAAGTGTTTTTGAATTGAGTGAAGACTACGACTCAACGCTTTAGCAGTTAACACTTCAAGTTCAGATGCATTGAGTCTCATGGAAACACTAAATGCCTCTATATGTTGAGTCATAAGACATCACTCAATGCCTATACAGACTACATGGAAAAGTAGCTAAGTCCACAAGCACTGAGTTATATTGATGTCATCCCAAATTAAAATGAAGCGGGTTTTTGTTGGTTTTTGCTATATGTCATAATATTTGTCCGCAGCAGAATTAGGAACAAGAAAACCCAAAAGAATGTGGATCTAGCGATGAACATTGATCAAGAAGTAACATAGCCAAAAATAAATTATACCTTTAAGGGATTTAGTAAGTACTCAACAAAGTTGCTCTGAAGAAGTCCAATGAATGGCAACGGCTGGAGTTCTGAACATAGAATAGTGGCCATGCCTTTACGGATATCCACATGAGCACGGAGAACCCTTATATTATTGTCGCATGGAATCTAGGTTGGAAGAATTTATGCCCTCAATGCCTCTATGGTTTGCTAGAATCGTTTGGGGAGAGGCAGCAATGGCGATGGCAATGCCTAGGAAACACTTTCCGGTGAAGTAGATGAATGACGAACAGTCAGCGACGAGGAACGACGATCACGACCTAGCGAAACTGTTCTATTGGGAAGAAGATCTTCTCACTCAATTAGGTCATAAGACAAATCATGTGACTTTTTTGGTTTACTGTTTACATCATATATATACAGTAGACCGAAACTTCTGATACCTGCAGACAACGACGAACAAGACTTAAAGAAAATAAATCGGAGGAAACAGAATTCGTTGTATATATACGTCAATATCCAACGAATCAAGAAACATTCGTCAAAAAAACATGTATATACTAGATGAATCGAGACAGAGCAAACCGTCCAAGTATTAAGGCGATATACGATGAATCGATGGTAATCGACAAATCGACGATATTCGACGAATAAGTCTAATTCTTCAAAACTATCATTATAATACTCGACGAAACCAAGATAGATTCATTTAGTTTATCATGACGATATTCAATGAATTCTAACTCATTCATTGAAACCTTAAGTGATGCTCGATGAATTTTCCTTAGAGTCTTCCGACCACTTACCTGATGACTCATATTCACAATAAAGGTCCCGGAATGAAAATTCTTCACATCTAGAATGTCATAGGCTTGGTCCTTAACTCATATCACATATGAGCAATGCCAACACAAACCTTTCCAACTTCTCCAATGCTCTTATGTGCAACCTCATAGGTTCATATTGCATTGGCAGTGAGGCTAAATGTTTTATCACATCCAGATCACCATAGTAACACCAACATTTTTGCATGATAAAGGACAAATAATGATGCATGCCTTCTATAGTACAGTTAATGGTAAAGCTTCTTTACAACTGCCCATACAACTTACCCATTTGGATCAAAGATCTATTGCACTGATGGATATAAAAGTCGAAACATAGAAATTAAAAATAAGAGTTTTTCTTTGAGAGATCTTTATTTTCGCTTGATAAAGTGATTGAAATCGAAAACTCTCAAAAGACTTTAGCAAGGAATCAAACCCTAATTTTCTACAAGGATTAGTTAGCAGGGCGCTCATTATTATTGTTATTCTTCTTCAAGGCTGCTGTATTCAACTCAAAAATACTGAAGCTTGAAGGAGAGTGGATGTGCAACAGCTCTTCTTAGCATAAGAAGATCAACTTTGAAGATTTACATTCTTTTTGTGAAGAGTTAGGGTTGTTTTTACATACTCTAGGAAGTTGACTCAAAGGATTATTTCTCTGGTGTCAATCACCACAAAACTTTACTCAAACTGTAGGATCACTCTGTGATCTAAGTTTTAAGCCTTTATTATAAAGGCTGAGTGGTAGGAGTTATTGTCTCTGTGTGGGTAGAATCTAGGAGTGGATTTGAGGAAGAATCCTGAGGGATTTGATGTAGGAGATTTGGTGTATCTCTGGGATAGAACTGTTGAGTTGAGGTAGGAGTTGCTTTACTATAAGTGTATGGATTTTATACCTGAGGTAGGGTTGTATTCAGTCTGAGTTGTAGGCGTGAGATTCACTCTTAGTTGTGAGATCTTGAGGGATCTAGGTTGTAAGCTCAAGAAGTTGAGGATATAGGAGAAGATAACTGAATCTATCAAAAAGTCTTTGTTTTCAAGGTCAGCTAAACACCTAGAGTGGGGGGGGGGGGTGAATAGGTTTTTTGTCCTTCTTTAAATCTCTTAGACCTTTACCTGAATGTGATGTACTTAGTGATTAGGTTATTTTAGCTTTCGAGATTAATCACAGGCTACAGAGTTATTTTATAGTGGTTCCCCAGATTATGGATATGTCTACTCTCCCTCTTTGCCTTTCTAATAGTGTGTTAGATACGACACTTCCCAAATACTTGGCTCCTTAAGAGCTTACAACTTGATCGCGTAGGACCACTCAGTCTCCTCTAAGACTGACTGATCCTGAATAAGGCCCTACATCTCAATGATTAGATAACCACCTACCTCAGGCCAACGACCCTACAACTCTGGTTGGGAGGACAGCCCTACACTCAGATCCAAAATGGATCCTACACTCAGATCAACAAATGATCCTACCTAAGCCATTATAACACAGGCTTACAACTCAGATACTCACAGGAATTTTACACTCAGATCCAAGATTAGATCCTAGAGAAAATTGAAATATTATGAAATAGTAAGACACTAAAGAACTCTCTTTGTGTTTGTCTCCCTAGGCTGAGCAGATTTCAGCCCTATCTTCTTCACAATAACAAGTTGAGAAGATCTTTAGTACTAGGCCGCTTGTGCTGGAAGTAACTCAAAATCAAGATTCTGATCTGCTGTTGAAGACATTAGATCTGAATGTTTTGTATCTTCTTCAAAAATCTACCAGGACTACTAGACTATGAAGGATCTACTTCTCTTCTCAGTCAGAAATCGATTCTGAACTTGCTATCATAGATGATAATCATAACAGTTATCTATTTTTTGCTTTCAGGTCAACTGATCAGAACTTGTGCTTCAGGATCGATGTTAATGGAGAGGAGGAAGATGAAGTTCCGCCACTATGCATAATCAGAAAACCTAATTTCTTCTTTCCTTTTAGCAAATCTTATCCTTTTATAGTTTGCTGATCAACGACTCTTTATTCTGAGGGCCCAGCCTAAAAAGGACGAGTTACCACCTTCAATTTAAAAAAATGACAACAGCTGTGCGCAGATGGCATTAATGGCATACGGCAGCTTTACCACAAAGATTTTTAACTGCGTTGACTTTGTTCACTTTTGCTGACATTGGTCATTCTGGACATAGCCAAATTCACAGAATCACTCAAGGAATTGAGTGCGTTGAGTGAACTGGTTTCACTTAACCATTCTGGACTTAACTTATTCTTCAGCTCTTTCTGCATCCATGGCGTTGAGAGCGTTGAGTGGTTGGCCTTCACTCAATGCCATTTGCCTTAGCTCCTTCTGAACTCTGCCAACTGCTAAGGCATTGAGTGAACTGGCTTCACTCAATGCTTCTGACTTAGAAACTTTTCTTCTGAATGGAGGCATTGAGCGTGTTGACTTCACTCAACGCTTCATATCTCTGCCTCATCTTTTGATTAGGTGTTGAGTGAACTGTCTTCACTCAATGCTTCTGGACTTAGTCAAATCCTATCACTCCTTCTGGCTTTGACTACTTGAGCTTGTCTCAATGCTTTTTTCATATGGCATTGAGTGAACTGGTTTCACTCAATGCTTCTGGACTTTGATAGATTTTTCTGTCAATCTTCTTTGGCTTTGATAATAATAACACGGCGTTGAGTGAACTAGCTTCACTCAACTTTTCTGGACTTAGAATCTTTTCCTTTGCCAGAAACACTATGGCTTTGACATATTGAGCATTACTCAACGAATATGCAGTATGGCGTTGAGTAGTTTACATTACTCAACTCCTGTAGACTTAGTCAATCTTTCTGCTTGCTGAAGCTTGGCTTTGACTATCCACATTTTAATTAGTGCTTTTGCTCATCTAGCGTTGAGTGAGCTGTCCTCACTCAACGCTTCTGGACTTAAAAAAAATCCTGCCATTTGTCAACATTCTCCTTGACCTCTAGTATTGAGTGAATTGGCTTAACTCAACGCCTGTGGACTTAGGCAATTTCCTGCCTTTCCAACATCCTTCTTTGACTCAAGCTATCCAATCAATATGACAAGGACTATCTTGCATGCATGAACTTAAACACACAACAAATACAACTATGTGTATGCCATTAACTTGTTTGACTTCTTACAAAGTTGGGACATTGGGATCAATGGACCCAAAAATCTCCCCCTCTTTGAAGAAGTTAAAACCCTTGATCAAATTTCTAAGTCAGTGACATACACAACATATGCAGCAACAAAATATACTAAAATGATATAATAGATCTACGATGATTACAACATTCTCTGCCTGTATGATGAGCATCACCGACTCCCCCTATATAGCTGCAAGGTATGTGATACCACTTGAAGGCCTTGGTTACCTTCACCCCATTACCCTGTATGGGGATATCTTTTTCTCCCCTGTATTTATTGTATGATATTGATCATCTTCTTTTCCCTTTGATACACTTGATTACTTGATCAACCTCTGATGCTACTTGATCAATCTCTTATCTCCCCTTTTTTACTTCTAAATAGTCAGGGAGGAGTTGGTATGCCTTGATTGTCTTCTCCCCCTAGCTGATTGCAGATTATACCACTGGTGCAGCTGGCAGCTTCTTCTCTGCATGAGGCTGCATTTGCTCCTGCACCTGCTAGACTTAATCCCCCTCAATAGGAGTACCTTATATCATCATATTCGTGATAGACACTATTGTCTCTATTGCCACTTAAGGTCTTCATCACTTGCAAGAAGAACAAATCCTACACCAAAAATATCCTAGGGAGTAACTCAAGCTATGCTAAGTTTAATATATCCAACTCAAACTTGAAGGTGTTGAACTTTGCTTCATCTAGTGGCTTAGTAAAGATAACACCCACTTGCTTGTCTGTGAGGACGAACTCTACACTGATGTATTCCTTTTTAACATGCTCCCTAATAAAAGGATACCTAATTTCTCTGTGTTTAGTCCTACTGTGTGAGATAGGATTCCTAGCAATAGAAATAGTACTAGTAGAACCACAATAAAGAGGAGTTCTACTTATTTGGAGGTTGTAATCATAGAGTTGATGCTGGATCCATAGCAACTGAGCACAGCAGCTACCAACTGATATGTACTCTGACTTTGCAATTGAGATTGCAATATTGGTTTGCTTCTTACTGCTCTAAGATACTAGTCTCCCACCTAAGAATTGATAGGATCCTAAAGTGCTTTTCCTATACCCTTTGCATCCTGCAAAATCTGTATCTGAATAGCCTGTTAGCTCAAAATCCCTATTTCTAGGGTACCAAAGGCCAAGATCTGGTGTGCCCTTAAGATATCTTAAGATACTCTTTGCAGTAGTGTAGTGATTCTTTAGGGCAGGCCCGATACCTAGCACAGACACATGTGGCATACATGATGTCAGGCCTACTAGCAGTGAGGTATAGAAGGGAGCCAGTTATCCCTCTATACAAAGTTTCATCAACAGGTTACCCTGCTTCATATTTATCTATAGGCATACTTCCCCCCCATGGGAGTTTTCATGATGGAGGCATTCTCCATACCATATTTTTTAATCAACTCCCTGGAGAACATGGACTGGGATATGGACAAGCCAAAATTAGTCAGTCTAACTTGGAGTACCAAGAAGAACTTGAGCTCACCCATACTGCTCATCTCAAACTTTTCTTATATAAGTTTAGCAAACTTTCTACAAAGGTGTCATCAGGAGATCCAAAGATAATGTCATCAACATATATCGGGACTAGGATGATCTTGCCGTTAGATTCCCTTAGGAATAGGTTCTTGTCTATCTTCCCCCTTGAAAATTTGTTCTTAATGAGGAAACTAGACAAAGTCTCATATCATGCTCTAGGGGCTTGCTTCAACCCATATAGAGCTTTCCTAAATCTATAAACAAAATCAGGAGAGTTAAAGTCAGCAAAACCTGAAGGCTGTTCTACATAAACTTCCTATTTTAAGTCACTATTTAGGAAGGGTGACTTCACATCCATCTGTTTAACTTTGAATCCTTTGTAGGCAGCAAATACAAGGAACTGTCTGATGGCTACTAATCTAGCTACTAGGGTAATGGTTTGATAAAAATCAACACCTACATCCTTCTTGTATCCTTTAGCCACCAGTCTAGCCTTATTCTTCACAATAATGCCATTCTTATCTAACTTGTTTCTGTAGATCCATTTAGTTCTTATGACATTATTTCCCTTAGGTCTTGGAACAACCTTTCTAACTTTACACCTCTTGAACTGGTTTAGTTCCTCTTGCATTGCTCTAATACAGAATTAGTCTATGTGGGCCTCTTCAAATATCTTGGGCTCTACTTATGACAGAAAACTTGAGTAGAGTGATGTGTTGAAACTCTTGCTTCTGGTTTGGACTCCTTGGCTTGCCTCACCAATGATGTGGTGTGGTGGATGGTCCCTTAGATACCTAACAGCTTGAGGCAACCTTGCTTCACCTTCTTGAGCATTAGTAGCTCCGTCTGGCTGAACTTCATCCATAACTTCTATGTCTTGTGCACCCTATGGACAACATAAATCCTCATCCTTATCCTGGACTGCTGGATCATCTTCCTTTATGGTAAGCTTGTTCATCACCTTCTCTATGCCTGCAGAACCTTTAGTCACTCCCCTATCTGAACCACCAAAGATGACATTGGGTCCATTATTTACTGGAGTGTAGTCCTTTAGATTGCTCCTTGTTTTAGTCATGTGCTTGAAACATCCACTGTCCAAGTACCATATGGGGGTATGGCCACTTGGACTAACCTGCAATACATAAATCAATTAACCTTAGGACCCCAATTCTTATTGGGTCCTAGGTGCAAGTTAGTCTGATTCCTACCTACAGTTCTTCTGATAGGTAAGCTCTCTCTAGCTCTTGGCACACTAGGATTTCGCCAGCAATCAATAGCATAGTGGCCCACCTTGCCACAACACCAACACTCATGGATATTGTACCTTCTTTTTAGAGCTTGTCTTGTAGCTGTGCTGACAGCCGCTCTAAATCCACAAGTTACAACATCAGTCTTATTCTAGTATTTTCCATCCATTATCTAACTTTGGGTATGTCTAACAGTAGAAGTACTTGGAATATCTTTATCCCTACCATCAGTAGTCTTCTTTCCAGAAAATATACTCTTGATGGCCTCATATATGACCAAGTCTGACTTACTGACAGACTTGTCCCTAGTCAGATTTTGTGTAGGGAGATCCTGAGAATAGACAGCTACTGTGTTCTTGATTGTAGGGGCTGGTGCACCAAACATAAATGGTCCATGATGGGCCATTTGGATTTCCTCATGTGGGCCTTAAAGGCACTAATACCCCTACTATCTCTTCCACCATAGAGGTGAACATCTTTGTTTCCTTTGGTGGATCTACCATTCATCTAGTGACCATAGATGCTTTCTTAATCATACCTGTTGGAAGGTAGCAGCACTCTCTTCAATTGAACATGGGTCATGGAGGCTAGTGGTTGTACTAGTGCTTTGCCCTTTCCTTTGGGATTGGCAACTGTTGTAGGTCCCTTGAATCCCAACCCCTTCTTTTTCTTTTGAGAGGAGAAGGAATCTATCAAGGGAAGTACTGAGCTGGGCTTGGAGTAGCAAACCAATATCCTTTTCTCCCTCTCGAGCAATACTTCCAGGCCCCTTATTCGGTTTTTTGGTACTATATGGTGCCTATCTGGATTAAGGAAATAGTTTCTGATTTACTAATTTCCCTCATTTTCAGATCCCGTAGGGAAGCTGAGTCTTCATGCTGGGAAGAAGCAAGCTGAAGAGAAGAAATCTCCTTAGCCAGCTTCTTAGCCAGTAATTTTCTTTTCTTGAAATAATTCAACAAGACACCATACTTGTCAATAATAGAATTGACATCTTCTTATGATTCAGACCCATCTTCATCACAGGATGGAGATGCCTCTGACTCAGGTCTGGTTTCACAACCAGTTCTAGTTGAGTGATTTGACTGGAATGTACCCTGACTATACCAGGCTAATCCTGGCTAGATCCCTCATTTGTCATGGCCATTAGTCCATAATATAAACTGTCTTCTTCTTTATCTTTGTCCACCTCTAAATTAATATATGGATGTGAAAGACGGGCCCTGATTTTTATCCTAGCAGCAGGATAGTCTTCATCTTCTACAATAGTAGCTAGCCCAAAGTAGGCTTTTTCTTCTTGTTCAGATTCTGAAGAAGATTACTCACTATCAGCCCAAATCTTCTTTTTCTTAGCAATAAAGGATTTCACCTTCTTGCCTTTGTGCTGGTGAGCCTTCTTATCCCCAACTTATTTTCTTTTAATTGGGCAGTCGGCTATTATATCCCCTGGTTTGCTGCAACAATAGAAAACAATCTTAGATAAAACATGTTTATTTGGTTTAGAACCATACCATTCATCCCTGGAGGATTTCTTCCTGTGGTGAGAGGAGGAGGAAGGCATGCTCTTCTAATGCTTCTTCCTCAACAACTTCTAGTACTTCCAGGAGAAGGCAGCAAAGTCCTCATCAGACATGTTGTACTCTAATGTGCTTGTCTTAGACCTTTCTGAGTCAGACTCAGCATCTATCCTTGGTGGGGAAGGAGTCTTTCCCTGACTTCTTCTAGAAGCTACAGCCTTAAAAGACACTAACTTTTCTTTGGCCTGAGAATTGCTTTTCTTCTCTTCCTCCTTCCTGACAGTTGGTTGCATTTCATAGAAAAGCAGCTTCCCAAAAAGTGTTGGTGGTGGTGTGTTTGCCTGCCTTGCCACCTCCCTGATGGCTTAGATCTTAGTATCCCAGTCTCTAACTAGAGACCCGAGAAACTTTTCGTTCAGCTCGTAAGTACTGAAGACCCTGCCATATGTCCTCAGCTCATTAACTATCCAAAAGAATCTCTCATAGCACTCAGCAATGTTTTCATTCTTGCTCTGCCTGAAGCTTCATACTCTTGGTTGAGCATGGACTTTCTATCTCTGACTTCCTCTATACCCTCCATATAGACCACTAGGGTGTCCCACATCTCCTTGAGGTTTTGCAACGCACCAGATTATGGAAGGTGGAGTCATCAAGGGAACTAACTATAATATTTTGAGCCCTTTAGTACATAGTAGCAAGGATGACTTCATCCTTTATCATTTTAGAATAGGTCTTGGGTGTCTGTACATTTGCATCCAGAGCAGAGACTTTCATGGGGATGAAAGGTCCCTTTTTGACACTAATGAAGATCCTAGGGTCAGGTTCTTCCGTGAACAACCTAACCCTCTCCATCTAGATGCCAAATCTTTCCTTCTTATAGATTGAGAGTTTAATGTCTCCCAGCTCCTATTATTTCACTCCTAAACCCATAAGGATAGACTTATAGCTAACCTTGGAGATATACTCAGGCTGTTAAGCCTTCTTTAAGTAACCTCCCTCTGATACCACTTGAAAGTCTTTGTTTTCAAGGTCACCTAAAAACCTAGAGGGGGTGAATAGGTTTTTGGTCTTTCTTTAAATCTTTTAGACATTTACTCGATTGTGATGTACTTAGTGAATAGGTAATTTTTGTAACGTCCCGATTCATGCTAGGACCCTGGTGCGCGCATTTGAGTCAGGAGAGCTGATTTGGGTTCAGAGAGTGCAGGCGATCAGGCGCGCACGCGTGGGGAAAAATGAAGTTGGGCCTGTATAGGACACAGGTAGAGACATAGGCGTGTCCCTACCCTGTGCCGTGGCTTTGAGTGCCATGGCTTTGAGTGGCATGACATTGAGTGGACTGTCCCGAGGAGTACATGGGTAGAGACACGGACGTGTCCCTACCCGTATGTCGTGGATTTGAGTGTCATGGCTTTGAGTGGCATGACGTTGAGTGGACTGTCTCGAGGAGGACACAGGTAGAGCCACGGGCGCATCCCTACTCGTATGTCATGGCATTGAGTGCAAAGGCTTTGAGTGGCATGGCATTGAGTGGTTTGTCCAGAGAAGGACACAAGTAGAGACACGGGCGTGTCCCTACCTGTATGCGTCGAGGCAAGGTCGATAAGACGTGTCCCGAGAAGGACAAGGGTATCGACATGGCCAGAACCATGGCTGTGTCACCTGGACATGGGTACAGACACAGGCGTGTCAGTACTTGTGTATGAGCATGAAACGACAGTCAAACCATTGATTACGTTTCGCCAAAGCAGAACACGGGTAAGGACACGACCGTGTCCCTACCCGTGTCACCTCTGAATAAAAAGGGCAAAATGAAACCCTAGCCATTTTCATTCTCTTCCAAGACATATCTTCTAGAGAAACTTCTGGAGGAGGGAAGAACCACTGGAGACAACCAAACTCCGAGAGGAATCGCCACAGCTGCCAAGTAAAAAGGGATGCCGACGAGAAGAATGACAAGATCTATGGTCGAAAATGGTGGAACTGCTGGAAATGAGGTGAGCTTCCTCCCCTCTCCCTTGGTGCAAGATCTGTAGTTATCCTTAGGTGAGATTTCGACTCAAAAGAGTCTTGATGTGTGAGATGAAGATTTTTAGGAGGGCCATGCTAGAACTTGTGTTTTAGGGTTTAGTCATCTTCAACCTCCCCTTCCTTCAAAGTGATGATGGGGGTGGTTTCGTGAAGAGGAATGCCCTTAAGAGGGTGAATAAGGGTGAAGGATCTTCTGGTTGTGTTATGGGAGAATCGGGTTGAGGAGGAAGATGAACCAATGACATTCATTTTGCCCCAAGATGCGTGCATAAATCTGTATTCTGCACACAACGACCTTCTTGGCTATCTTTAGGCAAGATAAGGTCAGATCTGGGCTTCCGACTAAACACGAAAGTCGTATCCCTTGGGATTAACTTTCCAACGAGTGGTTACACGCCTTCAGGTGAAGTCGGTAGCCACAGGAATGTCTAATCAAAGTAGAGGGCTATTAGACTAAGCATGCAGAAATTGTATTCTGTACGCAACTGGATTTGGAGCCAATTTCATGTATGATACACTCTGATCTGGGTTGCAGACTGAACATGAAAGTTTTAGACCATGAAAAAACTTTCCATCGAGGTGTTACACGTACTCACCGTATTCCTGTATCCACGGGAATCTCCAGGTGAAGTTTCTGTCCAGCAGGTGTTCTACACCTGAAATTCCTGGGTAAGTGTAAAGTTTGGTTCGGACTCGGAAGAGGTTTTGTAACAATCCGACGTTAAGTTGCAGGCGAATCATAATATGCCTAATTGTGATAATTCAACACATGATTAAATTACTGGATAGACTCCACGTAAACAAATGGTGAAATGGTATGTGGTTGAACGAAACGACTTAGTGGGGGTTAATGAAAGAAGGGTAATTAGTCGTTTAATAACAAGATTTACTAAAGCTTGGGTAATTATTCGGTGATGGTTGTATGAACATGTGAGGTGTTAAATATATGGTAAACTCATGTGTACACAAATGGTTTATTTGGTGATGTTAAAGTTATGTGACCATAGCATTGACGAAATCATGGTCTTCAGGCTTATCATATAAGGGAGTCTAAAATGGTCCCTTGTATATGGTGGTTCGCCACCTGTGTTTTTGGTAAACCCCTAAGGTGCCTTGGGCACCGAATTGTAAAAAGGGTGAGTGCGGATATCAGATCGCACTAGTTGGTAATGTTGGGAAGAATCATAAATAGACGGTTGGGCTTGGTCCTCGGTGTTTATGTCTTGAGGCTCCTTCTGTGTCAAGTGGTCGGTTGGGCTTGGTCCTCGTGCTCGTTTCTGAGGCTCCTTCCATAGCACGATGTGGTTGTTGTGCATGTGGTGTGAGTTGACACGCGATGTCGTAATCCCGGGTTAAGGATAGTGTGGCAGGTCTACAGACTCGCCAATCGTCACACCGATGGGAGTTGATGGATAGACCTTGGCAGTTGGGCTTGGTCCTAGGTGTTCACGTCCCTAGGCTCCTTCCGTGCCAAGTGAACGGTTGGGCTTGGTACTTGTGCTCATTTCCGAGGCTCCTTCCGTATCACACCTTAGGGCAGTTTGGGCCTAGTATCTCGGTGCACATCTACCCGAGACACCCGCTGAGCCGTAGTACGCATGTGAGCTCCGCTATTGTGTTCTTAGCATTGAGGCATACGAAGGCCTAGGCCAGGTAGTGTGGAGACAAGCCTAGTAGTGGAGATGTACACTCTACTGTCACCGTCTTGCCACGACGGATGACGCCTGAGAGGTTAGCTACCTGCTCGAAAAGTGGGAACTTCAAGTCTGTGTCGACATAGCGATTGCATGTGCGTGATCATGGGTGAGTCATTGCATTACATACATATCATTACACTTCATTGCATACACAGAGATCCTCATCGTATAAGTTTGTATGGACACTCTTATACGATGAGTTACTTACTGCTGAATGATCCTAAACTTATATGCTTGTATAGGCATTCATATAAGTTGAGTTACTTACTGTTATAATATAATACTCTCATGCTGCTGTAGATGATAGAATTGATAGAATAAGCGATTGCTCATTTATTACACTCCTTTATATACATAGTGATATACAACCTGCTTGTACCTATGTTTCATATATATTGTACCCTGTTCCTTTCTCCGCCCGGTGCCGAGGAGTCGCCGGGTGAGCGGATGTGAAGCCACTTAGTCTTTATGACTAACGGTTGCTACGTCTTCCTTTTTAGGAGGAAACCCCGCAAGTGGAGTAGCAGGTTATGCAGCCGGACAGCTAGTCCAGGACAACAGGGCCTAAGGGGACAGTACCGTCGCAGTCGTCGGTTAATGATGTGAGTGTGAGAGGTTTTTGTTGTACCCTTTTTGGGAAAACTATTTACGTACTCTAATATTATAAGCTTGTAGAAGCTTCTCTACTGTTATTATATTATGGACTATATGCTTGGTGTGGATTTGACTTCTATGTTATATTTTTGTTGGGTTGGCAATGTATGATATTGGTTAAAGACGGCAGGATAGGCATCTTGTGTTACAGGCTAGCCCTAGTGCACAGTAAAGGGGGATTAATTCCTAATTATACAATATATAATATAATAAAATACTACTATTCATCTTCTTCTTTACCCGAACCCGAACAAAACCAGAAATAAAACTATTCCTGTAGCTTTTCTAAAGCTATTTCCCGACCACCCAGCTATCTCCCTGGCCGGCCACCACCACCTTTGTGGAGGTGAGGGATACAGTCGGGCGGCGGTACGTCCGCCGGAGAGGCGGTTTCCGGCGAACCCGACCACCACTTATTTTTGAAAAAACCATGAAAAAGCTCACTCAATCTTGCTCCTTTGAGCTCGACATATGTCCTAAATAATTTCTAAGATCTACCCATAGAAGAAGGAGTAGAGGAGGACCTTATTCGCGGTTTGGAGTCGAGCCGATCGTCGGGATGCCACTGGTACGGTGGTAGCGACGCCGGAATTCTTCTACAGCGCAGCACAAGCTTCAATCCGTCGGGTCAGGGTGGGAAACTTCATCTCTGAGCCAAAGGGACCTTTTTAAAGGGAAGAAATGGGGAGTGGGTGGTTATAGGCTGTCCAGCCATTATTTCCTCTTCAAGAGTAAGCTCGGCCATGGTGGAGGGGAGCTGAAACGGCTCCAAATAGCTAAGAGAAGGCTAGAAACTCCTCCTCTCCCTGAGAGGAGATGAATCCAGCCGTTTCAAGGGGGAGAGGGTGGAGCCGAGCCTTAAAAGCTATAAATGGCCAGGCAAATCGTCGCTCGTCCATTGCTGGAGGAGGAGGAAACGGCTGCCACGTGGCACAACCGGTCAAACTTCATAAAATAAGACTTAACTAAGTCTTAATAAGAGAAAACGGCCCAATAATGCATTCTGGCCCACTTCCTAGACCGGCCCAGTTCAGCTGAACCAGCACCCAGCCAAAACAGATCTACCATAAAAAAAACTAAGTAAAATGGCGTTGAGTGAGCTCTGCTCACTCAACGCCATCCATGCTACGGCATTGAGTGAGCTCATCTCACTCAACGCCATCCCAGATACGGCTTTGAGTGAGCTCTGCTCACTCAATGCCATCAGAATGGCCTCCAAGACTATAGCGTTGAGTGAGCTCAGCTCACTCAACGCCATCCAGATCATGGCGTTGAGTGAGCTCTGCTCACTCAACGCCATCCAGAATAAGCCCCTTTTAAACGATGGTATTGAGTGAACTTAGCTCACTCAACGCCGTTAAGATTATGGCGTTGAGTGAGCTTAGCTCACTCAACGCCATCCAGATTATGGCGTTGAGTGAGCTCAGCCCACTCAACGCCGTCCAGATTATGGCGTTGAGTGAGCTCAGCTCACTCAACGCCATCCGGATTATGGCGTTGAGTGAGCTCAGCTCACTCAACGCCATCCGGATTATGGCGTTGAGTGAGCTCTGCTCACTCAACGCCATCCAGAATATGCCCTTTTAAATGATGGCGTTGAGTGAGATTAGCTCACTCAATGGCATCCAGATTATGGCGTTGAGTGAGCTCTGCTCTCTCAACGCCATCCAGACTACACCAAATGGCGTTGAGTGCGGTCAGTGCACTCAACGCCGTTCAACTTATGGCATTGAGTGCACTCAACACACTCAACGCTATCCCGCCTGACAGATTACGGCGTTGATTGAGCTAAGCTCGCTCAACGACATCAAGTCTACGGCGTTGAGTGAGCTCAGCTCACTCAACGCCAACCTGACGCTTCCAAATGGTGTTGAGTGAAGTCAGTGAACTCAACGCCATTCAGCTTATGGTGTTGAGTGCACTCGATGCACTCAACTCCATCCCGCTTATGGCTTTGAGTGATCTAAGCTCACTCAATGCCATCCAGACCATGGCGTTGAGTGAGCTCTGCTCTCTCAATGCCATTCCAAGTCCACGGGCGTGACGGATTGGTCATAGGCGTGTCAGGCCCATGTTGAAATTTTTGAGCTCGACGATCGTCTTCCTGAGGTCGACGATCGTTAAAGGGGTCATGCCCTAGGTCACGGGCGTGACGGGTCGGTCATGGGCGTGACCACCCCTTGACTCAAAATCCTGGTCGATAAACTTTAATTCCTTGGCTTCCTAGCATTCTGTTAAGACAAAACCACTCCCAGGGGTCTAGTTGGAAATGGGATGTTACAAATCCCAATAAACAAAACAAAGATTTCGTCCCCGAAATCGAGGTTAAGCCTACGGGGGCTCTTATCGGGAGAAAGAGGCTTGTAACATCCCCTGAGAGTTGAAAGATTTACATTTCTACGTTACGTTTGCTATGTGCGGTTTCAAATCCAAGACCAATTCATCCAATTGACAAAGTCTAGTCCCCAATAAACAAAAGATTCTCCCTTATTCTTGAAATTTCAGTCCTACTAGTTTAAAATAGGAGAATAAATTGAACGTCTTGAGAGGTTATGAGGTATACCTGGCTGAACAGCTCTGGATACCTTTGTCGCATCATGTCCTGCGGTTCCCAGGTATGCTCCTCTTGACCGTGGTTTCTCCACGGAACATTGACTAACGGAACTTTCTTGCGACGCAAGTTCCGTACTCCTCTGCCATCGATCTGAATCGTCTCCAAGTGAACTGACCGGTCGGAAGCTACCAGTCCATCTGTAGTCAAAATCTGCTGCTCCGGGCGCAGTAGAGCGCTCCTAAGTGAAGAAACGTGGAATACGTCATGCAGAGCTGCCAGCTCTGGTAGCAACTCCAGCCTGTAAGCTAGGGCCCTGATGCGCTCCAGGATCCTGTAAGGGCCCATATACCTAGGGCTGAGCTTCTTCCTCCGACCACGCACCCGTGAAACTCCATGAATGGGCCGGATCTTTAAAAACACTCGGTCCCCCCACCTGACGATGTCGGGCGTCATAATACTTAGCCTTTCTGCTCTGCGCTTCTAACATCCTGTCTCTGATCAGTCTTACCTGAGACTCGGTGTCTTCGACAAAATCTGATCCCAACGCCTTCGCATCCTCATCCTGAATCCAAGAAAGTGGTGTCCTGCATCTCCTTCCAGTGTCCGATTGGTGTGTTCTGTCTGCCCATTCGTCTGGGGATGAAATGCAGTGCTGAAGGTCAATCGCGTGCCTAAGTAAGCCTGCACGGATCTCCACTCCCTAGAAGTGAACCGGCCATCCCGATCCGACACGATCATCTTGGGCACCCCTTGGTATCGAACAAATTGCTCCACAAATCTTCGCTCTAGTACCCCTACAGAGTCATCCTTCTTGATCGGAATGAATCTGGCCCCATTCGTCAACCGATCGACGATGACCCAAATCGAGTCGTTTCCCGTCCGTGATCGGGGATGTCCATGAATAAAATCCATCGCGATGTCCTCAAATTTCCACTCTGGGGGTACATGTTCTGAGATACATCATCCTTCTGATGATACAACATAGCGATTAAATCTTTACCTTCTCAGATATCCCGAATCTTGTTACCCGTCATCAAATTTAACGTGGTAATAGTTAACTATCGTAATTACTTCGTCTTATTACCATGTCATTGTCTTGGTAACGCTACGGGTCATCATTCAAAACATGTTTTTTTTTACAAAATCGTATGTTCGCTCGAATAACGTCGAATTATATCGACTTCAATCTCACTATGTTTGTTACACCACTTTTCCTAAACTAGGTCCAAGGGAACCCAAGCCAATACTAATTTGCCCAATAAACAAAAGTTTAGCCCCCAAGTAAGAAAAGATAAGCCCCTACCTATCTTGGGCTAAATATCTTTGATATTACCCTGTTACATCTGTCCTAGATGGGTGCACAATCCCTAGAGCATCAATCTTTGACTTGGGGTTCCACCCTAAAACTCGTTAATATACTCCTTACATTAAACTCTCTGAGTCACATTTACGACAAACTTATCCGGGTCAAAATGTTCCCAATCCCAAATGGGTATCTTTCGAACTTGAATTCCTATCCGACCCTTAGTGTTTGTCTCGGTGGTTGCCTCCAGGTAATTTTATTACTGGTATTGAGGGTTAAGACTATTTGCCTTTTACCATTCTGCTAATGTATTATTGGTCTCAATTCTCCTTAAAGTAGTCTACCACTTTGAATAATCCTTGATTGGGATAGTAGGGACACCTGAGTTTACGTCTTAGGTAGTCATTCTCGTGCTAAACTCCTTCTTTATTCTCTTTGGGTATCTCCTTACCTTAACCAAATTCATACCCAAGGTCTATTTTGAACTAGGGCATACTATAAATTGTCATGGTTAGTCACGAGTCCTAGTTGGTTGAGTCTAACTCGGTGGTTAGAGGATTATAAGATGAGATCTTCGCAGCCAGAGTTGTTCCCTGCTGGGGGCAGGGTTTGCCGCATGCTACAAAGAGGAATTCCAATTAATGATTAAGTGGACTTTCACATGTGATCTACCTTATGGGCACACCACTGCTTCCGCTGCTTAGTTTGTCCCCAAACTAAACTCAAGCAGGGGTGACCCAGGGTTAGTGGACTGCTACTTTTCCGATCAAGATTTCCTCTGATACCACTTGTAAGACCCCATTTTTTTATTTTAAACACCGGGGTCTTAGGCCCAGAACCGCCGCTTTGCGGTAACACCATCACGCCCGGGAAGGTCGTCACTACAAAATGTCGATCCTGCCGGCCAAATCGATCGCAGAACATTAGTATAAATAAATATAAATCTAGTCCACCATAACCACATGTATATAAATAAATCTCCACGAAGGGAGAGTCCACAATAATAATAATCAAAGTACAAAAGGATGGTTTGTGCCCAGTACATGTAATCCTCACTACAAGTCACTCGCGGAAGCAAAACTAAAATTAAGCGTCACCGTAACTACCACTGATCCGAGATCACCCAAGCTAGACTAGCCCATCTCCACCGACTCCGTACTTTGCTGGTGCTGCATCTCTAGGTGCTTCTTCCTTTTCGGCCTGCGGTCGCCGCCTCGCAATTCACGTCTCCGTCTACGTCTTCGGCCTCCTGGCTGCTGAGCTAGTTGAATCCCACCCATCAAGGGGCATTTGACCCGTGTATGTCCCGGTTGGTTATAATGGTAACACGGTCACGGGATCAGCTCCGTCAGAAACTGCAAAACCCGTGACCCTTCCATATGGTACACCTAAAATGTTATGGTTCGAAAACTGTGAGTCTAAAAGACTAAGCCCTATCATCCCCTACCCCTCCCCCATGGCTCTTAAGTACCGAGCGGAGAGGAAGAAAGGGAAGGACATGAAGGTGGAGAATAAGTCAAAAGCAGGTGACAGCAGACCTTTGCTAGCAATTCCATAGTAAATATGACAGAAGCAGAAAGTAGGAAATGTAACCTTAACTTATGCGAAAGCGCATAACCCAAGGGATATTTTGTAGGGCTCCCATCGTATAAAGTGTCCCATACCACTTATACATCGGGGTGTCGGTTATCAAACAGTAAGGAGTAGCAAGTAAGTAAAGGCACAAGAAATATAACCATGGATTTATAGGGATTACCCCTATAGACCAAGGGGTCATTTTGCAGGGCCTATCGTATAAAACGTCCCATACCATTTTATACGATAAGTGGCAATGTTTATGCTATGACACGCAAATATGCTATGGAATGCACAAGCAAGTGAAACACACCCACACAACTCCATGCACACAGACCTTTAGTTCCCCCTATTCGGGCAGCTAGCTTCACTCGTAGGAACCTCCGTAGTGGCAAACGGAGACAGTGGGTCGGGCCCCCCACTCCTAGGCGGGTAACCACACTACCACGCCTTGCCCTTCCGTACGCCCCTAGAAGAACACAACCTAGAGTATCCGCATACTAGTGCTGGCTATATCAACCAGGCTTTCTTTGGCTAAGTGTCCCACCCCGCCGAGTCAACTTACCGACGTCGGTGTGATCGATCGTCCAGTACCGATGACCCACCACTTTAATGCACATGCAATCATGATAGTTATATTTATACAAGTTCTCATGTTACCGAGCCTCCAGCTCTCTAGGCAACCAAGCATATACCAAGTCCCCGAGCATCCCGCTCCCTGTACTTCCAAATTTATACCAAGTCCCCGAGCATCTATCTCCCCGGACTTCCTAATCACAAACCAGACCATGTACATTACTAGTAGGCCCTTAGACCACAGACCTACTCTACCCATTCCATGCCAATTCTTCTTCCTAAGTGTACAAGTGTAGATGTGAGGTGCAACTATTATTAGGGTTACTCTTGATCATTTTATTCCTAAGATTTAAGGTTAACCTTGGACTTCCCGAGGTTTACCCAGTGAAGGGCTCGCAGCGGTACTAGGAGCTATGATGGGGTGAATCCCAAAGCTCCCTTTCCAAGGCACTTATTGTTATTTATTTCTACCCTTGAGCCAAGACCCTCTTTATACTAAGTAGCTCTATTCTTAGGTGACTTTAACCTCCGAGCTAGCATACTCTGGTCCTATCACTATATGCAGACCACACTAAGCTACATGGTGCTCCCGTTAGGGGGTACTCCAAATTTTCTCATCCAAATGCCCTAAAATCAATACTTGACATCCACCATGACCTAATATAACTAAGTCCGAGATTTCCAATTTTTTCTATTTATCGGGCATTTAATTTATTTATTCTAAGCCTCGCAATGCCCTAGTATGAACATGAAGTGCACTAATGAGCCAACAATAAATCACCATAAAATCAGTAAAAATCTTACGAGGCATTTAAGCAGTAATTCCAAATTTTGAGAAATTTCAGAGGTGTTTTGACCTATATTTCCTAATTTACCATTTTAGACCACTTTTACTATATTATGAAGCAAGTACTGTAAATATGTATTTAAAAATCACAAGAAAATTATAGAAGATTTCTGGTGACCTAAAACCATCAGAAATCAAATCCCATAATTTTTTATCTAATATTTGGGCTCTGAATTTATTTTAGTGTAAAACACTAATATTCCTAGCTTAGTGAATGAGGTACTATTTTTAATTGTCTAAAAATCCATAAAAATTTACAGGATTACTATCGTGGTCTGAAACAGCCACTGACCAAATTTCATAAATTTCCATATAATAAATGGGCATTATTTGTATTTTTTCACTACATATCACAATTGGTACGTTAAAGAAGCAATTACCCAAAATAATCATATAAAACTACCAAGAAATATACAGAAGGTATAACATGCTATAAGATGCCCTAATCCAAGATTTCATAACATTCCTGTGAACATAAATTACAGAATCATCAAAATAAATATCTAGGGCACAACTCTGGTTGTGAATGAAATACTGTATAAATTAATCCAAAAGCCTCAACAAATTTATATTATGGCCATTTACACCAGAAAATCACTTTGCTCAAACGTTACTTGATTTGAAGTTCAGTTGATAGCTTAATAACTCAAATTAAAGTTGGTGACCAAAATTAAGGTTAGGGTGTTAGGTGGGCTAAAGGTCTCCAAATACCCTAAAATTTTGACCAGAGGACTTTAGTACTCTTATGGTCCTCTTCACCAAATTTCAAGTCAATCCAAGGTCATTTGACCCCATTGACCTTCACAACCCTAAAAATCCCCATTAAGGGACCTACCCTATGGTTCTAGGGCTACCCTATCCCAAAAAACCCCAAATTACATTGGAGTGTGTGTCATGCCCCAAAAAGCCAGTGGTCAAAATTCAGCTTCCGTTGACGTTGTTTGACCACTCAAATCCCAAAAGGAACGAATTGACCTAATTAACCCTATAAGGGCCAACCTACGGTCGAGTTAAAACTTAATCAAAACAATTCAAAATGAGGTAGAATTATTACCAGAGTTCTATCATTCCCCCTAAGACCTCCCACCCAGATTTGGGGGGATTCTGAGGTGTTTAAGACACCTAATTAATTAATATATGAATTATTAACTTTTTACAAAAACTATAGAAAAATATTCTCCAAAAATTCTGATTTTTGGATATGTCCTAGGTATGGCTAATAGTAGCCCATACCCCAAATTTCAAGTCATTTGAATGTCTGGATTGATGGGGATATCCAAATCAATCTCAGTACAACCCTATGGATCGATCTCACCAAAATGTGTGCTGTGGTCTAACCAGGACTCCAAATCGAGTGAAATCAATTTTAAATTAATCTAGACTTCAAGGGATACATTTTCTATGTTGACCACTTTTTATGTTTCAGCCCCTACAGGCTATAATTTTCAGTTTAAACCTAGTGTACAGTAAAGGGGGATTAATTCCTAATTATACAATATATAATATAATAAAATACTACTGTTCATCTTCTTCTTTACCCGAACCCGAACAGAACCAGAAAAATAACTATTCCTGTAGCTTTTATAAAGCTATTTCCTGGCCACCCAGCCATCTCCCTGGCCGGCCACCACCACCACCACCTCTGTGGAGGTTAGGGCTACCGTCGGGCGGCGGCACGGCCGCCGGAGAGGTGGTTTCCGGCGAACCCAACCACCATTTAATTTTTAAAAAACCATGGAAAAGCTCACTCAATCTTGCTCCTTTGAGCTCGACATCTCTCCTAAATAATTTCTAAGATCTACCCATAGAAGAAGGAGTAGAGGAGGACCATATTCGTGGTTTGGAGTTGATCCGATCGTCGGGATGCCACTAGTATGGTGGTTGCATCGCCGGAATTCTTCTACAGCGTAGCACAAGCTTCAATCCGTCGGGTCATGATGGGAAACTTCATCTCTGAGCCTAAGGGACCTTTTTAAAGGGAAGAAATGGGGAGTGGGCGGTTATAGACTATCTAGCCATTATTGCCTCTTCAAGAGCAAGCTCGTCCATAGTGGAGGGGAGCTAAAACGGCTCCAAACAGCTAAGAGAAGGCTTCAAACTCTCCTCTCCCTGAGAGGAGTTGAATCCAGCCATTTCAAGGGGGAGAGGGTGGAGCCGAGCCTTAAAAGCCATAAATGGCAAGGCAAACCGTCGCTCGGCCATGGCTGGAGGAGGAGGAAACGGCTGCCACGTGGCACAGCCGGTCAAACTTCATAAAATAATACTTAACTAAGTCTTAATAAGAGAAAACGGCCCAATAATGCATTCTGGCCAACTTCTTAGACCGGCCCGGTTCAGCTGAACCAACACCCAGCCAAAATTGATCTGCCAGAAAAATAAAAAACTAAGTAAAATGGCGTTGAGTGAGCTTTGCTCACTCAACGCCATCCATGCTACGGCGTTTAGTGAGCTCAGCTCACTCAACACCATCCCAGATACGGCATTGAGTGAGCTCTTCTCACTCAACGCCATAAGAATGGCCTCCCAGACTATAGCGTTGAGTGAGCTCACCTCACTCAACGCCATCCAGATCATGGCGTTGAGTGAGCTCTGCTCACTCAACGCAATCCAGAATAAGCCCATTTTAAACGATGGTGTTGAGTGAGCTTAGCTCACTCAACACCATCCAGATTATGGCGTTGAGTGAGCTTAGCTCACTTAACGCCGTCCAGATTATTGCGCTGAGTGAGCTTAGCTCACTCAACGCCATCAAGATTATGGCGTTGAGTGAGCTCAGCTCACTCAATGCCATCCAGAATATTCCCTTTTAAACTATGGCGTTTAGTGAGCTTAGCTCACTCAATGCCGTTCATATTATGGCATTGAGTGAGCTCTGCTCTCTCAACGCCATCTAGACTACACCAAATGGCATTGAGTGCGGTCAGTGCACTCAACGCCGTTAAACTTATGGCGTTGAGTGCACTCAACTCACTCAACGCCATCCCGCCTGACAGATTACGGCATTGAGTCAACACCATCCAGTCTACGGCATTGAGTGAGCTCAGCTCATTCAACGCCAACCTGATGACACCAGATGGCGTTGAGTGCAGTCAGTGCACTCAACGCCATTCAGCTTATAGTGTTGAGTGCACTCAACGCACTCAACTCCATCCCACTTATGGCTTTGAGTGAGCTAAGCTCACTAAATGCCATCCAGACCACAGCGTTGAGTGAGCTTAGCTCACTCAACGTCATTCGAAGGTCACGGGCATGTCAGATCCATGTTGAAATTTCATAGCTCGACGATCATCTTCCTGAGGTCGACGATAATTGAAGGGGTCACGCCCTAGGTCACGGGCGTGATGGGTCAGTTACGAGCGTGACCACCCCTTGACTCGAAATCCTGGTCGATAAACTTCAATTCCTGGGCTTCATAGGGTTCTGTTATGACAAAACAACTCCCAGGGGTCTAGTTGGAAATGGGATGTTACAAAAGGAGCCTGCATTACAGCTATTCAGAATGGGAATTATATGAGAAGTCATTGAATAAAAGGAAACTATATGATAGAGAATATGGTAATAACAATCCTAAAGCTCCTCCAAAGCCTCCAAGGTACTATCCCAAACCATTCAGCTACTACAGGAGACAACAGGCTAAGCAGGACAAGCAACACGAGACCAGAAATGATTCTTTATGATTATGGTGTTAAGAACTATGAAATGAATGTTGATTAAAACTCTAAAAGATTTTTGATATATATACAATTTCATAGTTTTGCCTAATTATAAGTTCTAATTTTCTTTCTATGTTTTACTGCTTTTACTTTCCATTATTCTTGCTCTATTTTTATTATAATAATTCACCTTAGTATAAAGGGTTCTGACTTCTACAAATAGGGGGAGATTGTTGAGTATTGTCTCCACAATAACCAAGATTTGCATGAAGTCATCCTTTGCACTAAGATGAATTAAGGTGTATTTGACATGTGTATTCCAGTTGTGTATTTGCAGATTTTCAGTTCTAAGTGTAGAGCAATGTAAGTCTACAGTGGGTCAAAAACATAGGACCACTTAGTGTAATCCCTCACTGAGTGATCCAAGGTGTTGACTCATGTGTAGCCTCTCAATTAGGATACACTTCATATTCAAACTTTGGAACACAAGATGGAGACAAGACCAGAAGGAGATCTTACATGGAATTCTTAAAAAAAATTTCTAAGTCCATCTCTCGAGAAGTACCTTCAAAGTTCTCGAGAAGTAGTAAATAGTTCTCGAGAGGCTCAGACTTTACTTCTCGAGAAGTCAGGACAGCTAGAATTCCTCTAAGTAGAAGTTTTTGAGAGGTTAACAAAGTTCTCGAGAACTACTATAGAATTTCTCGAGAAGTACTCCTTAGCTCTCGAAAAGTTCTACCCTTCTCTTCAGGAATTGGACTCTAGCTAAGTTCTCGAGAACTGGACTAGAAGTTCTCGAGAAGTCAATTGAGTTCCCGAGAATTGCTTAACTAAGTTCTCGAGAAGTTCTCAGTTTAGAATATTTCTCTAGCAATTGACTCTAAGTAAAGTTATCGAAAAGTTCTGTTAAGTTCTCGAGAAGTTCTACATCAGTTTTCGAGTAAGCGTTTTAGTTCTCGAAAAGTCTACATAGTTCTCGAGAACAATAATTCCAAGTTCTCGAGAAGTCCAAGGCCATTTCCAGAAGTTCAGTGATCGAGATCCTGCCATAGTTTTCGAAAGGTCAGTACATAGTTCTTGAGAACTATTTTGACCTCTCGAGAACTAAGTACCTCCTTTTCCTGAAAATTATCTAAGTCCAGTTTTGACGGAGATTTCGAAATAGTCTTTTCTGATTGATCCACGTGTCATCCTCATAATTATGATTATGACCGTTGAAGATCGACTATATACAGATCCTTTCAGATTTGAATAATTACAGAAGTTATTTTCAGAGAAATCTCGTCCGTCCTTGTTAAGAAAGTATTCCTGAAAACCTAATCTCTCAATCATCCGGTCGCCGCCGCCATTAGCGTTTTCTAGAAGAAAGTTTATGATCGTCGTTCTCTCAAGCGTTGCTACCTAGATCGATCCAAGATCAAGAACAATCATCCGATCTGATTGTGCTTCAATGACTTGTGGATTTCTCATTGATCGTGGTGATTTCAGAACTCAGGTTTTTGGAAAACAGTCCAGCCTTCTTCTACTTCTTCTGATCAAGCCTAAAGTTCTCAACGAAGAAGACGAAGACCAAGATCAAGATTTGAGATATTTTTTGTTTGTAACTTTTTTTCAAACAATTTTCTTTGTAGGAGATTTATCTCCGAGTGGTAGGAAGTTTTATCTTCCGAGTGTAGATCCGTTTGGATCGAGTTTGTATGAACGTGGTTCCGAGGCGTAGGATTGGTTTGCAATCCGAGATAGTGGAGTAGCCGGATCTAGTGATTTGCTAGAACGGTGAGATAAAGTGGATGTACCCAAGGACGGGGAACCACTATAAATCTTTTGTGTCCTTCTGTGATTGCTTGATTGTGTGCGCTAGATCTCTTAATTTTTATTCCGCAAACAAACGCACGATTCACCTATTCACCCCCCTCTAGGTGATTTAGGTCAATAACTTTCCACTTTCACCAATCTTATCCTTTTATTGTCTGCTGATCAACTACTCTTTGTACTGTGGGCTCAGCCTAAAAAGGTCTAGTTACCACCTTCCATTTGCAGAAAATGACAATAGCTATCCTTCGACGCCATTAAAGGCATACTGCAGCTTTCCCACAAAGTATTTGAACTGTGTTGACTTTGTTTACTTTTGCTGACGTCAGCCATTCTGGACATAGCCAAATTCACAAAATTACTCCACTCGTTGAGTTAGTTGAGTGAACTGGTTTCACTCAACGATTCTGGACTTAGCTTATTCTTCAGTTGTTTCTACAACCGTGGCGTTGAGACCGTTTAATGGTTGGCCTTCACTCAACGCCATTTGCCTTAGCTCCTTCTAAACTCTGCAAACTGTTGAGGCGTTGAGTGAATTGGCTTCACTCAATGCTTCTGTACTTAAAAAATTTTCTTCTGAATGGAGGAATTAAGTGTGTTGACTTCACTCAACGCTTCCTACCTCAGCCTCATCTTTTAACTAGGCGCTGAGTGAACTGGCTTCACTCAATGCTTCTGTACGTAGTCAAATCCTATCACTCCTTCTGGATTTCACTGCTTGAGCTTGTCTCAATGCTTCTATCATATAGAGGAGATATGGTGGTTGGGATGTTGCATGTTTGTATCTCGGTGCCCCCCTGTGCCAATATTACTCCTTGGTTATGCACCTCACTTCCGCATGGGTGAGTTTTTTATTTGTTAGAGCGACGTCCTTCTTTATTGCACGAAAGCTCCCGTGCACATGCCCAGGATGCCCATCAGGTAATGTGAGGTGCGTGGAGCTATTAGCTCTAGATAATTCATCTACAACAGGTTTTTTTGAATGAACATTGTCTATATGTATTACTTGACTTGAGATCAATATGGGATGGCCTCCTGGAGTAATTTCTGCATTAGGAGTGTGATGAGCCCTTAAGTATCTTAGTAAGGTGAGCATATTTGCATGATGCGCCTTTATCAAGCACCTACAGTCTTCTCTTGATGCTGGAGATTTGGCAATAGTGCCTCCTTCCCGAAGTGGGCGGTTGCTTGTGGGTGAGTCAATGGGCGACTGTTTGGCATGCTTTTTTAGTATTGCATTACTATTAGTTGTGACCTTCTCCTCCCCATTGTTGTTGGTGGTGATGATCGTGCTGGCCAAGTGTTGTATTTTGAATTTCAATAGATCTTATGGGGACACTTTACCACAGATTGAGCCAAACTATTACGGATCACTAATTTTTTTCCAGTCTAAAGAATCGGATCACCTTAGCTCGGAGTTGGATCGGGCATGTAATGAGGGATCAGCAAGTGCACCGGTCGCCCAAGTAATATGAAATGGGAGAATATCCCCAAGTATTGATATCTTAAGGAACAAAGAGTGATTGTGTGATTTGATTGTTTATAGAATTAGTTATAAAGACAAAAAGAAAATACGGGGGCTTGATTTTGGGGATTGGTTTGAACAACAGAAACTAAATTAAAAGTGTGGATTGCCTTCACCGCCTTGCTAGGGTGGAATATGGGTAGTGGTGGAATATGGGCAGTGATGGAGCCACTCCATTTCTCCACCACCACCCATAATCCCGAGGTATTATGGCTATATTTTCTTTGCAAATCTCAAGCTAGTGTATCCTCTCGACCTCCTCCATCATTCACAAGATTCCAAGATTTGTTTCATAGGGATTTATCGCTACACTCAGAGAGTTCACTGGTGAAGAACGTGACCGGAGATTATTGACGAAAAGACAGGTAGCATTGAATAAGGTGACAACTCTTTTGGACTTCGGACGGTAGACCAAGCCCGAGATTGGAAGAGGATTGACAACCATCGGCTCCGACCGCAAACCTTTGATGATTCTTCATGCATCAGTTGTATTCTTCCCCCCTCTTTTCTTGTAGTAAAATTCTCTTGGTGTATTTGGATGTTTTGTTGATGATTGCTTAAGCCCTAATTACATTAATGCTAAATTACATTTATATGTGTGTGCTCTATGGTTTATGCATGTGAGGAGGGGCTTACAACCCATCCATTGTGTGAGTGTTGCACTAGCAATTTCTAGTTGTGTGTGTTGTGAGGAGGGGCTTACAACCCTCATATATTTCTCTATATCAGCCTAGGATTCCATCCTACCCTAGCAAGGCGGTGAAGGCAACCCACACTTTTTATTTAGTTGCTTTTGTTTAAACCAATCCCCAAAATCAAGCCCCTTTTTTTCTTTATGCCTTTATAACTAATTCTTGGTGTCTAGTAATCATGAAGAGATTAAAAACCAAACTAGCAATCCAACTTTGCAAGTATACCTATCGAATTTTAGCTAGGGGACACAAGTGTCGTATTAAGATCCGGGAACTGTTGAGTAATCTTACTCACACAAAAAATATTATCTTATCGAAGGATTGTTTTCGTGTTTGAGAGAAAACTAATTGAGATTAAGAAAATAAATATAGCATTAGAAGGAGAACTACCTGCAGCTAAATTAAGAGCTACTAAAAGCGATTATAATGAGAAGTTGAAATGATGAAATAGAAAAGCACTCGATCGAGAATCACCTCAACAAGATTTGACTAAAAATGTGATAATAAACCCTAACTTAATAAGGTAAAGTACCTTGACCGTGGAGGTTCCTAAAGTGAAGGATCAAGCGCATACCCAACTGCACCAAAAGCTCGGACTGTTGGAGAGGGCGCTACTTAATTTTTTATATAAGTAGCAGAGCGCCACGGGTCAAGTGAAGGAACGCCGGACCCAACAATCCCCCCCGGCGTCCAGCACAGCCCGTCGGCTCAGAGGTGGGGTTACCACATGGCCCACACGGCTCAGAGGTGGAGTTACCACATGTCCACGGTTTCCTTTACCCACCAGACCTACACAGGTAGAAGGGAAAAATCAGGATTTAATAGCCCCCCCCAGTCTTGAACCCGTGACCTCCTCTGATACCAATTGAAGGATCAAGCGCATACCCAATTGCACCAAAATCCCGGACTGTTGGAGAGGGCACTACTTAATTTTTTATATAAGTAGCAAAGCGCCACGGGTCAAGTGAAGGAACGCCAGACCCAACATAAAGCATGAACAAACTTCTCTCGAAGTCATGGACACCTGAGTTTAGGAAGGTCCGACCGAACTATCGTCCAAATCGGAGACCTAAAGCTCGCTTTACGTGGTGAACCCCACTATTGGATTTCACTCCAATCTGGGAGATTTTACGTCTGCCTCTCTCGAGGGGTGCATGCAACTCTCTTTACTCTTGATTGTTCACTTCAAACTACGAGCCTCTCGGCTAGCTAAGAGTGAAAAAAAGATGGAAATTATATATCGATGATATAACTCCAAACATGAATTTTCATGAGAAAATCGAAGGCCTAAACCCTAAAAAGAAAAAGTAAATTTAAAGCATCATAACTTAATTAACTTGAACCTTGGAACATCAAGATCGAGTATAAGGAGGATTAGTAAATCATGGAGAAGTGGAGGAAGAGAGTTGGGTAGAATAACATTAAGAGAACAAAGTTAAAAAAAAGACACATTATATAAATGCTAAAGAGGGTTACAACTTGTAATTAAAATTTACAAGTGCATGAAAATTAAAATCCTAAGCTAGCATTAACACTAAGCTACTAAAGAAATTACAAAAACTTTTACAAAAGAGTACATAAACTAGGATTAAGAAAGGCTTAAAATGAGAAAGTCGGAGAGGTGAAGCATGAAAAACTCCAAGAAACAAAAGGGCAGCACCTCCCCTCTCACCCTAAAAGTACTTGATGGACACAAAGGGGTCTAAATTTATAAAAAAAATTTGAGTTGGTCACGCCCCCCTGTCATGCCTGAGTAGGGCATGTCAGGGGGGCGTATCAGGTACTGGGTTGACCTCGGGAGCTGATTTCTGATGGAAGTGATGATTTATTTTGTATGTTGGTGGACACGCCCTGGGACACGCCATGGGACACGCCCTTGGACACGCTCGTGTAGGATGCCCGTGTAAGGCACATTACGTCTCAATCATTGGTCAAGAAATCTGTTAGTCATTGAAAAAGGTTGAACACGCCCGGTGACACGCTCGTATAGGGGGGCGTGTTAGTATTGTTGACGTGCAGTAATGGAAAATCTTTAAAGATGGCAGCAGACTTCGGGATGAGGGTGACACGCCTAGAGACACGCCCAGGGAGGGCGTGTCAGGGGTTTTTCTCGTGATTTGGCCTCTGGCAGTATTATTTCTCGGTGATGTTTTTAGTTGTCTACCTAAATCACCAAGAGGGGGTGAATATGTGAGGTCTGTGTCTTTTTGCAGAATAAAAAATTGAACGAACGATGCGCAAAAAGTAAGTTTATAAAATACAGTGAAGACAAGATCTATAGTCGTTCCCCAATCTTCGGTACATCCACTCTCCACGTCACCGATTTGGAAACACGCTAGACTCAGCTAGTTCACTATTACCTTAGATTGAAAAACAATCCTACAACTCATAGCAAAGCCCCTACAACTCGATCCTCAGAACGGATCTACACTCGGAAGAAAAACTTCCTACAACAATTTCTCGGAGAACTAACTCCTACAACTCGGAGATCAAACTCCTACAAGAATAAAGATTTTGTAAATAAAAATTCAAATAGAATATCTCAGATCTAGAATCTTCAGCTTTTCTTCTTCCTTGAACTTTCAAGTTTTATCACAAATGGATCGAAGAAGACAAGCCGAAATTACTGGATCTGAAAACAATAGATCAGCACGATCAAGAGATGAATCTATAGAAATAAAAATGTCTTGATCTGTTGATCTTCACTTTCTCTGAATCACAGGAATCGTACAAGAAGTGGTGGGGAGATCGTCAATGAAGAGCGCGGTGGCTTCCCGATTTATAATGTAAGAATGATTCAGAAACTTTGATTTTCTCGGGTATTATCCTTATTAGGGTTAGTCGATTTGATTAGACCTTTTAGAGGACAAGACTTAACGGTCATAATCATAAAGACAGTACACTTGGACCAAAAATAAAAGATATTAGGTTAGAAATCATTTCTGAAATCACGTCTGTCAGGACTTAAGAAATTTCGGAAAATGATCTGCATTTCTCGAGTAGATGATAGACTACTCGAGTAGCAACTATTGTGTCTCGAGAAGTAGAGTATGAAGTTTTTGAGAACAATACTTAGATAAAATCTTGTAAATAAATTCTGGCTACTCAGGAAGTAACTTTTGTTACTCGAGAAATAGAAACTGACTTCTCAAGTACTAGTTAAACTTCTCGAGAACAAGAAATTCTACTTGAGTACTAAACTTCAGTTACTCAAGACAAAGTCTTGTACTACTCGAGTAATAGCCCTAGCTACTCGAGCACTAGACTTATAAAAATTCTGAGCTAGATTTTTCTGATAACTCGAGAATAAGAAAGATATACTCGAGTAATACTTAGCTTCTTGAGAACTAACAATAAATCTTTTCGAGAACAACTTCAGTTACTCGAGTGAAAGACTTAGCTTACTCGAGAACTGACTACACTTCTACTCGAGTACTCATGTTATTACTCGAGTGAAACACTTAGAAAAATTTTGGTTTTTTGAAAATCTTCTTTCTTCAAGGAATTCAACAACTAGTCTTTCTCCAATTCCTTTAGTGCTTGAAAATGAAATGTATCCTAATAAGGAGGCTACACATGAGTCAACACCAAGGATCACACAATGAGGGAATACATTATATGGTCCTATGTTTCGTGACTCATTGAAGACTAACATTGGTATACACTTGGCAATTATATTCTGCAAACATATAACTTAAATAGGACATCAAATATAACTTAATTCATCTTAGTTTAAGGGTGACTTCATACAAATCTAGGTTATTGTGGATACAATACCCAATAATCTCCCCCTATTTGTAGAAGTCAGAACCCTCTACACTAAGGTGAATTATATATAGATGGACAAATAAAGGACTAGATAACACAGTGATAATAAATATAACATGCTACATAATGAATAAAAAAATAGATCATCAAAATTAAAGATTTATATTTATAGAATTTTCCAGAAATCCAATTAAACAGAATCTCAAAACACAATCTATTTATCATCTATCATTTCTAGATTTAGTGTTATTGCTATTGTTGCTGTTGTCTTTCCTTATTTTCTTGTTGTCTCTTCTGGTAGCTGAAAGGCTTAGGATAGTACTTTGGAGGTTTAGGAGGAGCCTTTGGATTATTCCTTTCATACTCTTTGTCATAAATTCTTCTCTTGGTTAAAGATTTCTCATACAGTTCCCACCCAAGAGAGCTGTAATGATCAGATCTGATTTCATTGTAGTCTATGACAAGCTTGAGAGTATCAAGGATTTGAGATTTAGAAGTTAGGCTCCAAATTTTAGCAAATTCCTGAGTTCTCCTTCTATCAGCTTCTGGATTGGGAATGGTCCTGCTGACAGCAGCACCATCACCATACTTCATTTTCTTGTTGCTTGGAATTTCTGGAGGAGGGACTTGAGAGGGTATTTCCAATTCTAACCAAGTATGAGCATAAGTATCTTGAGGAGGTTCTTGATCTTCATGTCTGGGAGAGAAGTTTGGTTGTTGAGCTGGAGGCTGCTGGGTAGGAGGATATTGAGCAAGATGTTTAAGAGGATAAGGGATGATATTGGGATCACCTTGAAAATTAGGGAATATCTGATTGTGCATCCATACAGCTGTGTCATAAGTTTGAAACTTAACACTATCAATTTTAGTCTTGACATCAACATGTAGCTCATTAAACTTTTCTTCCCATTCAGTTTTTCTTCCTTACTTCAGATTTTTCTAAGAATTCGTTCACTAACTCCTCCCCCTTTCTGACTTCTATAGATAGGGTGGTTATTGAAGCTTCCTTTAATGTTCCTATTTCTTCACAAATCTTGAAAGTGTGTTCTTGAGCTTTCTTCTCTAGTTGGATTTAATTGTTTGCAAGAGTTATTGACTGATCCATCACCTGACCAATACTGGTTATGGTGTGGTCTAAAGCTTTCTCATATATTTGGAAGAGGTGTTTCAGCTCATCAGTATTACATTGGATCTAAGCAAATCCTCCACTTATCTATTTTTCAAGAACAGTTACCTTGTCATTGACAGCTTTTAAAGATTCATCAAAACAATTTCTTTATTGAGCTAGCAGTAATTCTATCTTACTCAAAATATTATCAGCAGAAGGAGTTACAACTTGAGGAACTAGAAGAGGAGGAGTTGTCCATGGAACTATTTCTTCTAGAACAGCTGAGCTCTGGGCTCTGGTGGTGTGAATCAAAATATCTCCTTCCTCACTAAGAATGGTAGGAAGAGAGAAATCTAAGCTCTTTAGGGGAGCCTCAGCTAGTTCAGGTGTTCCTTCTTTCTAATAAGAAATCAGAATTGGTTCTTATTCTTGTATAACTGCAACAGGGGACTGATGAACAGGGGATCCTTATCTAGACTGATGGTTGGTTGGAGAATGTTCAGGAGGAGGAGACTTTTCTGTATGGATAGGGGAAGGGGGTTCTTTGGAAGTCAGCTCATCAATCATTCTGGTGATATCTTCCTCTGTAGATAGTTTTTGTTCTTGAACTTGATCATTAGTAAGCAACTCTTCAACAGTAGAGATAGCATGTAGATCATCATCTGGAGGAGGAGTAGAAGGTCTTTCCTCTGGGGTTGAAGGAGTAGACTCACCCTTAGTAATTGCACCAGATGTGCCATCTACTTGAGGTAGAGGGGAATATGGGGTCTTGTCCTCATCCTCTGGTTTATTAAGTGCTTGTGCAGCTTGGGCAGGGTTCTTGATCTTAAGCTCCCATCTCTGAATAGAAGATATAGAAACTTTCTTCATAAGGTGAAGGGTAGTACCTTTGGATAAATCAAAAATCTCTGGTTTGAATTCATGTAGAAGTAGAGAAATAATTTTTGCATAGTTTGGAGCTTTTATGCTTTCTTTGATCTTATCAAAGATCATCATCCCAAATTGGAATTTCTTCCTGCATATGACAGTTGTCATCATATAAAAGAAGTCGGTAGTGATGAAGCTTATAGAACTTGTCTTGCAAAGAAGTACTTTCGCAAGAATATCAGCTAGAAGTTTGCTCTCTGGATTTAGGTCAGGTCGACGAATGGTGATTGCATCAGCAGAAATACTACATAAATAATATACCCTATCATAATCTTCCTCTGTTAGGTCGTCTTCTTCGTCAATCACTGGTAATCAAAGATGTTTTTAAATGACTGGAGTAGAAAGCTTGATTTTAATCCCACGAACTCTAGTCTTAAGAATCTTACCATTTCTCTTTACCTTGGCATTCTGGAAGAACTCTTCAACCTATGGAAACATAATTTTGCATGGGTGCTCTAAGACGAATGACAGATCAGCGCATCCTAGAAGCAGTAGAAGATTCTAAAAATCATCTGAAAGCTCTTCAATTCCTGTCGAAACGAGTTTGCTTCTGATCCCTATCTTGGATGGAGGAGCCATTGCTTGAGATATGATCGGAAATTTTCTTCTTTGATAGAAAGGGCTGAGTCGGAAGCAAGTTTGCGACGATGGCAGGAAGACAAAGAGTTTTCTTATTTTCTCTCAAGAAAGGGTTTAGAGATCGAGTGATTTGGAATTTCCGGACTTTTCTATTTATATAAGTCTTAATTTATAATGATTTAGAAAATAATAAATAATTACATACCTAAAAATATGGCAGTATAAGGTGCGGGTGCGGGTGCGGGTGCGAATAACAAAATTTGAACTTGAAGATGAAAAGCTGCTTCAGACTTCTCGAGTGGAACGACATTACTCGAGTTAAGAGAATATAGTTCTCGAGTAGTAACATGCTTTCTTAAGTAGTAGATTTGAAGTTCTTGAGAGGCAGACTATTACTCGAGAAGTTCTATCTAGTACTCGAGTAGTAAGAGACTTACTCGAGAAATGAAGTTCGGACTTAAGAATTTCTGAATTTTTTGAACTGTTGCATGATCCTTGAGCTTTGTTGTGAGACTTCCTTCTTCATTCTTCTTTGTTGAGCATGCCAAGTTCTATTTTGAAGAATGAGAACTTGGCCTTGTCCAGTGGCTTCATGAAGAAGTCTGCAACCTGCTTGTCAGTTGGAACATACTATAGGTTGATGTCTCCATGCTCTACATGCTCCCTGATGAAGTGATACCTCAGCTTTATGTTCTTTGTCCTATTATGAGAGACTAGGTTGTTGGCGATTACAATTGCACTAGATGAGTCACAAAACATTGGAATGTTCTTGAACTTCATGTTGTAATCTTCAAACTGGTTCTTTATCAATAACAGTTGTGCACAATAACTGCCTGCAAAGATATACTTTGACTCGGCTATTAAAAATGAGACATAATTCTGCTTTTTGCTGCTACAGGAAATAAGCCTTCTTCCTTGGAATTGGCAAGTCCCGGAAGTGCTTTTCCTGTCATCTTTGCTACCTACAAAATCTGCATCTGAAAAACCAATTAGTTCGCTATCATTACTTCTTGGGTACCATAAGCCAAGATTTGGTGTACCTTTAAGGTATCTCAACATCCTCTTTGCAGCATCGTAGTGAGATTCCTTAGAGTTCACTTAAAATCTAGCACATACACATGTTGAAAACATTATGTCCGGTCTACAGAGCAAGGATCCAATTATGCTTTTGTACTTGGTTTCATCAAAAGGTTTCTGAAAGACTTTTTTTCAAGAGCCTAAACACCTAGAGGTGGTGAATAGGTTCAAATATTTAAAAGTCCTTTTTAGGCAAACAGTTAGATAATTATTCAACACAGATGAATCAAATCACAGAACATAAACACATCACAGCAAACACCAGATCTATAGTGGTTCCCCAAGATATGGGTACATCCACTTTCCCCCCTTCGCCTATCCAGTAGATAACTGGATTCAGCCTAACTTTCTTACACTGGCTCGGATCTGCAGATCTTACAATCTCATAACCAAAATGGTTCCTACAGCTCAGACTTAACAAGTCCTACCTCAAATTCTTCCCCAGAATCCTACCTCAGGCCTCAGCCCTACCTCAGCCTTTATAACTAGGCATATGACTTAGATCTGATAATAGATCTTACAAGAAATAGAATGTAATAAGAAACAAACAAATTCACCAGCTAGATTCATCTGTTGGTGTAGCCTTCTTGATCAGTTCTTGACTGAACTGATCCTTCTGATCCAGTCTGACATAGCTTCTCAAAGCTTCTTGATAGAACAAAATAAGATGGATCTTCTTGCTGTTGAAGTTAATCTTCAGTCAGCTTCTTCCCTAAATTCAGATTGGAATCTAAATCTTTCTTGCAGAACAATTCTAAATCTGTTTCTCTTCACAAAATTCTCTTTTTCCTTTTTCTCCACACTTTCTGTAGTTTCCGATTTGTCTCTTATGTAGAGTTTATTTCATGGTTACCGGCTGATCCGGTTTCTAACAAACTACTGACAGATCTATCATAGGTGTAAGACCGGTTGGATATGACAGCTGTCAAGTCACCAGACATGTCAGTAGATTCTTCAGAGTCATTCCAACTTAGTACAAATCACTCAGTAGGCTGCTTCATATGTGTCGACACATATTGGCAAAGTGTCGACACAAGTATTCATGGTGTCGACACAATACTCCAAGTGTTGACACAGACATACCTCTGCTTCTCGACACATCTTCTGTTGAATGTGTCGACACAAGTCCTGTGTGTTGACACAAATGCTTCCGGTGTCGATACAGCTATTGCTGGCAGATGGCGTTGAGTATGTGTCGACACAAGTCCTGTGTGTTGACATAGCTGCTTCTGGTCTCGACATATCTATTATCGACAGACGGCGTTGAATGAATGTAGACAGTGTTGAAAGTATCCAGACGGCATTGAGTGTGTGTCGACATAAGTCCTGTGTGTCGACACAATTACTTCTTGTGTCAAAATAACTCCTGGCTCAAGTGTCGACACAATTCTGAGTGTCGACACAACTTCTTCAGAAGTGTCGACTTAGCCACAGTATCGACACAAATTTTTCATAAGAGTCGACACAACTTGAGTGTCCACACAACACCTTCATAAGTGTTGACACAACTTCAGAGTGTTGAAACAAGTTCTTCATAAGTGTCAACACAGCTTCTAGGTGTCGACACAGCTTCTTCACAAGTGTCGACACTTGTACTTAGAACATTTTCTTCAAATGCTTAAACATGCACAATGTAACTCAAACATCTATTAAATACAAATTGATGCATATCATTGACTAAGATAAGGCTTCTTAAAATCTGGTACACATTTTCCAATGTACCCAACAATCTCCCCCTATTTTGAGAAGTCATAACCCTTAGTCAAAGACATACATCTATCATAATAAAACAGAAATAGAAATAGATGAACATTCAATTTACAGTAGGTAAACACATAATCATTGTAAACAACAAAGAAATTAAAAGTGAATAGATTTCATTCAATTTTTAGAAAAATAAAATGTCATGTTAACAAGGATTTCTTTCTAGATCAAAACACAAAATATTACATTGTTCTAATACATAAGCCTATCTATCCTGTTATTGACTAGGCTCCTTAATGACAATTCCTTTGCCAGTCTTGATCTTTGCCTATACAGAAGGTTCATCATCTTCAGCAGGCTTCTTCCCTTTCAGGGCTTTCTTATTTAGTTCTTCAGCCTTAATTTTCTGCCTTTCAAAATAGTGGAATGGATTTGGGAAGTACTTGCTTTGATCCTGAGCATTAGCAGGTAGCTTCCAAGCCTTAGCTCTTCTTCTATGTTGAAAAATGGCTTCTTATCCAGCTTGGTATTTATTCCATTCCTGTTCTGAATACCATTTACCCCTGTCATGGGTTTTATCCTTTACAGCTTTCCAGGCAGAAAGTATAATGTTTCTAGAAGTTGGGCTCCACTACTCAAAGTCTTGCTCTAGCTCAGCTTGCTCTCTGAATCTCTTCTTAGATAGTTGAGCTTCCTTCTGAGCTTCTAAGGAAGCTTCAAACATCTCTACTTTTTCCAAAATTACATTTTGTGCCTCTTGTGGAGGACTATACATTTTCTACACTTCTTCTTGAACCATTTCAAAGTCTGATGGGGGGTAGATCACCTGAGCAACTTCAGGCTGATCTCCTTCAAGATAGGCAGGTTGTATCCCAGATTCTGCTACATTATCATCATCATAAAGAGGATGATATCCAAGAGTGGCTCTGATGCTATTGGAAATCCTTTTAGCATGGTCAGAGCTAGCTTTGACTAGTAATCTCTCCCCCTTTATGACTTCTCTTTCAATATGACTTCTCAAATCATCCTTTTGAAACCTGACCAGATTAACAACATGGTCAGTTCCTTCCTTAAAGTAATCTCTGAATTTTATCAAGAAATCAGATATATTCTTTTGAGAAGCCTGAAAGATGGCCTGAACCGCAGTTATATCTTCCTTGATTTGCTTTGAAACTTCATCTTTCACAGCAGTTGATAAATCATTTATCTTTGGCAATATAGCAAAGTGTGAATCTTAAAGATTGTCATTCATTCTTATCTGATTTTCAAGTACATATCCTTACTTTACTTCAAGTTCATCCACTTTAACTTTGATAGCTTGTTGTTGCTTGGCCAGGAACACCATAGTATTACCTCCTTTATGGAAGCAATCTGTCATCTCCTTCTTATTTTGATTCACTTCAAATCGAATTAGATTTGATGTCCTGGGTAAATTGAAACTGTAACTCTTTATGAGTTTCATCCACATATTTTTCTATATATTGTCTTTGTTCATCCAATTTAATCTGCATCTAGACCAATAAAGAACTGAAGTCCAAGCTTGGTGCAGATGGTGTTGTGCTTATTTGCAATGCCTTTTTATATCCAGAAATCTTTTTCTTAAAAGCACCTAGTTTCCTTTTCATAGCCATTGTGGCTTCTTCATCTTCAAGAGATTCAGTTGTACTTTCAATATCAACTGTATTCTTTTCAGCTGGGGCATCCTTAAATAACTCCCCCTCAGTCCTTGGAATATCTTTTTCTTGTGCAATCTGCTCCCCCTCAGTCCTTGCAGGAGGAAGATTAGAGAGTTGGTCATCCATGGTGAATTCCTGTTGTATTGGCTCATTTTGAGCTTCTGTCTCAACAGTTTCTTAAGCTACAATGTTGATTTTAGATGCTATGTTCATGATAGTATCTGTAGCCAAGTAACTTTCTAAGACTGCATCATCAATGCCTCCCTCTTGGGCAGGCAACTAAGTTGCTTGTTCTATGTGTTTTTCCCCTGGAGTTGTGTCCATTTGTTGTTCTTGGGGAACACTGCCCTGCACTTGTTCTTGTGCATCCTTTTTTTGTTGATCTTCATCAGAACTGAAGACCACTTCCTCCTCAGAATCACTGCAGGATCCAGCCTGTGGAACCACTTTCTTCTTTTTCATATCTTTCTTAGTTTGCTCCTGACGAGTAGGGACTTCCTTGGTCAGAACTCTTTCCCACCTTGATAGAATTCTTATATCAAACCTCCTCATATGATTTATTTTTGATCCAACCACTTGTTTCAATACATCTGGTATTACAGCAGATAAGCATAAACTCAAGAATTCTTCCCATGTTTGGTTTCATAGTTCCTTCATGAATTTATCAAACACTACTGCTGCCAAGTCAGTGTTTATCTTGAATATGATCCTTACCATAAGATTGAACATGTGGACAGAGATTCTATCATGTCCACCAGTTTTGCAAAGAATCACTTTGCCAACTACTTCAGATAGGAATTTTCCTTGGGTATTCATCCCTTTTCTGGTAATAGACGATCCAATCTTAATATTGGGACTCAGCCCACACCAAGCTTAAAGCTTTTGTAATCTGGGAAGGGGTTATTTCATCTATATCCTTGACTGATGGAAGCTGAAGTGATTTCCTGATAGTTTCTAGTGTGAGTTTCACTAGGGAATTTTGAACAATCCCTTTAATTTTCCTTCCTGCAGAATCTACTATAGCGGTTGAATAAAACTCCAGAACTTCCTTCTTCCATATCTTTGTTGGTTCAGAAACCAAGTACTCCAATCCATTTTCTTAAATTCGGGCAATAACACCCTGAATTTCATCTGAAGCTGTTGTGAAACCTTCACGAACCAGTTCATAACCTTCATTGACTTTGTCTTCTTGATGAGGCGCCATTGGCGTAAGAGTTGGAAGAGAAGAGAAGAGAAAAGAAAAGCTTTGTCGATAGAAGGTGGAAAGTCAAGAATATTGAAAGCGTAGTCGACCAGATTTTGTTTTCACCTATTTATAGTATAAGTGTAAGGGCAGGTCAAAAGACGTGTCAGTGTCGACAAGTTTTCATACGTGTCGATAGAAATGACCTAGGTCTCGACAATACATGTTTTAAGTAGACGCGACTATGTGTCGACATACTAATGTCAGAGTCGACAACTCATCTTAAGTCGACACATTTATGTGTCGACAAACTTGTGTCTGTGTTGTCACACTTGTGTCTGTGTGGACACTTTCTACTTAAGTCTCGACAGACTTGTGTCGACACTTGCTTTTGTGTGTCGACACTTGAATCCTCTCGACATATGATCTCGATAAAGTTGTATCGACATCAATTCTCCTGTCGACACAAATACTGTTTCTGTGTCGATACTTCCTTTTACTTAGTCGACACAACATATTGAGTGTGTCGACCCAGCTTGTTTGTGTCGACATAAACATTGTACTTTGACAAATTTCTATAGAAATTTGATTCTTACATATTCACCTTAGGGATACTTATGCTAACCAATTCTTGGTTCAACATTCTTAATTCAATTTTAAAATAATTGAATTTAGTTTCATCCAGAGGTTTGTAAAAATATCAGCTATTTGATTATCACTTTTCACAAATTCTAGGCTAATATTTTCCTTCTCTACATGTTCTCTGTTGAAATTAAACTTAATTTCTATATGCTTGGTCCTACTATGTGATACAGGATTCTTAGTAATAGAAATATCACTTGTAGAATCACAAAATAGAGGAATTCTACTTACGTGGATGTCAAAATCTTCTAGTTTATGCTTTATCCACATCAATTGTGCACAACAACTACCTGCAGCTATATACTCTGATTCAGCTGTTGATATAGCTACACTAGTTTGCTTCTTGCTGCTCCATGACACCAGCCTCCCACCAAGGAATTGACAAGTTCCTGTGGTACTCTTCCTGTCTTCTTTACATCCAGCAAAGTCTGCATCTGAGAAACCAGTTAGAAGGAAATCTCTATTCTTAGGATACCAAAGGCCTAGATTAGGTGTACCTTTAAGATATCTCAGAATTCTCTTAACTATAGTATAATGAGATTCCTTAGGGCAAGCTTGATACCTAGCACAAACACATGTTGAATACATGATGTCAGGTCTACTAGCAGACAAATAGAGTAGAGAGCCAATTATCCCTCTATAAAAAGACTCATCAACAGGTTTCCCTGCCTCATCTTTGCCTATAGGAATACTTGTTCCCATTGGAGTTTTCATGGTAGAAGCTGAGTTCAAACCATACTTCTTAATTAACTCCTTGGTGAACTTTGACTGGGATATGGACAATCCATTCTTAGTCTGTCTAACTGGATGTCCCAAGAAGAACTTCAGCTCACCCATACTGCTCATCTCAAACTTCCCTTGCATAAGTTTGGCAAACTTCCTACAAAGGTTATTTTCAGTAGAACCAAAGATAATGTCATCCATATATATCTGGACTAGTATTATCTTCCCTTTTAATTCCCTATAGACTAGAGTTTTGTCTATCTTTCCTCTAGAGAATTAATTCTCAATAAGGAAGGTAGCCAAGGTTTCATACCAAGCCCTTGGAGCTTGTTTCAAACTATATAGAGGTTTCCTAAGACTATATACATAATCAGGAAAGTGAGAGTCTACAAAACCTGAGAGTTGTTCAACATAGACTTCTTCTTTTAAATCACCATTCAGAAATGCTGATTTCATATCCATCCGGTATACCTTGAACCCTTGATTGGTAGCATAGGCCAAGAATAGCCTTATAGCCTCCAGCCTTGCCACTAGAGCAAAGGTTTGATCAAAATCAATACCTTCCTCTTGCATGTAGCCTTTTGCTACCTGTCTAGCCTTGTTATTGACTATGGTGCCATTCTCATCAAGCTTGTTCCTGTAGATCCATTAAGTTTCTATTATGTTGTGATCATTAGGTTTTGGCACCAGTTCCCAGACTTTACACCTTTTGAACTGACTGAGCTCTTCTTACATTGAACAAATCCAGTTGGTGTCTTGCATTGCTTCTTAAATCTTCTTGGGTTCTATTTGATACAGGAAGCTAGAACATAGAACTGTGTTCATGCTCCTGCTCCTTGTTAGAACACCTTGACTTGCATCACCAATGATTTGGTGAACTGAATGATTCTTTTGGTGTCTCCTTACTAGAGGAAATCTGTCAGCATTATGGCCTTCTCCAGTTTCCTCAACGTGATGCTCCACACTGTCTTCTTCATCCAGAGAGACTTGTTCTCCCCTTGGATAGCTAGCATCTTTATCTTCATCCAACCTAGCAGGAACATCTTCATTGATGGTCAGCTTGTCCAGCCTATCTGTTAGACCTGTAGAGCTAACAGAAGAACTAGACAATTCATTATTAATAAATTTTGACTCATCAAATACAATATGCACAGATTCTTCTACAACTTGGGTAATCAAGTTGTAGATTCTGTATGATCTACTTTGGTTACTGTACCCAACAAATATCCCTTCTAGGGATTTGGCAGCAAACTTAGTTTGGTAGTGCTTACCATTGACTAGTACAAAACACTTGCTACCAAAGATTCTGAAGTAAGATATGTTTGGTTTTCTTCCTTTCAAAATCTGGTAGGGAGTCATCTTGTGTTTCTTGTTGATGGAGGCTCTATTGAGCACATGACATGCAGTATTAACTGCCTCAGCCCATAAGTATTAAGGGAGAGTAGTATCATTTAGTAGAGTTCTACTAGCCTCAATTAGAGTCCTATTCTTTCTTTCAGTAACACCATTTTTATGAGGAGTTCTAGGTGAAGAGAATTCATGATGAATCCCAAGTTCTTCACAGAATCTAGTCATACATTCAGAATGAAATTCAGTTCCATGTTCACTTCTGATTTCAACCATTGAAATGTTGTATTCATTCTGTATTTGTCTAACAAAAGTCTGAAAATAGATGGGATTTAAGATTTCTACCTCAAGAAGAAAACTCATGTATATCTGGAATAGTCATCCACAACAACAAGTATGTATACTTTCCTACCAAGACTGTGAACTGGCATAGGACCAAACAAATCCATATAAATGAGATACAAACATCTCATTGAATCTTTGATGTCAAGTGCTTGGAAAGAGGACTTAGTCTGCTTGCCTTTTTTGCAAGATGAACACATACCCTCTTTGATGCACTTAATTTGAGGACCATTCCTCACTAATCCCATGCTGAACAACAGTCCTATAGACTTATAGTTCAGATGAGCTAGTCTCTTATGCCATTTGACACATAGAGAAGTTTTCTCTCCTGCAACCAGACAAATTGGGGAGTTGTTAAACTCACAATCTAGGTTAAGACAATACACATTTCCTTTCCTAGTGCCAGTCAAAATGATCTCTTGATCACTTGACCTTCCTATCTGGCACTCCCCTTTGAGAAAAGAAATGTCATAACCTAGATCACTAAGTTGACTTATGCTATGTAGGTTATGTTTTAAAACCCTTCATATAAGCCACTTTAGTGATAGTAATTGAATCACTAGTAATGTTACTAAATCCTTTGATGATACCATTTTCTGATCCACCAAAGATAACTTTGGGTCCATTCTCTATGGGCACATAGTCCCTCAACATTCTGCTTGTTCCTGTCATATGTCTGGAACAACCACTATCCAAGTACCATATGGGGGTATGGTCACTTGGATTCACCTGCAACACATAAAGAATTACTTACCCTTAGAACCCAACTTGCTAGTGGGTCCTAGGTCCTTGTTATTTTGAAATCCTGCAACTGTTCTAATTGGAAAACTACTCTTGGTTTTAACACTAGTGTTAAACTAGCAATCCATGGCAAAATGCCCCACCTTGCCATAACACCAACACTCAAACCTATTATACCTTTTCTTAGGTAAAGACTTTACTGCTTTGTTGCCAGCAGTCTTGTTGAGTGTTGGTGCTGGAGCATCACTCTTCAAGAAATCCTCTTTAACCTGATGGGCATGCCTATAGTGTGATCTATAAGCATTTGTACCCTTGCCTATGTGATTTCCATCCTCACAATGACCATGTGTATTGTCATGATCATACCTGTTAGTAGGATTCACAAACTTCCTAAAGAAAATAGGGGGTTCAGCAACTAGAGGCTGAACTGGTCCCTTACCTTTTCTATGTGAATTAAAAGCCCTAGTTCTTCCCTTAAAGCCTGAACTAGTCTTCCCTTTTCGTAAAATAAAATTTTCTATTAGGGGTAAGACAGATTTTGGCTTAGAGAATTTAGCCAATAGCTCTCTCTCTTGCTGAAGTTTTGCCTCCAGTTTCTTGATATGATTCTCTTTAAAAGAGATTGTGCCCATTTGAATAACTGTAATGTTCTTCAATTTGGCAAACTCATTCAGTTTTAGATCCAACATCTTAGCTGAATCTGCTGCAGCCAGCTTATGTGACTGAATCTCTTTGGCCTGCCCTTTAACAAGAAACTTGCTCTTCTTCAGAGCTTGCAACAACCCACCATACTTATCAATGAGTTGGTGTACATCCCCTTCAGACTCAGATCCATCAACTTCTTTTTAAGTAGATGCTTCTAATTCTGATCCAGTAAAGTAATCTAAAACTAAGGCAGAATAGTTTACCTTACTTGGTCTAGGCTGATCCTGGCACTGATCATCTTCATATTGAGCCATCAACCTCTACATCAATGTTCTTCAACTCAATTTATGGAGTCCAGCATCTGTAGGAATTCTAGTTCCCTAGACTCCTCTTCTGTTGAGAATAGCCCAACATATGTTTCTGCTTCTTCTTCTCCAGATTTTGAAGATGAAGAGTCTGTCCAACTCTTATCCTTCTGAGCAACTAGGGACTTCTCCTTCTTACCTTTGATATGCTTCTTCTTCTTGTCCTTTGACTCCTTTCTTTTTTCAAGACAGTCAGCCATGACATGTCAAGTCCTGTTGCAGCAATAACACACAACCTTAGTATTAGATTATTTACCAGGTTTAGAGGCATACCTATCCTCCTTGGGTGTCTTCTTCTTCCTGTAGTACTCATCCTTGGAATACGATGAAGATGATGGCCTGCTTCTCCATTTCTTTTTCTTCATAAACCTTTGGAATTGCCTTATAAAGGCAGTAAAGTACTCATCAAAAGTATGACTATCTGATGTGTTATTATTAGAAATTCCTTCTTATGCCTCAGCACTCCTTCTAGGTGGAGAAGGAGATTTTCTCCTCCCCATTCTTGAGACTTCAGCTTTGAAGCCCACTAACGTTTCCTTAAAATCAGATCTGATGCCCTTCTCCTCTTCTTTTCTGGCAGTAAGCTGCATTTCATATTATAGCAACTTTCAAAACAGTGTAGGTGGAGGTATATCAGCCAGCCTGGCCACTTCTCTAATAACACATATCTTAGTGTCCCAATCCTTTATTAGAGACCTAAGAAACTTATCATTCAGTTCATAAGTACTGAAGACCCTTCCATAGGTCATCAGCGAATTCACTATTCTAAAGAACTTCTTGTAGCATTCAGTTATACTATCAGATTTAGCTTTTCTAAAGCTCTCATACTCCTGGTTCAGCATAGAATTCCTGTCCTCTCTGACTTCTTCTGTGCCCTCCATGTAGACAATCAATGTGTCCCACATTTTTTTGGAGGTTTTATAATGCACCAGATTCTGAAAAGTTGCATCATCTATAACACTTACAATAATGTTTTGTGCTCTTTTATCTAGTGTTGCCAGGATGATTTCATCCTTGGTCATTTTAGAATAGCTCTTTGGAGTTTGAATGTTTGCATCAAGAACTAATACCTTCATTGGAATGAAGGGGCCTTCCTGTACTGTGATATAAATTCTTGGATCATATGCTTCCATAAACAACCTGATCCTTTCCTTCCAAATGCCAAAGGATTCTTTCCTGCATATAGGTAATTTCATAGATCCAAATTCCTTTTGATTCTCATTTGAACCCATTCTTGATATCTGTTATTTACCTTGGATAATAACTCTGACTATTAAGTTAATCTTTGAGTAACCTCCCTCTAATACCACTTGAAATACTTTGTTTCAAGAGCCTAAACACCTACCGGGGGGGTTGAATAGGTTCTAATCTTTTAAAGTCCTTTTTAGGCAAACAGTTAGATAATTATTCAACATAGATTAATCAAATCACAAAACATAAACACATCACATCAAACACTAGATCTATAGTGGTTCCCAAAAAAATGGGTACATCTACTTTCCCCCCTTCGCCTATCCAGTAGATAACTGGATTCAACCTAACTTCCTTCCACTGGCTCGGATCTGCAGATCTTATAATCTCAAAACCAAAATGGTTCCTACAGCTCGTACTTAACAAGTCCTACCTCAGATTCTTCCCCAGAATCCTACCTCAGGCCTCAACCCTACCTCAGCCTTTATAACTAGGCTTACGACTCAGATCTGATAATAGATCTTACAAGAAATTGAATGTAATAAGAGACAAACAAATTCACCAGCTAGATTCCTCTGTTGGTGTAGCCTTCTTGATCAGTTTTTGACAGAACTGATCCTTCTGATCCAGCCTGACATAGCTTCTAAAGGCTTCTTGATAGAACAAAATAAGGTGGATCTTCTTGCTGTTGAAGTTGATCTTCAGTCAGCTTCTTCCTTAAATTCAGATTTGAATCTGAATCTTTCTTGCAGAACAATTCTGAATCTGTTTCTCTTCACAAAATTCTCTTTTTCCTTTTTCTCCACACTTTCTGTAGTTTTCGATCTGTCTCTTATATATAGTTTGCTTCATGGTTATCGGTTGATCCGGTTTCTAACAAACTACTGATAGATCTATCAGAGGTGTCTGACCGGTTGGATATGACAGCTGTCAAGTCACCAGACATGTTAGTAGATTCTTTAGAGTCATTCCAACTCAGTACAAATCACTCAGCAGGCTGCTTCATATGTGTCGACACATATTGGCCAAGTGTCGACACATGTCTTCATGGTGTCGACACAATACTTCAAGTGTCGACACAGACATACTTCTACTTCTCGACACATCTTCTATTGAATGTGTCGACACAAGTCCTGTGTGTCGACACAAATGCTTCTGGTGTTGATACAGCTGTTGCAGGCAGATGGCGTTGAGTTTGTGTCGACACAAGTCCTGTGTGTCGACACAGCTGCTTATGGTCTCGACATAGCTGTTGTCGACAAATGGCATTTAATGAATGTCAGCAGTGTTGAAAGTATCCAGACGGCGTTGAGTTTATGTCGACACAAGTCCTGTGTGTCGACACAATTACTTCTGGTGTTCGACATAACTCCTGGCTCTGGTGTCGACATAATTCTGAGTGTCGACACAGCTTCTTCAGAAGTGTCGACTTAGCTTGAGTGTCGACACAACTTCTTCATAAGAGTCGACACAACTTGAGTGTTCGACACAACACCTTCATAAGTGTCGACAAAACTTCAGAGTGTCGACACAAGTTCTTCATAAGTGTCGACATAGCTTTTGGGTGTCGACACAGCTTCTTCACAAGTGTCGACACTTGTACTTAGAAAATTTTCTTTAAATGCTTAAACCTGCATAATGTAACTCAAATATCTATTAAATACAAATTGATGCATATCATTGACTAAGATGAGGCTTCTCTAAATCTAGTACATATTTTCCAATGTACCTAATAGTTTCCCTTTCTCATCCTTGTATAGAGACATAGCTGAACCCATTGGAGTCCTCATAGAGGTTGCATTCTCCATTCTAAATTTCTTAATTAACTCTTTGGTGAATTTCATTTGAGAGATGAAAATTCCATCTTCAGATTGTTTCACCTGAAGTCCTAAGAAATACTTCAGCTCTCTCATACTACTTATTTCAAACTTCTCATGCATAAGTTATGAGAACTTCTTACAGAGGTTATCGTCAGTAGAGCCAAATATGATGTCGTCGACATAGATTTGCACTAGCAAAATCTTTCCTTTAATTTCCCTAAGAAAGATTGTCTTATCTATTTTTCCTCTTATGAACTGTTCTCAAAAAGAAAACTAAACAGCATCTCATACCAAGCTTGAGGAGCTTGTTTTAAACCATATAAAGTTTTAAATAAAAGATAAACATAATCAGGATTGCTAAAATCAATGAAACCTGGAGGTTGTTCCACATACACTTATTCCTTTATGTCACCATTAAGGAAGGCCGACTTCACGTTCATCTGATAGACAGTGAAGCCCTTAAGTGCAGTAAAAGCAAGGAACAACCTGATTTCCTTCAGTCTTGCCATTGGAGCATACGTCTGGTCGAAGTCGATTCCTTCTTCTAGACTGTATCCCTTGGCGATGAGTCTGGCCTTGTTCTTTATGATTGTTCCTTCTTCGTCCATCTTGGTCCTGTAGACCCACTTCATACAAATGACGTTCTTACCTTTAGCTCTTGGAACAAGCCTCCAGACTTTGCAACGCTTGAATTGATTCAATTATTCTTCCATTGCCATTATTCAAGATGCGTCTAAGTTTGCTTCCTCAAACTTCTTTAGTTCAACCTGCGAGAGGAAACTCAAATATAAATTTTCATTAGTTGTACATATATAAGTTCTGATACCGTACCAGGGATCTCTGATGATTTGATCAATTGGGAGATCCTTCAAGTGTTTGAGCTCTAGGGTTCTTGTATCTGGAGCTTCTTTTATCCTAGGATTGACTTCATCAACTTGAATGATATCTTCATCATGGTCATCAACCTCTCCAATTGGGGTTTGAGTGGTGATCTTGATGAACTTTTGATCTTTTTCTTCAGTCGGCTCATCCAAGTTTAATTCCTTTATTCTTGAACCTACATCTTTAATAAACACAATAGAAGAACTGCCTTGCAGCAAGCTCGTCTCATAAAATACAATATTGGTAGATTCTTCTACAACTAGGGTTTTCTTATTGAAAATCCTATATGCCTTACTATGGCTACTACAACCTACGAAAATACTTTCAAAATTCTTTTCACTAAATTTAGTAGTGTGATACTTCCCATTGTTAAGTACGAAGCATTTACTACTAAAGATTTTAAAATATGAAATAGTCGGTTTCCTGCCCTTTAGTAGTTCGTAAGGTGTCACATTATAGTTCTTATTTATGAGTGCTCTATTTTGCACGTGATATGCAGTGTTGACTGCTTCAGCCCAGAAGTATTCCGGTAGTTAGGCATCACTCAACATGGTCCTACAAGCCTCTATAAGTGTTCTATTCCTTCTCTCAGCAACTCCATTCTATTGATCTATTCGAGGAGAGGAAAACTCATGAAAGATACCTAAGCTTTCACAAAATTCTGTCATGGCCTTAGATTTAAACTCTGTTCCATTATCACTTCTGATTTTGACAACGGAGCAGCTGTATTCATTCTGGACTTGCCTGATAAAATTAGTAAAGATATCAAAAGTATCTGACTTGTGTTTTAGAAAGAATACCCACACAAAGCGAGAGTAATCATAACAATAACCAATATATAATCCTCACCTCCCATACTTCTAATTTGCTGTGGACCGAACAAGTCCATATGAAGAAGGTGTAAACACCTATTATAATATTTGCCACTAATGCTTTTAAAGGAAGCCCTTGTTTGCTTGCCATTTACACATGCATGATAAGGTCTATCTTTAATGCACTTGACATTGGGTGCATCACGTACTAAATTAAGAGAAAATAATTTATTAGTAGTTTTGTAATTAATATGTGCTAATCTCTTGTGTCATTGGTTAGTAAGAGACGCACTATCTTTTGCTAAAAAGCACACTGGCGTAGAAGAGTCTATGCAAATAAAATTTAAACAAAATATATTCCTACTACGAGTGCTTGATAAAATCATTTCTAAACTATCAACCAATTTTATCAAACACTTGTCTGCATGAAATTCTACTACTTATCCTTTGTCACATAGCTGGCTTATGCTTACAAGATTGTGTTCTAATCCTTCAACATAAGCCACATCTGAAAAGGATATACTACCATTAGTGATCATACCATAGCCTTTTTTAATTCCTCTGTCGAAACCTCCAAAGATAACCTTTGGCCCATTCATAACTGAAGAGTAATTCTTGAGAAGGCTTCTAGTCCCGGTCATATGTCGAGAGCATCCACTGTCCAAATACCAAATCGAATTTTTGGTGGCCTTTGGATATTCCTGCAATAGTAAGATCAAGTTGCCTTAGGAACCCAAACTGATTTGGGTCCTTGGTCTCTAGTTAACACACTCCCCCTATGAGTGTTAAAATTATGAGTGCTCTTTCTCACATTATTAACTTGAGGAGTTTCATAATACGTGGGGTTAAACCAGCAATCTATGGCAAAGTAACCAATCTTGCCACAACACCAACAGTCAAATCTATTGTATCTTTTCCTAATATTCTCCTTCTTGAACTTTTGAGAGTGTGGTCTAGCAGGGGCAGCATTCTTGGAGGTAGAACCTCGTGGTGATGGAACTCACATGACTTCTTCTCCACAATAGGCTTTTTCACAATGGGTTTTGATTTTGGAGCCTTCTTGATGTTGTGACCATGATTACCTTGCTATAATAAAGATCTAGATTCTTCTTCGCTACGCGCCTATGCGAAGAAAGCAAATTAGATTAGGTCCTTTGTCTTTAGACTTTCTATCAAATCCAAGCTTGAATTTGAATTACCTTCTGTAGAATGCTCCTATCAGCAAACAAAATGAGATGATCTGATTAGGTAGTTTGTAATGGTGAAAAAAGGGGATGTAGCTCAGATGGGCAAGCGAGAAAACTACAACTAGCGTGCTCCAGCTTTCGAGACTTTCTTTTCTTATCAAAGCATCACTACGCGACCAAAATCAGAGTCAATCTCCCGTAAGGGTACGTAGGGGGTCGTAGTTCTGAAGAATGATCTCCTCATAAGGTTCCTTGAATAAACTCTCACCAAAGTTCCGGGGGCGAGTCCATCCTTGGTACTCAGACTTGGGCTCTACATGAGTAGGCCTAGCAAAGTTACCATAGGACGAATAAGATAAAACTTATTTGTTAGAAAGATAACCTTCCTAAATGAAGTTTTGTCTAGAGAAGCTTTCCCCTTCTCCTTGGCTAGAGCTTTCTTAGCAGCCTTATTTCTCCTTTGTTCTTTATTTCTCCTAGTAGATTTACAAAGACCAACCACATGGCCTAAGCCAGATCCTTTAGCCTTAGTAGAGAACTCAGTAATGATTGGAAGAACTGTCTTGGGCTTCAAGAAACTTTCAACAAGTTTCTTTTCAATGTCAAGTTGTTTTTTCTAACTCCTTGATGATTTTTTCTTTCAGTTTTAGGTGCTCGAGAGCCTTTGCATATTCATCGATCGCTAAATTGGCTTCTTCTTTGAATGAGTCCATATTTCAGACTTCCTCGCTCAAAGTTCTCTCCTCAGCCATGAGATATTTAATCTCCTTGGCTTGAGCTCTTGCGACTCTTCGACATTTGTTCGTATGCCTTGATTAACTCTTTGTACTGAATCATGAGTTCAGATTCATCATCAGACGAATAGACCTCATGATCATGGTCGGAAACATCAGATTCAAAGAGATGGGTATGAGAATTTACCGTCCTAGTTAACTGGGGCTATTCTTCTTCATTTGTGTGTGCCATAAGCCCAAAGTAGGCTTCCTCCTCATCACTAGACTCAGATGAGTCTGTGTTATTGAGGGTCTTAACCTTCTTGGCTAATAGGCTTCTTTCGGTCTTCTTCTTATTATAAGAAGTTTTCTTTTCCTCTCTTCATCCACCCTCCTTCTTTTTGTGAGGGCAAACAGCTATAACGTGTCCTGGCTTATTGCAACAATAACAAACTATGTCAGAAGAAATATATTTGTTATGTTTAGAATTATACCTTTCTTAGCTACTTGAGCCTTTTTTTCTAGCGATCACCATCGTGACGTGATCTTCTGGAATGAGGAGTCCTTGCCTTTCTATTGTTTTTTCTTGTTCAAAAATTTCTTAAACTGTCTTGAAAGAAAAGAAAACTCTCCTTTAGATAATTCTGAGCCTGAGGTACTTGGCTCTGAAGAATCTTCTTCACTTTCTTCCTGTTCTGGGGAAGGATAAGTAGCTTTTGACTTCCTTGGGATGTTTTCCTTTAGAGCGACAGACTTTTACTTGGATGAAGACCGACTCTTCTCTTCTTCAGCTTTTCCTGAATTGATTTGTAGTTCATACGAAATAAGCTTTTCGAACAGATTTTACGGGTCAGTCTCTGCTAGCTTGCCAAACTCTCGGATATAACAGCCTTAATTTTCCCATTCCTTAGTTAGGGATCTCAAGAACTTATCATTCAGTTCTCCATTGGTGAAGATTTGGCCATAAACTCTTAGGCCGTTGATGATCTTGAAGAAACTTTCAAAAGTATCTGCAATAGAGACCTTGGGACTTTGTCGGAAAGCTTCATATTTCTGATTTAAAAGGGATCTTCTATCATCCCTAACTTCTTCAGTGCATTCCATCAAGACAATAAGAGACTACCACATTTCCTTGGCGAATTGGCAATGAATAAAATTCTACAGCATAGAATCATCGACTGCACTTGCGATGATTTTTTTGGATTTCTTGTCTAAGAAGACAAGCGCAATCTCATCTTTATCAAGATCCATGAGCTTCTTTGGAACTAGCTTAGTTGGATCAATGGTGGAGGCTATCATTGGGACATGAGGACCTTCTTCCACAATAATGAAGATCCTTGGATCTACAGCTTCCATGAAGAACTATATTCTCTCTTTCCACATATCAAAATTGTCCTTTGTGCACAAAGGAAACTTGGCAAAATCCTTGGCTCTGTCCATGCTTAAATCCTCTAAAGACAACTAGGAGGAGGTATGTTCAAATTGTTAACCTTTTTGATGAACAACAACCCTCTGATACCAATTGATGTTTTTAGATGTCTACCTAAATCACCTAGAGGGGGTGAATAGGTGAGGTCTGCGTCTTTTTGCAGAATACAAAATTGAACAAACGATGCGCAAAAAATAAGCATACAAAACACAAGGAAAACCAGATCTATAGTGGTTCCCCAATCTTGGGTACATCCACTCTCCACCTCACCGATCTAGCAACACGCTAGAATCGGCTACTTCACTATTACCTCGATTGAAAAACAATCCTACATCTCGGAGCAAAGCCCCTACAACTCGATCCTCAGAACGGATCTACACTTGGAAGAAAAACTTCCTACAACAATTTCTCGGAGAACTAACTCCTATAACTCAGAGATCAAACACCTACAAGAAAAAAGATGTTGTAAATAAAAATACAAACATAATATCTCAGATCTGGAATCTTCAACCTTTCTTCTTCCTTGAACTTTGAAGCTTTATCAGAAATGGATCAAAGAAGACAAGCCGAAATTATTGTTTCTGAATACTTGGATCAGCACGATCAAGAGATGAATATGTAGAAATAAAATTATCTTGATCTGTTGATCTTCACTTGCTCTAAAACACTGGAATTAGAGAAGAAGCGGCGGCGATATTGTCGATGAAGAGCGGCAGCTGCTTCCTTATTTAGGATAAAAGAATGATTCAGAAAGTTTGATTTTCTCGGGTATTCTCCCAGTTAGGGTTAGTCGATTTGATTAGACCTTTTATAGGACAAGCCTTAACGATCATAATCATAAAGACAGTACATGTGGACCAATAATAAAATATATTAGGTTGGAAATCATTCCTAAAATCACGTTTGTCAGGACTTAAGAAATTTCGAAAAATGATCTGCATTTCTCGATTAGATGATAGACTACTCGAGTAGAAACTATTAATTCTCGAGAAGTAAGTATGATGTTCTCGAGAGCAATACTTAGAAAAAATCTTAGGAAATAAATTCTGGCTACTCGGGAAGTAACTTCTGTTACTCGATAAATAGAAACTGACTTCTCGAGAATAAAAAATACTACTCGAGTACTAAACTTCAAAAGTCTTGTACTACTAGAGTAATGGCCTTAGCTACTCGAGTACTAGACATAAAAAAATTCTGAGCTAGATTTATCTGATAACTCGAGAATAAGAAAGGATATACTCGAGTACTACATAGCTTCTCGAGAACTAACAATAAATCTTCTCGAAAAATACTGCAGTTACTCGAGTGCTAGACTTAGCTTACTCGAGAACTGACTACACTTCTACTCGAGTACTCAAGTTATTCCTCGAGTGAAACACTTAGAAAAATTTTGGTTTTCTGAAAATTTTCTTTCTTCAAGTAATTCAGTAACTAGTCTTTCTCCTATTCCTTTAGTGCTTGAAAATGAAGTGTATCCCAATAGAGAGGCTACACATGAGTCAACACATGGATCACACAATGAGGGATTAAATTGTATGGTCCTGTGTTTGGTGACTCATTGTAGACTGACATTAGTCTACACTTGGCAATTATATCCTGCAAACACATAACTTAAATAGGGAATCAAATACAACTTAATTCATCTTAGTTTATGGGTGACTTCAACAAATCTAGGTTATTGTGGATACAATAACCAACACTCGGGATCAGGTTACATGCCCGGTTACACGCCCATGGAGGGCGTGTCAGGGGGGCGTGACAGGTCATTTTGGCCGAAAACAAAGAAAATTTGCAGAAAGAAGAGAAAATATTAGTGGCAATAAAATATATAAAAGGAGGTCAATATATAAGCTTACAAGACATGATTTGTGTATTAAAAATCTAAAAATACCCTAATAGTTTAAACTATAAAACGTACTATCAATTCTCTAAATAATCAAATCACACACTCACTCTTTGTTCCTTAAGATATTGATACTTCTCCCATTTTATATTACTTGAGCAGCCGATATACTTGCCAATCGCTCATTACACGCTCGATCCAACTCCTAGCTAAGGTGGTCTGATTCTTTAGATTGGGAAAAAATTGGTGATCCGTAATAGTTTAGCGCCATCTGTGGTAATGTGTCCCCATAAGATCTAATGAATTTAAAAAGACATCACTTTGCCCGCGCGAGCATTCCTTCCAATAGTAATGGAGAGGAGAAGGTCACAAACTACTAGTGATGCAACACTAGTGGAGAACACCAAACCATCTCCCACTGACTGACCCATAGGCTACCCCCCCTCCCCCCCCCCCCCCCCCCCCCCGCTTTGGGAAGGAACCACTATTGTGAATATACAGCATCAGGAAAAGAATGTATGTGCTTGATAAAGGCGCATCATACAAATGTTCTCACCTTACTAAGAGACTTAAGAGCTCATCACCCTCCAATTGTGGGCATTGCTCCAAGAGGTCATCCCATATTGATCCCAAGTCAGGTAATTCATGAAGACAATGTTCATTCTAATAATCCTGTCGTAGATGAATTATATAGTTATAATAGCTCCACACACCTCACATTACCCGATGGGCATCCTGGGCATGTGTAAGGAAACTTTCGTGCAATAAAGGAGGACATCGCTCTGATAGATAAAAAAACTCACCCATTTGGGATTATGGGCAGTGGTGGAGCAGTAGAGTGGAGCAAAGATGGAAGCTTTGGAGCAGGCCAAAAAAATGAATATTCCAACATAGGGCAAATTCTACAGCTTAAATAATAACATGTTAGAAAATAAGGAATGCACGATTGTGCATTCGTCATGCAATAATTACAGGGCAGAAACACTTAGCCTAGAAAAAGAGGCAGATCATGTGATTTTGAACACGTACATGCAAAATTGTCCGTGCGAGAACAAAATGCACGGGTGGGGACAAAAAGCTGAAAACGCTGGCAAACAGAGAAATAGTTTGTTTCCCTTCACACACGGTTGAATCCAATCATGTTTGGTATTGTATTCACAATAACCTAGATTTGTATGAAGTCACCCTTAAATTAAGATGAAATAAGTTGTATTTGATGCCCTGTTCAAGTTATGTGTTTGAAGGATATAATTACCAAGTGTAGAACAATGTCAGTCTACATTGAGTCACCAAACACAAGACCATAAAATGTAATCCGTTATTGTTTTATCCATGGTGTTTACTTATGTATAGCCTCTCTATTTGGATACACTTCATTTTCAAGCACTAAAGGAATAGGAGAAAGTCTAGTTGCTGAATTCCTTGAAGAAAGAAAATTTTCAGAAAATAAATATTTTTCTGAGTGTTTCACTCGAGTAGAAGTGTAGTCAGTTCTCAAGTAAGCTAAGTCAAGCACTCGAGTAACTGAAGTAGTTCTCGAGAAGATTTATTGTTAGTTCTCGAGAAGCTAAGTAGTACTCGAGTATATCCTTTCTTATTCTCCAGTTATCAAAAAAATCTAGCTCAAAATTTTTTCTAAGTCTAGTACTCGTGTAGCTAAGGTCACTACTCGAGAAGGCCAAGACTTTGTACTCGAGTAATAAAATTTTAGTACTCGAGTAGTATTACTTGCTCTCGATAAGTTCAGCTAGTACTCAAGAAGGCAATTTCTATTTCTCGAGTAACAGAAGTTTTTCTCGAGTAGCCAGAATTTATTTCCAAGATTTTCTCTAAGTATTGTTCCTAATAACTTCATACTCTATTTCTCGAGAAACAATAGTTAATACTCAAGTAGTATATCATCTACTCGAGAAATGCAGATCATTTTCCGAAATTTCCTAAGTCTTGACAGATGTGATTCCGGAATGTATTTCCAAACTAATATCTTTTATTATTGGTCCGCGTGTACTATCTTTATGATTATGACCGTTAAGGCTTGTCTTATAAAAGGTCTAATCAAATCGACTAACCCTAACAAGGAGAATACCCGAGAAAAGCAAAGTTTCTGAATCGTTCTTATATTCTAAATCGGGAAGCCGCCGCCGCCCTTCATCGGCGATCTCACCGCCGCTTCTTCTCTTATTCCTATGATTAAGAGCAAGTGAAGATCAATAAATCAAGACATTTTTATTTCTACAGATTCATCTCTTGATCGTGCTGATCTAAGATTTTCAGATCAAGTAATTTTGTCTTGTCTTCTTCAATCAGTTTCTCAGAAAGCTTCAAAGTTCAAGGAAGAAGAAAGGCTAAGATTCTAGATTTGAGATATTCTATTTATATTTTGAAAGAGAGGGTTAGACCTGATTTACTGAAGAGTGGGGGTGAATAGAGTAGTTAAAAACTTTTGTTATTTTCTTAAAAAAATAATCAGAGTGGAAAGACTAGTGAATACCAAGATTATCAGTAAACATGAAAACAATCAAAGTAAAACTAATCTAACACAGAACACAGATCTAAGCAATCACAGCCACAGTAATAACAAATAGAAAAGGGCAACCAGACAACACAAGAACTTTTATAGTTGTTCCCCAACCTGGGTACATCCACTCTTCTACCACCCTGGTAGGAATCCACTAACAGGTTTTGATCAGGTGACTACCACCTTTGAGCTTTTGATCAGCTGCTCAAAAACCAATCTCAAGTCTATCGATCAGGAGACTTGCAACCAAACTAACTTTTGAAGGGACTTAAAACCCTGTACAATGGGTGGGAAAGAAGATGATGTTAGTCTTCTTTTTTCTAAAAAATAACTTGAGAAGACTTTGTGGATCTTTGATGATGTCAAAGCTCCCCCTGAGAAGTTGAAGGTTCTGGAAGAATAAGAGCTTTGCTTCAGGGTGAGTATGCCTTCAACTTTGACTTGCCAATGTCCCGAAAATCAAGTAATCAGATGTTAAACAGAAAGTTTCTAAAGATTCCTGGAATCTGAAGATGAAGAAGACTCTTGATTTCTTATGATTGTTCTTCTTCAGTCTTGATTATTGACAAAGTTGAAAAGCACTGAGAGAGAATGAAGGAGTCGTCCACTAGTTCAATGTTCTCTGTACTATATTCTTGTGTCTAATTCCTAGAAAAGGAGGAATCACTTTTAATATTCTGTCAATTAAATTCTTCTTTGAATTTTGAATAACTTCCTTAAATGCTGGCTGATCTAGAGAATTCAAAATGGCTGGAATAAAACATTTATGAGTTTGCCCAACTGTCCTTGAGAGAATAAGCAAGTAAATATTCAAATGAAATACCATATTTAATACAGCCAATAACAGCTATATTCAGAGGAATATATGCATTAAATAGTCATAATAATACTGCTAATAAATGAGAAAATAAAGGTGCAGAAGGAGGGAAAAACTCATTCTAGAACCGGACAGAAAACGTCGAACTTTGAACAGAATTCGTCAACCCGAGATCCAAGATCGTCGACCTAAGAATGCCTGTTCGTCGACCTGAGCTCTGCGAACTGCTAACTGAGAAATACTTGCCAAATATGCACTCTTAGTTTGTCGAGCTGAGAATCTGTCTAAAGAGAACAAATCATTGACCTGAGCTCGAATATCGTCGAGCTCAGCAAAGGGAATTAACTCTGTTTTTGTCGATCGGAGATCGACGATCGTCGAGCTAAGTTTAAAGAATTTCAAACTGATCAAACTGTCTTCTGAAAACTTCTAAGTCTGAGTCTTCTGAGGTCCTCTGCTGGCTGGTCCAAGAAGAAAGAACTAAGAGGACTTAACCTAAACTCTAGGACTACTAGACATGACCCTGGGTATACAATGGTGGGTCAAACTCAGCCTAAATTAGTGAACCTATCCCAAATCCAAATAGGGATCCAACATTCTCCCCCTATTTGGGTGAGGTCACTAATACAAAACAAAATAAGCCATCATAAAGCAAAAGGAAATATATCTGATAGAAATAAACATTCAGCAGATATTTACAACACATGCTTCATGATATAAACAAAAATAGAGTTCAAATATAAATAAGAACAACACAATAAATAAACTCATTTTCTCTGTTTAGCTTTATCCTTGTCAGTTTATTCAGCAGGCTGTCTGAATTTGATTTCCTAATTATGATTGGCAGCTTCTTTCTTTGACATATACATGTCAGATGCACCAATAATAGTCTGAGATGATGTTCTAGGTACTATAGCCTCTGGGTGAAGTTTCTTGTAGTCATCAACATTAAAGAACTTGTTAGCTTTTGCATACCTTTTCAGCTCTTCTTTTCTGTAGGCTGATATTATTGAAAACTGAGAAGGGTCCTTGTCTTTAGCTTTCGCTTTCATAATCTGAGAGAGTCCTACTAACTCCTAAAATCAAGCCATCTTGCTAGAGGTCTCCTGCTCTGGATCAACAAAAGGAATATGAGGAGACTCTGGCCTTTTTGGACTAGAGTCTTGCTTTGGTACTTCAGTAGGAGCTTTCTTGGAAGAGTCTGGAGGAGGATTACTTGCAGATGTCTGCTGACTACTGTGCCTAGGTTGTCTCTGATAGGTTTTGGTCACAGGAATAGGTTTTTGAATGATATTTCCTGAGGAGCCTGAAGAGGGAGGAGGAGGAGGAGGGTGTTTCCTAAATTTTCTTGGAGGAGACATGTACCTTCTCTTCTTCTTCCTTTATTTTTATTCATTCTTGGACAACCACATCCATTGAGGCATTCCAGGATAAGGGGTTATCTTCTATAGTATGTAATATGGAGTATCATTATTTGGGTTTGGCTTAGGAAATGCCTTTGGTGCAACTTTTCTTTTCTTGGAAACTTTCTTCTTGCCATTATCAGAATCAGAATCATCTGCTGGATCATCTTCAGAAGATCCTTGTGGGTTGACATATTATGCATCAATTTCTGCTATAACTTCCTGTGGAACTTACTTTTCAGCTTGAGGTGGAACAACTATAGGAAGAACTGTTGGAGGTGGAACAACTTCAGCTGGAGCTTCAGTTTCCTGATCCATAACTTCAACAAAGATCTCATCCATGTATGGAATTGGATAGGTGGAGAAAATAAAGGTGGGAGGAGAAGGAGCCTTGGGCCCAAAAAATTCACCCTCAGCAACCTTGACAAGCTCAGCCTCTGGAACTAGAACAAGTTCAGTCTCTGGAGCTACAAAACTATTCTGAATCAGCTGTAAAATTTCTGAGCTAACAGGAGCTGAAAAACACACAATATCTGTGCAAAACGGATTGGAAACAAATGAAATAATGTTTATATACAGAAGGTAAAAAGAACCTAGAACTGAAAACAGGTCAATTGATGGAGAGATGAAGCAGTCTCGAGAATAAATATCCAAAGAATGATCTATATCAGCTATCTTAGGGTCAATATCCAAAAGTTCAGAAAGTTCTGCATCAGGTAACTCTGTATCAACAATATTTTTTTCTGCTACTGTTGCTACTGCTAGAGGTAATGGAGCTACTTCTTCATAGAGTATCTCCCCCTTCCTAGTTTTAGTAGGCACTGGCGTCAGGCCCCTGACAGAAGAAGGAGGGACAGGGAGGGCAAAAAGCTGAGGAGCAAGAGTAGGGATGGAGTAAGCAAGAGGTTAAATGGCCTCTATTATAAGTTATTGAAGGAGAGGTGTGATGGATTTCAGTATAGAGGAAATGGAGGGTGAAGTTAATTCCATGAATTTTGGTGGGGTTGATGCGTGGAAAATACGACAAGCACACCGGTCGCACAAGTAATAAAGTTTGGGAATAAATCCTTGAGTGTCGGTCTCTTGAGGAACACAGTAAGGGATGAGTTAATGTTGAGGAGGACTTGAGATTGAAGTCCTCGGGTCGGCTCAAAAATGGGGGGGGGGGGGTTTGATTGTTGCGGAAACAGAAAGTAAAATCTACAAGCTACTCCTATGCAACGCCGCTATGCGATGCTTCGCCAGGCGGGATGGAAACTACATGGGCCGCTATGCACCGAATCGCTTGGCGGATGGACGAGTAGGCTAGCGGATGAGGTGGTTAGAATGGCGGAATGACGGTCGTGAGCACCTCTTCGCAACGCACGCCACTAGCAATTGCTAGTGCGGCAAGGGTGGATGGTGGAGGATGGAATATGGTGCACCTCAAGTAAATATAACAAAAACACTAACTCACATAGACATGAATAAGAGTAAATGTTAACTACAAATAAGCATTCTTCATCAATACATGGAAAATAACTAAGCTAACAACAAAAAGAGGAAGAGGTGTGCGAATCGACCGAATCCGAAGCCTTATTGAGGGTTTACGGTTGGAATCCCGGGTTGTCAATCCGAGTCCAAGCTCGGTCCTCAACTGCGTCCGGGGTAGAGGAGGCTGTCACTCACTCCCAATGGACCCGTTTTCTTCGTTGAAATGACCCGATAGATTGCGACTCCAGCTCCTCCTAGCTTGATGGAGAAAGCTCGGTCAAAACTCCGCTTGAAGCTTGGGGATGAAGGAGGAGGCCGAGGGGATGCTCCGGCTTTGATTTGGCGTTGAAGGCTTGCCCGGAGAAACTCCGTATGGTGGAGGATGATGGAGGGAGGCGAAATCCCTCTTCGGAGCAGAAAACGGCGGAAAATCGCGGAAAGGGGCGATCTCAGTACCCTAATTCGCGGAACAGGGCTTTTTATAGCTTGCAGAATAAATAGGGCGCACGACCACTGGCGCACGACCAGTGGTCATGCGCGAATAATGTTAGCGCCCGTGCGGATTGAACCTGTAGAGCCTGCAGTAAGAAATTAAAGCACGCGCATGATCAGCAGCGCACGATTAGTGATCGTGCGAGGCAAGTTGATGATCGTGCGAAAAAGACAAAACTTTGCAAAAAGGGCCATGACTGCGCACAACCGGCAGCGCACGAGCAGTGATCATGCGCGGTATGGCAAGTGATCGTGCGGAAGGTTCAAGACAGAGATTTCACAAATGAGGCCGGGCTGCGCACGATCAGTGATCGTGCGCCAAGAGGTCGATGGTCGTGCGTGGGTAAAAACACACGACCACTGACTCCTTTGCCAAAAAATAGTGAAACTCCTATCCCGAATGCCCTCACGATCCCCAAACCGGCAGGAAAACTGCACGGGACATCAATCGTGGCAGGCACAACAAACAATAATAATCATAGCAAGAATGAAATACACACACACACAGAAATAGGCTAAAAAGGGTGCACAAGACATGGAAAACCGTAGCGAACCAAAAGGAGTGCAAATGACGCTAAACGGTGTGCAAAGACAAGAAAATAAGCCTAGATGAGTCCGGAATTAAGTATAAAATATGGACTCATCACACCCCCAGACTTAACCGTTTGCCCATCCCGAGCAAACAAAACCTAAGCAGATGGGGAAAATGAACTAGCTAACAAAGAAATTGCAAAACGGAGTACCATGCGAAGTCACATGCTCGCGTGCATAAAAATAAAGTAGAGGAAATTTTTAAGTATACAAAATATTTTATATTTTTCACAATGCGTATCAAAAATTTATTATTACTCAAAAGTGGAATCACGGTGAATCATCCGGTCCTACGCAGGGAGAAAGTAGACAGGCCACTATGGTGAGCATTGCCGAAGACCGGGGCTTAAGATTACCCCCAAAGGAATCCACCAATGTTGGAAACCATAAGCTTGCCCGTTCGCACTCTCTCCACGGCACTAGTCAACTCAAGCACAAGTCCGTAGGACTTCGGGTAATAATGGGGCTTGGGTTACGGTGAGGAAAACAAGGATAAACATGAAGGGTATGCACCTAACCCAAATGAGCTATCGTACAAAACTAGTACCCGCTGCCCACAAAATAAACACGGGTGCACCACACCCCCAGACTTAACTTTTACTAAATGGGTGTGTGCACCACCTACTCCAAATCCAAATCATCTCAAATAAAGATTTTCAATCAAACTTTTTCTTTCTCTTTTTCTTTTCTCTTTTTCTCTTTTTCAAATATTTTTCTTTTAAATATTTTCTTTTTCTTTTTACAAAATCAGCACATTTTTCTTTTGGGCACAACCACATATCACAAATACGAATCCCCACATCACAACCCAACATAAAATGTAAACTACTAAAGCTCGAATTGGGTGTACGACTAGGATCGGCTATGAGGCTTTGGCGAATATAGTGGAGCTGAATCAAAAGGAAGGGTAGGCACAAAGGGGCTAGCAAGGGCGATGTTAGGAATGGGTACAAAGCTCAACCGGGCCAAAAGGTGGCCTACATCACTCTCACGCTAGACTAACCATGTACCAATGCTTCAAGAATAGCTTGGGGCAAGTTCTTAGCAACCGAGAAAGATAATCCTTCCTCCCGACTCAAGCAATACGAGTCTAGTGGAGGCTACACACATTCCTACGCTACCGTTTGATTCACACCGGATTCACCAACTTTTGAGTAGAATAAGAAATATGTACGCAAATAGAAAAATATAGAACTATAAGCATACGAAAAAATTAAATCTACACAAATTTCTATACAAAACGGGAGCAGTTGACTAGAAACACAGCAAGGCCAACATTTTACTCCGTCGCAATATCCTAAACTAGCACAGAAATTTTCCAAATCTAACAAAGATACAAGTTCAACTCGTGACACTCTAACAGCTAAGCTCGCGCTCATGTGGGTGCAGTGGTGTGCAATGCAATGAACATAAACAAAATAAAATATGAAAAGCTTCTAGTATGCAAAATAAATGTGCACGTGCAAAAGGTAAACATGCTCTCCCCCAGACTTAAACTAAACAACACATCAAATGATAGAGAAATTAAAATCAGAATGAGCTAAGGGAAGTGGTTACCCAATGCTCAACTAGTGAGCATACAAGAAGACGCGTGTAAAGTAGCAGCAGGCCCGCCAAACGAAGAATCACAACCTCGCCAGAATGAATTCACAATGGAATCCTGCAGGGGTGAGCTCCGCAAAAACAAAACAAAAGAAAAACAAAATACATATAAATTCTAAACGAAGCTAGATATAAAAAGTAAAATGCAGAAATTTAAGATAACTACTGGGGTTACTGTCATCCCAGCACGACTTATTCGAAGCAGAAAAGCCTTAGCTAATGGGCCTATGGAAGAGAAGATGAACAGGTAACTGTTCTAATATCCGTTGCGGTAACGGGTACCGATACGGCGATAGAACAGTTACCCCTCTACCTAGATAATAATACCTGAAAAGCTCAGGTGGAGGAAGTAGGAAATAAGATGAGGAGGCGACCTGGTCCTCGCTCATCTCATTACAAAAAGAATCCTTGCCTAGCAAGGGGTCATCACACATAGGTGCGTAGGAGTCAACGGCTTGAGCACAAGGCTCATCATCATCCCAGCACACCAGCGGAGAATCAACCCGCACAGGCTCAGATATGGAAGGGGGATCAAGGAATAAAAGAGAAGAAGGACAAAAATAATCAGAAATCGGGGGAGTGATCCCGGTATTACCCCCAGCAGGATCCAAACAATGATCATCGTCAGTGTCATATGAGTCGTATTGGGGAGAATCTGAGAACTCGAAGTCCACGGTGGAAAGGGGGACCGCCTCGTCAGATAGGGAGGTGCAAACCTCCGCATCCGAAAGGTAATACTCCTCGTCCCACCGGGGTGCGTCATAGTGGTCCGAAGATCCACATTCTCCATCGGAGATAGCAGAATCGTGATCCCACTTCGGCACAACCTCAGGCACCGAATCATCCACAATAACGGCCTCATCAGCCGACTCACAAGAAAAAGGAGTAGAAAACTCCGGCAAATACTGCGTAGGGGCAAAGCTGCTCTCAAAATCAGGCATAGAATGCGCAGGCCCCTTCGCAACATCATCCGCAGATGCCACCCCGTCGACGACCGGAACACTCTCATCGTCCCATACAGGATCGTCCATGAGTTCCCGATCCACTCCTTGCGGGCTAACATCCGAGTGAGAGTGATCACTCAATGGAAGCTCGTAAAGAGGGGTTGAGGAACCCATGAAGGAACTATATGCGGCGAGAGATTCTTCCGTAATCTCAACGGGCAAAGATCGAGCAAGGTGCGCCATGTCAGTGTATGGGCCAGGCAACACCCTGGTAGTCCCATCCACAGTAGTCTCCTGTGAACAGGGGATTGCTGCGGATGCGTCCACAGAGGTAGAAGGCTTGCACAAGCGAGGGCAATCCTTCAACATATGGCCCACACCTTGACATAGAATACACCGAAAACAGTGCTCGGCATTAGAAACAGCCATGGCATCGATGCAACTCCGCAAAGCGTCAAAAATACGGCACTTGGCAGCAGAATCCATCGCGAACAGAAATATTTACCGGAAATTACTACACATAAGAATAAAACAACTCGGATCTGCAATATTAAAAAAAAACAAGGAAGGGACAGAAAAAATAAAGTAAACAATTTCTAAAACTAAAATAAAGTCAAAACAGGGTATGAACAAATGGACAAGGGTGACTATCTCGCATCTACCTCTTCAAAAACTCAAACGACTGTGTTCCCCGACAACGGCGCCAAAAACTTGATGCGTGGAAAATACGGCAAGCGCACCGGTCGCACAAGTAATAAAGTTTGGGAATAAATCCCCGAGTGTCGGTCTCTTGAGGAACACAGTAAGGGATGAGTTAATGTCGAGGAGGACTTGAAATTGAAGTCCTCGGGTCGGCTCAAAAAAGGGGGGGGGGTTTGATTGTTGCGGAAACAGGAAGTAAAATCTACAAGCTACTCCTATGCAACGCCGCTATGCGATGCTTCGCCAGGCGGGATGGAAACTACATGGGCCGCTATGCACTGAATCGCTTGGCGGATGGACGAGTAGGCTAGCGGATCAGGTGGTTAGAATGGCGGAATGAGGGTCATGATCACCTCTTCACAACGCACGCCACTAGCAATTGCTAGTGCGGCAAGGGTGGATGGTGGAGGATAGAATATGGCGCACCTCAAGTAAATATAACAAAAACACTAACTCACATAGACATGAATAAGAGTAAATGTTAACTACAAATAAGCATTATTCATCAATACATGGAAAATAACTAAGCTAACAACAACAAGAGGAAAGGTGTGCGAATTGACCGAATCCGATGCCTTATTGAGGGTTCACGGTTGGAATCCCGGGTTGTCAATCCGAGTCCAAGCTCGGTCCTCAACTGCGTCCGGGTTAGAGGAGGCTGTCACTCACTCCCAATGGACCCGTCTTCTTTGTTGAAATGACCCGATAGATTGGGCTCCAGCTCCTCCTAGCTTGATGGAGAAAGCTCGGTCAAAACTCTGCTTGAAGCTTGAGGATGAAGGAGGAGGCCGAGGGGATGCTCCGGCTTTGATTTGGCGTTGAAGGCTTGCCCGGAGAAACTCCCTATGGTGGAGGATGATGGAGGGCGGTGAAATCCCTCTTCGGAGCAGAAAACGGCGGAAAATCGCGGAAAGGGGCGATCTCAGTACCCTAATTCGCAGAACAGGGTTTTTTATAGCTTGCAGAATAAATAGGGCGCACGACCACTGGCGCACGACCAGTGGTAGTGCACGAACAATGTTAGCGCCCGTGTGGCCAGAACCTGTAGAGCCTGTAGTAAGAAATTAAAGCACGCGCATGATCAGCAGCGCACGATCAGTGATCGTGCGAGGCAAGCTGATGATCGTGCGAAAAAGACAGAACTTTGCAAAAAGGGCCATGACTGCGCACGACCGGCAGCGCACGAGCAGTGATCGTGCACGGTATGGCAAGTGATCGTGCGAAAGGTTCAAGACAGAGATTTCACAAATGAGGCCGGGCTGCGCACGATCAGTGATCGTGCGCCAAGAGGTCGATGGTCGTGCATGGGTAAAAACGCACGACCACTGACTCCTTTGCCAAAAAATAGTGAAACGCCTATCCCGAATGCCCTCACGATCCCCAAACCTGCAGGAAAACTGCACGGGACATCGATCGTGGCAGCCACAGCAAATAATAATAATCATAGCAAGAATGAAATACACACACACATAAAAATAGGCTAAAAAGGGTGCACATGACATGGAAAACCGTAGCGAACCAAAAGGAGTGCAAATGACGCTAAACGGTGTGCAAAGACAAGAAAATAAGCCTAGATGAGTCCGGAATTAAGTATAAAATATGGACTCATCAGGGGTCTGAGTAGAGATAGATGGATTGACAGTAGAAGATGAAGGATGAGAATCTAACATTTGCTCATTTGGAGGGGGTGGAGAATTGAAAGGAGATGAAAGAAGATTAAATGAAGGTAGGGAGGATAGATTATGATGGGGAGGAATATCAGTGACATAAGAATAAAGAGGGGACGGAGGAGGAGAAATAGAATCTGGTGAGAGAGCTTGCTCTAGATGTTGTTTGATAGGGGAAGAAATTGGGGATTGTTGATGTGTAGGTTGATGAACTGGTGAAGAAGGGTGGATGGGGGAAGCAAGAGGTGTAGGTTGATGTACTGGAGCTATGGAGATTTGTTGGAGGGATGTTGAAGGAGTTTTGAAAAGTGGAGGAGGAGGAGGAATGGAAGAGTCCTCAGTAGGGTGGGAGTGGCTGGAACAACCCTGGTACTCTTAGAAGTCTTAGAGTAGGAAGCCCTAGATGGCTTTGGGATGTTCCTCTCCCATCTGCCAAATGAGGCGCAAGTTAGCCTCTTCGAGGCATTGATGAATATGGTCGGATTGACCAATGATTCAGCGTCATTTTCCTGGAGGAAAATTCCAAGAATTCTCCCAAAACACACTTCTTTCTTAGTGTTTTTCTTCCTTATCAGATAAAACAGAATCCTAGCCCAGTTAACGGCTTTCTTGTTAACTGCATCACACATTACTAAAATTTGTTGTCTAGTAATATGATCATGGGCGGTATGCTTGCCCAGCAAAACCTTGCCAACTATGTCTGCAAGAACTTGTACCCAGCCGACAAATGTTTCTTCAGCAATTTATTGGGGTTGTCTCCAGAATATCCCATTAAAGTCAACATCTCATAAAATTCAGAAGAATCAATTTCAAGTTCTTCTTCCCCATTTACTAAACCGAAAATTTCTGTAAGAATTTTTGGGGTTAGAGGGACAGCGTTACCCGCTATGGTTCCAACCATAGTATCAACGTCTAGAGCCGATGACGAGTAAACCCATTCTCTCATTTCAGTCACTGCTATCTTCATTCTGGTTATCATCAAGTTCTTCAAGTGTAATTCTTCAAACAATTGCAGAATATCGAGAAATATCTTATTTGAGTGTTGAAAAGATTCAAAGTCAATGTCGAAACCCATGTCAAACTTCATTCCTGCGAGAGCACTTACTGGAATCGCTATAGTTACCTACAATAAGGAAACAGAAAGATCAAGTGCGAGGGAAGTGAAAGCACGGGATGGAGGTCGAAGAAAACCTAGTTATAAGGTTTTTCAGAATATGAAACGACACACTCCGTCCTGCGAAACAAACGAAATCTTCGATCTGGGGTCGACGAAATATTTTATTGACAAAAGAGTTCGTCGATCTTAGTCAGAAGAAGGAAAAACTTTTTGACGTACTCAGGTTGACGAAATTTTTTTTGAAGCCAGATCGTTAATCTCAGGTCGACAAAAAATGACTTCAATAGAGAGTTCTTCGATCTCAGGTCGACGAAAAATCTCAAGAACTTTCTTCAGTTCGTCGAGCTTCGTTCGACGAATTTTGGCAAATTCTTCGACCATAGACAAAAATTAAATTAAGGCTTCTCTATTTGTCATACCAAGCTAATTTATGAAGAACAAATGGTTCCTCTCATCCAAAGGTTTGGTGAAGATATGTACTCTTTGCAAATCAGTGTATATATAGACAAGGTTAATTTTATTTTTGTCTACACACTCTCTAATGAAATGATGCCTAATATCAATATGCTTAGTCCTACTGTGATGGATTGGATTTTGTGCAATGGAAATTGCACTTATGTTATTACATAATAGAGTTGAATTATTTAAGTTGATCCCATAGTCCAGAAGTTGGTTCTGAATCCACAGTATCTGGGAACAGTAACTAGCAGATGCTATATATTCTGCTTTAGTAGTTGATGTAGACACAGATGACTGTTTCTTGCCAAACCAGGAGACTAATCTTGTACCAAGGAATTGGCGTGTTCCAGAGGTACTTTTTCTGTCTACTCTGCATCCAGCAAAGTCAGCATCTTAATATCTAGTTAACTCATACTCTGACTCAGTAGGATACAAAATTCCTAGACTAGGACAACACTTTATATATCTTAAAATCCTTTTTAAGAAAGTAAGGTGAGATTCTTTGGGATGCACTTGGAACCTAGTACAAAGACACTAGAAAACATTATATCAGGTCTGCTTGCTGTAAGGTATAGAAGGGATCAAACAATGATCCTATATAATTTCTGATCAATAGGTTTCCCATGTTCATCAGAGTAAATTACAGCATTTGTAGTCATAGGTGTTTTCTTGTCTGAAGCATCTAACATCCCAAACTTTTTGATCAGCTCTTTAGCATATTTAGATTGGGATACAAAGGTGCCATCAGGTAGCTGCTTCACTTGGAGACCAAGGAAGTAGGAGAGCTCACCCATGATACACATCTCAAACTTTGAATGCATGAGGTCAGAGAACTCCTTGCATAGTTTGGAATCTGTAGACCCAAATATAATATCATTTACATAAATTTGTACTAATAAAATTTTATCCTTATGCTGCCTAGTGAATAATGTCCTATCTATAATACCTATAGAAAATTTATGTTCTAAAAGGAAGCTAGATAAGGTCTTATACCAAGCTCTTGGATCTTGCTTTAAACCATAGAGAGATTTGTGCAATCTGAAGACATAAGAGGGATGAGTTGGAGAGATGAAACCTGGAGGTTGTTCAACATAAACCTCTTCATTTAGTTCTCCATTCAGAAAGTCACTCTTGTCATTCATTTGAAAAACTTTGAATTTCTTGTAGGCAGCATATGCAAGGAAGATCATGATTGCTTCCAGCCTTGCAATAGGTGCAAAAGTCTGGTCATAGTCAATCCCTTACTCTTGCCTATAACCTTGAGCAAAAAGCCTTGCTTTATTCCTTATGATGACACCTTGGGCATCCACCTTATTTCTATATACCCACTTAGTTCCAATGACTGGATAGTCTTTGGGTCTTGGAACTAAGTACCAAACACTGCATCTCTCAAATTGATTGAGCTCCTCTTGCATTACAATGATCCAGTGTGGATCTTGCTCTGCATCTTTAATTGATTTGGGCTCAATTTGAGATATGAAGCAGGCATGCATCAAATCCTGATTGAGTTGATGCCTTGTCTGCACACCAGCTGACATGTCTCCAATTACTTGAGATATGGGGTAATCTTTAAGTGTGACAAAGTCAGTGGGTGGATTTGGTTGTTCAACAGCTTGGGGAATAAATTCCTCTTATGGAATTAAGTTAGTTGTTGTTGGTTTATCACTGATTACAGTGTCTTCTTCTTCACTTTCTTCAGCACATTGTGGAGAAGAATGGCTAGCTGCCTCATTGGTGAGGGTCAGGTCATCTAGCCTCTCACACAATTTTAGGTACCTATAAGGAGTTACTGGTAGAAGATTTCTTCTCCGTATAAAACAAATTAACCTCATCAAAAGAAACATGAATAAATTCTTCCATTTTTAAGGTAGATTTGTTATATACCCTATAAGTCTTGCTTGTGAATATCAAAGAAAAATTCCCATATCAGACTTGGCTTCAAACTTTCTAATGTGTTTCTTATTGTTGTTGTGAATATAACATAAACATCCAAATATTTTAAAATAGTCTATTTTAGGTTTCTTCCCTTTCAGTAGCTTATAAGGAGTCTTATTCTTAAGTTTATGTATAAGACTTCTATTCAACACATAATTTACTATACTTATAGCCTCTGCCCAAAAGGATAAAGGCAAATAAGCATCTGCAAGTAATGTGCTTGCAGATTCAATTAGTGTTCTATTCTTCCTTTCAGCACCCCCATTCTGTTGAGGTGTTCTAGGAGGTGAGAAGCAATGTTTGATACCTTCCGTCCTATATAATTCTTGCATAATAAGAGACTCAAACTCAGCACCATGATCACTTCTGATCAATGCAACTAGAGTAGAGTACTCAATCTGCATGTTCTTGAGAAAATCTATAAGAATCATAAAGTTATCAGACTTAGATCTCAGAAAGAAAACCCAAGTTAATCTAGAGAAGTCATCTACAATCACTAAAGTATAAGATTTTCCTCCTAGACTTTGTACTGCTATAGGGCCAAAAAGGTCCATATGTAGTAAGTAGAACATCCTAGGTGAGTCACTTTTTTTTAATGATTTAAAACTATTTTTAGTTTGCTTGCCTAATTGACAAGCCCTACAAAGGCTTTCCTTCTTATAGGGGTAAGAAGGCAAACCTCCTACAAGGTTGTCCCTAGATAATTTGGTAATATTTTTCAAGTTAACATGACCTAATCTCCAATGCCAAAAGTCATTGTTATTATCAGTTGAATTAAATAGGTAAATTTTAGTTTTCGCTAACTGGAAGTTAACTAAGTAAATGTTTCCTACTCTAGTGCCAGTCAATACTACATTATTGTCCAAAGAAGTGATAATATAAGAGGTTTTAGTAAATGATACCTGAAACCTTTCATCACATAATTGACTTATGGAGATAAGGTTGTGCTTCAGTCCACTTACATATGCTACACTTCTGAAGGTGACCGCTCTAACTTTAACTTTTCCATAGCCTTCAGTCTTGCCATAGTTGGAGTCACCAAATATTACTCTTGGTCCTAGCTTTGCCTTTTAATGTGTTAGGTTGGCCTTATTTCCAATCATATGCTTAGAACAGCCACTATCTAAATACCACTATTGCTCTGTTGTAGAACAGTCTTTCTCCTGCAATGAAATAGATTAGTCATTTATGACCCAGGTTACCTTGGGTACTTCTTTCTTCACATAAATAAAACTGGATATAAATGAATACTCAGGTTGGCTCTTATATCCTAAAGGGTGATATTTTCTAGTTGGGATGATCCATTAATTAAATTCACTATTAAATGTTCTTGGTTGATTATAGGTTTAAAAAGGATTAAGATATCTGTTATACTGATCTGGGATCGACGAACTCTGGTTAGTTCATCGATATAAGTTCGACAAATTGGGATAAGATCTTCGATCTCTATTCGAAGAATGAAGGTATTCATTCTCGGGGCACCAATATCGTTGATCTCTGGTTGACGAACCATACTAGTTTTGTCGATCGTAGGTCGAAGAATAATTGTTATTATGGTTTGCGTTCAGAGTTCGTCGTTCTGAGGTCGACGAACTATTCACCTTTCGTCGATATGAGTTCGACGAAAGCTATTGAACATTTTTGTAGTTGTTTTTCTTCTTATTCTTTGATTTTTATATTAGTTCCTTTTGCTTTAATACTTCATTTACTTTATCTACTTGTTCAGTATTCTTCTTACCCTTATCTAAAATGAAATTTACTGGTTTAGATAACTGATTCTTCTGGATTATAGGCGGTTTACTAGATGATGCACTTAGTCCTAGTTTATTATTATTAGTCCTAGCATTTATAGTACTAGTTATGTCTAACAGTTGTAAGCTTCCACCATTGAGAGATTCTTCTAATTTCTTGGCCTTACTTAGTTCAGATTTTAGGAAAACAATTTGTTCATTTGCTGAGTTAAGTTCAATTGTTAGTTTAGTTTTTTCAGCAATGTGCTTGTCTTGATCAGTTAATCTTTCTCTAAGAAGTTTGATTTCCTTCTCAGAGCCTATTAGATCTAAGCATAGATTTTTAAACTTAGTTTTAAATTCTTATGAATTAAAAATCATAAGATGCAATTACCTGGTCTTCTACAGACAGTGATTCTTCATCTTCTATGGCCTCAGCATCTGACTGACTGTTAGAAGTATCAATTGCAATTAGGTAAACCTTTTTTGCCTTCTCTTCTTCTTCATCATCACTAGAACTGGAAGAGGATGACTCTTCCTCTGTGTCACTCCAAGTTTCTGCAACAAATCCTTTCTCCTTCCACTTGTGTTTGCTGGAGGAGGGCTTGCTGTATTGCTTGCTCCTAGAGTCTCTTTCTCTTCTCCTCTGCTTCTTCTAATTCTAAGGACATTCAGAAATGAAGTGTTTAGGTTTCCTGCATCAAAAACACACTATTTCATTAGTAGGAGTTTTATCATACCTGGGCTTGTCATCATTCCTGGATGACTTTCTCCTGAAGTCCTTTCTTTCCATTTTATAGAATCTCTTAGCAAAGAGACTCATCAATTCTTCATTGAATGTTGAAGCTTCAGTCTCTTCAGCAACTTTGAATGCTATATTTTTCTCCTTTCTTACTGGTAGAGGAGTCCTTTATTCTACAGCTTCCATGGATTTGATCAACTGCTCATAGGATTTGAGCTTTCCTAGGAGAGATTCTGTGGAAATTTCATTCAAGTTTCTTGACTCTTTGATTGGCATGATCCTGGAGTCCCATGAGCTTGGGAAGCACATTAGGATCTTGTCATTCACCTCTGTGAGAGAAATGTCTTTATCCAAGGTCTTCAACTTACTTATGATGGAGCTTAATCTATTGTACATGTTACTGATAGATTCAGCTTCATCTTTCTTGAAATTTTCATACTGTGAGATAAGAGTTGATCTTTTATCCTTTCTCTCATCTGCTGAGCCAGCAACCATCTGGTTGAGGGAATCCCAGATTTCTTTTGCACAGATGCATTCATCCACCTTTTGGAAGATGTCATCTGATGTGGTTTGAGCCAATATGTTCATGTTGGGTACACTGAAAAATATGTACCAGATTTGGAGAAGCCTTATCTTACTCAATGAGATACATCAATTTGTATTTGATGGATGTTTGAGTTTCATTGTACAGGTGTAAGGTTTGCAAGAAAATTTCTAAGTATAAGTGTTGATACTTGTGAAGAATTGTGTCGACACCCAAAAGTTTTGTCGACACTAGAAGCAAGGCCTATGTCGACACCCAGGCATTGTGTCAACACCTGAAGAAGAAGTTGTGTCGACACCCAGAATTGTGTCGACACCTAAGGCAGGAATTATGTCGACACCTAAAGTTGAAGTTGTGTCGACACCAAGGAGTTATGTCGACACCAGAAGAAAGGCATATGTCGACACTCAGGAATTGTGTTGACACCTAAAGAAGGTTTGTGTCGACACACATGACTTGTGTCGACACACACTCAACAACATCTGGATGACACTCAATGTCATCTAACAACAACAGCTATACTGAGCCTGAAGGCTTGTGTCGACACACAGGACTTGTGTTGACACACACTCAAAGACGTATCGACACACACTCAACGACAGCTGGACATACACTCAACGCCATCTGTCAGCATAAGTTATGTCAAGACCAGGAGCAGTTGTGTCGATACACAGGACTTGTGTCAACACATACAAACATAAGCTGTGTCGAGTAGCTGAAGAATGACTATATCAACAAATGGAGTGTTATGTCGACATCATCAAGACTTATGTTGACACTTAGTCTATTTGTGTCGATACATGTGAAGCAGTTTTCTGAGTGGTTATGCTGAGTTGTAAAGTCTTTAAGGAATCAGCTGTCATGACTGGTGACTCGACAGCTGTCATAACCAACAGCTCTGTCTCCTTTGTCAGAATTGTCAGAAGGTTATTACAAACTGGATCAGCTGGTCATCATGTGGAAACTCTATATAAGGGACTAATCCTTGACAACCAAAAAAACAGAACAAAGGAAGTAATCAAGATATTTCAGGAAAGAGAATCTGATAACAAGAAAAGGGGAAACCCTTAAGAAGGAAGATCCAGAACAATCTATAAGAGAAGATTTAGATCTTATTTTGAATTCAAGAAATGAGCTGACAGGAGATCAACTTCTACAACAAGAAGAGTTCAACCTTATTTTGTTCTATCAAGAAGCTTTGAAACAGCTAAGTCAGGTTGAATCTGAAGATTCAGTTTATTCAAGAACTGATCAAGAAGCTCGCACATATAGAGAGATCTATCTGGTGATATCTTTGTATCTCTTAAACAATTAATTTCTTGTAGGATCTTTTGTAAGATCTGAGGTTTAAGCCTATAATTATAAAGGCTGAGGTAGGTCTGAGGGCCTGAGGTGTAGGACTTGTGATAGTCTGAGTTATAAGCCTAGTGATAAAGGCTGATGAAGGGCTGAGGCCTGAGGTAGGATTCTTGGGAAGAATCTGAGGTAAGACTTGTATAAGTCTGAGCTGTAGGAACAAATCAGGTTCTGAGTTGTAAGATCTGTGGATCTGAGCTAGTGGAAGGAAGTTGGGCTGAATCTTGTTCTCTACTGGATAGGCGAAGGGGGAAAGTGAATGTACCCATACCTTGGGGAACCACTATAAATCTGGTGTTTGTTGTGCTGTGATTTCTGTACTGTAAATTGTATTTCCTATGGTGTGTTAATACCAGTTAATTGCCTGAATTATAAAAGAAAATTAGAACCTATTCACCACCCCCCCCCCCTCTAGGTGTCTAGGCTCTTGAAATAAGTCTTTCAAGTGGTATCAGAGGGAAGTTGCTCAAAGATTGACCTAATAGTCTGAGTGAATCTCCAAGGCAATTAATAGATTTTAAGAATGGGTTCAAATGAGAATCAAAAAGAGTTTGGATCTATGAAACTCCCTATCTATAGTAAAGAATGCTTTGGCATTTGGAAGGAAAGAGTCAGATTGTTTATGGAAGCCTCTTAATCCAAGAATCTACATTACTGTACTAGAAGGACCCTTCATTCCAATGAAGGTATCAGCTCTTGATGCAAATGTTAGAACCACTAAGAACTATTCTGAAATGACAAAGGATGAGATCATTCTAGCAACACTAGACAAAAGAGCACAAAACATTATTGTAAGTGTTATAGATGATGCCATATTCCAGAATCTGGTACATTATAAAACCTCTAAGAAATGTGGGACACCCTGATTGTCTACATGGAGGGAACTGAAGAAGTCAGAGAGGACAGAAAATCTATGCTGAATCAAGAATATGAGAGCTTTAGACAAGCCAATACTGACAGCATAGCTAAATGTTACAAAAAGTTCTTTAGGATAGTTAATGAGCTGATGAACTATGGAAGAGTCTTCAGCACATATGAACTGAAAGACAAGTTTCTCAGGTCTCTGACAAAAGATTGGGACACAAAGATTTGTGCCATCAGAGAGGTGGTCAAGCTTGTTGATACACCTCCTCCCATACTATTTGGAAAAATGCTATCATATGAAATGCAGCTCACTGCCAGAAAGGAGGAAGAGAAGAGCAGTAGGTCTGAGTATAAGGATAAGTCAGTTGCCTTCAAGGCTGAAGGAACAAGAAAGGGAAGGATAAAATCTCCTTCTCCACCCAGAAGGAGTGCTGAGGCAGAAGAAAGAATTCCTGACAACCACACATTAGATAGCCACACCTCTGATGAGGACTTTGCTGCCTTTACAAGGCAATTCCAAAGGTTCATGAAAAAGAAGAAGTTGAGATCCAGACCATCATCATCCTTTTCCAAGGATGAGTATTACAAGAAAAAGAAGACTCCCAAGGAGGACAGGTATGCCTCAAAACCTAGTAAACAAACTAATTCTAAGATTGTTTGTTATTGTTGTAATAGGCTAGGACATGTCATAGCTGACTGTCCAGACAAGAGTACTGAATCTAAGGAGAAAAATAAGCATCAACTGAAGGGCAAGAAGGAGAAATCCTTTGTTGCTCAGAAACAGAAGAGTTGGATAGACTCTTCATCTTCTGGATTAGGAGAAGAAGAATATGCAGAAGCATATATTGGGTTGTTCTCAAAAGAAGAGGATTCTAGGGAAATAGAATTCCTATAAATGCTGGACTCCATAAATGGAGTGGAAGACCATTGTTGTAGAGGGCTGATGGATCTGTCAGAAAATGATCAGTGCCAGGATCAGCCTGGTCCAAGCAAGGTATACAATTCTCCCTTAGAGTCTGATTATTTTATAGGATCAGAATCAGAAGCATCTGCATCAAGAGATATGGATTGTTCTGAGTCCGAAGGGGATGTACACCAACTAATTAATGAGTATGGTGGGTTGTTGCTAGCTCTAAAGAGAAGCAAGATTCTTGTCAAGGAGCAGGCTAAGGAGATTGAATCTCTTAAGCAAGCAGCATCAGAATCAGCCAAGTTGATTGATTTGAAACTGAATGAGGATGTAAAACTGAAGAACATAACTGTCATTCAGATGGGCACAATCTCTTCAAAGAAAATCATATCAAGAATCTGGAGGTAAGAATTAAAAAAGAAAAAGAGTTAGTGGCTAAATTCTCTAAGACAAAATCAATCTTGCCTTTAATAGACAACTTTATTTCTCAAAAAGGTAAGACTGGTCTAGTCCTTTAGGGAAGAACAAGGGCCACCAATTCACATGGAAAAGGTAAGGCCCCAGTTCAGCCACTAGCCTCAAAGCTCCCTATTTTCTTTAGAAAGGTGATGCAACCTATAAACAGGTATGATCATGAAATTACTCATGGTCACTGTGAGTATGGAGATCACATTGGCAAGTGTGCAAATGCCAATAGGCCACTTTATAGGCAAGCCCAACAGGTTCAAAAGGAATTTTTGGGGTTTTCTGCCCCAACACCTACACTCAAAAGAATTGTTGGCAATAAGGTTGTGAAGTCTGTACCTAAGAAAAGGTACAACAGATTTTAGTGGTGGTGTTGTGGCAATGTAGTCCACTTTGCTATGGATTGTTGGTTTAACATAAGTGTTAAAACCAAGAATAGTTTACTTATCAGAAAAGTTGTAGGTAAACATAATAATTTTGAAACTAACAAGAACCTAGGACCCAAAACTAATTTGGGTTCTAAGGATGAGTGATTCCTTATTAGATGTAGGTGAATCCAAGTGGCCATACCCCTATATGGTACTTGGATAGTGGATGTTCAAGACACATGACTGGAACAAGAAGAATATTGAGGGACTATGTACCCATAGAGAATGGACCCAAAGTCATCTTTGGTTGATCAGAAAAAGGAATCATCAAAGGATTTGGTAACATTTCTAGTGATTTAATTACCATCACTAAAGTGGCTTATGTGAAGGGTCTAAAACATAAACTGATTAGCATAAGTCAACTTAGTGATATAGGTTATGTCATCTCTTTCCTCAAAGGGGAGTGCTAAATAAGGAGGTCAAGTGATCAAGAGATTATTTTGACTAGCACTAGGAAAGGGAATGTATATTGTCTTAACTTAGATTATGAGTTTAACAACTCACCCATTTGCCTAGTTGCAAGTGAGAATGCTTCATTATGTGTCAAATGGCATAGAGGCTAGCTTATCTGAATTATAATTCTATTGGACAGCTGTTTAGCATGGGATTAGTGAGGAATGGTCCTCAAGTAGAGTGCATTAAAGAGGGAGTGTGTTCAGCTTGCCAAAAGGGCAAACAGACTAAGTCCTCTTTCCATGCACTAGATACCAAAGATTCAATGAGATGTTTATATCTCTTGCATATGGATTTGTTTGGTCCTATGCCAGTTCATAGTCTTGGTAGGAAAGTATACACATTTTTTTTTGTGGATGACTATTCTAAGATCACATGGGTTTTCTTCTTGAGGCAGAAATCTGAAACTCCTACTGCTTTTCAGACCTTTGTTAGACAAATTCAGAATGAATTTAATAATTCAATGGTCAAAATCAGAATTGAGTATGGAACTGAATTTTAGTCTGAATGTATGACAAAGTTCTGTGAAGAACTGGGGATCCATCCGGAGTTCTCCTCACCAAGAACACCCCAGTAAAATGGTGTTGCTGAAAGGAAGAATAGGACTCTAATTGAGGCAAGTAGAACGCTACTTAGTGATACTACTCTCCCTGAATACTTTTGGGCAGAGGCAATAAATACTACATGTCATGTACTCAATAGAGCCTCCATCAATATGAAACATAAGATGACTCCCTATTAGATTTTGAAAGGTAGAAAACCAAACATTTCCTACTTCAAAATCTTTGGTAGCAAGTGTTATGTCCTAGTTTATTGTAAGCACTACCAAACAAAGTTTGCTGCGAAATCCCTAGAAGGGATATTTATTGGGTACAATAATAATAGTAGGGAATACAGGATCTACAACTTGACTATATAAGTTGTAGAAGAATTAGTCCATGTTGTATTTGATGAGTCTAAATTAATTAATAGTGAATTGTCTAGTTCTTCAGTTAGTTATACAGGTCTAACAGACAGTCTTGACAAGCTGACCATCAATGATGAAGCTCTAGCTAGGATGGATGAAGAAAAAGATGCATGCTGTCAAGGGGGAGAACAAGATTCACTTGATGATGAAGACAATGAGGAGCATCAGGTTGAGGAAAATGAAGAAGACCATGAGGTTGACAGGTTTCCTCCAGCTAGAAGACACCTGAAGGATCATCCAGCTCACCAAATCATTGGTGATACAAGTCAAGGTGTTCTAACAAGGAGTAAGAACATGAACACAGTTTTATGTTCAAGTTTCTTGTCACAGATAGAACACAAGAAGTTTGAATAAGCCATGCAAGACACAAACTAGATTGAATCTATGCAAGAAGAGCTTAATCAATTCAGAAGGTGTAAAGTCTGGGAACTGGTTCCTAAACCAAAGGATCATAACATTATAGGAACCAAGTGGATCTACAAAAACAAACATGATGAGAATGGAATTATAATTAAGAACAAGGCCAGGTTGGTAGCAAAAGGCTACATACAAGAGTAAGGGATTGACATTAATCAAACCTTTACCCCAGTAGCAAGGCTAGAGGCAATAAGGATGTTCTTGGCCTATGCTGCCTATCAAGGGTTCAAGGTATATCAGATGGATGTAAAGTCAGCATTTCTGAATGGTGACTTAAAAGAAGAAGTCTATGTTGAACAACCATCAGGTATTGTAGATTCTCATTATCCTGATTATGTATATAGTCTTAGGAAAGCTCTATATGGTTTGAAACAAGCCCCTAGGTCTTGGTATGAAACCTTGTGTACTTTTCTTATTGAGAATAAATTCTCTAGAGGAAAGATAGACAAAAATCTAGTCTTTAGGGAATCTAAAGGAAAGATAATCCTAGTCTAGATATATATTGATGACATTATCTTTGGATCTACTAAAAACAACTTTTCTAGAAAGTTTGCCAAACTTATGCAAGGGAAGTTTGAGATGAGCAGTATGGGTGAGCTGAAGTTCTTCTTGGGACTTCAAGTAAGACATACTGATGATGGATTGTCGATATCCCAGTCTAAGTTCACCAAGGAGTTGATTAAGAAATATGGAATGGACTCAGACTCCACCATGAAAACTCCAATGGGAATAAGTATGCCTATAGGCAAAGATTTGACAGGGAAACTTGTTGATGATTCTTTGTATAGAGTGATAATTGGATCCCTACTCTACTTGTCTGCTAGTAGACCTGACATCATGTATGCTACATGTGTCTGTGCTAGGTACCAAGCTTGCCCAAAAGAATCTCATTATACTGCAGTGAAAATAATTTTGAGATATCTTAAGGGCACACCTAATCTAGGTCTTTGGTACCCTAAGAATAGAGATTTCTTACTAACAGGCTTCTCAGATGCATACTTTGCAGGATACAAAGAAGACAGGAAGAGTACTACAGGAACCTATCAATTCCTAAGTGGAAGGCTGGTGTCATGGTGCAGCAAGAAGTAGACCAGTGTAGCTATATCAACAGCTGAGTTTGAATATGTAGCTGCAGGCAGTTACTGTGCATAATTATTGTGGATAAAGCACCAACTTGAAGATTATGACATCAAGGTAAGTAGAATTCCACTGTTTTATGATTCTACAAGTGTTATTCCTATTGCTAAGAATCCTATATCTCATAGTAGAACTAAGCATATAAAAATTAAGTTTTATTTTATAAGAGAACGTGTAGAGAAGGAAGATATTAATCTAGAATTTGTAAGCACAAATAGTCAAATTGTTGATATTTTTACAAAACCTCTGGATGAAACTAAATTCAATCACTTTAAAATTGAATTAGGTATGTTGAACCTAGAGTAGGTCAGCACAAGCATTCCTAAGTAGATTATGTAAGCACAATATTTCTCAGGAAATTTGTCTAAGTACAATGTTTGTGTCGACATAAATAATTTATGTCGACACACTCAGTATGTTGTGTCGACAAAGGAAAAGGATGTGTCGACACAGACACAGTATCTGTATCGATAGAAGAATAGGTGTTGATACAACTATGTCAAGACTTTAAGTTAATTGATTTTTGTGTCGACACAAAAAAAATCAAAGTCGACACTCAGTGTCGAGACATGACCAGTCCATGTCGACACTGACATAAGTATTGCGACACATGGATGTGTCGACTAAACCTAAGTAGTGTCGAGACCTAGATTTTTTCTGTCGACACATATAAGTGTCATCGAGACCTAGTATTATTACTAAGGAGCATCTTTTGAACTCCCCTTTACACCTAGACTATAAATAGGTGAAGCTAAAATCTTGTCGACTACGCTTTCAGATTTCTTGACTCTAGACCTTGTGTCAACTTCGATATTCTCTTCTCTTCTCTCTCTCCCTTTCATCAATGGCTCCCATCAAGGAAGACAAGGTGAACGAAGGTTATGAGCTGGTTCGTGGTGGATTCACGATAGCGTCTCCAGAAATCCAGGGTGTAATTACCCTAATTTCATAGAATGGTTTGGAATTATTGGTCTCAGAACCGACTAAGATCTGGAAGAAGGAAGTCATTGAATTTTATTCATCAGACACTATGGACATAGACGGGAAGAAGATTCAAGCCACAGTATAAGATTCCTAAGTGAAACTTACTCTAAAGACGATTAGGAAATCACTCCAACTTCCTAAGGTTAAGGATGACGATGACTTCATTCCATCAATGACAAAAGGTGCATTAAGCTGGTGCGGGCTAAGCCCCAATATCAAAGTTGGATCATCCATTACCAAGAAAGGGATGAACTCTCAAGGGAAGTTCCTGTCTGAAATCATAGGCAAGGTAATTCTGCGTAAGACTGGTGGACATGACAGAGTTTCAGCCTCCATGTTCAATCTAATGACAAGGGTCATCTTCACTATAAAAATAGACTGGGCATCAATAGTCTTTGACAAAATACAAGAAGGAATAAAGAAACCAAATCTGGGAAGGATTCTTTGCTTATGTCTAGCTTCAGCAATACCAAATGTAATGAGCCAACTTCTAGGAACAAAAATCAACCATATGAGGAGAATGGACACAAGAATTCTGTCCAGGTGGGATAAAGTATTAACCAAGGAGGTTTCTACTCCACAAAAATAGATCAAGAAAGAAAAAAAGAAGAAGAAAGCTGTTCAGCAAGCAGAATCCTCTAGTAATTCTGAAGAGGAAGTGGTCTTCAGTTCAGATGAAGACAGGCCACAAAAAGATGCTCAAGATCAAGTAGAGAGTAGTGTGATCCTAGAGCAATAGGTAGTCTCCACTCCAGGGGGAGAAACTCCTAAACAAACAACACAGGATACTATACTTTCTGAGCTACCTGCTCAAGGGGAAGGAATTTATGCTGCTACTCTATGGAGTGAGTATTCATCTGATACAGTAATGGATATTGTATCAGATATAAATAAAAAATCACTGGACATTCCTGAGAAGGAGGCACAAGATGTGCAGATAAAAGATACAGCTCAGAATGAGCAAGTAAGTATCTCCTTTATAGAATAGGCCCTGGACAAAAATCTGGATGTCCAGGGAGAACTTTTTGTTTTCCAACCTAACCTTGTTCCTCTTGTACATATACGGTAAGAGGTAATAATGGAAGAGTTATTTCCTTATTTACCAACTGCAAGGATTGAGGGGGAGCAATCACAGGTAGAAAGGATCCGCCAAGAACTGAGGGGGAGGAGCTACTGAATGAACCACCTAATAAAGAAATAGTTGATATAGAAAGCTCATCACAAGCCTCTGATGATGAGGAAGCCACTATGGCTAAGAAGAGAAAAATGGTTGAAATCAAGAAAAAGAGCATAGGCTACAAGAAAGCCTTGCAAACAGTCACACCACCACCTGCTCCAAGCATGGACTTCAGTTCATTAATGGTCCAAATGCAAGTAAAATTAGATGAACAAAGGAGGTCTTTAGAGAAGTATGTGGATGAGTCTAATAAAGAACTGCAGTTTTAGCTGGCTCAGGACATAAAATCAATCAGATTTGAAGTCAATCTGCATGAGAAAGAAATGACAGATTGCTTCCATAAGGGAGGCAATGTTGTAGTATATTTGGCTGAGCAACAATAGTTGTTGAAGACTGAGGTTGAGGACATTACCACCAAGCAAGGATATATTTTGGAAAATCAATTCATGTCCAATGAAAACCTCAAATACTCCCATGAAGAAATCATCAAGAAACTGGGAAGTATTTCAATAGAATTGAAAACTTAAATATCAATGCAACTACAATAAGATCTAGCTGCTGTCTACACAACTATATGAGCCTCTCAAAAGACCATTTTTGATTACCTAACTAAGTTCAAAGCTTACTATCAAGAAGGTACAAAATATCTGGCTGATCAGATAAGATTTCAAAAGAGAGATCATATTACTAGAGAAGTCATAAAGGGGGAGAGATTGTTAGTCAAAGCTAGCTCTGATCATGCAAAATGGATCTCTAATTCCATTAGAGCTACACTTGTCTTTCCTCCTTTGTGTAATGATGACAATGTTGCTGATTCTGGAGTTCAACCTGCTTATATTGAAAGAAAATAGCCTGAAGTGGCATAGGTTGGATCTCTAATTCCATTAGAGCTACACTTGGCTTTCCTCCTTTGTGTGATGATGACAATGTTGCTGATTCTGGAGTTCAACCTGCTTATATTGAAAGAAAATAGCCTGAAGTGGCACAGGTTATTTACCCTCCTGCTGACTTTGACATGGTTCAATAAGAAGTGCAGAAAATGTACAGCCCTCCATAGGAGGTACAAAATATAATTATTATGAAAGTAGACATGTCAGAGGCTGCTAAGGAAGCTCAGAAGGAAGCACAGCTATAAAAGAAAGGTTCAAAGAACAGGCTGAGTTGAAGCAAGATTTTGAGCAATGGAGCCCCACTTCAAGGAATATTATTATGACTGCCTGAAAGGCTATAAAGGATAAGACCTATGATAGGGGTAAGTGGTATTCTGATCAAGAATGGAATAAGTATCAAGGCAGGAAAGAAGCCATTCTTCTGTACAGAAGAAGTGCAAAAACTGGGAAGTTAGCTGCTAATGCTCTGGAGTATAGCAGGTACTTCCCCAAGCCTTTTCACTATTTTGAAAGGCAAAGGATAAAGGCTGAAGAACTAAAGAAGAAGGATCTCAAAGGGAAGAAACCTGCTGATGATACAAAACCCACTGTGCAGGAAAAGATTAAATTTGGAAAAGGCATTGTGATAAAGGAGCCTAGTCAATCATAGAATAGATAGACTTATGTGTAGAACAATATAACTTTTTGCTTTTGTTCTAAGGAAAAACATGTAAACCTAGAATTTTCTAATTAATAAATAAAATCAGCTTCACTATTGATTTTAGTTGTTATCCTGCACTGAAATGCATGTACATCTATTTTTATGTGCTTTATTATGAGTGATGTATATCTTTGACTAAGGGTTATGACTTCTCCAAATAGGGGGAGATTGTTGGGTACACTGAAAAATATGTACCAAATTTGGAGAAGCCTCATCTTACTCAATGATATACATCAATTTATATTTGATGGATGTTTGAGTTTCATTGTGCAAGTGTAAGGTTTGCAAGAAATTTTTCTAAGTGCAAGTGTCGACACTTATGAAGAATTGTTTCGACACCCAGAATTTGTGTCGACACTAGAAGCAAGGCCTGTGTCGACACCCAGGCATTGTGTCGACACCTGAAGAAGAAGCTGTGTCGACACCCAGAATTGCGTCGACAGCTAAGGCAGGAATTGTGTTGACACCTAAAGCAGAAGTTATGTCGACACCCAGGAGTTATGTCGACATCAGAAGAAAGGCATATGTCGACACTCAGGAATTGTGTCGACACCTGAAGATGGTTTGTGTCGACAAACATGAATTGTGTCGACACACACTCAATGACATCTAGATGACACTCAACACCATCTAACAGCAACAACTATACTAAGCCTGAAGGCTTGTGTCGACACATAGGACTTGTGTCGACATACACTGAATGACATCTCAACACACACACAACGACAGCTGGACATACACTCAACGCCATCTGTCAGCATCAGTTATGTCAAGACTAGGAGCAGTTGTGTCGATACACAGGACTTGTGTTGACACATACAAACAGAAGCTGTGTCGAGTAGTTGAAGAATGACTATGTCAACACATGGAGTGTTATGTCAACATCATCAAAATTTATGTCGACACTTAGTCTATTTATGTCGACACATGTGAAGCAGTTTGCTGAGTGGTTATGCTGAGTTGTAAAGTCTTTAAGGAATCAACTGTCATGACTGGTGACTCGACAGCTATCATAACCAACAGCTCTAACACCTTTGTAAAAACGGTCAGAAGGTTACTACAAACTAGATCAGCCAGTCATCATGTGGAAACTCTATATAAGGGACTCATCCTTGACAACCAAAACAACAGAACTAAGGAAGTAATCAAGCTATTTCAGGAAAGAGAATCTGACAATAAGAAAAGGGGAAACCCTTAAGAAGGTAGATCCAGACTGTCTACAAGAAAAGATTCAGAGCTTATTCTGAATTCAAGAAAAGAGCTGACAGGAGATAAACTTCTACAACAAGAAGAGTTCAACCTTATTTTGTTATATCAAGAAGCTTTGAAACAGCTAAGTCAGGTTGAATCTGAAGATTCAGTTTATTCAAGAACTGATCAAGAAGCTCACACTTATAGAGAGATCTATCTGGTGATATCTTTGTATCTCTTAAACAATTAATTTCTTGTAGGATCTTTTGTAAGATCTGAGGTTTAAGCCTATAATTATAAAGGCTGAGGTAGGGCTGAGGGCCTGAGGTGTAGGACTTGTGATAGTCTGAGTTGTAGGCCTAGTGATAAAGGCTGAGGTAGGGCTGAGGCCTAAGGTAGGATTCTTGGGAAGAATCTGAGGTAAGACTTGTATACGTCTGAGCTATAGGAACCAATCAGGTTCTGAGTTGTAAGATCTATGGATCTGAGCTAGTTGAAGGAAGTTGGGTTGAATCCAGTTCTTTACTGGATAGGCAAAGGGTGAAGTGGATGTACCCATACCTTGGGGAACCACTATAAATCTGGTGTTTGTTGGGCTGTGATTTCTGTACTGTAGATTGTATTTCCTGTGCTGTGTTAATACTAGTTAATTGCCTAAATTATAAAAGAAAATTAGAACCTATTCACCCCCCCCCCTCTAGTTGTCTAGGCTCTTGAAATAAGTCTTTCAGTTCATGGCTTTAGCATCTGCAATTTTTCTTTCTTCTGTGCATCTGTCCAATCTAGAGGTGGGACTTCACTCAGATTTGTTGAAGTTGAGGGAGTAGAGGCCCCTGGAGTTGGTGGTCCTGTCAAAAGTGAATTAAAAATGTCTTCATCAATAGAGTTCATGTATAACTTTATTCTTGCCTTCTAGATGGCAAACTTAGATAAGTTGCAAACTAGAGGTCTGGTGCTTGCATAATCCTTGTTCTGTGTCATGCTGTGAAAACAGTCCTAAGAGAAATAAAAGATCAGATCTAACACAGGATCTTTTGGTTCAATAGTTAGCTTGTATAACAAAATAAAACTTCATCTGATACCAATTGAAAGAGAGGGTTAGACCTGATTTACTCTAGAGGGGGGGGGGTGAATAGAGTAGTTAAAAACTTTTGTTGTTTTTTTTAAAAAATAATCAGAGTGGAAAGTCTAGTGAATACCAAGATTATCAGTAAGCAAGGAAACAATCTAAGTAAAACTAATCTAACACAGAACACGGATCTAAGCTATCATAACCACAGAAGAATAAATAGAAAAGGGAAACCAGAAAACACAAGAACTTTTATAGTGGTTCCCCAACCTGGGTACATTCACTCTTCTACCACCCTGGTAGGAATCCACTAACACGTTTTGATCAGGTGACTGCCACCTTTGAGCTTTTGATCAAATGCTCAAAAACCAATCTCAAGTCTTTTGATCAGGAGACTTACAACCAAACTAACTTTTGAAGGGAGTTAAAACCCTGTATAATGGGGTGGGAAAGAAGATCATGTTAGTCTTCTCTTTTCTCAAAAATAACTTGAGAAGACTTTGTGGATCCTTGACGATGTCAAAGCTCCCCCTGAGAAGTTGAAGGTTCAGGAAGAATAAGAGCTTTGCTTCAGGGTGAGTAGGCCTTCAGCTTTGATTTGCCAATGTCCAAAAAATCCAATAATCAGATGTTGAACAGAAAGTTTCTGAAGATTCCTGGAATCTAAAGATGAAGAAGACTCTTGATTTCTTATGATTGTTCTTCTTCAGTCTTGAGTATTGACAAAGATGAAAAGCACTGAGAGATAATGAAGGAGTCGTCCACTAGTTCAATGTTCTCTGTACTATATTCTTTTTTTTTCTTGTCTTTAATGCCTTGAAAAGGAGGAATCACTTTTAATATTCTGTCAATTAAAATCTGCTTTGAATTTTGAATAACTACCTTAAATGCTGGCTGATCTGGAGAATTCAAAACGTCTAGACTAAATCATTTATGAGTTTCCCCAACTGTCCTTGATAGAATAAATAAGTAAATATTCTGATGAAATACCATATTTAATGCAGCCAATAACAACTATATTCAGAGGAATATATGCATTAAATACTCATAATAATACTGCTAATAAATAAGAAAAAAAAGGAACAGAAGGAGGGAAAAACTCATTCTGGAACCGGGCAGAAAATGTTGAACTCTAAACAGAATTCGTTGACCTGAGATCCCAGATCGGCGACCTAAGAATGCTTATTCATCGATCTGAGTTCTGCAAACTGCTAACTGATAAATACTTTCAAAATCTGCACTCTGAGTTTGTCAAGCTAAGAATCTGTCTAAAGAGAACAAATCATCGACCTGAGCTCGAATATCGTCGAGCTCAGCACAGAGAATAAACTTTGAGTTCATCGATCGGAGATCGAAGATCGTCGAGCTGAGTTTGAAGAATTTCGATGATCAAACTGTCTTCTAAAACCTTCTAAGTCTGAGTCTTCTAAGGTCCTCTGATGGCTGGTCCAAGATAGTAGAACTAAGAGGACTTAGCCTAAACTCTAGGACTACTACACATTACCCTAGCTATATAATGGTGGGTCAGACTCAGCCTAAATTAGTGAACCTAACCCAAATCCAACTAGGGATCCAACATATTTTTATTCACAACCTCTTTATTCTTGAAGGAGATTGATCTCCGAGCTGTAGGATATTGTTCTCTAAGAAATTTGTGTAGGAAGTTTTTCTTACGAGTGTAGATCAATTTTGAGGATCGAGTTGTAGGGGCGTTGCTCCACGTTGTAGGATTGGTTTTCAATCCGAGGTAATAGTTAAGTAGCCGAGTCTAGCGTGTTGCTAGACCGGTGAGGTAGAGAGTGGACGTACCCAAGATTGTGGAACCACTATAGATCTGCTATTCTCTGTGTTTTATATGCTTATTTTCTGCCCATCGTTCGTTCATTTTTTATTTCGCAAAAAAACGCTGAACTCACCTATTCACCCCCCTCTAGGTGATTTAGGTAGACAACTAAAAACATCAATTGGTATCAAAGGGTCGTTGTTCATCAAAAAGGATAACACCTTGAACATATCTCCTCCTAGTTTTATTTAGAGGATTTAAGCATGGACAGAGCCAGGGATTTTTCCAAGCTTTTTTTGTGTACAAAGAAAAATTTTGCTATATGGAAAGAGAGAATAAAGTTCTTCATGGAAGCTGTAGATCCAAGGATCTTCATGATTGTGGAAGAAGGTCCTCATGTCCCAATGATAGCTTCCACCATTGATCCAACTAAGCTAGTTCCAAAGAAGCTTATGGATCTTGATAAAGATGAGATTGCACTTGTCTCCTTAGATAAGAAAGCCAAAAATATCATCGCAAGTGCAGTCGATGATTCTATACTGTAGAATCTGATTCACTGCCAATCCGCCAAGGAAATGTGGCAATCTCTTATCGTCTTGATGGAAGGCACTGAAGAAGTTAGGGATGACAGAAGATCCCTTTTAAATAAGAAATATGAAGCATTCTAACAAAGTCCCAATGACTCTATTGTAGTTACCGTTGAAAGTTTCTTCAAGATCGTCAATGACCTAAGTGTTTATGGTCGGGTCTTAGCCAACAGAGAACTAAATGATAAGTTCCTGAGATCCCTGACTAAGGAATGAGATAACAAGGTTTGTGCTATACAGGAATTTGGAAATCTAGCAGAGACTGATCCTCAAAATCTCTTCGAAAAGCTTATGTCATATGAGCTACAAATCAATTCCAAAAAAGCTTAAGAAGAGAAGAGTCGGTCGTCATCCAAGGAGAAGTCTGTCGCTCTAAAGGCAAATACCTCAAGGAAATCAAAAGTTGTTTCTCCTGCCCCAGCACAGGATGTAACATCCCATTTCTGGCTAGACCCCTAGGAGTCGGTTGGCTGCGGTAGAACCCTAGGGAGCCCAAAAGTTGAAATAAATCGACCAGGATTTCGGGTCACGGGTTGGTCACGCCTGTGACCCAGGTGTCACGCCCGTGACCTGGGGCATGACTCCTTCGACGATCGTCGATCTCAGTTAGACGATCGTCGGACGCAAAATTTTCAACCCGGCCCTGTCACGCCCGTGACCCTGGGTGTCACGCCCGTGACCAAGGGCGTGACCCCCTTCGGCGATCGTCGATTTCAGCGCGACGATCGCCAGCGCAGAATTTGCCTCATGACCCTGTCACGCCCGTGACCCAGGTGTCACGCCCGTGACATAGGGCGTGACCACGCTTGACGAGCGTCGATCTCAGTTCGACGCTCGTCGATCCAGAATTTGGCCACACGGGCCAGTCACGCCCGTGACCCTCAAGGTCACGCCCGTGACATAGGGCGTGACCACGCTTGACGAACGTCGATCTCAGTTCGACGCTCGCCGATCCAGAATTTGGCCACACGGGCCAGTCACGCCCGTGACCCTCAATGTCACGCCCGTGACATAGGGCGTGACCACGCTCGACGAGCGTCGATCTCAGTTCGACGCTCACCGACCCAGAATTTGGCCACACGGGCTAGTCACGCCCGTGACCCGGGTGTCACGCCCGTGACCACCCTTCGACGATCGTCGATCTCAGTTCGACGATCGTCGAACCCAGAATTGGCTAACCGGGCCTGTCACGCCCGTGACCTATGTGTCACGCCCGTGACCAAGGCCGAAACGACAGCCAGACTGGAAATTTCCATAACCGATGCAATAATAAATTCTGATTATGGGAATGAAAACCAAGGGTATTTATGGGCCGTTTCCTACTTTAATTATTTAAATAATTAAGGAAATGTTGGTCCAATAGGAAATCGCCACCTGGCGAGCACCTCTTCATCTCCAGCATTTCAACTGAAATTCGTCATAACCGAAACGTCATTAAGGGAATTATTAATGGCCGCCAACGTTTCAACCTTTCCCCTCCCTCCTTTCTTCCCTTTAAAAAGGCCCCTTAGGCTCAAGGATGAAGTTTCCCAGCCCTTACCTGAAGTTTCGAGCCGCCTACTGTGCTGTAGAAGAATTCCGACGACGCCACCACCGCGCCATGACAGTCCAACGTCCATCTCGCCGTCAAACCATGAATAAGGTCCTCCTCTACTCTTTCTTCTATGGATAGATCTTAGAAATTATTAGGAGAGATATCGGGCTCAAAAGAGCCGGATTGGGTGAGCGTTTCCATGCTTTTCCAAAATTTGCAAGGTGGCGGGTTCGCCGGAAACCGCCTCTCCGGCGGTCGTGCCGCCGCCCGACGGTAGCCCTCACCTCAACAGAGGTGGTGGTGGTGGTGGCCGGCCAGGGAGATGGCTGGTTGGCCGGAAAATAGCTTTGGAAAAGCTACAGGAAAAATGAGTTTTCAGGCTTCTGGTTGCGGGCTGTTGAAGAAGATGAACAGTGGCATGAGAAATAAATTGTATTTTTAAAATAATTTCTGAACGAAATATCTGGCTTGTTAAATAAATTGGGAAAAATACCTAGAGGCTCCTACAGGAAAAATGATCAACATAGGAAATGTAGCCCTTGAAGTCTACTTTAATTCAAAATTAATTTTACTCAATTTGGAATCCTGGTTAGACCACAGCACCCTTTATGGTGAGGTCTATCCAGAGGGCTGTCTTACCCTTAGAAAAATTCCCCACTCCAATCCAGTCATCAAATGACTTGAAATTTGGGGGTGTGGCCTAATATTACCTATATCTAGGTGTTATCCAAAAATGAGAATTTTTGGAGAATACTTTTCTATAGTTTTTAGAAAAATTCAATAATCCTAGCCGAATTTATTTAGATGGTTAAATAATTTCCAAACCCTCCCAAATTTCGGTGAGCGGTCCCTGGGTTCACCATGAGGTTCTGTATAATTTTTCATCTCATTTGGAGATGGTTTGGATTCGAAATGATCAACCCTAAGTTTTGCCCTAATTAGGGGTCTTAGGTCAAAAGTGCGCTTTTGAGATTTGAGTGGTTAGACCACCTCAACAGAGGCTGAAATTTTTACCACTGGCTAGTAATATTCTCTAGCACCCTCTCATAGAGTTTGAGGCAGATCGGGGTAAGTTTACCCTAAGGACCAAGACCAAACCCTAAGGATGGATCTTGGTGGGTTGTGAAGGTCATGTGGTCAAATGACCTTGGATTGACCCAAAATTGGGTGAAGAGAACCATAGGGCCAATATAGTGCTCTGGATGAAAGCTTAGTAGTTTTGGAGACCGTTGGGATACCTAAAAATCTAACCCTAGTTTAGGGTGCAAAACTTGTAGAGATAGTAAATGACACTAAATCACATTGAAAAGTGATAAGAATTGGGTAGAGTGCATTATAGGGATGGTACAAGCTCTGGATATTTTTCTATGAATTTTAAGATCATTATTTTGGATACTTCATTAACGATGTAATAGCTTGTCTGATTTGCTTAGAAAATTTATTATGAACTATATACTTCTTGGAAATTGATGAGATTTAGGCAGAGAACGTCTATTATGGTTTTAAATCTCTGTGAATTTTTATGGGATTTTTGGATGTTTAATTCTAAGGCTTGCTTCATTAAGTATTATTTATCATGGAAATTGGATTAAATCTATTTTGGTGCTTAGCAAGCTGGTAAAATTATGATTCTCTGCACAAAGATCTTTTATATATCATACTACTGATTAGTAATTTTTCTATAATTTTCCTATGAGTAATTTCAGTACTTCCTTCATTACGTCGAATTAACGTGGTTATACTGGATAAATTATTTAGTGGCTAAATACTTCTTGTAAAATTCTGGAAATTTGTATTTGAGGTTATCTTACTGTTATTTAGTGATCATAATTTTTGGGTGGCCATTACTTAAGAATATCATGTAGTTCATGTTTAAAATTACCCGTGGCCGATCTTTGGGAAAAATTAAATAAATATCAGAGTAATTAGGAAAATTATAAATTTCTGGATTTAGACTAATTAGGTCATGGTAGACCTCCAGTAAATATTATATGGTATTTGGAAGATAGTTGGGATGGGTAGGGGGTGAGGTTGACTAGCGATAGGTAGTGTTTGGGTTCGACGGAAGACCGTCCTCCCCGAGAAGAGGAAGAGTCAAAGCCACCCTAGGAATAGCCCACTGTAATGCGAGAAGGGAATGGGTTAAGGGAACCAATCAAGTATAATAAGTGCCTTGGAAAGGGAGTTTTGGGATTCACCCCATCATAGCTCCTAGTACCGCTGCGAGCCCTTCACCGGGTAAACCTCGGGAAGTCCAAGGTTAACCTTAAATCTTAGGAATAAAATGATCAAGAGTAACCCTAATAATAGTTGTACCTCACACCTACACTTGTACACTTAGGAAGAAGAAATGGCATGGAATGGGTAGAGTAGGTCCGTGGTCTAAGGGCCTACTAGTAGTGATGGTGGTTGGTTTGTGATTTGGAAGTCCAGGGAGCGGGATGCTCGGGGACTTGGTATAGGCTTAGTAGCCTAGAGAGCTGGAGGCTCGGAAATATAAGAATTTGTACAAATATAATAATTGACATGGTTGCGTGTGCATATAAGTGGTGGGTCATCGGTACTAGGCGATCGATCACACCGACAGCGGTACGTTGACTCGGCGAAAAGCCTGGTGTGTACAGCCAGCACAAGTACGCGGATACTCTAGGTTGTGTTCTTCTAGGGGCGTACGGAAGGGCTAGGCCTGGTAGTGTGGTTACCCGCCTAGGAGTGGGGGGCCCGACTCACTGTCTCTGTTTGCCACAACGGAGGTTCCTGGGGGTGAAGCTAGCCTCCCGAACAGGGGGAACTAAAGGTCTGTGCGCATAGAGTCGTGTGGGTGTGTTGCACTTGCTTATGCATTTCATAGCATAATTGTGTGTCATAGCATAAACATGCCACCTAACGTATAAAATGGTATGGGACGTTTTATACGATAGGCTCTGCAAAACGACCCCTTGGTCTATAGGGGTAATCCCTATAAATCAATGGTTATATTTCTTGTACTTTCACTTACTTGCTGTTCCTTTCTGTTTGACAACCGACACCCCAACGTATAAGTGGTATGGGACACTCTATACGATGGGAGCCCTGCAAAAGATCCCTTGGCTTATGCGCTTCCGCGCATAAGTTAAGGTTACATTTCTTACTTTCTGTTTCTATCTTGTATACTATAGAATTGCTAGCATAGGTCCGCTGTCACCAGTTTTCTTGATTTAATCTCCACCTTTATGTCCTTCCCTTTCTTCCTCTCCGCTCGGTACTTAGGAGCCATGGGGGAAGGGGTAGGGGATGATAGGGCTTAGTCTTTATGACTAATGGTTTTCGAACCACAACATTTTAGGTGTACCATATGGACGGGTCACAGGTGTTGCAGTTTCTGACAGAGTTGACCCCGCGACCGTGTTACCATTGTCACCAGCCGGGACATACACGGGTCAAATGCCCCTTGATGGGTGGGAGCCCATAAGCTCAGCAGCCAGGAGGCCGAAGACGTAGACGCAGACGTAGATCGCGAGGCGGCGACGGCAGGTTGAAAAGGAAGAAGCACCCAGAGATGCAGTACCAGCAGAGTACAGAGTCGGTAGAGATGGGCCAGTCCAGCTTGGGTGCTCTCGGTTCAGTGACAGTTACGGTGACGCTTAGTTTTAGTTTTGCTTCCGCGAGTGACTTGTAGTGAGGATTACATGTACTGGGCATAAGCCCCTTTCTATACTCTGATTATTATTATTATTGTGGACTCTCCCTTCGTGGAGATTTATTTATATACACGTGGTTTTGTGGACTTGCTTTTACTTTATTTTGCTACTATTCTGCGATCGAAAAGGGCCGGCATAATTGGCGTTTTGTAGTGGCGACCTTCCTGTGAGTCGGTGCCACCGCAAAGCGGCAATTCTGGGCTAAGACCCCGGTGGTTGAAAAAGAAAAAAAAGGGGGGGGGGTCTTACAAGTGGTATCAGAGCAAACCTCGATCGGAAATGTAGCAGTCCACTAACCCTGGGTCACCCCTGCTCGAGTTTAGTTTGGGGACAAACTAAGCAGCGGAAGCAGTGGTGTGCCCATAGGGGAAATCACATGTGAAAGTCCACTTCATCGTTAATTGGAATCCTTCTTTGAAGCCTGTGGCCTACCCTGCCCCCAGCAGGGAACACCTCCGGCGACAAAGAACATTTCACATAACTCTCTAGTCTACGATTTAGACTCAACCAACTAGGACTCGTGACTAACCAGGACAGTCTGTAGCATACCCTAGTTCAAAATAGATCTTGGGTATGAATTTGGTTAAGGTAAGGAGATACTCAAAGAGAATGAAGGAGGAGTTTAGCATGAGAATGACTACCTAAGACGAAAACTCAGGTGTCCCTACTATCCCAATCAACGATTAATCGAAGCGGTAGACTACTTTAAGGAGAATTGAGACCAATAATACATTAGCAGAATGGTAAAATACAAGTAGTCTTAACCCTCAACACCAGTAACAAAATTACCTAGAGGCAACCACCGAGACAAACACTGAGGGTCGGATAGGAATGCAAGTTCGGAAGATACCCATGTGAGATTGGGAACATTTTGACTCGGATAAAGTTGTCGTAAATGTGACTCAGAGAGTTTAAAGTATGGAGTATATCAACGAGTTTTAGGGTGGAACCCCCAAGTCGAAGATTGATGCCCTAGAAATTGTGCACCCAGCTAGGACAGAGGTAACAGGGTGATATCCAGGATACTTAGCCCAAGATAGGTAGGGGCTGATCTTTTGTTTATTGGGGGCTAAATCTTTGTTTATTGGGCAAATTAGTATTGGCTTGTGTTTTCCCTGGATTCAGGACGAAGATTCGAAGGCATTGGGATCGGATTTTTGTCGAAGACGCCAAGGCTCGGCTGAGACTAATCAGAGACAGAATGTTAGAAGCGCGGAGCAGACAGGCTAAGTATTATGACGCCCGACATCGTCAGGTGGAGTTCAGGTGGGGAGACCGAGTGTTTTTGAAGATCCGGCCCATACATGGAGTTTCACAGGTACGTGGTCGGAGGAAGAAGTTCAGCCCTAGGTATATGGGTCCTTACGTGATCCTAGAGCGGATCGGGCCCTAGCTTACAGGCTGGAGTTGCCACCGGAGCTGGCAGCTCTACACGACGTATTCTATATTTCTTCACTTAGGAGGTCTTTACTGCGCCCGGAGCAGCAGATTTTGACCACAGATGGACCGGTAGCTTCCAACTAGGCAGTTCACTTGGAGCCGATTCGGATCGATGGCAGAGGAGTACGGATTTTGCGTCGGAAGAAGGTCCCGTTAGTCAAGGTTCGGTAGAACAAGCATGGACAGGAGGAGCATACAGGGGAGCCACAGGACTCGATGCGACAAGGGTATCCGAAACTTTTCGGTCGGGTATACCTCACTACCCCTCTGGACAATCAATCTGCGTTCCTATTTTAAACCAATAAGACCGAAATTTCAAGAATAAGGGCTAACCCTTTGTTCATTGGGAGTATATACCTTGACAATTAGACGAATGGTTCTTAGAATCAAAACTGCACACTGCAAACGTAACGCAAAGATGTAGATCTTTCAACTCTCATGGGATGTTACAAGCTTCCCCTCCCGATTGGAGCCCCGTAGACTTAACCTTGATTTCGGGGACGAAATCTTTGTTTTGTTTATTGGGATTTGTAACATCCCATTTCCGGCTAGACCCCTAGGAGTCGGTTGGCTGCGGTAGAACCCTAGGGAGCCCAAAAGTTGAAATAAATCGACCAGGATTTCGGGTCACGGGTTGGTCATGCCCGTGACCCAGGTGTCACGCCCGTGACCTGGGGCGTGACTCCCTCGACGATCGTCGATCTCAGTTAGACGATCGTCGGATGCAAAATTTTCAACCCGGCCCTGTCATGCCCGTGACCCCGGGTGTCATGCCCGTGACCAAGGGCGTGACCCCCTTCGGCGATCGTCGATTTCAGCGCGACGATCGCCAGCGTGGAATTTGCCTCATGACCCTGTCACGCCCGTGACCCAGGTGTCACGCCCGTGACATAGGGCGTGACCACGCTTGACGAGCGTCGATCTCAGTTCGACGCTCGCCGATCCAGAATTTTGCCACACGGGCCAGTCACGCCCGTGACCCTCAAGGTCATGCCCGTGACATAGGGCGTGACCACGCTTGACGAACGTCGATCTCAGTTCGACGCTCGCCGATCCAGAATTTGGCCATACGGGCCAGTCACGCCCATGACCCTCAATGTCACGCCCGTGACATAGGGCGTGACCACGCTCGACGAGCGTCGATCTCAGTTCGACGCTCGCCGACCCAGAATTTGGCCACACGGGCTAGTCACGCCCGTGACCCGGGTGTCACGCCCGTGACCACCCTTCGACGATCGTCGATCTCAGTTCGACGATCGTCGAACCCAGAATTGGCTAACCGGGCCTGTCACGCCCGTGACCTATGTGTCACGCCCGTGACCAAGGCCGAAACGACACCCAGACTGGAAATTTCCGTAACCGACGCAATAATAAATTCTGATTATGGGAATGAAAACCAAGGGTATTTATGGGCCGTTTCCTACTTTAATTATTTAAATAATTAAGGAAATGTTGGTCCAATAGGAAATCGCCACCTGGCGAGCACCTCTTCATCTCCAGCGTTTCAACTGAAATTCGTCATAACCGAAACGTCATTAAGGGAATTATTAATGGCCCCCAACATTTCAACCTTTCCCCTCCCTCCTTACTTCCCTTTAAAAAGGCCCCTTAGGCTCAAGGATGAAGTTTCCCAGCCCTTACCTGAAGTTTCGAGCCGCCTACTGTGCTGTAGAAGAATTCCGACGACGCCACCACCGCGCCATGACAGTCCAACGTCCATCTCGCCGTCAAACCATGAATAAGGTCCTCCTCTACTCTTTCTTCTATGGATAGATCTTAGAAATTATTAGGAGAGATATCGGGCTCAAAAGAGCCAGATTGGGTGAGCGTTTCCATGCTTTTCCGAAATTTGCATGGTGGCGGGTTCGCCGGAAACCGCCTCTCCGGCGGTCGTGCCGCCGCCCGACGGTAGCCCTCACCTCAACAGAGGTGGTGGTGGTGGTTGCCAGCCAGGGAGATGGCTGGTTGGCTGGAAAATAGCTTTGGAAAAGCTACAGGAAAAATGAGTTTTCAGGCTTCTGGTTGCGGGCTGTTGAAGAAGATGAACAGTGGCTTGAGAAATAAATTCTATTTTTAAAATAATTTCTGAATGAAATATCTCGCTTGTTAAATAAATTGGGCAAAATACCTAGAGGTTCCTACAGGAAAAATGATCAACATAGGAAATGTAGCCCTTGAAGTCTACTTTAATTCAAAATTAATTTTACTCGATTTGGAATCCTGGTTAGATCACAGCACCCTTTATGGTGAGGTCTATCCAGAGGGCTGTCTTACCCTTAGAAAAATTCCCCACTCCAATCCAGTCATCAAATGACTTGAAATTTGGGGGTGTGGCCTAATATTACCTATATCTAGGTGTTATCCAAAAATGAGAATTTTTGGAGAATACTTTTCTATAGTTTTTAGAAAAATTCAATAATCCTAGCCGAATTTATTTAGATGGTTAAATAATTTCCAAACCCTCCCAAATTTCGGTGAGCGGTCCCTGGGTTCACCATGAGGTTCTGTATAATTTTTCATCTCATTTGGAGATGGTTTGGATTCGAAATGATCAACCCTAAGTTTTGCCCTAATAAGGGGTCTTAGGTCAAAAGTGCGCTTTTGAGATTTGAGTGGTTAGACCACCTCAACAGAGGCTGATATTTTTACCACTGGCTAGTAATATTCTCTAGCACCCTCTCATAGAGTTTGAGGCGGATCGGGGTAAGTTTACCCTAAGGACCAAGACCAAACCCTAAGGATGGATCTTGGTGGGTTGTGAAGGTCATGTGGTCAAATGACATTGGATTGACCCGAAATTTGGTGAAGAGAACTATAGGGCCAATATAGTGCTCTGGATGAAAGCTTAGTAGATTTGGAGACCGTTGGGATACCTAAAAATCTAACCCTAGTTTAGGGTGCAAAACTTGTAGAGATAGGAAATGACACTAAATCACATTGAAAAGTGATAAGAATTCGGTAGAGTGCATTATAGGGATGGTACAAGCTCTGAATATTTTTCTATGAATTTTAAGATCATTATTTTGGATACTTCATTAACGATGTAATAGCTTGTCTGATTTTCTTAGAAAATTTATTATGAACTATATACTTCTTGGAAATTGATGAGATTTAGGCAGAGAACGTCTATTATGGTTTTAAATCTCTGTGAATTTTTATGGGATTTTTGGATGTTTAATTCTAAGGCTTGCTTCATTAAGTATTATTTATCATGGAAATTGGATTAAATCTATTTTGGTGCTTAGCAAGCTGGTAAAATTATGATTCTCTGCACAAAGATCTTTTATATATCATACTACTGATTAGTAATTTTTCTATAATTTTCCTATGAGTAATTTCAGTACTTCCTTCATTACGTCGAATTAACGTGGTTATACTGGATAAATTATTTAGAGGCTAAATACTTCCTGTAAAATTCTGGAAATTTGTATTTGAGGTTATCTTACTGTTATTTAGTGATCATAATTTTTGGGTGGCCATTACTTAAGAATATCATGTAGTTCATGTTTAAAATTACCCGTGGCCGATCTTTGGGAAAAATTAAATAAATATCAGAGTAATTAGGAAAATTATAAATTTCTGGATTTAGACTAATTAGGTCATGGTAGACCTCCAGTAAATATTATATGGTATTTGGAAGACAGTTGGGATGGGTAGGGGGTGAGGTTGACTAGTGATAGGTAGTGTTTGGGTTCGACGGAAGACCGTCCTCCCCGAGAAGAGGAAGAGTCAAAGCCATCCTAGGAATAGCCCACTGTAATGCGAGAAGGGAATGGGTTAAGGGAACCAATCAAGTATAATAAGTGCCTTGGAAAGGGAGTTTTGGGATTCACCCCATCATAGCTCCTAGTACCGCTGCGAGCCCTTCACCGGGTAAACCTCGGGAAGTCCAAGGTTAACCTTAAATCTTAGGAATAAAATGATCAAGAGTAACCCTAATAATAGTTGTACCTCACACCTACACTTGTACACTTAGGAAGAAGAAATGGCATGGAATGGGTAGAGTAGGTCCGTGGTCTAAGGGCCTACTAGTAGTGATGGTGGTTGGTTTGTGATTTGGAAGTCCAGGGAGCGGGATGCTCGGGGACTTGGTATAGGCTTAGTTGCCTAGAGAGCTGGAGGCTCGTAAATATAAGAATTTGTACAAATATAATAATTGACATGGTTGCGTGTGCATATAAGTGGTGGGTCATCGGTACTAGGCGATCGATCACACCGACAGCGGTACGTTGACTCGGCGAAAAGCCTGGTGTGTACAGCCAGCACAAGTACGCGGATACTCTAGGTTGTGTTATTCTAGGGGCATACGGAAGGGCTAGGCCTGGTAGTGTGGTTACCCGCCTAGGAGTGGGGGGCCCGACTCACTGTCTCCGTTTGCCACAACGGAGGTTCCTGGGGGTGAAGCTAGCCTCCCGAACAGGGGGAACTAAAGGTCTGTGCGCATAAAGTCGTGTGGGTGTGTTGCACTTGCTTGTGCATTTCATAGCATAACTGTGTGTCATAGCATAAACATGCCACCTAACGTATAAAATGGTATGGGATGTTTTATACGATAGGCTCTGCAAAACGACCCCTTGGTCTATAGGGGTAATCCCTATAAATCAATGGTTATATTTCTTGTACTTTCACTTACTTGCTGTTCCTTTTTGTTTGACAACCGACACCCCAACGTATAAGTGGTATGGGACACTCTATACGATGGGAGCCCTACAAAAGATCCCTTGGCTTATGCGCTTCCGCGCATAAGTTAAGGTTACATTTCTTACTTTCTGTTTCTATCTTGTATACTATAGAATTGCTAGCATAGGTCCGCTGTCACCAGTTTTCTTGATTTAATCTCCACCTTTATGTCCTTCCCTTTCTTCCTCTCCGCTCGGTACTTAGGAGCCATGGGGGAAGGGGTAGGGGATGATAGGGCTTAGTCTTTATGACTAATGGTTTTCGAACCACAACATTTTAGGTGTACCATATGAACGGGTCACAGGTGTTGCAGTTTCTGACAGAGTTGACCCCACGACCGTGTTACCATTGTCACCAGCCGGGACATACACGGGTCAAATGCCCCTTGATGGGTGGGAGCCCACAAGCTCAGCAGCCAGGAGGCCGAAGACATAGACGCAGACGTAGATCGCGAGGCGGCGACGGCAGGTCGAAAAGGAAGAAGCACACAGAGATGCAGTACCAGCAGAGTACAGAGTCGGTGGAGATGGGCCAGTCCAGCTTGGGTGCTCTCGGTTCAGTGACAGTTACGGTGACGCTTAGTTTTAGTTTTGCTTCCGCGAGTGACTTGTAGTGAGGATTACATGTACTGGGCATAAGCCCCTTTCTATACTCTGATTATTATTATTATTGTGGACTCTCCCTTCGTGGAGATTTATTTATATACACGTGGTTTTGTGGACTTGCTTTTACTTTATTTTGCTACTATTCTGCGATCGAAAAGGGCCGGCAGAATTGGCGTTTTGTAGTGGCGACCTTCCTGTGAGTCGGTGCCACCGCAAAGCGGCAATTCTGGGCTAAGACCCCGGTGGTTGAAAAAGAAAAAAAAAGGGGGGGGGGTCTTACACAGGAAGAAAGTGAAGAAGAAAACTCTTCGTCTTCCTGCTGCCATCGCAAACCTGTCATTGACTCAGCCCTTTCTCTCAAAGCAGAACATTTTTGATCATCTCTCAAGCAATGACTCCTCCATCCAAGATAGGGATCAGAAGCAAACTCATTTCAACAGGAATTGCAGAGCTTTCACATGATTTTTAGAATCTTCTACTGCTTCTAGGATCTGATGGACTGTAATTCATCTTAAAGCACCCGTGCAAAATTCTATTTCCAGAGGTTGAAGAGTTCTTCCAGAATGCCAAGGTAAAGAGAAATGGAAAGATTCTTAAGACCAGAGTTCTTGGGATTAAAATCAAGCTATCTACTCCAATCGTTTCAAAACTTCTTCGATTACAAGTGATTGACAAAGAAGATGACCTTACCGAGGAATATTATGACAGAGCATATGGTTTATGTTGTATTTTTGCTGATGCAATCACCATTCGTCGACCTGACCTAAATCCAGAAAGCAAACTTCTAGTTGATATTCTTGGTAAGTACTTCTTTACAAGACAAGTTCTACAAGCATCATCATTATCGACTTCTTTGACATGATGACAGAAGTCATATGCAGGAAGAAATTCCAATTTAGGATGATGATCTTTGATAAGATCAAGGAAAGTATAAAAGCTCCAAACAATGCAAGGATTATTTCTCTGCTTCTCCATGAATTCACGCCAGAGATTTTTGATTTATCCAACGGTACTACTCTTCACCATATGAAGAAAGTCTCTATATCTTTTATTCAGAGATGGGAACTTAAGCTCAAGAACCCTGCCCAAGCTGCTCAAGCACTTATTCAATAAGAGGTTGAGGACAGGACCCCATCTTCCCCTCTACCTCAAGTAGCTAGCACATCGGTGTAGTTACTGAGGGGGAGCCTGCTCCTTCTACCCCAGAGGAAAGACATTCTAATCCTCTTCCAGATGATGATCTACCTGCTGCTACTATTGCTGAAGAGTTGTTTACTGATGCTCAAGTACAAGAACAGATACTATCTACAGAGGAAGATATCTAAAGAATGATTGATGAGCTGACTTCGAAAGAACTCCCTTCCCCTACCCATATAGAAAAGTGTCCTCCTCCTGAACCATCACCAACCAACCATAAGTATTAATAAGGATCCCCTGTTCATATGTCCCCTGCTACAGATATACTAGAAGAAGAACCAATTCTGATTTCTGATGAGAAAGAAGGTACCCCTGAACAAGCTGAGGCTCCCTTAAAGAGCTTGGATTTCTCTCTTCCTACCATTCTTGGTGAGGAAGGAGATATTTTGATTCACACCACCAGAGCCCAAAGCTCAGGTGTTCTAGAAGAAATAGTTCTATGGACTGTCCTCCTCCTCCAGTTCCTCAAGTTGTAACTCCTTCTGCTGATAATATTTTGAGTAAGATAGAATTGATGCTAGCTCAACAAAGGAATTATTTTTATGAATCTTTAAAAGCTATCACTGATAAGGTAACTGCTCTTGAAAAAGAGATGAGCAGAGGATTTGCTGAGAACCAAAGTAATACTGATGAGCTGAAACACCTCTTCCAAATAGGTGTGAAAGCTCTAGACCATACCATAACCAATTTGGTCAGGTGATGGATCAGTCAGTAACTCTTTGCAAACAATAAAATCCAACTAGAGAAGAAAGCTCAAGAACATACTTTCAAGATTTGTGAAGAAGTGGGAACTTTCAAGGAAGCAGAAATAGCCACCCTATCTATAAAAGTACGAAAGAGTGAGGAGTTAGTGAAAGAATTCTTAGAAAAATCTGAAGTAAGGAAGAAAACTGAATGGGTAGAAAAGTTGAATGAACTACATGCTGATGTCAAGAATCAATTTGATAGTGTTAAGTTTCAAACTTATAACACAGCTGTATGGATGCACAATCAAATATTCCATGATTTTCAAGCTGATCCCAATATTATCACTCATCATCTTAACCCTCTTGCTCAGCATCCTACTGCTCAGCAACCAACCTTCTCTCTCAGACCTGAAGATCAAGAACCACCTCCAGATACTTATGCTCAAACTTGGTCGGAATCTGAAATACCTTCTCAAGTCCCTCCACTAGAAATTCCAAGCAACAAGAAAAGGAAGTATGGTGATGGGGCCTCTTCCAGCAGGACCACTTCCAATCCATAAGCTGAAAGAAGGAGAACATAGGAGTTTGCTGAAATTTGGAGATCTACTTCTAAATCTCTAATTTTTGATACTCTCAAGCTTGTCATCGACTATAATGAAAGAAGATCTGAGCATTATAGCTCTCATGAGTGGGAACTGCATGAGAAATCTTTGACCAAAAGAAGAATTTATGGTAGAGAGTATGGAAGGAATAATCGAAAGGCTCCTCCTAAACCTCTAAAGTACTATCCTAAGCCTTTCAACTACCAGAAGAGACAATAAGAAAAGCAGGAAAGACAACAACAAGAAAGCTAGAAATGATAGATGATCAATAGATTGTGTTTTGATATTCTGTTGAATTGGATTTCTGGACAATTCTATAAATACAAATCTTTAATTTTGATGATCTGTTTTTCTATTCATTACTTAACATGTTATATTGGTTATCACTGTGTTATTTAGTCCTTTATTTGTTCATCTTGATATAATTCAACTTAGTATAGATGGTTCTGAATTCTATAAATAGGGGGGAGATTATTGGGTATTGTATCCACAATAACCTAGATTTGTATGAAGTCACCCTTAAACTAAGATGAATTAAGTTGTATTTGATGCCATGTTTAAGTTATGTGTTTGCAGGATATAATTGCCAAGTGTAGACCAATGTTAGTCTACAATGAGTCACCAAACACAGGACCATACAATGTAATCTCTCATTGTGATCCATGGTGTTGACTCATGTGTAGCCTCTCTATTGGGATACACTTCATTTTCAAAGCACTAAAGGAATAAGAGAAAGACTAGTTGTTGAAATCCTTGAAGAAAGAAAATTCTCAGAATGTAGAATTTTTCTAAGTGTTTCACTCGAGTAATAACTTGAGTACTCTAGTAGAAGTGTAGTAAGTTCTCGAGTAAGCTAAGTCTAGCACTCGAGTAACTGAAGTAGTTCTCGAGAAGATTTATTGTTAGTTCTCGAGAAGCTAAGTAGTACTCGAGTATATCTTTTCTTATTCTCGAGTTATCAGAAAAATCTAGCTATAAATTTTGTCTAAGTCTAGTACTCGTGTAGCTAAAGTCACTACTCGAGAAGGCCAAGACTTTGTACTCGAGTAATAGAAGTTTGGTACTCGAGTAATATTACTTGCTCTCGAGAAGTTCAGCTAGTACTCGAGAAGGAAGTTTCTATTTCTCGAGTAACAGAAGTTCTTCCCGAGTAGCCAGAATTTATTTCCAAGATTTTCTCTAAGTATTGTTCTCGAGAACTTAAAACTCTACTTCTCGAGAAACAATAGTTGCTACTCGAGTAGTCTATCATCTACTCGAGAAATCCAGATATTTTATGAAATTTCCTAAGTCCTGACAGACGTGATATCAGAAATGATTTCCAACCTAATATCTTTTTTATTGGTCCACGTGTACTGTCTTTATGATTATTACTGTTAAGGCTTTTCCTATAAAAGGTCTAATCAAATCGACTAACCCTAACAAGGATAATACCCGAGAAAAGCAAAGTTTCTGAATCATTCTTATATTTTAAATAAGGAAGCCGCCACCACTCTTCATCGACGATCTCGCCACCACTTCTTCTCTGATTCCTGTGAATCAAAGTAAGTGAAGATCAACAGATCAAGACATTTTTATTTCTACAGATTCATCTCTTGATCGTGCTGATCCATGGTTTTCAGATCCAATAATTTCAGCTTGTCTTCTTCAATTAGTTTCTGAGAAAGCTTCAAAGTTAAGGAAGAAGAAAGGCTAAGATTCTAGATCTGAGATATTCTGTTTGTATTTTTATTCAAAACATCTTTATTCTTATAGGAGATTGATCTCTGAGCTGTAGGAGTTTGTTATCCGAGAAATGTTTGTAGGAAGTTTTTCTTCCGAGTGTAGATCCGTTTTGAGGATCGAGTTATAGGGGCGTTGCTCCGAGTTGTAGGATTTGTTTTCAATCCGAGGTAATAATGAAGTAGCCGAGTCTAGCGTGTTGCTAGATCAGTGAGGTGGAGAGTGGACGTACCCAAGATTGGGGAACCACTATAGATCTGGTGTTCTCTATGTTTTGTATACCTTTTCTTTGCGCATCGTTCATTAAATTTTTTATTCCGCCAAAAGACGCAGACCTCACCTATTAACCCCCCTCTAGGTGATTTAGGTATACAACTAAAAACATCAAATCGTGCATGAAAAAAATGTACGAGCAATAATTTCATTATAATTTAGATAAAAAGAGTAGGTCGTACGATTTGATCAAGCACAGGCAAAATAGCCTGTGCTCAAGTAAACCGTACGTCTCGGGGAAGAGCACTAGAAAATGACATCATAGGCATCACACAATTGGAATGATCATGCGTGAACAAAACCGCACGACCGTGCGATTCCTACAACAAAGAACTGGACTTGAATGGGGCTCTACCGACCTGCATAAGAAAAATACAGCTGGGACATAGACCTCCAGCACTCACAGAGAAACAAAAAAAATAACAAAAAATAATAGGGAGCAACAAGTGGTTACTCACAGCAAATAGGCGTGCAATTGCACGCCACAATATGCCTAAAAAGGGCACTTTATGTGCGAAAATAGAATGAATCAAATATGAGTAATAATGAGCAGAAAGTGTAGTTTTCATGTGTGAAAAATAGCTCGGATGAGTCCGAAAAACTCTATAAATATCGGACTCATCATAGCCACAGACTTAACCATTTGCTCGTCCCGAGCAATTTATCTCTTAGAGGGAATAGAATGAACTAGCTGTCAAAGCAATTGCAAGAATGGAGTACCATGCGAAGTCACATGCTCATGTGCACAGAGAAGCGGTAGAAGAAATTTCTAGCTATACATAGTAATTTATAATTTGTAGGAGGGAATAAATATATTATATCTATTCAAAATTTGAATCGTCGTGAATCATCCGGTCATACGTAGGACAAAAGTAGACTGAATGATGATATGAGCGTTGTCAAAGACCGGGTCTTAGGATAACCTCCAAAGAAATCCATTAATGTCGATGGCCATATGCTTCCCTTACACACTCTCTCAACGGTACTAGTTTGAGTCAAAGCGTGAATCAGTAGGACTTTAGTTTTGTAGCGAGGCTTGGGTTTAGGTGAGGTAGACAAATGATAAAAATAATGGCTCATGCATTAAACCCAACTGAGCTAACACAAAATACTATCCTCGAGCACCACAAAATAGACGTGAGTGCACCACACCCCTAAACATGGAATTGACTACATGGTGTGTGCACCGCCTAGTCCAACAAAAATTCCAGACAAAAAGATTTTCAATCAAACTTTTCACAATTTTTTTCATAATTTTATTTTTCTTTTCTTCTCTTTTTTTCATTTCCTCTTTTTATAATATTTTCAGCAAATTTTATCTTGAAAGCACATCCACATGTTCACAAAAAATAATCACCACATCAATAACCCAACATAGAATTGAAATAAAAACAAAACCTCAAACTTGTGTGTGCGATAAGGATCGACATTTTTGCTTTAGTGAGAAAATAGTGGAGTTGAATCAACGGATGGGTATGCACAATGGGGCTAACTAGGATAGGATGATAGGATGGGCGCAAAAGCTCAACCAGGCCAAAATGTTGGTTATATCACACCCACGCGCTTCACTAACCATGTACCATGTTTCAAGAGTAGCTTGGGACAAGTTCTTAGACACCGAGAGAAATTAACCTTCCTCTCGGCTGAAGCATTACGAGGCTACCGAACGTCTACAAACAATCCTATGCTACAATTTGATTCACCAGATTCATAGATCTTAAGTACAATAAATAATGTTTATGCTAAGAGAAAAATATAAACTACAAGCATAAAAAGAAATTACATCTACACAAATATCTAAGTGAGACGTGAGAACTCGACTAGGAGCACTACATGTGTCAACATTTAATATTGTCTCACAATCCCTAAGCTAACACGGTGATTTCAAAATTCGAGCCCAAAAGAATGAAAAATGCTAAGATAAACAAGGAGGCTTAAAAATCACACTAAATAAAAATAAAGAGTTTCAAAAATTTTATCATAAATAAAATTCTTTTTTTTTCTTTTTTTTCATTTTCTTTCCTTTTTTTTCAAAACAAAGGCTAATGAGTTGTAAATATACCTATATTTTTGTACTTTAATTAAGTCATTTTTGTTTATTTTTGTCCTTTTTAGTTGTTTTCTTTAATAAAATTGCTTCTTTTTGAAAAAACTTATTTCTAACTTACTTTTTGTTTTTCTGAAAAATTTCAGAAAAAGTCAATTTTTTACCTGTCACCCCCGTGACATTGCCCGACATGCCCGTGTCAGGAATTCGATGCCTTCTACTAGTCGACACTCAATGATTTTACTGTTCAACACTCAACGTCGTCCAGACACGCCCCAGTCATGCCCGTGTACAAGACCTGTCACGCCCGTGTTGATGTCGACACGCAATGCCTTTTCAACACTCGACGTTGCCGACATAAGGACTACCAGCTGTCCAAGTCACGCCCCCCCCCCCCGACACTCCCGTGAACAAGCCTGTTACGCCCGTGACCGCAACGTGTTCCTTCCATAAGCTTCCAGATCGTCGATCGGCGCTCGAAGATCGTCGACCACTACTTGACACGTCTGTGTCTGACACCTATCATGCCTGTGACCTACACGTGTCACTCCCCGACCTTCAAGAATTTTTCTAGCTCGCCACAAAAGCCAATTCAAACATGGTTCTGGCTGACACACCCCCTGTCACGCCCGTGACCTAGGGCGTGTCAAGCCCGAAAAATTGTCTATAAATAAAAGCTTTCAGAAAGTTTTTCTTGTCCACTTTTTGACCACTTTGCTCAGGGGAGGTGCTGCCCAAATGGATCCAAATGCTTATGTAAGGAGAATTTCTCCTCATCTCTCTCTTAGTTTGTATTAGCTTTCTCATTTTAGCTTACATGTCACCACTTAGGTTTTAATAAAATATGCAATTTTCTTCTCTTTGCATTGTATGAAAATCCATTTGAATGCGCCTACCCAAAGTGATTTTTAGTTCCCTTTTCTGTGTTTTTCTTTTTATGTCTTCATTTTATTGCTTTTATAACTCGTTTAGTTTAGGAAATTATCCGCATTTCTAGCCGTTATGCCGGCTATTTTATTTTCTCGCTCATCATATGTTTAGGTTTAGCTTGTTTTTTCTTCTTTCTTAAGTTTTCATTCTTATATGTTTTGTAAAGGAGTTTTAAAAAGTGTTATTTTTTATTTTCTTTAACTTAGGACTTTTTAGGATCATAAAACTTTTCATCTTTTTTAGTTTTATTTTCACTTTTTAAGAACTTTTATAAAAACATAAGAATGAAAAAGTACTCATTTGAATTTTTCGTTAACTTTGTTTTACCTTTAACTTTTTGCCCGTTTAATTTTTATTTCGTCTTTTTACGCATTTCTACCACATTCTAGTGGTAGAAATGTCGTCGTTTTAATTTTTAGAGCATTTCCATTTTGCTTTTATTAGCAAAACTTTTCTCTTCGGTTAATTTTTATTTTCTCTTTTTATGCATTTCTACCGCATTCTAGCGGTAGAAATGCAATCGTTTTAATTTTTCAGTCACTTTGCTTTTTCTCATTTTTGCAAGTGTGCGTGTATGAGTTAGTTTTATAGCTTTATTTCCATTTTTGTATGTGTGCGTGTGTGTGTGCATTTATTTCCGCCTACTCGTTAAGAGTTAAATGACGCTCCGCTTTCATTTCCCGCCCACTCGTTTGAGTGGGACTTGTCTTTTTATTGCTTTCATTTTCTCCTACTCACTTGAGTAGGAAACTTTGTGTGAGTGTGTGTGTTTTAATTCCCTGTAGAGTGCGTGTGTGTGTTTTCATTTCCTTAGAATGCGTGCGTGTATGAGAAAAATTTACCCCCACCCACTGATTTGAGCCGGGATTTGCATTTACTGCTTTCTTCTCCCGCCCACTCGCTTGAGCTGGGACTCGCAACTTTCTGCTTTTTTACTGCTTTAATTATACTGCTTTCTTTACAGCTTTCTTTTATCGCTTTCTAGCTTAAGTGTCCCCATTCCGATGAGTGGCTAACCGCCCTTAGCCCTCAATATCGAATAGCATTGGGATAGATAAAGTAGCTTTAAATAATTAAAGGTCCTGTTTTTCAGTTTAATTAATTTTCTTAAGGTTTGCCCCGGGTTAACGATTCGTAGGACCGTATATCGATGTGCGGGCTCTATTTCCGTTATCCATACGCAACGCTGAGAGGCTGTGCGTATGGACCGATCACCCTTGGGTAAAGAGAGCTCCGCGCTAACCCTTGAGAGAGGAGGTGTGTGACTCTACCGGATTGGGTTCCCCACCCAATAGCGGGGTTCTTAGCGTAATGCGGGCGTTAAAAGAAATCCTTCATCGGACTAACGTTCGGTCGAATAGTCTTAACGTTCAGGTGAGCGATATTACCTAGAGATAGGTGTGCTCATTTTTGTGGGACCTCCACGGCCAAGTCTCCGCCTTAATTAATTTGAAATTTAGTATCTCTTTTTATTAAAAGTTATTTTAGTTCAATTCTCTTTTTGATATCGTCGCGCTGAGTTCTTCATCGGCTTTCTGCACTTTATTAATTTGCTGCTGCATTTATTACATGTTTTTTATTATTATGCTTTTATTATTATGCACTTTTTATATTTTTAGGTCATTTTCTTTTTAAACCAAACCTAAAATATTATCGGTAAAATAATAGGCTTTCAGGGAAAGAGTAGAAATAGCTAAGCCGACCCCGAGAACAATACGACTTCGATATTCCACACTGGAATATCCTGTACTACACGCGATAGGTGCACTTGCCTCCCTCTCGTTAAAACTCGGTTTCTAATAAAACAAAAACGCTCTTCTTTTTTATAAAATAAAATCACCTCCACTTTCATCATTAAATAACACTATCGTTTTAGCCCATCAAGTTTTTGGCGCTGTTGTCGGGGACCAAACCCGGGTCACCCGAGTGACTGGCGGGAATACTCGCCATTATACTACAATGACAGACGCACCATGTTTCTTATTTTCTGCTCTTTTATTTATCGCTCTCAATCAAAAATTCCAAAAAAAATTGCAAAAATTAAAAACATAAAACATATATATATATATATATATATATATATATATATATATATATATATATATATATATATATATTCATGCTTTAATAATAATAATAATAATTCAAAAAAATGAAACATCGCTCCGCGACGTTCGACTCATCGAACCTCCACAGCCAAGTCTCCACCTTAATTAATTTGAAAGTTAGGATCTCTTTTTATTAAAAGTTATTTTTGTTCAGTTCTCTTTTTGTATCGTCACGCTATGCTCTTCATCGGCTTTCTGCACTTTATTTCCTGCTTCCTACTTTTATTATTATGCAACTTTTTATATTTGTAGGTCATCTTTTATTTTTAAAACAAACTAAAATATTATCGGTAAAATAATAGGCTTTCAGGGAAAGAGTAGAAATAGCTAAGCCGGCCCCGAGAACAATATGACCACTGATATTCCTCCCCGGGAATATCCTGTACTACACGCAATAGGTGCACTTGCCTCCCTTTCATTAAAACTCAGTTTCTAATAAAACAAAACGCTCTTCTTTTTTATAAAATAAAATCACCTCCACTTCCTTCTTAAATAAGGCCGTCGTTTTAACCATCAAAGGCCATAAATAATTTTTCTTTTCATTTTGAAATTGGCCAAACAAAAGTAAACACTTCTTTTGAGCATACTTTTTAAAAAAGTCTCCAAATATATCACAAAACAAACCCATAGAAATCATGAAAATAATTTTTATGAAATTCAAAAGGTTAGTGTGATTTGATAGGTTGGAAAATTTTTGCTTTGGTGAAAATAAAATGATAAGTGGAGATATCAATTGAAATCAGAAAAAGGCTCAAAAGCGGCTAACTAGGGATAAAAAATTTTAGGTTGGCAAGATGGCTCAAATGAAAACAAAAACGGCCTAAATCATTTTCATGTTTTTAAATTTATCTAAAGCATAAGCTTTGAAAAATTTCAAAAAGAAAATCCTAGATAATAAATGAAGACTAATGAAATTATCTTGAAAATAGAAATAATAGTCGACTTGGATCGCTCACATCTACTACGCTAATCAAAAGTTGACATTACAAAAATTATCCAAAAATGAAAAGCAAAATAGTGGATGAAAGATTTTCGAGAAAGTAAAAAAAAAATAAAGAACAAAAACCATAATAAAAATGCAAGTTTTAGAAAAACGCTTCACGTTAACATGCTACCGTATATTAGAAATATAGCATGACCAATATTTTACTTGTGAAACATAATTAAAAAGAACGATTAGAAAGATCATAATTCGCTAAGTTATTAAAGGGAATATTGAGAAAAAACAAAACAAAAGGCAAGGGGTACTATTGAAATACCAAAATTCGTTTAAACTATTAAAGTAAAAACAAATAATATATATGTATATTTTTTATTTTGTAATATTTTCTATTTTTTTGGATTTTTAAGATATTCTCTTTTTTTGGATTTTTAAGATATATATAAAGAAAAAAAATTTTGATTTTGATTTGTAAAAAAGAAACAAAATAAAGACAAGAGAAGGAGGAAATCCTCCCCCAAGCTTAAAATGGACACTATCCTCAATGGAGAAAGGAGGGGATTGAGAGAGAGAATTTAAAACAGAAATGAAAGTACAAAATTTAAATATAGGTACTTCCCCCGATTTATGCGCCGCGAATGTTGATTGATGTCGCTCCCCCATACTTGCACTTTAGAACTTCTTGAAATATCTTCATTGGACTTCGTGATGGATTCAGCAGCATTGGAGAAGACGATCGCAAAAGCTTCGGCTTGTCGAAGCCGTCTGGGGAAAAAAGTGCAAAATAAAGAAAGCAGATAAATAACTTGGCTTGCCTCCCAAGAGCGCCCTATGTTTAAAATGTTCGTTTGAGCTCGACACAACAAAATAATATTGTCCAAAATAAAAATTAAAGTTTTTAACAAAATTAAGTAGTCTCAAGTTAGTTTAAAGTTTGTGCAGAACAAAATTAACATTGTTTGGACTGACATCATCATCACCAGAAAAATAGAGTTTAAGACGCTGCCCATTTACTTTGAAATCACCCTTATCAGGGTGTGAAATTAACACAGTGCCAAACGGAAAAAGTTCTTTAATAAAAAACGGCCCAGACCATCGTGATTTTAGTTTTCCAGGAAATAAACGTAAACGTGAATTATATAAAAGAACTTGGTTGCCCGACTTGAAGGTTTTTGGGTGCCCTAAGTGTTTGTCTTGAAAACATTTCGTCCACTCTTTATAAAATTTATTATTTTCGTATGCGTAAGAGAGCCACTCATAGAGTTCGTTAAGTTGAAATTTTTGAAAATCGCCGACCGAGTGGGGATCAAAATTTAAAACCTTAAGGCCCAAAAAGCACTGTGTTCTAATTCTACGGATAAATGGCATGATTTTCCATAGACCAACTGATATGGCATACAAACGATGGCGGTTTTGTACGCTATACGGTAGGCCCATAGAGCATCGTCTAATTTGGTTGACCAGTCTTTTCTAGAGGTGGAAACAGTCCTTTCTAAATTTCTTTTAAGCTCTCTGTTCACTACTTCGACTTGTCCATTAGTTTGGGGGTGGTAGGCAGTTGAAAGTTTATGTGTAACACCATATTTTATAATAGTTTTGGAAAACTGCTCGTTATAAAAATGTGAACCCCTATCGCTAACGATGGCTCATAGCATACCAAATTGAGAAAATAATTTTTTCAAAAACGCATTTACGACTCGGGCATCATTAGTTGGAAGATCTTGGGCTTCAGTCCATCATGAAACATAATCTACAACAACTAGAACATATTTGTTCTCGAAGCTAGAAGGAAGAGGGCCAACAAAATCAATTCCCCAGAGTTCGAAAGCATCGCACTCAAGGAAATAATTTTGCGGCATTTCATTTTTATTGTAAATATTTCCCGGCCGTTGGCAACTATCACACCTACTCACAAAGGCTTGCGCGTCTTCAAAAAGGCTAGGCCAGTAAAAACCCGCGCAAAGCACTTTGTGGGCGGTGCGAGAAGCTTGATAGTGACCACTACTCGGTCCTTCATGCAAATGTTTTAAAATATCTAATCCTTCTTCCAAAGAGACACATCTCCTTAGCACTTGGTCCGCACAGACTCGAAAAATATGCGGGTCCTCCCAAAAATAGCTCTTCAACTCAGAAAAGAATTTCTTCTTTTGCTGAGAGGAAAAATCTTTCGGGAGCACACGAGCCACTAAATAGTTGGCTATGTGTGCAAACCAAGGAGAAGGGGATGTGTTAATTAAAAGTAGCTTCTAATCAGAGAAGAAATCATTAAAAGATTTTTCATCTAATTTTTCTAAATATAGATTATCTAATCGTGAGACATGGTCAGCGGCCAAATTCTCGACTCCTCGCTTATCACGGATTTCTAAGTCAAACTCCTAGAGGAGTAAGACCCAGCGAATCAGGTGCAGCTTGGCATCCGTCTTAGCAAGAAGATACTTGAGGGCCGAGTAGTCCGTAAAAATGATAATTTTGGAAAGCGTATTATAAGGACGGAATTTATCAAAAGTGAAAACAACAACTAGGAGCTCCTTCTCGGTTGTAGTATAATTCTCTTATGCCGATGTAAGTATTTCACTTGCATAATAGATGGGGTGAATGTTTTTTTGATATTTATTATCCTAGTACGACTCCCACCGCGAAACTACTCGCATCACACATAATTTTAATTGGAAGGTCCCATACTGGAGCAATCATAATAGGGGCATTAATTAACTTTTCTTTTATTAATTAAAAGACAGATAGACAAAGGTCGTCAAAAATAAACAGGGGGCGTCTTTATCTAAGAGTTGAGTAAGGGGTTTTGTAATTTTGGAGAAGTCTTTTATGAAGCAGAGGTAGAAGCCAGCGTGTCCTAGGAAACTTCTTATAGCTTTTACGTTCATAGGCGGCGGCAGCTTCTCGATAACTTCTATCTTAACTATATCTTACTTCAATTCCTCTCGCATAAATCTTATAACCCAAAACTTACCCTTCCATCACCATAAAATGGCATTTTTCCTAATTTAGGGATAGGTTAGTTTCTTCGCATTTTCCCAAGACTTTTTCGAGGTTTTCTAAGCAACTATCAAAGGCAATGCCGAACACGAAGAAATCATCCATAAAAACCTCCTTAATGCTTTCTACGTACTTGTCAAAGATAGAGAGCATACTTCGCTGGAATTTAGCTAGCGCATTGCAAAATCCAAACGGCATTCTTCGGTAAGCGAAGGTGCTAAAGGGATAAGTAAACGTAGTTTTATCCTGGTCCTCGGGAGAGATGGGGATTTGAAAATACCCCGAGAGACCATCGAGAAAGCATTAAAAGCTATGGACGGATAATTGCTCTAAGATTTTATCGATGAACGACAAGGAGAAGTGGTCCTTGCGGGTGGCGTCATTTAAATTATGATAGTCTATACACATTCGCCACCCCGTAAACGTCCGTGTTGAGATTAAGTCATTATTCTAATTACTAACTACATTTATCCCTCCCTTTTTTGGCACTACCTGGATAGGACTAACCCACTTACTATCAGATATAGGATAAATAATTCCTGCATTTAAGAGTTTCATAACCTCTCCCTTTACTACTTCTTTCATATTTGGAATTATATGGCGCTGAGGTTGGATTGAATTACGCGAATTATCTTCCATTAGGATTTTGTGGGTGCAGAAAGATGGGCTTATACCCTTGATATCAAATATCTGCCAGGCAATAGCTCGGCGATGTTTACGTAATACTAGTAGGATCTTATCATTTTGCACTTTAGTTAGTTAGGCCAAAATTATTACTGGTAGCTTGGAGTCCTATTCTAAGAAAGCAAACTTAAGATGTTCAGGCAGTTCTTTAGAGAACTAAGTTGACAACCTAAATCACCTAGAGGGGGGGTGAATAGGTGAAATGCATGCCAAATGCGGAATAAAAAAAATAACACAGCACAGATAAGTAATCAAGCAATCACACAGACGACAAGAGATTTATAGTGGTTCCCCAATCTTGGGTACGTCCACTTTTCTCACCGATCTTGCAAATCACTAGACTTGGCTACTCCACTATCTCGGATTGCAAACCAATCCTACACCTCAGAACTATGTTCCTACAAAAACTCGATCCCAAACGGATCTACACTCGGAAGATAAAACTTCCTACCACTCGGAGATAGATCTCCTACAATGAAATTGGTTTGAAAAGAAAAACACAAACAATAATTAGCACAGATCTGGATCCTTGACGTAATATTCTTCTTGAGAGCTTCAGGTGAAGAAGACTTGAGAAAAATCCACGATTCTGAGATCTGGAATCACCACGATCAAGAAAGTAAATCAGAGACGATGAAGCACGGAGAGATTGGATGATTCTTCTTGAGTCTGGATCGCTTGAGAATTAGAGATCGATAGCTGTGGCTGAGAGAGGACGATCCAGAGCTTCTTCCGAAAGCTTTAATGACGGCGGATGGAAAGATTAGGGTTTTCTGGATTTTCTCTTTCTTAAAAATTAATCTCTGTAAACGCGTGTATTTAGTCAAGTCTGAAAAGACCTATTTATAGGCGGTCTCCAACGGTCATACGCTTAATTAAGGATGACGCGTGGACCAATCAGAAAGGACTTTTAGAAAATACACAAAGAAACTTGACTTAGAGAAATTCAGGAAATTCGAACAGACACACTCGAGAGACAGAGACATACTCGAGTAAGAGGTTACATACTCGAGTAGATATGAGGGATATACTCGAGTAGCAAGATATAAACTACTCGAGTGCTTCAGGATCAATACTCGAGTGACTTAGAGAGACTACTCGAGTATGAGCAAATATACTCGAGTATAAACACTTGGAAAAATTTCTCAGATAAGACTTGAAGAGCTACTCGAGTATAAGAGTTTGAGATACTCGAGTATGGGGAAGATATACTACTCGAGTATCTTAGAAAAACTACTCGAGTGATCACTAACCTACTCGAATATGAAAATCAACCTACTCGAGTACAGAGTTACTTACTCGAGTATTTCAGAGAACTACTCGAGTATGTGGACTTAGAAACTTTCTAGGATAAGAAGTCCAGATCTACTCGAGTTCAAACAGAGCGCTTACTCGAGTAACTAACCATCTACTCGAGTATAAGGTATCACTTACTCGAGTGAAAGAAAATCTACTCGAGTATAAGCTTTCATACTTGAGTATATAGAGAATCCACTCGAGTAAGTAGCCCAACCTACTCGAGTACAGACTCACTTACTCGAGTATACTAAAGAAGTACTCGAGTATGTGTACTTAGAAAATTTCTTCGTAGATAGACTTCAATACTCCATAGGTCCAAGTGCATGTTGATGAAGTGTGTCCCAATAGAGAGGCTATACATGAGCCAACACCTTGGATCACACAATGAGGGATTACATTGTATGGTCCTGTGTTTAGTGGCCCATTATAGACTGACATTGGTCTACACTTGGCAATAAGAACCTGCACACATACAACTCAAACACAATATCAAATACACCTTAATTCATCTTAGTTCAAGGTCTGACTTCCTACAAATCTGAGGTATTGTGGAGACAAATCCCAACAATCTCCCCCTATTTGTAGATGTCAGCACCCTCTACACTAAGGTGAATTACTTAGAGTAAAAAGAATAACAAAACATATACTGAAAAAAAAATGAAACTGGAATAATAAAGATAGCCATAATTAGAATCAAATATATTTATATAGAAATGATTTCAAAAGATTAAATGTCCATATCCACATCCTCATTCACTCAAGAAGGGGCTCCTCTATGCAGTCTTTCTCTCTTAATCTCTTGCCTCTCCAGGTAGCTGAAAGGTTTGGGAAAATAGGTCTTGGGCCTTGGAGGAGCAGCTGGATTGTTATATCCCCAATTTCTGTCATGTAATCTGATTTTGATTTGAGATACATTATACGCTTTCCATTCTGCGTTGCTATAGTAGTGATCTCTATTTTCACCAAAATCTGTTACCAGCTTCAAGGTATCAAGGATAAGAGACTTGGAGGTAGGACTCCAAACTTCTGCATGAACAACTTCTGGTCTACCTTTTGTATTTGGGGCATACTCTCTCCTAGGTGCAGAATGGCTAGCAGAGGCGCCGTCACCATATTTCCTTTTCTATCTAGGGGCACCCTGAGAACTTGAAGGAAACTCATCTTCCCATATATCAGCATAAGAAAGAGGAGGCTCAGTCATGTCACCAGTAGGTCTATGTGAGAAGACTGGCACATACTCTGGAATGTTGGCCTGAGTTTGAAAGTTAGCCTGATCTTGAGCACCTGAGGGAGGATGTTCTTCAAGAGGATCTAGGACCTTTGGAATAATGGCAGGGTTAAGTTGGGAGTTGGGAAAGTTCTGATTATGCACCCATACAGCAGTGTCATAGATATAGAACTTTATAGATTGAAGTTGAGCAAGGATGTCTGCTTTCATTTCTTTGACTAGACTATCCACAGATGCTTTAGATTGTTCAGATATTTTTTCAACTTGTTCTTTGACTATCTTCTCCCCCTTGGTGATATCTACTGAGAGTTGGGCAATTGCTTCATCTCTAAATGTTCCAACTTCCTCACAAACTTTCATAACATTCGCGGTAGCATCCTTGTCCAATTGAATCTGATTATTTGCAACTGTTTCAGCTTGATCTTTGAGTACACCTATACTGGTGATAGTATGATCTAGGGCTTTGCCACCCAACTGAAATAGTCTCTTGAGCTCATCAGTGTTTGCTTGAATTTCAGCAAAGCCTCTACTCATCTTAGTTTCAAGAGTAGAGATCTTGTTGTTCACTGATGCCAGAGAATCATCAAAGTATTTTCTCTATTCACGGAACATTTGCCCAATCTGACTGACTAAATCTGAGGAGCTAGAGGGATCTGAGGCTGGGGCAGAGGCTGAGGGAACAGGAGCAACCCAGGGGGAATTTCAGTAATCACAACTGAGCTTTCAGCTCTCTTAAAGGGTGGTATCACAACTGAGTCTTCTGTATTAATGAAAGAGAGAAGAGAGAAGTCTAGTGTCCTCAGAGGAGCATCCACTGGTTCGGGAGACATGTCCTCGTCATCAGACAGTAGATTAATCTCTGGCTGACCTTGCTGTTTATCAGGGGACTGAGCAGGAGAGGTAGGGGGTACCTTTGCAGGGGAGGGAGAAGGATCCTTAGAAGGGGAAGGATCTGCTTGAGAGTGATCCTCAGGAGATAGCATAACTGAATCATCTTGAAACACTGGAGCATCTGACCTGAGTTCATCAATCAGTCTGTTAATATCTTACCCTGTAGAGAGAAGGTTTTCTTGAGCTTGAACTTCTGAGGTGAGATCTTTTGGAGGTGGAGAAGGAGGAGGAGTAGGATCTTGGATCAGATCTTGCTAAGAAGAGACTTCTTAAACTTTGTGCCGAGGATTAGATGAGGCAGGCTCCCCCTAAACTATTACACCCGAGGTGGTAATAGTGTGATGTAAAGGAGGAGATGGAATCCTGTCATCTGAGACAAGGGGCTCTCTGGGCTCATCTTCTGAGATAACAGCTGCTTTTGAGGCTTGAGCAGTGTTGAGGAGTTTGATTTCATATCTTTGGATTGAGAGGATGGATACTTTCTTTATATGATGGAGGGGAGTGCCTTTAGATAAATCAAATACTGTAGGATTAATCTCATGGAGGAGGAGTGAGATAATCCTGGCATAGCTTGGTTTTTTCACACTTTATCTGATTTTGTCCAGTATCATCATTCCAAACTGGAATTTCTTCCAGCAGACTATGGCTTGCATAACGTCAAAAAGATTTTGGGAAATATCTTTGAGGGAATAGGTTTTGCACAGAAGAACTTTGGCAATCACATCCATAAGAAATTTGCCCTCTGAATTGTAATCTGCACGGCGGAACGAATATGCTTCATACGGGTTTATTCCATAGAAGAAGCTTGTTCTTTCGGAATCTTAAGGAGTCGGATCATCTTCTTCATCCACCACTGGCAATTTTAACAGAGTAGCTAAGGAAGTTTGTCCAGACGGATTTTGATCCCACTGACCTTAGATTTTAGAACTGTACCATTGTGCTTGACCTTCAGATTTTTGTAGAACTCCTCGACTGCAGGGAAAATGACTTTGCACAGTGTCTGGAGGATGAACGAGAGTCCGGCGGTGTCGAACAGAATGAGCAGGTTTCGGAAATCATCGGAGAGGAAGGCTATACCTTCAGGGTCGAGCTTTGAGCCGATTCCGATCTTGGAGGAGGGAGCCATCGGCGATTCTGGAGAACGGAAGAGACGAAAATGACAGAGCTCTGCGGGTTCCGGAATATGAAGCGACGACGGCTACTCGGGAGAATGAGGAGTGGAAAGGATTTTCGATTTCTAAATATATATATGACCCTAATTAGGTTTAAGTAGGAGTGATAAGGATAAAATCATACCTGTTACGGAGCGGCAAGCACTTTGGTGCGAATAGAAAAAAATTTCAAATTACTGATTGCCGTATACTCGAGTGTATTTCGCCATATACGAGTATGAGATGGAGTATACACGAGTAGGTCGAGTACATACACGAGTAGATTACCAACTACTCGAGTATGGAAATTTTGTTACTCGAGTATTTCCGTTTACTCATGTATAAGTCCCTATATACTCGAGTATATCACTTTGAGGGACGATTTGCTTGGGAGAATTTTACTGCCACTGATATCTTCAACTCTGAGCCTGTCTTTGAATCCACCATAACTATTCCTCTTTGTGTAGCAGCCCGAGTTCCATTTTGAAGAATGAAAACTTGGACTCCTCCAGCGGTTTGGTGAATATATCTGCAACTTGCCTATCTGTGGAGACATATTGTAGATCTATGTCTCCATTTTCCACATGCTCCCGGATGAAGTGATATCGAAGCTCTATGTGCTTTGTCCGGCTGTGGGAGACTGGGTTGTTGGCGATTGCTATTGCGCTGGATGAGTTCGCAAAACAGAGGAACGTTCTGGAACTTCATGTTATAGTCTTTAAATTGATTCTTGATCCATAGAAGCTATGCACAACAGCTGCCTGCAGAGATATACTCTGATTCAGCCATTGAGATGGCTACACAGTTCTGCTTCTTACTGCTCCAGGAAATAAGTCTCCTTCCGAGAAATTGGCAAGTCCCGGAAGTACTTTTCCTGTCGTCTTTGCTTCCTGCAAAATCTGTATCTGAAAATCCAATTAGTTCACTATCATTACTTCTTGGGTACCATAAGCCAAGATTTGGTGTACCTTTGAGGTATCTCAAGATTCTCTTTGCAGCACTGTAGTGAGATTCATTAGAGTTCACCTGAAATCTAGCACATACACATGTGGAAAACATTGTCTGGTCTACTTGCGGTAAGGTAGAGCAAGGACCCAATTATGCTTCTGTACTTGGTTTCATCAAAAGGTTTCCCTTTCTCATCCTTGTCCAGAGACATAGCTGAGGCCATTGGAGTCCTCATAGAGGTTGCATTCTCCATTCCGAATTTCTTAAGTATCTCTTTGGTGAACTTGGTCTGTGAGATGAAAATTCCATCCTTAGATTGTTTCACTTGAAGCCCTAAGAAATACTTCAGCTCTCCCATACTGCTCATTCCAAACTTCCCTTGCATAAGTTTAGAAAACTTCTTGCAGAGGTTGTTGTCTGTAGAGCCAAAAATAATGTCATCGACATAGATTTGCACTAGCAAAATCTTGCCTTTTATTTCCCTAAGAAATAATGTCTTGTCTATCTTTCCTCTTGTGAACTTATTTTCAAGAAGAAAGGTAGACATCGTTTCATACTAAGCTCGAGGAGCTTGTTTAAGACCATATAAGGCTTTTTGCAGTAAATAAACATGATTAGGAAAAGTTGAGTCAACGAAACCTGGCGGTTGCTTTACATACACTTATTCCTTTATGTCGCCATTCAGGAAGGCGGACTTGACGTCCATCTGATAGACGGTAAAGCCCTTAAGTGCAGCGTAGGCAAGAAATAACCTGATCGCCTCCAGTCTTGCCACTGGAGCATATGTTTGGTCAAAGTCGATTCCTTCCTCTTGACGATAGCCCTTGGCGACAAGTCTGGCTTTATTCTTTATAATTGTTCCATCTTCGTCCATCTTATTCCGGTAGACTCATTTTGTCCCAATGACGTTCTTCCTCTTGGTTCTAGGGACAAGTGTCCAAACTTTGCATCGTTTGAACTGATTCAGCTCATCTTCCATGGCTAGAATCCAGGATGCGTCGGAGTTGGCTTCCTCAAATTTCTTTAGTTCAACCTGTGAAAGAAAACTTAAGTGTAAATTTTCATTAGTTGTACCTCGATGAGTTCTGATGCCATCCCGAGGATCTCCTATGATTTGGTCTAAGGAATGATCCTTCACGTGTCTGAACTCTAGAGTCCTTGCATCTGGGATCTCTTCAGCCACTGGAGTTGCATCTTCAGCTGGGATGTGTTCTTCATCTTGATCATCTACCTCTCCAATAGGGGTTGTAGAAGTGATCTTGATGAACGTCTCATCTTTATCTTGAGTAGGTTCATCCAAGCTGAGTTCCTTTATCTTTGTACCTGCATCATCAATAGGCATACTAGAAGAGTTGCTTTGCAGCAGACTCGTCTCATCAAATACAATGTGTACCGATTCTTCTACCACCAGAGTTTTTCTATTAAATACTCTATAGGCCTTACTATGGCTACTATAACCTACAAAAATACCTTCAAAGCTTTTCTCGCTAAACTTGGTAGTGTGATACTTTCCGTTGTTAAGTACGAAGCACTTACAGCCAAAGATTCTAAAATATGAAATGGTTGGTTTCCTGCCTTTTAGAAGTTCGTAGGGAGTCTTATCATGGTTCTTGTTGATGAAAGCTCGATTTTGCACGTGACAAGCTGTGTTGACGACTTCAGCCCAGAAATACTCTGGAAGTGAGGCATCACTCAACATAGTCCGGCAAGCCTCTATGAGTGTTCTGTTCCTTCTCTCAGCTACTCCATTTTGCTGTAGAGTGCGAGGAGAGGAAAACTCATGAAAGATACCTTGACATCCGCAGAATTCTGCCATGGCTCCAGACTTGAATTTCGTTCCATTGTCACTTCTGATTTTGACTACGGAACAGTTGTATTCATTCTGGATTTGCCTAACAAAACTAGTGACAGTACTGAAGGTATCTAACTTGTGTTTCAGAAAGAACACCCACGCAAAGCGCGAGTAATCATCCACAATAACCAACGTATATTCCTTACCTCCCAAACTTCTAACTTGCAGTGGACCAAACAAGTACATATGGAGAAGCTGTAAGCTTCTATTGGAATCCTTGCCTATTATGCTTTTAAATGAACTCCTTGTTTGCTTGCCTTTGATACAGGCGCGAAAAAGACTGTCCATAACGCACTTGACATTAGGTGCATCACGTACTAAGTTTTGAGAGAATAGTATTTTAATAGTTTTGAGATTAATATGTGCTAGTCTCTTGTGCCTTTGGTCAGCAAGAGATGCACTACTTTTTGCTAAAAGACACACTGGTGTGGAAGAGTCTATACAAATGAAATTTAAACAGAAAAAATTTCTGCTTCGAGTGCCTGATAAAACAGTTTCCATGTTGTCAATTGATTTTATTAAACACTTGTCAGCATGAAATTCAACCATGTATCCTCTGTCGCATAGTTGGCTTATGCTGATGAGATTGTGTTCCAATCCTTCAACATAGGCTACACCCGAAAAGGATACGCTACCATTAGTAATCATACCGTAACCTTTAGTTATTCCTCGATCTGAACCTCCAAAGATGACCTTTAGTCCGTTGCAGACTAAGGTGAAGTTTTGGAGTAGGCTCCTTATCCCGGTTATGTGCCAAGAGCATCCACTGTCCAAGTACCAGATTGGCATTTTGGTGGTCTTTGGACATACCTGCAATTACAATCACTTAGCCTTAGGAACCAAAACAAGTTTGGGTCCTTGGTCTCGAGTTAGAATACTCCCCCTACGAGCATTAGCATCATGAGTGGTCATTCTCACGTTGCTAACTTGAGGGGTTGTAGCATTTCTAGGATTGAACCAACAATCGATGGCAAAATGACCAATTCTGCCACAGCACCAACAGTCGAACCTGTTGTATCTTTGTCTAGTGTATTCCTGCTTGATTTTCTGAAGTGATGGTCTAGCAGGAACATCACTCTTGGAGGAGGAAGCTTCATGATGGTGGCAGCAACATGAAGTCTTCTCCTTCATAGGCTTTTCCACAATAGGTTTTACCTTTGGTGTCATCTTGATGTTATGACCATGAGCATATGGTCCATAGTTCTGAAGTTGAATCTCTTCATAAGGTGCCTTGAAGACACTCTTGCCAAAGTTACAAGGATGAGTCCAACCTTGGTATCTTGACTTAGGCTTTTCGTGGATCGGCCTAGAGAAGTGTCCATAGGTGGACTCATAGTCGAATTCGTTCGTAGGAAAGATAACTTTCTTGAACAATATAGGTTCCAAGGGAGCTTTCCCTTATTCTTCAGCTAGAGCCTTCTGGGCAGCCTTATTCTTTCTCTTGGCCTTGTTTCTCCTAGAAGATTTACTAGAAGCACCAATGTGGCCTATACCAGCACCCTTGGCCTTAGCTGAGAACTCAGCAATGAGTGGAAGAACTGTCTTAGGCTTGGAGAAACTCTCAACAAGTTTCTTCTCAGCCTTGAGTTATTGTTCCAATTCTTTGATGATTTCCTCTTTAAGGTCGAGGTGCTTGAGAGCTTGATTGTATTCTTCCATAGCAACATCAAAGTTCTCTTGAAGAGAGTTAGTCTTGGTGACTTCTTCTCTCAAGCTGCTCTCACTAGCCTATAGAGATTTTATCTCTTTGGCTTGAGTTTTCACGACTCTACGACATTTTTCGTAAGCCGTGAGTAACTCCTTATATTGTCCCATGAGTTCAGATTCATCCTCAGAGGAATAGCCCTCTTGCTCATTATCATCATCAGATTCAGAGAGAGGAGTGTGAGATTTTACCTCCCAGTGAACTGGGGGACTTGTTCATCATCAGAGTGAGAAATGAGCCCGAAGTAAGCTTCCTCTTCTTCACTTGACTCAGATGAGTCGGAGTCGCTGAGAGTTTTGCTCTTCTTGGCTAATAATCTCTTCTCTGTCCTCTTCTTGTGGTATGAGGATTTCTTTTCCTCTCTTCTGCCACCCTCTTTCTTCTTGTGAGGGCAGTCCGCGATGACGTGACCTGGCTTATTACAATAATAACAGACAATGTCAGTTGAAATCAGTTTGTTCTGTTTGGAGTTATACCTATCATGGCTACTTGAGCCATTCTTTCGCTGATCACCGTCAAGTCGTGATCTTCTGTATGAGGCATCCTTGCCTCTCCATTGCTTCTTTTTATTCAAGAATTTCTTGAACTGCCGCGAAAGCAATGAGAACTCTCCTTCAGATAGTTCTGAGCCTGAGGTGCTTTGCTCGGAGCCTTCTTCTTCACTTACTTCTTGAGGAGATGCTGGCGAGGCAGCTTTGCCCTTCCTTGAACTGTCAGCCTTTAAAGCAACCGACTTCTCTTTTGAGGAGATGCGACTTTTCTCTTCTTTGGCTTTTCTGGAGTTGATTTGCAGTTCATAGGACATCAGCTTGCCAAATAGATTCTGTGGATCTGTCTCTTCTAGTCTGCCAAACTCTCGGATGGCACAGACTTTGTTGTCCCATTCTTTGGTGAGAGATCTCAGAAACTTATCATTCAGCTCCCCATGAGTAAAGAATCGGCCATACACTCTCAGTCCATTGAATATCTTAAAGAAGTTTTCAAATGTGTCAGCTATGGGTTCCTTGTGACCTTGTCGGAAGGCTTCATACTTCTGATTAAAGAGGGATCTCCGATCATCCCTAACTTCCTCAGTCCCTTCCATCAGAGTCACCGGGGATTGCCACATCTCCTTGGCAGATTGGCAATGTATAAGATTTTGCAGCATTGAGTCATCGACTGCACTTGTGATAATATTTTTAGCTTTCTTTTCTAGGGAGACAAGTGTAATCTCGTCCTTATCCAAGTCCATCAACTTCTTTGGGACCTTTTTGGTTGGGTCTATTGTTGATGCAGTCATAGGAACATGCGGACCTTCTTCCACAATCATGAAGATCTGGGGATCTACTGCTTCCATAAAGAACTTAACTCTTTCCTTCCACATAGGAAAATTGTTCTTGGTGCAGATAGGGAGCTTAGCAAAATCCTTGGTCTTACTCATGCTTCATACTTCTCTGGAGACAACTTGGTGAGGATTAGATCAAGGTGTTAACCTTTTAACGATAAACCTCCCTCTGATACCAATTGAGAGAACTAAGTTGTCAACCTAAATCACCTAGAGGGGGGTGAATAGGTGAAATGCGTGCCAAATGCGGAATAAAAAAAATAATACAGCACAGATAAGTAATCAAGCAATCACACAGACGACAAGAGATTTATAGTGGTTCCCCAATCTTGGGTACGTCCACTTTTCTCACCGATCTAGCAAATCACTAGACTCGGCTACTCCACTATCTCGGATTGCAAACCAATCCTACACCTCGGAACTATGTTCCTACAAAAACTCGATCCCAAACGGATCTACACTCGGAAGATAAAACTTCCTACCACTCGGAGATAGATCTCCTACAATGAAATTGGTTTGAAAAGAAAAACACAAACAACAATTAGCACAGATCTGGATCCTTGACGTAATATTCTTCTTGAGAGCTTCAGGTGAAGAAGACTTGAGAAAAATCCACGATTCTGAGATCTGGAATCACCACGATCAAAAAAGTAAATCAGAGACGATGAAGCACGGAGAGATAGGATGATTCTTCTTGAGTCTGGATCGCTTGAGAATTAGAGATCGATAGCTGTGGCTGAGAGAGGACGATCCAGAGCTTCTTCCGAAAGCTTTAATGACGGCGGATGGAAAGATTAGGGTTTTCAGGATTTTCTCTTTCTTAAAAATTAATCTCTGTAAACGCGTGTATTTAGTCAAGTCTGAAAAGACCTATTTATAGGCAGTCTCCAACGGTCATAAGCTTAATTAAGGATGACACGTGGACCAATCAGAAAGGACTTTTAGAAAATACACAAAGAAACTTGACTTAGAGAAATTCAGGAAATTCGAACAGACACACTCGAGAGACAGAGACATACTCGAGTAAGAGGTTACATACTCGAGTAGATATGAGGGATATACTCGAGTAGCAAGATATAAACTACTCGAGTGCTTCAGGATCAATACTTGAGTGACTTAGAGAGACTACTCGAGTATGAGCAAATATACTCGAGTATTAACACTTGGAAAAATTTCTCAGATAAGACTTGAAGAGCTACTCGAGTATAAGAGTTTGAGATACTCGAGTATGGGGAAGATATACTACTCGAGTATCTTAGGAAAACTACTCGAGTGATCACTAACCTACTCGAGTATGAAAATCAACCTACTCGAGTACAGAGTTACTTACTCGAGTATTTCAGAGAACTACTCGAGTATGTGGACTTAGAAACTTTCTAGGATAAGAAGTCCAGATCTACTCGAGTTCAAACAGAGCGCTTACTCGAGTAACTAACCATCTACTCGAGTATAAAGTATCACTTACTCGAGTGAAAGAAAATCTACTCGAGTATAAGCTTTCATACTTGAGTATATAGAGAATCCACTCGAGTAAGTAGCCCAACCTACTCGAGTACAGACTCACTTACTCGAGTATACTAAAGAAGTACTCGAGTATGTGGACTTAGAAAATTTCTTCGTAGATAGACTTCAATACTCCATAGATCCAAGTGCATGTTGATGAAGTGTGTCCCAATAGAGAGGCTATACATGAGCCAACACTTTGGATCACACAATGAGGAATTACATTGTATGGTCCTGTGTTTGGTGGCCCATTATAGACTGACATTGGTCTACACTTGGCAATAAGAACCTGCACACATACAACTCAAACACAATATCAAATACACCTTAATTCATCTTAGTTCAAGGTCTGACTTCCTACAAATCTGAGTTATTGTGGAGACAAATCCCAACAGTTCTTTTAATTCTAGGGTAGGGGGTTCTTCATAAGATGTTTTGTTAATTCTTTCTTTTTCAAAACAATATTTTCTTAAACTTTTTCTTTATACGGAAAATTAAAAAGGCTGGAGTCCGCGACCATGGTTGTTTCTTACAGAAATTCATTTGAAAGATTTGAAGAAGAACAAAAATAAGGAATCTCACTTTCACTTTTAGAAAGGCAGTAGGAAGATTCTTCACCTGAGGCATCTAAGAAAAAACAGGAGTCGTCATTCTCTAGGGTATTCTTCATTGAGGGTGTTATAGAGAAGGTTACTTCTTTGTCGCCTACTCGAAAGAAGAGCTTGACATTACTAACATCAATGATAGCTCGGGAGGTGGTAAGGAAGGGTCGGCTAAGTATTAGGGTAACCTCGACATCTTCTTCGATGTCCAATATGACGAAATCCACCGGGAAGATGAATTTGTCAACTTTGACTAAGAAATCCTCCACGATTCCTAACAGGTATTTAACTTATCTATCAACGAGCTTGATACTCATGCACGTAGGGTTGAGGCTACCAATTCCTAACTTCTTAAATAATGATAGAGGCATTAGGTTGATACTCGCACCTAAGTCGGTCAATGCGTTCTTGACAAAAAGATCACCAAAGACACACAGTATAGAAAAACTACCCGGATCACTGATCTTCTTTGGTAAACCGTTTGTCAAGACCGCAGAGCACTCGACATTTAGTGTGACATGCTAAGTTTTCTAACTTCTTTTTATTAGTCAGGAGGTCCTTAAGGTTCTTAGCGTACTTCGACATCTGGGAAATCGCTTCATGGAAGGGTAGATTTATGTGGGTTTGCTTAAACATTTATAAGAAGCGGGAGTATTGATCGTCCTGATGTTGCTTGTTAAGTTCGGAAGGGTATGGTGGATTTTGATTATTTTTAAAGATGGGTGGTGGAATGAGATCTTTTTCTTCAATAGAGAGAGGGGTGATAACTTATTTTTCAACAGAGGGTGAAATTTTTAAAACAGTGGCGAATCTTGTCATGGGCTCTTCGCTAACCATACCAGAAACTTGCTTCCAACTCCGAAGAGTTATAGCTTTTGCTTGCTCTCTCGGGTTGGGCCTCAGTATTAGCAGGAAGAGACATGGCGGGTCGCTCAGAAATATTTTTTGCGAGTTGTCCTACTTGATTCTCTAAACTTTTAACGCTTCCGGCTAGGGTTCTTATAGTAGCGTCATTAATATTCATATATTTAGAAAACATTTCCTCCAAACTTGGAGGTTTTGGAAAATTTTGAGGAGGTGGTGCAGAAAAATCATTTTGTGGTGGCGGGCACATTGCGTTCGAGGGATTACTCCACGAAAAGTTCGGGTGGTTCCGTAAAGTGGGATTATAAACGTTCGGAAAAGCGAAACCCGGAGCAGGAAAATTAGCAGCAGAAAAATTATGAAAAGCATTTCTAGGCATATTATTAACATAATCTAATTGTTCAAGAGAAGGAGTTACAGATTCCCATACCTGAGTGGTGGAGGCAGAAGTCATCTCCATTATCTTTTTACTTAATACTTCCACTTGTAGAGCTAGCTGGGAGACATTATTTACTTCAAAGATACATACAGGTTTGTTCGGCCGAGGTCTAGGCACATTCCTCTGATATGTGTTCATGGTCATGTCCTTGAAAAGCTCAAGAGCTGCTTCCGGGGTTTTGTGGTTTAAGGTTCCACCGAAAGCTGCGCTTATCATTTGCATTGTAATTTGATTTAGCCCGTTATAAAACGTCTGCACTTGTAATCATACAGGCAGCGTGTGATGGGGGCATCGTCTTAAGATATCTTTAAAACTTTCCCAAGTTTCATACAACATTTCAGAATCTATTTGAAAAAAAGGCAGAAATATCGTTCCTAAGTTTTGCATTTTTTGCTGGCGGAAAATACTTCGCCAAAAATTTTTCAGTTATTTGATTCCAGGTGGTGATGTTGTTTTTTGGTAAAGTGTTCAGCCACTGTTTTTCTTTAGTTCTAAGGGAGAAAGGGAAGAGTATTAGCCTAATAACATCATTTGTAACACCATTGATTTTAAAGGTGTCACAAATCCCAAGAAAGCTAGCTATACGTGCATTCGGATCTTCATCTTGAAGTCCGTATAATTGCACATACTACTGCACCTTTTGAATTATGCTATGTTTAAGTTCAAAATTATTATTCGCTATAGCAGGGCAAACTATTCTGGATTCGGTACCCTCTAGATTCGGTCATGCATAAAAGGACATAGGACTTTTGCATAGCTTCCTCTACGATGGGTTCTTCCATTCTTAGCGCAAGGGGTTCTTCCATTCTTAGGGTAGAAAATGACTCGGAATCCTCAACCGATATTTGGAGAGTAGGGCCTTGAAATCGCGATCTTCTCCGAAGAGTACGCTCAATTTCGTGGTCCAAGTCCAAAATAATGGACGGATTTCCGCGGGTCATGCACTAGCAAAAGACAAGATTAAGAAAGAGAAATAAATAAACTAGAAAAAGAGATACTAAATTTTTTGGAATAGATTTTTAATGATTTAACTCCCAAACTTCCCAAGGGCTACCCGATGAAGGGTTCGCAAGGTACTAGATACGATAGTGGCATTTAAAGTCACATTGCCCTTTTCGAGGGAGTTAGGTGGTGTTGAAAAATTGTGATGTGGGTTTCTATTAAGAGCGGTAATATATTTTTTTGAATTTTTAATTTTTGAGAAAGAGGGTGACAAAGAGAAATGATAAAAGTAATAGGTTCGTGTTTTTTGAATTATCAACAAAAGTTGCTCCCCGGCAACTGCACCAAAAACATGGTGTCTACTAATCGTGAAGAGAATAAAAACCAAACTAGAAATCCAACTAGGCAAGTATACCTATCAAATTGTTGCTAGGGGACACAAGTGTCGTATGAAGATCCGGGAACTGTTGACTAATCTTACTCACACAAAAACTATTATCTTATCGAAGGATTGTTTTAGGGTTTGAGAGAAAACTATTTGGTATTAAGAAAAGAAATATAGCGCTAGAAGGAGAACTACTTGAAGCTAAATTAAGAGCTACTAAAAGCGATTATAACGAGAAGTTGAAACGATGAAATAGAAAAGCACTCGATCGAGAATCACCTCGGCAAGAGTTGACTAAAAATGCGATAATAAACCCTAACTTAATAAGGTAAAGGACCTTGACCGTGGAGGTTCCTAAAGCATGAACACGCTTCTCTCAAAGTCTTGCCCACCTGAGTTTAGGAAGGTCCGACCGAACTCTCGTCCAAATCGGAGATCTAAAGCTCAATTTACGCGGTGAACCCCACTATTAGATTTCACTCCAATCCGGGAGATTTAACGTCTGCCTCTCTCGGGAGGTGTATACAACTCTCTTTACTCTTGAGTGTTCACTTCAAACTACCAGCCTCTCGGCTAGCTAAGAGTGAAAACAAAGATGGAAATTATATATCGATGATATAACTCCAAACATGAATTTTCAAGAGTAAATCGAAGGCCTAAACCCTAAAAAGAAAAAGTAAACTTAAAGCATCATAATTTAATCAACTCGAACCTTGGATCATCAAGATCGAGTACAAGGAAGATATGTTAATCATGGAGAGGTGGAGGAAGAGAGTTGGGTAGAAGAAAATTAAGAGAACAAAGATAAAAAAAGAAACTTTATATTAATGCTAAAGAGAGTTACAACTTGAAATTAAAAATTACAAGTTCAAGAAAATTAAAATCCTAAGCTAGCATTAACACTAAGCTACTAAAGAAATTACAAAAACTATTACAAAAGAGTACAAAAACTAGGATTAAGAAAGGCTTAAAATGAGAAAGAGGCAGAGGAGAAGCATGAAAAACTCCAAGAAATAAAAGGGCAGCACCTCTAGAGGGGGGGGTGAAACCTGTAGATCCAACCTGTAGAACCAACCTTCAATTGAAAGTGAGGATAGATACAACTCTAGAGGGGGGGTGAATAGAGTATTCAAAAATTAGGACACCCTACTAAACTCCCTAAGAGTTAATTTGCGGAATGAGTTTATAGATATTAATAACTCTAGAGCCTAACACAAAGTTAAGTGCACTAGAGAAGGGCAACTGTAATTACAGTTGAGCATTGAACCTATCACAGCAACTAGCAATCCTAGTTATTTCTACTCACAGCCACAGTGCAATAAATTAAGTAAGCAGTACAGACGACACAAGAGATTTTATAGTGGTTCCCTCTAAATAGGTACGTCCACTCTTCTACCACCCTGGTAGGAATCCACTACAGGTTTTTGTTCAGGTGCCCTACCACCAACTGATCTGCTTCAGGTAGATCAAGTAGACCCTTTGAGCTTTTGATCAGGAGCTCAAAATCCAACACAGGTTTTTGATCAGGTGCCCTGCCACCAAGGGTTCACTTTTGAAGGGAGTAATAACCCTTTGTATAGGAGGTTGAGAGAGTTAAGGTTTCTTCTCTATTATTAAACAGATTAGAGAAGCTAGTGGATTGCATAGAGCTAGATAGCTCTAAAGAATCAAGGCTCTCCCTGGCTTAGAGAATATCCAGGAAGGAGTCTTGCTTCAGGGTGCAGGAACTCTTCTGAACTAAGTCAAAGAATTGACTTGGGGTTCTGAAGGAGAAGCTTAAAGAAGACTCTTGATTGTTGAAAGATTGTTCTTCTTCATAAGCTTTTCTTTCTTCTTCTTCTTCTTCTTCTTGAGGCACTGAGTGAATGTCTTCCTGTGAGCAGGATGAACTCGGGATTGAAGAAGAATGTTGAATACATTTGATCTTCTCAGTTGAATGTCAATTTCTGAGAGCTGTAGAACTTTTTTGAATATTTTCTTATATCTGTATTCTGTGTGTCTTCTTCTTTCAAAAGAAGCTCTTTATATATGAGCCTTTGCAACAGCTCTTATTTGAGTTTGAATCTTGTCTTCTTCTGGAATCTGCAATCTGGGCTGCAAAAAGCATAAAGCAAAAACAAATCCAGCAGACAGACATGCTATAAGGGGATAAAGCTTTCTAAGAAGCTGCATATCCAATCTGATAAAAGAGGCTAGAAAAAGTCACATCTGAAAGAACTCTTTACGTCCAGAGAAGACTTTCTGAGTCTAACGACTATAAAGGACAGCCTGGCAAATAAAGCAGAAAATATATTTCAACTAATAAGACAAAACACTTTGTTAGATAAAGATTGGCTCATGCATAAGGAATGGAGCAGAGATTGCCTGGAAATAATAGCATAAATTTACTGAAATAATATGCCAAATAAATATGAAATAAATCATAGAATAGAAGAGGACAACAATACTAAAGACATACAGTAGAACGTCGAACGACCCTCCAAGATCGTCGACCGAAGCACAGAGATCGTCGAGCTATCAAACAGATAGTCGAACGATACAGATAGTCGAACTACCAAAGCAGATAGTCGAACTACCACATGAGATAGTCGACCTATCAGAACAGATAGTCGAGCTATCAGATAGTCGACCTATCAAGACAGATAGTCGAACTATCAAGCAAAACAGATAGTCGACCTATCAAACAGATAGTCGAACTATCAAAGAAAACAGATAGTCGACCTATCAAACAGATAGTCGAACTATCAGATAGTTGAACTATCCAAGCAGATAGTCGAACTATCAAACACAACAGATAGTCGACCTATCAAGACAGATAGTCGAACTATCAAGCAATACAGATAGTCGACCTATCAAACAGATAGTCGAACTATCAGACAGTTGAACTATCCAAGCAGATAGTTGAACTATCAAGAAATCTGTCTGGTCAAAAGAAGTCGAGCGGGGTTCGACAATCGGCGAGGCATATTCCACAGAACGTCGAGCTAACAAGAGTTGAACTAACTCAGAGATAGACGATCTGCTGACAAACAAACGTCGACCAACTGATAGACGATCGTCGAACAGTCGATAGACGATAGTCGAGCGGCGTTCGACCGTACTCGAACCAAAAATGACTTAAACAAATTTCTCATCTGGATAAGCAATTCGACAACTAAGGGAATCTAACCTATTAGCTAACCTTTGACCATAGATAAATCTTGGGTCAAGAGACTAAAAGAGAGGACTGAACTCAAATCCAAACTAGGGTACCAACAATCTCCCCCTATTTGAGTTAAGTCTCTCAACAACAAAACACACAAAACAAACTACTGAAAATAAATAAAATACAGGAAGGGAAATATCTAAGCAGCAGATAATATCAATCAAACAGACAAATAAATAACTGTCAATCAATGAAATTTAAGAAGCTTCAGAATTTGGTTTAGATTCAGAGGAACTAGGAATAAAAGTAATTTTCCTGAAAGGGTCTAGAGCTTATTTCTTTGATAGCTTTAGATCTTGCTCTCCAATAATTTTAGATTCTGATGTCCTTGGAATAACTGCTTCAAGATGCTTTTCCATATATTTTGAAGGATCAAATACCTCAGGTCTAACCTGGAATTTATTAAGGTCCTTCTTTCTGAATTTAGACATAGTCGTTAATCCTGTAGTATCTTTACCTTCAGCTTTGGCTTTCCTAATCTGGACTGATCCAACTAGCTCAAGAAATCTAGCCATCCTGAAATCAGGATCAAGCTCTTGACTTTCATACACATTTTCACAAGTTGGATCTACAGGTTTCACAGCTTTAAATTTAATAGGGAGATCTAACAGGCTTTCAGCTGGCTCTTTATTTTCCTGAGTAACTATAAAAGAAGGAGGAGCAAACTCAGCAAATTTCTTACTCGATTTTTCAGAGAAAATAACTCTTTTACCTTTTGAAACAGTTTTCTCTGCATGATCTGGCTTTGAAGAGGATATGCTCTTGGTTTCTTTGGAAGGAGGAGGAGAAAAGGTTGGTTTCTGATAAACTACCTCCTTCACTTGTTCTTTTGCATCAGCATCATGCCTTTGGTATCCAGATTGCGATCTGCATTGATATCCTTGATTGCTTTTCCTTTGATAAGGTTGGGATGGAGTAAACCTAGCAGACAGGGCAGAAGGGTTTGCAGACAAATTGCCAGAGGCTCCTGCACTGGGAGGTGGAGGAGGAGGACCTCTAGGAGTCCATTTTGGAGCAGGACTGTCATACCTTTTAGATTTCTTCCTTAACTTTTGCTGATTCTTTGAGAATCCCATCCAATGCTGAAACTCTTTAGATTTGGGATCAATTCCTTTCAAGATATAATAAGGGATATCATTGTCAGGGTTTGGAGGAGGAGGAGCCACAGCTTTTCTTTTCTTTTTGGCAGACTTCTTTCTCTTGGATTCTTCAGATTCATCAAGAATCATCCTCATCCTCAGAGTTTGATGATGGAGGATGATCATAGGGATCAAAGGCTTCTTGCACAACTTTTTCTTTCTCTTTTAAAGCAGCTTTTTCTAACTCTTCTTCCAAGGCATCCTGTGCTAGAAGAGTGTCTAGATCTAATCCAGGGGTGTCATCTCAGACTGTAGACTTTTCCACTTGAATTTCTGAAACCTTCTCTTGTTCATCAGTAACTATCATGGAGACCAGTTCTTCTTGCACAGCTAACTGAGCTGGTTGAGCAGCCTCAGGATCTTGAACAAGTGGTTCTGGATCAGGTTGAACTTCTAGAGCAGGTTGATGATAAAGTTCTTGGACAGCTAACACTTCTTCCACTATATCTGTAGTATTATGAACACAAATTTGCTAAATGAAATTGTATCATTCCTTCTAGGTATTCCCATACTAACATGTCAGTTATCAAGTCTAGAAAATGAGTGAAAGAATTACCTTTAGGATTTTCCTTAGAATGTCCTAACTCCCATAATTCATCTAGAAAGGAGGAAATGACTCCTTCTAGGTAGAGGGCAACTAAGGGAGTGGAGAATTCTTCTAGGAAGACTTTGACAACAAATTCAGTTTTCATTATAGCATCAGAAATATCTTTTTCAGACAGTGGAGGTACTGTTTCTTCTATCTCTTTTTCTGTATCTGCTGGAAGATCTGCTGGAAGAGAGGCCAGGGGCAATTCTGAGGCATCTTCATAGAGCATCTCCCCCTGCCTGATTTCAGTGGAAACTGAAACCAGGCCCCTAGATGAAGAGGGCTCAGCAGATTTGGAGAGGGCTTGAATGGAGGTAGTCAGGGAAGAGATGGAGGATACAAGGGGAGAAATTGCATCTTCAATCATGATTTTGATTGAAGGAGTAATTAACTCCAATATGCTTGAGATGAAGACTGGGGTGATTTCAAATGAAGGTGGGGGAATCACAGTAGATAGATGGACAGCAGGGATGGTGTATTCTTGATGAGATGGAGAGTGAACTGGAGAATGATGGGTGGATGCAAGAAGATCAATATGATCTGAATGAAGAATTGGTGACTGAGGAGGAGTGGATTGCTCAGAAGCCAATAAATCAAAAATAGGATGAGATATCCTAGCAAGATGAGAAGGGAGTGGAGATGCTGGTGGTGATGCATGGAGAATTGTGGAAGAATCAAGAAGATGAGATGCAGAAGATGGAACTTCAACTAAAGTAGATGGAACTAAAGTAGATGGTGGCACTTCAATGGATGGTAATGCAGAAGAAGTGGATGGAAAGGAGAGATTGCTGAGCCTGCTTCTTAAAGGAGGGGAGTGACTGAAGCAGTCCTTGTGCTCTCAGATGCAACTGGAGCTACCCCTGCTGGAGCGGGCTTCAGAAAGCTCCTTTTCCATTTGAAAAACAGGGTTGGGTCCATCTTTTTGCTGGCATTGATGGATGTAAAAACTGAGACCAACAAATGGGGATATTTCTCTTTTAGAAATATCCCAAGCACCCTACCCAGGGTGACTTCCTTTTTGCTATTCTTTATCCTTATCAAATCAAACAAAACTCCTGCCCAGTTAATCTGCTTCTTGTTCACGATGGCACACATCAGGGCAAACTGTTGCCTGGTTATATTATCATAGGCAGAGTGCTTTCCCAGAAGCACTTTTCCGACTAGTTCAGCAAGGAACTTTATCTTCAACGGAAAGTTCACCTTTAGAATCTTAGAAGGAATGTCGTCGGCATGTCCTAATTCAGTCAACATTCTCCCAAATTCTGGGGTATCTTACTCATAATCCTCCTCCCGATTCAATAATCCAAAAATTTCAATTAAAACGGCGGGAGTCAAAATTACCTCTTCTCCGCCTATCGTTCCGGTCATAGATTCGTCATTGGAGGACGAAGTGAACGCCCATTCTTTAATCTCTTGAATGTTTATCTTTATTCTTGTGGACATGAACTTTTCCAATCCTTGATCTTTGCAGAGGTTGAGGATTTCCACTATCGCAGATTCACAGCAGCTGAAAGAATCGAAGTCCACGCTGAAACCAGCATCGAACTTCACCACGGACAGGAGGGCTGGAGCAATCGCCATCGAAGGGGTTGGAGAAGGCGAGAGAGACGGCGAAGGCGAAACGGCAGAAATCGCGAGATAGGGAGCAAGCAGAAAGACAGAATGCGAGAAGACGCTCTCCGTCGACGATAAAAAGAACGATCTCTTAACCTAGGTTGACCATCTGTTTTATATTAAACCAACAATCGTGGATCTATTTTAAAAGATACTGGAGACGATGGTCGATCAGTCGTTCGACGATCGTTCCTGAAGCAGAGTAGACGATCAATCTTTCAGCTATTTCTGTCTTCACAAACAACAAGCTGTCGTCAACCATAGATCGACGATAGGCTCGACCTGTTCGACGATCTTCGAACGTCGGTCGACGATCTTCAAGCAGATAAGCCATCATCAACCATAGGTCGACGATAGGCTTCATCCGATCGACTATCTTCGAACGTCATTCGACGATCTTAAAACAGGCTTCAACAAAGGCAGACGTCACACTTAGTCTTTTCCATTAATCATGCCTAGTTGAACCAAAAAGAACAGATGCTTCTGTTCATCTAAGGGCTTGGTGAAGATATCACCTCTCTGAAGGTCAGTGGATATGAACTCAAGGCTGATCTTGTTTTTTTCCACACAAACTCTCAGGAAATGGTGTCTTATCTCAATGTGCTTGGTTCTAGAGTGGTGCACAGGATTTTGTGCAATGGAGATAGCACTGGTACTGTCACACATGATTTTTGTGTTCTTGTGTGTGTACCCATAATCCAAAAGATGGTTTTGAATCCACAGGATCTGTGAACAACAACTAGCAGCTGCTATATATTCAGCCTCTGCAGTTTAAGTTGAGACAGAAGCCTGCTTCTTACAAAACCAAGAGACCAATCTCTCTCCCAAGAACTGACAAGTTCCTGAGGTACTTATCTTGTCAACTCTACAACCAGCATAATCAGAATAGGAGTATCCAATCAACTCAAATTCTGATTCGGCTGGGTACCATAGTCCTAGATTTGGACATCCCTTCCGGTATCTCAAAATTCTCTTGAGAAGAATCAAATGAGATTCCTTGGGGTTGACCTGGAATCTAGCACATAGGCATGTAGCAAACATTATATCTGGCCTACTTGCAGTTAAATACAATAGGGAACCAACAATGGCCCTATAATTCTTTTGATCAACTGGCTTGCCCTGATCATCAGAATCTATAACTACATTAGTATCCATAGGTGTATGCATTGCTGAAGCATCAGTCATCCCAAACTTCTTTACCAATTCCTTGGCATATTTGGATTGGGAGATGAAGATGCCATCAGCATCTTGCTTTACTTGGAGACCAAGAAAGTAAGACAGCTCACCCATACTACTCATCTCAAACTTAGAATGCATCAAGTCAGAGAACTTTTTGCACAGTTTGGGATCAGTGGAACCAAAAATAATATCATCTACATACACTTGAACTAATAGGATTGTGTCCTTGTGGTGCTTGACGAAAAGGGTTCTATCAACTACTCCCCTAACAAAGTTGTGCTCTAACAGGAAACTAGCTAGAGTCTCATACCAGGCTCTGGGTGCTTGTTTGAGTCCATAAAGAGCTTTTTGCAACTTGAAAACATGTGAGGGCTGAGTTGAAGAAACAAACCCAGGTGGTTGTTCAACAAATACCTCTTCCTTTAGCTCACCATTTAGAAAGGCACTTTTGACATCCATCTGAAAGACCTTAAACTTCATATAGGCTGCATAGGCTAGAAAGATCCTTATTGCCTCTAGACTTGCAACAGGAGCAAAGGTTTGGTCATAATCTATACCTTCCTCCTGTCTGTAGCCCTGAGCTACAAGCCTAGCTTTGTTCCTTACAATAATTCCATTTGCATCCAACTTGTTTCTAAACACCCACTTGGTGCCTATGATCAGTTGGCCTTTAGGTCTTGGAACCAAAGTCCATACTTTACATCTTTCAAACTGATTGAGTTCCTCTTGCATAGCAATGATCTAGTGGGGAACTAGCTCAGCATCTTTAATGGTGAGGGGCTCAATCTGTGAAAGGAAACAAGCATGCATCACATCCTGTCTTAATTGATGTCTTGTTTGAACACCAGCTGATATGTCTCCAATCACTTGAGATGTAGGATGATCTCTAAGTGTGACAATATCAGCAGGTGGGATGTGATCTTCACCAACAGTTGGGATTAATTCCTCAGGAGGAATTGGATCTACTATTGGTGGTACAGCAACTGCTTCTGCAAAGTCTTCATCACTGTCTGAATCAGTGATATGAAGAGTTGATAGATGGAGAATCTCTTGAGTGACATCCTTACTAGATTCTGGTACCTGTAATGAACTAGAGGAAGTTTCCTTCTCCTTATAAAACATCTGAGATTCATCAAAGGACACATGCACAGATTCCTCAATTTTAGAAGTTGATTTATTAAATACCCTATAAGCTTTGCTTACTTGGGAATATCCAAGAAAAATTCCCATTGAAGCTTTTGCTTCAAACTTTCTAAGGTATTCTTTATTATTGTTATGAATGTATACTACACAACCAAATACTCTAAAATAATTTATTTTAGGTTTCTTTCCTTTAAGCAACTCATAAGGAGTTTTACTCTTAAGCTTGTGTATAAGACTTCTGTTCAGAACATAATTAGCTGTGCTAACAGCTTCTGCCCAATAGGAGAGAGGCATATTAGCATCTGCCAATAATGTACCAACAGCTTCAATCAGGGTTCTATTTTTCCTTTCCACTACCCCATTTTGTTGGGGAGTTCTAGGAGCAGAGAAGCTATGTTTGATACCTTCTTTCTCACAGAATTCTTGCATGAGAAGAGACTCAAACTCAGTACCATGATCACTTCTGATCAAGGCTACATGAGTAGAATACTCAGTTTGCACACACATTAGAAAATCTGTAAGAACTTTGAAGTTATTAGCCTTAGTTCTCAAGAAAAACACCCAAGTGAACCTAGAGAAGTCGTCTACAATTACTAGTGTAATACTTCCCTCCTAGACTCTGTACATTTATTGGGCCAAAAAGGTCCAAATGTAATAGATACAGGATTCTAGGTGAATCACTTTTATTTACAGATTTAAAGGAATTTTTGGTTTGCTTGCCTAATTGACAAGCCTTGCATAGGCTCTCCTTCTTGTAGGGGCAAGAAGGTAAACCTCTAACAAGGTTTTATTTAGATAACCTAGATATGTTCTTGAGGTTAACATGGCTAAGCCTTTTATGCCATAAGGTGTTGTTATTTGTTACTTCATTAAATAAGCAGATTTCAGAATGGGTTGAATTAAAATCTACTAAATAAATATTGCCTTGTCTAATACCTACTAACACAACATTACTATTTAAAGTAATATTACAAAGAGTGTTAGTGAATGATACCTGATATCCTGCATCACATAACTGACTTACTGTGATAAGAGTATGCTTCAGTCCAGTTACATATGCAACCCTCTTGAAAGTTACTGCTCCAATGGTAATCCTACCATATCCTTCAGTTTGACCACAGCTACAATCCCCAAAGATCACCTTTGCTCCAAGCTTGGCCTTGAACTTTGACAGATTTTCTTTATTCCCTGTCATATGTTTGGAGCAACCACTATCCAAATACCACTTGTCCTGAGTGATAGGATAGGTCTTCACCTGTAGTGAGTTAAGTTAAACATTATGGACCCAGGTAACCTTGGGTCCATTATTCTTCACATAATGAAAACTAGAAATAAAAGAATAAGCAGGTTGGGGTTTATTACCTAAGGGGTAAGATCTCCTAGGTTGGATGCTCCATGCAGTTAATGGGTCCACAAACCTAGGGTTTCTATTCATATTAAGGTTTCTAAGGTTCTCGTTATAATTTTGAAATTCATATTAAAAACGTCGATCGATGTTCGACGATGGATGCACAGATCGTCGAGCTTCGTTCGACCACTGAGCCTACGATCGTCGAGTTGCGTTCGACGCTTTTTGTATTTCCTTAAACTTTTGTCATCTTTTCTCTCTCTTAGCTTTGTTTAAGGCTTGATTAACTTGTCTTACTTGCTCAGTGTTCTTTATCCCATCAGCTGAGATAAAGTTCACTTGAGTTGAAAGATGATTTTTAAGAATAATTGGCGTTTCACATGATGAAGCTCCTAAGCCTAGCTTATTATTGCCTGACCTAGTGTTTGTCATGCTGGTGATTTCTAGCAACTTAAGGCTTCTACCATTTAATGATTCTTCCAATCTCTTGGACTTTGCTAGTTCATTTTAAAGAAACTTTATTTCATCACTAGATTTAGTGAGTTTTGCTTCTAACCTAGCATTTTCAATGGAGATAGATTCTGATTCAACTAACTTATTTCTAAGTTCTTTAATCTCCTTTTTTGAACTAATTAAATCTAAGCAAAGGGATTTAAACTCAGTTTTAAATTCAGAAGAAGAAAAGTCATATGAAGACAATACCTGATCTTCTGTAGGCATTTCTTCATCATCATCAGAACTCTCTGCAGTTGAGTGATTGCTGCAGGCATCAATAGCCATAAGGCAGATTTCCTTTGCCTTCTTCTCTTCCTCATCCTCACTGGAGCTTGAGGAGGAAGATTCCTCATCTGAATCACTCCAAGATTCAGCAACAAATCCCTTCTCCTTTTTCTTGTTTTTGTAGGAGGACTTGGAGTGTTTCCTGTGATGTTCTTTTTCCTTTCTCTTTTCTTTGCTCTTTTCTTCTGGACACTCTGGTAGAATGTGTTCAGGTTTCCTGCAACCATAACAAATGATTTCTTTAGCAGGAGATCTATCATACCTTGGTTTATCGTCATATCTTGAAGATTTCTTTCTGAAGTCTTTTCTTCCCATCTTGAGAAACCTTTTGGCAAAGAGTGCCATCAGCTCCTCATTAGATTGGCTTCCTTCACAAGCATCAGCAGCTTTGAGAGCAAGAGTTTGCTCTTTTCTTGCTGGAGTTGGAGTCTTTGCTTCAGCCTCAGCTTCCTTGGTCTTCAGTACTTGCTCAAAAGACTTGAGCTTGCCAAGGAGAGCTTCTGTTGAGATTTCAGTTGTACTTCTGGTCTCCTTGATAGGCCAGATCCTAAGATCCCATGTATTGGGGAAGCACATCAGTATCTTATCATTGACCTCTGTCAATGTAATTTCCTTATTAAGAGTTCTCAGCTCATTGATGATTGAGCTGAGTCTGGTGTACATGTCTTCAACTGATTCAGTTTAAGTTTTCTTGAAGTTTTCATACTGCGATATAAGGTTGGACCTTCTGTCCTTCCTTTCATCAACTGAACCAGCTACAATCTGGTTCAGTGAGTCCCACATAGCTTTTGCAGAGGTGCAATCAGCCACTTTCTGAAAAATTTCATCAGACATAGTCTTAGCCAGAATGTTCATAGCTTTGGCATCAGCTATCTTTGCCTTCTTGTAGGCATCATTGTAATCTGGAGGAGGCACTGCACTTAGATTTGTAGATGTTGTAGCAGTGGTTGCAGCAGGAGGTGCTGGAGGTCCTGTCAAAATAGAGGATAAAATGTCTTCATCAATAGAGTTCATATATAATCTTATTCTTGCCTTCCAGATGCTAAACTTAGCTAAGTTGCATGCTGGAGGTCTGGTGCTTGAGTAATCCTTGGACTGGGCCATGAAGTGAATATCTATAAGCTTGGTATCTATCAAGATCTTGTGACTCAGGTGTTAGCCTATACAGTCAGTCAACCTCCCACTGATACCAATTAAAAGTGAGGATAGATACAACTCTAGAGGGGGGTGAATAGAGTATTCAAAAATTAGGACACCCTACTCAACTCCCTTAGAGTTAATTTGCGGAATGAGTTTATAGATATTGATAACCCTAGAGCCAAACACAAAGTGAAGTGCACTAGAGAAGGGCAACTGTAATTACAGTTGAGCTTTGAACCTATCACAGCAACTAGCAATCCTAGTTATTTCTACTCACAGCCACAGTGCAATAAATTAAGTAAGCAGCACAGACAACACAAGAGATTTTATAGTGGTTCCCTCTAAATAGGTACGTCCACTCTTCTACCACCCTGTTAGGAATCCACTATAGGTTTTTGTTCAGATGCCCTGCCACCAACTGATCTGCTTCAGGTAGATCAAGTATACCCTTTGAGCTTTTGATCAGGAGCTCAAAATCCAACACAGGTTTTTGATCAGGTGCCCTGCCACCAAGGGTTCACTTTTGAAGGGAGTAATAACCCTTTGTACAGGAGGTTGAGAGAGTTAAGTTTTCTTCTCTATTGTTAAACAGATTAGAGAATCTAGTGGATTGCACAAAGCTAGATAGCTCTAAAGAATCAAGGCTCCCCCTGGCTTAGAGAATATCCAGGAAGGAGTCTTGCTTCAGGGAGCAGGAACTCTTCTGAACTAAGATAAAGAATTTTCTTGGGGTTCTGAAGAAGAAGCTTGAAGAAGACTCTTGATTGTTGAATGATTGTTCTTCTTTACAAGCTTTTCTTTTTCTTCTTCTTCTTCTTCTTGAGGCACTGAGTGAATGTCTTCCTTTGAGCAGGATGAACTCAGGATTGAAGAAGAATGCTGAAGAGATTTGATCTTCTCAGTTGAATGTCAATTTCTGAGAGCTGTAAAACTTTTTTGTATATTTTCTTGTATCTGTATTCTGTGTGTCTTCTTCTTTCAAAAGAAGCTCTTTATATATGAGCCTTTGCAACGGCTCTAATTTGAGTTTGAATCTTGTCTTCTTCTGGAATCTGCAATCTGGGCTGCAAAAAGCATAAAGCAAAAACAAATCCTGCAGACAGACATGCTATAAGGGGATAAAGCTTTCTAAGAAGCTGCATATCCAATCTGATAAAAGAGGCTAGAAAAAGTCACATCAGAAAGAACTCTTTACGGCCAGAGAAGACTTTCTGAGTCTAACGGCTATAAAGGACAGCCTGGCAGATAAAGCAGAAAATATATTTCAACTAATAAGACAAAACACTTTGTCAGATAAAGATTGGTTCATGCAAAAGGAATGGAGCAGAGAATGCCTGGAAATAATAGCATAAATTTACTGAAATAATATGCCAAATAAATATGAAATAAATCATAGAATAGAAGAGGACAACATTACTAAAGACATACAGCAGAATGTCGAATGACCCTCGGAGATCGTCTACCGAAGCACAGAGATCGTCGACCTATCAAATAGATAGTCGAACGATACAGATAGTCGAACTACCAAAGCAGATAGTCGAACTACCACAGCAGATAGTCGACCTATCAGAACAGATGGTCGAGCTATCAGATAGTCGACCTATCAAGACAGATAGTCGAACTATCAAGCAAAACAGATAGTCGACCTATCAAACAGATAGTCGAACTATCAAAGAAAACAGATAGTCTACCTATCAAATAGATAGTTGAACTATCAGATAGTTGAACTATCCAAGTAGATAGTCGAACTATCAAACACAACAGATAATTGACCTATCAAGACAGATAGTCGAAATATCAAGCAACACAGATAGTCGACCTATCAAACAGATAGTCGAACTATCAGATAGTTGAACTATCCAAGCAGATAGTTGAACTATCAAGAAATCTGTCTGGTCAAAAGAAGTCGAGCGGGGTTCGACGATCGGCGAGGCAGATTCCACAGAACATCGAGCTAACAAGAGTTGAACTAACTCAGAGATAGATTATCTACTGACAGACAAACGTCGACCAACTGATAGACGATCGTCGAACAGTCGATAGACGATAGTCGAGCGGCGTTCGACCATAGTCGAACCAAAAATGACTTAAACAAATTTCTCATCTAGATAAGCAATTCTACAACTAAGGGAATCTAACCTATTAGCTAACCTTTGACCATAGATAAATCTTGGGTCAAGAGACTAAAAGAGAGGACTGAACTCAAATCCAAACTAGGGTACCAACAAACTAGGATTAAGAAAGGCTTAAAATGAGAAAGAGGCAGAGGAGAAGCATGAAAAACTCTAAGAAACAAAAGGGCAGCACCTCCCCTCTCACCCTAAAACTACTTGCTGTACACAAGGGGGTCTAGAATTAATAGACTTTTTTCGGGTTCGTAATGCCCCCCTGTCACACCCGGGTATGGCATGTCAGGGGGGCATGTCTGGTACGAGGTTGACCTCGGGAGTTGATTTCTGACGGAAATGATGATTTCTTATGTACGTCGGTGGACACGCCCTAGGACATGCCCATGTAGGATGGGCGTGTAAGGCACATCACGTCTCAATCATTGGTCGGAAATCTGTCAATCGTCAAAAACGTTTGAACACGCCCGGTGACTTGCCCGTAAATGGGGGGGCATGTCAGTACTGTAGAAGTGCAGCAATGGAAAATATTTAAATGCGACTGCAAGATTCGGGATGAGGGTGACATGCCCAGAGACACGTCCAGGGAGGGCGTGTTAGGGGCATGTCAGGTGTTTTTCTCGGGATTTTTTTTCTAACAGTATTCTTCCTTGGGATCAGGTTACACGCCCGGTGACATGCCCAGGGAGGGCATGTCAGGGGGGCTTATCAGGTCATTTTGGCCGAAAACTGAGAAAATCTGCAGAAAGAAGAGAAAATATTAGTGGCAATAAAATATATAAAAGCATGTCAGTATATAAGCTTACAAGACATGATTTGTGTATTAAAAACCTAAAAATACCCTTATAGTTTAAACAACAAAACGTACTGTCAATTCTCTAAATAATAAAATCACACACTCACTCTGTGTTCCTTAAGATATCGATACTTCTCCCATTTAATATTACTTGAGCGGCTGGTGTACTTGCCAATTGCTCATTACACGCTCGATCCAACTCCGAGCTAAGGTGGTCTGATTCTCTAGACTAGGAAAAAAATTGGTAATCCGCAACAGTTTGGCGCAATCAGTGGTAATGTGTCCCCATAAGATCTAATGAATTTCAAAAGACATCACTTGGCCCGTGCGAGCATCCCCACTAATAGTAATAGAGAAGAGAAGGTCGCAAACTACTAGTGATTCAACACTAGAGAAGCACACCAAACCATAGCCCACTGACTCACCCATAGGCTACCCCCTTGCTTTGGGAAGGAGCCACTATTGCGAATCTCCAGCATTAGGAGAAGAATGCATGTGCTTGAAAAAGGCGTGTCATGTAAATGTGCTCACCTTACTAAGATACTTAAGGGCTCATCGCACTCCCAATGCGGACATCGCTCCAGGAGGTCGTCCCACATTGATTCCATGTCAGGTAATGCTTGAATACAATTTCTTGTTAGTAATCCTGTCATAGATGAATTATAGAGTTATAATAGCTCCACACACCTCACATTACCTGGTTGGCATCCTAGGTATGTGCAAGGAAACTTTAGTGTAATAAAGGAGGACATCGCTCTGATAGATAAAAAAACTCACCAATGCAGGATTATGTGCAGTGGTGGTGCAGTGGAGTGGCGGAAAGATGGAAGCTTTGGAGCAGGCCAAAAAAATGAATCTTCAAACATAGGGCAAATTCTGCATCTTAAAAGTAAGCAGTCAGAAAATAAGGAACGCACGATTGTGCATTCATCGTGCAAAAATTATTGTGCAGAAACACTCAGCCTGGAAGAAGAGGCAGACCGTGTGATTTTGAACATGTACGTGCAAAACAGTTCGTGCGAGAACAAAATGCACGAGCGGGGACAGAAAGCAGAAAACACAGGCAAACAAAGAAATAGTTTGTTTCCCTTCACACACAGTTGAATCCAATCGTGCATGAAAAAAATGTACGAGCAATAATTTCATTAAATTTTTGACAAAAAGATCAGGTTGTGCGATTTGATCTCGCACGTGCAAAATAGCCTGTGCGGAAGTAAATTGTTCGGCTCGGGGCAGAGCACTAGAAAACCACATCGTAGGCATCACATAATTGGAACGATCGTGCGTGAACAAAAACGCAAGATCGTGCGATTCCTACAACAAAGAACTGGACTAGAATAGGGCTCTGCCGACTGGCATAAGAAAAAAACAACAAGGACATAGACCTCCAGCACTCACAGAGAAACAAAAAACAACAGAAAATAATGGGGAGCAACAAGTGCTTACTCCCAGCAAAGAGGCGTGCAATTGTACGCCACAACATGCCTAAAAAGGTCTCTTTGTGTGCGAAAATAGAATGAATCAAATATGTGTAATAATGAGCATAAAGTGTAGTGCTCGTGCGTGAAAAATAGCTCGAATTAGTCTGAAAAACTCTATAAATATCGGACTCATCATACCCCCAGACTTAACCTTTTGCTCATCCCGAGCAATTTATCTCTTAGCGGGAATAGAATGAACTAGCTATCAAAGCAATTGTAAGAATGGAGTACCATGTGAAGTCACAGGCTCGTATGCACAGAGAAGCAGTAGAAGAAATTTCTAGCTAGACATAGTACTTTATAATTTGTAGGAGCTTATAAATATATTATATTTACTCAACATTTGAATCGCGGTGAATCATCCGGTCACATGTTGGACAAAAGTAGACTAAATGATGATGTGAGCATTGTCAAAGACCGGGTCTCAGGATAACCTCCAAAGAAATCCATTAATGTCGATGGCCATATGCTTCCCTTCCACACTCTCTCCACGATACTAGTTTGAGACAAAGCGTGAATCAGTAGGACTTTAGTTTTGTAGCGGGGCTTGGGTTTAGGTGAGGTAGAAAAATGATAAAAATGATGGATCACGCAATAAACCCAAAAGAGCTAACACAAAATACTATCCTCGAGCACCACAAAATAGACGTGAGTGCACCACACCCCCAAACATGGAATTGACTACATGGTGTGTGCACCGCCTTGTCTAACAAAAATTCCACACAAAAAGATTTTCAATCAAACTTTTCACAATTTACTTTATCTTTTCTTCTTCTTTTTTCATTTCTTCTTTTTATAATACTTTCAGCAAATTTTATCTTGAAAGAACATCCACATGTTCACAAAAAATAATCACCACATAAACACCACAGCATAGAAATGAAATAAAAACGGAAGCTCAAACTTGGGTGTGCGATAAGGATCGACATTTTGGCTTTGGTGAGAAAATAGTGGAGTTGAATCAACGGATGGGTATGCACAATGGGGATAACTAGGATAGGATGATAGGATGGTCACAAAAGCTCAACCAGGCCAAAATGATGGCATATATCACACTCACGCGCTTGAATAACCATGTACCATGCTTCAAGAGTATCTTGGGGCAAGTTCTTAGACACCGAGAGAAATTAACCTTCCTCCCGGCTGAAGCAATATAAAGCTACTGAACGTCTACAAACAATGCTATGCTATCTTTTGATTAACCAGATTCATAGATCTTGAGTAGAATAAATAATGTCTATGCTAAGAGAAAAACATAAACTACAAGCATAAAAGAAATTACATCTACACAAATATCTAAGTGAGATGTGAGCACTTGACTAGGAGACTACATGTGTCAACATTTCACACTGTCTCATAATCCCTAAGCCATCACGGCGATTTCAAAATTCGAGCCCGATAGAATGAAAAATGCTCTGCATGTGCGAACGGTCAAGCACGCGCATGAGTGGGTCTTGTGGTGTGCGATGAATATGAACATGAATGAAGTAGAAATGAAATAAAGAGATTCATCTAGTATGTTATGCAATGTGCGCATACACGGGTAATAAACGATGTCACTCTCTCCACCATACTTATCCTAAACAATCCATTACTAAATAAGCATGAAGAAGAAATAAAGGGTAGAGGAAGAGGTTACCCATGCTCAGAAGTTAGCATACCAGAAGATCGACTTTAAATTAATATGTTGCATGCTACCCAACCAAATATGACTTATTCCACACAACATTCGCGCCACCTGGGGACAAAAATCTCCAAACCATATACAATATATATATATAATAAAGAAACAAAATAGCAAAAGGCTGTACTGCACAACCACAGAACATAAATCACATCACAGAGGTAATAATCTACACTAGATAGCCAAAGTAGTAATGTCAATAAACCACCCTTGGGAAAAAGTCTCAAGTTGAATAGAGTTAGTACAAATAAAAAAGTACGCCAAATAAAAAAGAATGCCAAATAAATAAAAAAACAAAAGAAACTAAAAACTAAACAACACAAACCACGAGAACCCACAGAAAAACCTTTGAAGAGAAGAGCTCAAAATCTCACTACTAAGGAGGTGGAGAACTCTCCGAGTACAGCAAGAAATACCATGAAGCAAAGCTTGGATGCTTGTGTATGATGGAGGAAGCCGAGAGGAGACTGTAGCTTTAGATTTGCGAAGAAAATGTGGTCGAAGCACCTTGGGATGATGGTCGGTTGTTGTAACATCCCATTTTTAGATAGACCCCTCGTGCAAGTTTTATGTCACCTTGGGTGGCTTAATCCTAGTAGAAAATTGTTGAGAGAGAGCCTAGGGTCATAGGGCTTGCTGGTAGGTCCGGACAATCTTAGGGAGAGAGCCCTAAGAAAACTCAGTGAATCGTCGAGCGTCGAGCGGACTCTACGAACCCATTGAGCGGACTCGACGAACCCGTCGAGCGGACTTGACGAACACGTCGAGTAGACTCGATGAAAGGACTTGTCATCAAATCATGCTTGTTGTCTCGTTGTTTGCTGCATGGGAAGTAGAGTGAACCAAACCGGAATACGAAAATATTTTTGGGACTTGTACATACGGTACATTAGTGTCCTTTTTTAACACGGACACCACGATTTAATGATTTCAAATCTGGGGGGTTGCTTGCCTTTCATTCCCTCAAACTAACTCCTCAACAATTGACTTAGAGTTCGGAAACCTTCCCACCAGAACAACCTCAAACATACCCTAAGTCACAGCGAGGTCCCGCAACATACCAAAAAGATCTTAGATTACTTCCCCTCCCAAGCTCTAGCTGGACCAAGCACACTTGGAGAGCCAAGGTAGCTTTTGACCTCCCGCCCGAAAACCCCGGTGAGTGATGAAGTGAAGCTCCTGCCAACCAAATATAGCAAGTGAAGAGGAAAATTCAAAAAAGGTCTTCTCCAAAGGTGCCCTTGGGGGTCTATGTATAATTTTTTGGGTACAGTCTTCCAATAGCATGATCCCGCTTGCTGGAAACTATTAAATACAACACAAAGTGGTCTGCCAATAGCGAGATCGTACTTTCCGGAGCAGCTAAAAGCAAACCAGAAATGAATTATCAAAAACGGAAATGAATATCCTCTAATGGCGCGTCGCCGCACCTCAGCCCACTAGCCTAGGCAGAGAGAACTCGATGGGACTGAGCTCATGCTACTCGCCTGGTTAGTGGGCACCAAAACATAGTTAGGCACTTGCCATATCGACTCTCGCCTGTAATGAGATCTCAACTCGGAGGGTTTGTTCACCAATTCCTACACTGGATAAGCAGCAAGCGCCTGATAAAACTAACTTCTTATTACCTATCTGTAGGCCAGTTGGGCCTACTCGACAAATAGAAGGTTGTACACAATCATCGCTCTTTGTGAGACCTGACCAAGGCTCGGAAAGTTAGTTCAACACCAACATTATTTAGCAAATGGGAGCCAAAGAGAATCTTATAGTAGGCCCCCTCGCAAGCTTATAAATATCGTGTGGTGGGTGGTCACCCCTACGAACCCCCTAACCCCCTCTTCTTCCTCACTACTTGAGAAAAACTATCGCTTTCCAGACGATATGCCGATCTCATAGGATTCTCTCAAGTGTCTTGTCGCTGACCGAGAAAAGAACAAGGATGCCATTGCCATCCTGATGTCCCTCTCTATGGAGCACTCGTCAGGACTTTTGATGAATAAACTGGAGGATCGGATGCCCAAGAAGTCGAGGGATGGACCCCTAGAGAGGTATTCTGCTCGGAAAACTCCTCCTAACCCGCCTCCGACCGTGAGGTCATCACTCAACCTTAGGTACGTTCTCCTCAAATTTTCTGCTTAATGTTGATTCTGCATTCCCAAAGCTAAATCGGTATCTTGATGCACTCCTTCTTAGGTCAACGATGTGGCTGATGAGGCAAAGGAGACGCCTGTGAGTCTTGGTTAGTCAGATACTCGCATCTAAATTCCAGGTCATTATGTATTTTTCTATTCCATTTGTGCTCTCCAGCTGGTGTGATTCTGAACTTATCTTGTGAATGCGCAGTGCCTCCTTTTATTGACATCATCTTGACTCATTCACTTACCAAGTCTCTAACTCGCGAGCTTGGTCTAAATCTTGTCAATTCCTTGAAATCCCTGGCGAGTGGGGACGCAGGGACCTCAGCACCGCATGTTCAATCTCCTCATAATACTGCTGTCCCACTGGCTGGATCGGGAAAGTCACTAATAATACCCCTTAGCGATCCTATTGGTGGTCAACCAAGCCTTCCCCCCACACTACCCAGGTACCGGGGCATGGTCTCTCTAGGTCAGTAGTTGATATCTCTAAACTTTCTTCAAGACAGCCTATACTGATCTCTTACTTACCTTCTCTAGATGCGACAAAAATCTTCATAGGGGGAGACAAGGATGTCACCGCAATGTACTTAGCACCGCCTTCTCCTAACATGATCCAAGGAATACTGGGCGAGCTAGCCTCTATCACGGAGCTAACTGACCAGGTGGCAGTTATCATGTAGAAGCATGGGTTCATGTTCTACGAGATATAGGACGAGCAAGCTCAGCTGACGAATACCAGCTTTCCTCACCTTCTAATTATACAACAGTGGGTGGAGACGTATGAATTCAAGTGTGCCTCATTTACGGGTTCAGACTAACCTTTTATCACCGCTTCACATTGTGCTTGGTTATTGGTGATAGGTAAGTGGATATCGATGGCCTGCTCGATACCTGTCCCCTAAGTACTTCTCAAGATCACTCTCACACCAAAGAATACTTTCTGGATGCCCCATCTACATGCACATCCCAAGCTGCCAACTCGGGATGCTTGTGCTTTTCCACCTCAGCAACATATTCTGCCATTAAATCCGCCCCACCTTGAGCCTTCAGTGACAATCTTGGGATGAATGAGATGTCAAACTCACTATGTTCTACCAACCACTTTGCCAATCTACACGAGTGCACTACCCCCTCCATGATGCTGTGAAGGGGATGATTGGTCATCATCTTGATGGAATGCGCTGGAATTTGGGTCAAAGCTTCCTTACTGAGATGATTACGGCAAATGTGAACTTCTCCAGAATGGGATAGTTGAGCTCTGCCTTCCTCAAGACCCTGCTTATATAGTACATCTACAGCTGCCTACTTCCTTCTTCCCAAACTAGAATGGAGATAACAGCTTCTTCCGGCACCTCGAGATTCAAAGCCAATTCTTTGTTATCCTTTGGACCCTGGAGTAGTGGAGCATTAGTGAGTTATTGCTTCAGAGATAGGAAGGCCTCGTTGCACTTCTTGGTCCACTCAAGTTGGTTATCCCTTAACACCTTGAAGAAAGGCAAGCACTTCTCCCCTGCCCGAGATAAGTGATGATTCTGATTTATATAGGGTTTTTCGGACTCATACGGGCTAGTTTTCACACACGTCCACTACATTTTTAGCATGTTTTTGTTTAAATTCAATTTTAATCAGTTTGGTCCATTGATCAGAATGTCCCAGATTTGAAGATGACCCACAAGTCAATAGTATATACATGTTTGTATTTAATATATATTCTAGTTCAATGTATGCAGGTTTTCCTCTATTCATTGATTAGATAGGTTGATAGGGTCAAAAGTTTTGTTAGACTCAAGATAGGATACTATTGAGAGTCAGAAATTTGCGTAAGTACAAAAGCATTGAGTGAGTACACTTCACTCAATGCAAGAGGCCTAAAAGCATTGACAGAAGCTTAGTTATTCAATGCCTTAGTGGAGCTAAACTTAAATCTAGCTATGTCCAAAATCGTTAAGTGAAGTCCTTTCACTCAATGCCTACTTAAAGAAAATCTATTCAAGTACAGAAGCGTTCAGCAAAGAACTCTTACTCAATGCCCTATTAGAGAAAGCAACTAAGTCAAGAAGCATTGAGTGTAGATGGTTCACTCAACTCCTTTAGTAAGAAAATCTGTATAAATACAGAATCATTGGGTGTAGAAGGTTCACTCAACGCCTTCAGTCAGGATACATGCCAAGTCTAGAAGCATTGAGTGAAGATGGTTCACTCAATGCCAGCAACCAAAAGAATGCTGTGAAGTACAAATGTATTGAGTGATGAAGGTTCACTCAATTCCTTATCAGTTAAGATATCAAAGGCAACAGTGTTGAGTGATGAAGGGTTACTCAATTCCTCAGAAGTTAGATAGTTATTCAGCCAAGTGTTTTTTCCTTTAGTGAAGACTTACCACTTAACACTTTAGCAGTTAACACTTAAAGTTCAGATGAGTTGAGTCTCAAGGAAACACTCAACGCCTCTATAAATTGATTCACAAGACTTCACTCAATGCCTATGTAGACTATATGGAAAAGTTTCTAAGTCCACAAGTCCTGAGTAATGTTGACGTCATCCCAAATTCACATGAAGCGGGTTTTGCGCGCTAAAGGACAAATGGCCCCGCATGCCTTTTATAGTGTGGTTAATGGTAAAGCTACTTTACAGCTGCCCATACTAATTACCCATACGAATCAAAGAGACATTGCACTGGGGGATATAAAATTCGAAATAAAGAAATTAAATAATACGATTTTTGCTTTGAGAGATCATTATTTTTGTTGGATAAAGTGATTGAAATGGAAAACTCTTAAAAGACTTCAACAAGGACTTAAACCCTAATTTTCTTCAAGGGTTATTTAGTAGAGCACTCATTATTATTGATGTTCTTCTTCATGGCTACTGCATTCAACTCAGAAATACTTAAGCTTAAAGGAGCATGGCTCTGCAATTTTTCTTCTCAGCACAAACAGATCAACTTTGAAGATTTACATTCTTGTTGCAGTAAAGAGATAGGGCTATTTCTATACAGTCCAGGAAGCTGACTCAGAAGATTATTTCTCTAGATTCAATCATCACAAAACTTTACTCAAACTGTAGGATCACTGTGCGATCTGAGCTATAAGTATGTATTATAAAGGCTGAGTGGTAGGAGCTGTTGTCTCTGAGTGGGTAAGATCCTGGAGTGGATCTGAGGTAGAATCCCAAGGGATCTGAGGAAGGAGATTTGGTGTATCTCTATGGTAGGGCTGTTGAGGCTTAGGTAGGAAATGCTTAACTATGAGTGTAGGGATTTTGTGCCTTAGGTAGGATTGTATTGAGTATGAGCTATAGGAGTGAAATTCACTTTTAGTGGTTTGACCCTGAGGGATCTGAGGTGTAAGCTCAAGGAGCTAAGGATATATGAGAAGATAACTGATAGAGACGTTGCTGATGCAGCCTCCATTTATCCCAGTCTGAGAGATTTCGTGGATTAGGATGATCGATGCCCGCAAGCTCGAGGATGGGATTTACCACGACGTCAATGCCACCACCGCTACATGTTATCGCTGTCGTCGCTACATGTTTTGCTCGACGTCTGCCGCCGCCATTAAATAAAATATATAATTATAAATTAAATAATTATAATTATATATTTTATGAATTTATTATTTTTAGCCATTTTATTTTAAAATGTATTATTTCATGCATTTTATTATTGTATTGTTTAAATTTCATGTAATGATGAGTGCTTATAACCATCATAGTTTCATTTTGAATTTTGAATGGAGGAAATTGAGTGGTGTAGGCTATATTTAGCCATGTATTGTATCATTTTGATTAGAGAATGAATGATAAGAATTTGAATCCCTAAATCTTTCTTGAGATCTTTTCCCCCTTATTTCCCCTCTCTCCCTTTTGAGAATTCGGCTACTCCTATCCTCCTCCCCTCTCTTTTGTCGCCGACCACTATCCCCCCTCTCTCTATATTTGGCCTCCTCTCCACCATCCCCTCCATCTTCTTTCATATCCAAGGAAAAACTGACCCCCTCCCTTGTCATCTAGTTCGGACAACCACCGTAGCCGCCACCCACTTCTCCCCTCCCTTACTACACTCGACCACCCTACTCCCTCTCCACCATCAAAGCCAACAACCCTTATAACTCCCAAAATCCGAGTAGCCCCTCATCAATAACAAATCCCAACCACCCTCATCTTTATTTGGTGAAACTCGGCCAAGACACCAAGATCTCTCCTTGTAATTCCAACTCCGGCATGAAATGATGAAGGCGGACGAGTTTTCTCTCCATCTATCGTGACTCCGGTGGAGCCGTTAAAGAACGATCCAGAGAATAGTGAATCGGAATCATCCATTCTGATTGTTAACAAAAACTTTGTTACTTTGTGTTTTTTCCCTCTAGATTAATTTTTGTGGTGGAATACCGTGGCGTTGATTCTTGATAGCATTATTTTTCATCGTGGTTTTCTTCGATTGATTTTTTTGTTCATCCTTATTTTATTTAAGTTCGAGAGGTTTGACAAACCTTCGTTTTCTTTATGTTGGGAGAGATCTACCTGTTGGGTATTGCATCCACAATACCCCAGATTGGTATGAAGTCACCTTTGAACTAAGATGAATTAAGTTTGTATTTGATGCTCTTTTTTGTTGAGTGTTTGTAGGACTTATTTGTCAAGTGTAGAACAATGTCAGTCGACAATGAGTCTCCAAACACAGGTCCATATAATGTAATTCCTCATTGTGTTATCCATGGTGTTGACTCATGTGTAGCTTCTCTATTAGGATACACTTCCTTTTCAAGCACTAAGGGCATGGGAGGAAAGTTGGATGGTGATTATTTTTTGAAGAAATTAAGTTTTCAGATTTTCAGAAATTTTCTAACTGTTTTTCTCAAGTACTATCTTTTGCACTCGAGAAGGACTATAGTTAGTTCTCGAGTTAGACTTGTCATGAATTCGAGTGATAGAAGTAGTTCTCGAGAAAGCTTATTGCTGTTCTCGAGAAGGGCTTATGTACTCAAGTGCTTCATGACACTTCTTCTCGAGTTACTTCCTTTACAGACAGAATTTCTCTAAGTCTTTTTTTCAAGAATACCTTGTTTAGTTCTCGAGATAATTCTTTGTTCTCGAGTACCAAAGTACTTCTCGAGAACAATAATTTATTTCACTCGAGTACTTTCCTTCATTCTCAAGACTGCTGATTTCCACTTCCACATTCTTACCAAGTCTTTTTCTCAAGTTCTCCATCATTGTTCTCGAGAACAAAACATTTTTTTTCTCGAGTATAATCTTTCTTCTCGAGAAACGCTGAACTATTTTCTGAAAATTTCTTAAGTCAAGACTGACGGGATTCAAATGTAATTAGACGTGATTGGTCCGCGTTGCTATCATTAATTATGATTATGATCGTTAGGCATGTCCTATTAAAGTTCTTGTCATTTCCGACCAACCCTAAGCAACTGTAAGAAGAAATTTTAAGTATTATGAATAACTAAATCTCTTTACAAAATCGGAAGCTGCCACTCATCGTCTTCATTGCCAAAAGCTTTCAATCCAGATATATTCAGAAGAAGTGATTCACAGATCAAGATTTTCTATAATCGACAAATTCTCTACTTGATCTTGTGAGTCCAAAAATTTCAGATCCGAGATCTAGCCGAGTCTTCTTCAATTATTTCTGACAGAGCAGCAAAGTTTAAAGAATAAGAAAGGTAGAAGTTTTCAGATCTAAGAGAAAATACTGTTTGTATTTCTTTTATATTTTAATTTATTCTTGTAGGAAATTCTTCTCCGAGGTAGGAGCTTTGCTCTTCGAGTTGTTATGGCAAGTTTTTCTCTTCTAAGTGTAGATCCTATTTTTGGATCGATTTATAGGAATGTTGTTCCGAGTAGTAGGATTATTTTTAATCCGAGATTAGTGAAGTTGCTGAGTCTAGTGCATTGCTAGATCGGTGAGTGGAAAGTGGATGTACCCAAGGTTGGGGAACCACTATAACTCTTGGTGTTGTCTGTGATTGCTTAGTTAATTTTCTGTGCATAGCTCACTTAATTTTTATTCCGCAAAAAGACGCGCAACTCACCTATTCACCTCCCTATAGGTGATTTAGGTAGACAACTTAAAAATTTTCAGTTGGTATTAGAGGAAGGTTATTCATCAAAAAGGTTAACACCTTGACCATATCTCCTCCTAGTTGTCTTTAGAGGATCAAAGCATGGAAAGAGCCAAGGATTTTTCCAAGCTTCCTTTGCGCACAAAGAACAATTTTGCTATGTGGAAAGAGAGGATAAAGTTCTTCATGGAAGATGTAGATCCAAGGATCTTCATGATCGTGAAAGAAGGTCCTCAAGTCCCAATGATACCCTCTACCATTGATCCAACTAAGCTAGTTCCTAAGAAATTGATGGATCTTGATAAGGATTAGATTGCACTTGTCTCACTAGACAAGAAAGCAAAAAATATCATTGCAAGTGTTGTCGATGATTCTATGCTGCAGAACTTGATTCACTGCCAATTTGTCAAGGAAATATGGCAGTCACTTATCATCTTGATGGAAGGCACTAATGAAGTTAGGGATGATAGAAGATCCCTTCTAAATTAGAAATATGAAGCATTCCGATAAAGTTCCAAGGACTCCATTGCAAATACCTTTGAGAATTTCATCAAGATTGTCAACGGCCTAAGAGTCTACGGTCGGGTCTTCATAAATGGGGAACTGAATGATAACTTCTTTAGATCCCTGACTAAGGAATGAGATAACAAGGTTCGTGTTATCCGAGAATTTGGAGAGCTAGTAAAGACTGACCCGCTAAATCTCTTCAGAAAGCTTATGTCATATGAGCTGCAAATCAATTCAAGAAAAGCTGAAGAAAAGAAGAACAGGTCTTCATTCAAGGAGAAGTCTGTCGCTCTAAAGGCAGACACCTCAAGGATGTCTAAGGCTGCCTCTCCAACAAAGCACAAGAAGAAAGTGAAGAAGAAACCTCTGAGCAAAGTACCTCAGGCTCAGAATTATCTGAAGGAGAATTTTCTCTCCTTTCTAGGCAGTTCAAGAAATTCTTGAACAAGAAGAAGCAATGGAGAGGCAAGGATGCCTCATTTAGAAGATCATGTCACGATGTTCATCAACACAAGAAAGGCTCAAGTAGCCATGAAAGGTACCATACTAAACAGAACAAAAATATTTCTTTTGACATCGTTTGCTACTGTTGTTATAAGCCAGGTCATGTTATTGCTGATTGCCCACACAAGAAGGAGGGTGGAAAAAGAGAGGAGAAGAAATCTTCTTATAATAAGAAGAGAACTTAAAGAAGCATAGTAGACAAGAAGGGCAAGATTCTCAGCGAATCTGACACATCTGAGTCAAGTGAAAAAGAGGAAGCCTACTTTGGGATAATGACACAAACTGATGAAGAAGAAGAACCCCAGTTCACTGGGAAGGTAATTCTCATACTCCTCTTTCTGAATCAGATGCTTCTGATCGTGATCATGAGGGCATCTCTTCTGACGATGAGTCTGAACTCATGGCTCAATATAAGGTGTTAATCAAGGCTTATGAAAAATGTAAAAAAGTCGGGAAAACTCAGGCCAAGGAGATAATGTCTCTCAAGGCTAAAGAGAGCACTCTCAGAGTGGAAGCTGCCAAGATTAACACACTTAGAGAGAATTGAAATGTTGTTATTGAAGAGTATAATAAGGCTCTTGAGCACCTAGATCTGAAGGAGAAGATCATCAAAGAATTGGAAGAACAACTTACAGCAGAAAAGAAACTTGTTGAAAGTTTCTCCAAGCCCAAGACTATCCTTCCTTTTGTTGCTGAATTCTCAGCTCAGACCAAAGGTGTTGGCTTAGGCTGTGTTGATACTTCTAGTAAATCCTCTATAAGAAATAAGGCTCGAAGAAAGAATAAGGTGGCCAAGAAGGCTCTTGCCAAGGAAAAGGGGAAAGCTCCTCAAGATAAGACGTCATTCAAAAAGGTTATCTTTCCAACCAATAAGTTTGATCTTCATTCGTCCTACGGTCACTTTGTTAGGCCTACTTATATAGATCCCAAGTCTCATTACCAAGGATTGACCCGTCCCTGGGACTTTGGTGAGAGTGTCTTCAAGGCAACTTATGAGGAGTTCACTCTTTAGAGCTATGGCCCCTATAACCATGGTCATAACATCGAGAAAGCACCAAAAGCTAAACCCGTTATATAAAAGCCTACTAAGGATAAGAAGTCATATGAATGTAATCACCATGAAGCTTCTACTTCAAATTCTACTGCCCCTGCTAGACCACAATCTCAAAAGGTCGAGCAGGACATCTTTAGGCAAAGATACAACAGATTTGACTGTTGGTTTTGTGGCAAGATTGGTCACTTTGCCATTGATTGCTGGATTAACTCCAAAAATTATAAAACTCCTCAAGTTAATAATATGAGAAACACCACTCACAATGTTAATACACGTAGTGGGAACATGCTAACTAGAGACCAAGGACCCAAACAAGTTTGGGTTCCTAAGGCAAACTGATTTGTGATTGCAGGTATGTCCAAAGACAACAAAAACTCCTATCTTGTACTTGGACAGTAGATGCTCTCGGCATATGACCGGGACAAGAAGCCTTCTCCAAAATTATTCTCCAGTCATGAACGATCCAAAAGTCACCTTTAGAGGTTCTGACAGAGGAATTACTAAAGGCTATGGTATGATTACAAATGGTAGTGTATTCTTCTCAGATGTGGCTTATGTTGAAGGATTGGAACACAATCTCATAAGCATAATCTAGCTCTGCGATAAAGTATACTTAGTATAATTTCACACAGACAAGTGTTTGATAAAATCGGTAGATAATCTGGAAACAATTCGATCAGACACTCGTAGTAGAAATATATTTTGTTTGAATTTTATTTGCATAGACTCTTCTATGCCAGGGTGTTTTTGGCTAAAGATAGTGCGTCTCTTGGTGACCAATGACACAAGAGGCTAGCACATATTAATTTCAAAACTAATAATAAATTATTTTCTGTTAATTTAATATGTGATGCCCCAAATGTCAAGTGCGGTAAAGATAGACCTTATCACGCATGTATAAAAGGAAAGCAAACAATGGCTACCTTTAAAAGCATTATATGCAAAGACTCTAATAGGTGTTTACACCTACTTCATATGGACTTGTTCGGTCCACTACAAGTTAGAAGTTTGGGAGGTAAGGATTATACATTAGCCATTGTTGATGATTTCTTGCGCTTTGTGTAACATATCTCAGACAACTAGACCCCCTAGGAGTGGTTTTGTCATGACTAGGTCATGACAAAACCCTAGGAAGCCCAAGAAGACCAAGTGGACCTAGGAATGTAGGTGAGATCACTATGGTCTGCAAATAGTAGATTCTTAAACCCTATGGTTAGATGATCTTAGGGCTTCATCATGACCCCATGACCCTACCACAACACCCTTAACACTTGGTTAGTCCATAGGGTCACTAAGGACCCATTTTGGGCAGTCAAAGTGGTTAAGTTGACCTAAGACAACTGTAAACCTAAATGGGTCAAACTTACCTACATAGGGTCAATTGACCTTCCCTTACCCAGGTGGACACCACCCATGTCCTCCTAACCTTAAAGTGAGGTCAATGGGTCACCAAGGACCCATTGGGGTCAACCAAAGAGGCTAAGTTGACCCAAGTCAACCTTAGCCCTAAAAAGGTCAAAGTGCCCTAACTAAGGGGCAAGTGACCTCCAAGATGCGCAACCAACCCTACCTAAGTCTTCCTAGACCTTAAGTGAGGTCAATGGGTCACCAATGACCCATTGGGTCAACCCTAGTTGCTAAGTTGACCCAAGTCAACTCAAACCCCAAAGTGGTCAAAGTGCCCTTGATAAGGGTCAGGTAGCCTTAAAGGTGCCAATTCAACCCTACCCATCGCTACCTAGACCCTATGGGAGGCCAATAGGTCACCAAGGACCCATTGATGGTGACAAATAAGATTAATTTTACCAAATTCAACCCTAGGCTAGATCAAGTCAAACTTAGCTCAAAAGGGCTAAACCAAGCTCAAGTCGTAGCCCCTTGGGCTAACCACCTCCTAACCACTTTATATTAGCTTTGAGGGCTGCATTTAGGATAGTGCCATGACATAATTCGACCATGAAGGGAAGGAGAGATAAAACTCTAAATTCCCCTCTAATGGATGAGAGAGAAAGTGGAAGGAAGAAAGCCATTCATGGCTTAGGGAGGCCAAGGGCCACCTTTATTGCCTGGATTCAACTCCTCTGGGGAAGAGGATAAGTTTCCAGCTGTTTACTAGCCACCACAAGGCAGGTTCACCCCCCCCCCCCACCCCCCCCCTCCCCCTACGCCCCCCCCCCCCCCACCACTTGGTTGAAAGCTTCTTTGAAGGCCATTAATGGCCATTGATGCTTGGCCACCCCCTCCCCCATTTTATCATTTTAAAACCTTCACTGGACTCCTATGAGTCATTTACACACCTTACCTGAAGGAGCCGGAGTAGTTCACTGTTTTATTTCAGAAATCAAGCGGCGCCACTATCAAAAATGGCATCCCGATGATCAACCAGCCTCCAGGCCGCAAACAAGGTCATCCCCTTCTTCTTCTTCCATGGGTAGATCTTAGGACTAATTAGGGTCAAGGTTCGGGCTAAATTGATCCTGATCCAAACTTTGAAAACCATGGTTTTCGGGAAAACTTCCGTTTGTCGGGATTGCCGAAAAATGCCCCTCCGGTGGCTGTGCCGCCGCCTGGCGATAGCCACCACCTCGACGGAGGTGGTGGTGGCGGTAGCCGGCCAGGGAGGCGACCGGATGGCCGGTAATTTGTTAGGGAAGTGGCTCTAGGACGGGATGATACTGGCCATCAGGTGGATCTTGAAGACGACTAGATGCCGCTGGATGCGCTTTAAGATTCGTGTTATAGCCGATTTAAACTATAAGTTATATTTTCATAATATTTCATTTCTGTCACACTATTTGAATTTAATGTTTTTATTATTAAAAATACCTAGGATCACCTACAGAAAAAGTGAAAAATATAAAAGTTGTTTCCCTAAAGTGTACTTTATTTTAAAATTGGTTTGTACTAATTTGGGTGCCTGGTTTGACCAGGGCACTCATTTTGGTGGGGTCTATACCTAGGGCTAGACAGAGATTAAAGTCTATGCCCCCACTTCACCACAAGTCTAAATGTCCTGAAATTTGGACAGGGAGTCACCCTAACCCATACCTAGGTCCTCCCCAAAAATGAGAATTTTTGGGGATAATTTTTCTATATTTTTTGGAATTATTTAATAATCCTATGGTAAATTAATTTAGGGACCTAAAGACCTCCTAACCTACCCAAATTTTGGTGAGTGGTCCTTGGGGTCACCATGATGTTATGTATAAATTTTTACCTCATTTTGAGTTGATTTGGTTGGGAAATGAGTAGACCGTTGTTTTTGCCCTAAAAGGGGTGTTTAGGTCAAAAGTGCACCTTGTGGATTTAGGTGGCCAAACCACCTCAATAGAGGCTGAAATTTAGGCCATTGGTTTGACATGACTTTTAACACCATCTTATGGGTTATGGGGTGGTTGGGGTATGATTTCCCTAGGACTCAAGTTCAAACCCTAAGTTTGGACCTTGGGGGTTTGAGAAGGGATTGTGGTCAAATGCCCTTGTATGGACTTGAAATTTGGTAGAGAGGATACTAGGGTAGCCAAGGTCCTCTGGTAAAAATCTTAGAGGATTTAGAGATGGATAAACCCCTCAAAATCCTAACCCTAAATTAGGGCACAACATTTATAAATGTAGGATAGGCCACCAAAACTTAAAGAAAAGTAACACTTGGGTAGTATGGTCATAGAGTTAATTAGAACCTCTGATTAATTTATTGGTAATTTTAGAACAATATACTTAGTAGCTCCTTTATAGTACATGGAATTACACTTGAAAACCTTTTGTTTATTATGATCTCACTGTATAATAGGAAGTTATGAAAATTGGGCAAAGGGTATTTTAGGTCAATATAACCATACATGAATTTTATTATAATTTTTAGATGTATATTTTCAGTACTTTGTTCACAAGCTTATAAAAATACAATTATATTCAAAAATGGACCTAGAGCTTTATGGTTGATTTAAAAATGTGAAACTTGATTAGTAGTGTTCCTAGGACAATATGCTCAAGTGGGAATTTTTTTGTAATTTTTAGATAAACAATTTCTATATTTAGTTCATTAATTTATCAATTTGGATTATTGTGCAAAATTAAGTTTAGAGTAATCTAATCTCTAAAAAATTATGAAACTTTACCAAGAATTTTTATTGGTCATCTTATACATGTTTGGATTTTCTCAAAATTTGTGGAAGTATTTTAGCAGTACTTGTCTCTTTAAAATGATTAATGTAGGTTATGATTTAAAATTAGGTTTAGAGGTCTAAACCCTGCTGAAAAATTGGGAGACTTTGAATTTACAATTAAATGGTCATCTTGTATTAACATAAATTTTGTGGAGCATTTTGCATGCTAAAAAAAGGTACTTCATGTTCAAACTAAGGTATTTGGATTTCTTAGAAAACTAATTATACTATCAAGTAAATTAGGAAAATTATGAAATTTTGGATTTAGGCTAAACATGTCATTATGGACCCCCAATAATTATTATAGGGATTTTGGATGATAATTTGGAGTACCTACCATTGTATACATCATCTAGCTTAGGATGTTCTGCGTTTAGTAAAACTGCAGAAATCGTGTTAACATGGGGAATGGTCGTAGGGAGATGGGATTGTGGTTTTCTGATTTTGGTAAATGGATTGGAGTATACAATTGGAAGTTGGGATGTGTAGGTAGTAGAGTTATCTAAGTTTAGGTGGTGCTCAGGATCAACGAAAGATCGTCTTCCATATAGAGGGAGAGAGAAGGTCAAAACACATTAGGATTAAATCCAGAGTAAAACTAAAGGGATCAGGAATCGGATATTAACTAATAACAATAAGTGTATTGCGAAATTGAACGGTGGGCTTCAGCTACCATCACAGTTCCTAGTGTCTTTGAGAGCCCTTCACGGGGTATGTCAGGGGCAGTCCTGGGTTAACCTAAACTATAAGGCAAAATATACTACAAGAGTAACTTGTACAACTAGAGATTCACTTTCACTCACCTCGATATCTCTGGATGTTAGGTTGGGTCACTCGGGCTGTAGGCTCGGTGGATTTGGTGATGGGCAGGTGGGCCCGGCGAGCTTTAACTCGGTGGTAGATTGTGACTCACGGGATGGTCCGGGGAGCTTTGGCTCGGTAGATGATACATAAGGGTCATGTGCATAGGTATAAGGTGGTGGGTCTTCGGTATTGGAGGGTTGATGCACCGACGCCAATACGTTGACTCGGCAAGTGTTATTTTGCACTTTGCCAAATTAAGTCCGGTGCGCCAGCCAGCAAGAGTAAGTAGGAGCTCCACTTTGTTCACCAGCATCGAGGCATACGATAGGTCTGTTTGGTAGTGCAATTATCGGTTTAGAGATGGGCGAGGCCCAACCCATCGCTTTTGTTTGCTACTACGGAGGTATCCTGGGAGGTTAGGCTCCAAAAAGGGGGAACTAAAGGTCTGTATGAACAGAGTCGGGTGGGTGTGTTGCACTTGCATGTTTATATCATGGAATATTTGAATGTCATAGAATAATCTTACATATAACCCCTGACATATATTGTATAAGTGGTATGGGACGCTTTATACAATAGGCCCTGCAAAACGACCCCTTGGTTTATAAGCTCGCGTTACCGTGCTTAGAAGTTAAGGTTTTTACTCTGTAGATATATACATGTCTGCTAGTAAACTGACACCCTATCGTATAAATTGGAATGAGACTTTTTATACGATAGGAGCCTTGCAGAAGATCCCTTAGCTTTTGTGCTTTCATATAAGTTAAGGTTACATATTATATATTCAGTCTTTTCATACTTTCATTACCGTCACCTATACTCTTAGAACTGCTAGATTAGTTCCGCTGTCACCTGTTACTTTATAATTCTCCACTATCATTACCTCTCCTATCCTCTTCCCTACTCGATGCCTAGGATTCATTGGGGAAGGGGTGAGGGATGATAGGACTTAGTCTTTTAGACTAACGATTTTTTAACCACGTCATTTTAGGGGACCGTGGAGCCCAGCATGGAGGAGTAACCCCAAAGGTAAAAATGCTTGGAGAGGGGACAATCTAGCACCGAAGTTCAGACAGCTGGGACTGTGAGTCTCAATCATTAGTAGATGTTTAGTTTTGCGTGCTCGTTGAGTGTTATGTAGTGAAGATATTGATGTACCGGGCATGAGCCATATTTTCTGTACCTTTATTATTTCTGTGGACTCTCCCTTCGTGGAGATTATTTACTATACATGTGCTTCTGGTGGACTTGCCTTTTACTACTTTGCTGCTTTTCTGTGATCGATTTGGACGACAGGATCGGCGTTTTTTAGTGGCGTCCTTCCCCGGCATGAAAGTGTCACCGCAAAGTGGCGGTTCTGGGCCTAAGACCCCGATGGTTTAAAAATAAAAAAGGGGGGTCTTACAACTGGTATTAGAGGAAACCTCGATCGAAAAAGTAGCAGTACAAAACCCCTGGGTCATCCCCGCACGAGTTTAGTTTGGGGACAAACTAAGCAGTGGAAGCAGTGGTGTGCCCATATGGGGGATCACATGAAAATTGTCCACTTTTTAATTAGGTTTGGGTCATGTACTTACAATGGTCCTTATTGTGCAGCCTCCAACACATCCCACACCACAGGGCGGAGTCCAGCAAGCTCCGAATGTTGCACCACCTCCCACGGCTCCCACTCCATTTCTACAGTTGGAGATGGGGCAGACCCTGGCAGCTATTCTGGAGGCTTTAAGGGCCCACCATGTTCCGGCTCTGCAGCCAAACCCGGGGGCCAATTGGTTGAGAATTTTTCGAGGACTTTCTCCCCCTTCTTACTTAAGGACAGAGTCAGCAGTTCGGACAGAGGAGTGGCTGGACATCATGTATAATATGCTGACTGGGATACGATGCCCATGGGAGGAGATAGTGCCTTTGGTGGTCTCTTGCTTGGAGACCCATGCCAAGAGATGGTGGAAGACACTACTAGACACGACGTTTGCTGATAGAGAGGTTGTAGAGATTTATTGGGAGGGGTTAAGGACCGCACTATTAGAGCATTTAATTCCACAGTCGGCCAGAGATGAGCTGGAAGATAAGTTTATATAGTTGAGGCAAGGCAACAAGACAGTGGTGGAGTACCACCGGGAGTTAAATCATCTAGCCCGGTTTGCAGATTCTTATCAGTTGGATGAGACAGGATACATGTAACACCCCAAAAAGACCCAAAAAGACTCAAAATAATTTTGAGGTGCAGGTCAGGTTACACGGCCTGGGACACAGGCGTGTCCCAGGGCGTGTCGGGGGTACACGGCTGGGACACGGGCGTGTCCCAGGGCTTGTCACGCAAATAAAATTTTGGCCCGAGTCAGAAGATTACACGGCCTTGAACCAAGCCTTGAACACGGGCGTGTCAGGTTGGACATGGGCGTGTCCGATGCCGTGTTCCGACCCGTGTACTGCTTGCAGCTCGATGAGGCGGGGGTGACACAGGCGTGTCTCAGGAATGACACGGGCGTGTCAGGCTCAACACGGGCGTATCGATGCCCGTGTTCTGGTAACTCTCAGTCGGTATGAACCGCTTAAGGGTACACGGCCTGTGACACGGGCGTGTCACAGGCCGTGTCAGCCAAAAATTGGGTTTTTTGGGCAAATCGTGGCCGTTCAGATTTCTCTCTTTTGATCCAAGGGCTCAGGTGGTTTCCTGGCTGGATTTAATTTGTGAAGGCTGATGAAGATTCATTCTTCATTTGCTTAAGGAAGAGAGAAAGAGAGAGGAGGAAGAAGAAGGAGGAGGAGATCAAGCCACCGGCGGAGTTCCCGTGGTCCGATTCGTGATCCGAAGCCGGCGTTGTGAAGGCAAGGCTGCTGCGATTCTTTCTCACCGGCTAGTTTTCGATGGCTCCCAAGAGATCGACAAGGGTAACGATCTCCCTTCTTGGACATGTGAAGTCCTTCTTTTCTGCATTGCATAGGGAAAACCCTTCCCCGCGATTGTGCGGTGGGTTGTGGTGTCCCTTGGGGTAGATATGTGAATTCCCCCTTATTAGAGGCCGGAATTGGAGTACGGCTCTAGGCATGCTGTGTGAAACCCATCTGGATATGGTCTGGATTGGTGATGCTTGTTTGCATATCGGAGAAGGCTCCGTGATTATGGCTTGTGTTGCCTTGTTCCTACCTGTTGCTTGGTGCGGCAGGAAGTACTGGATGATGTCCAGTAAATGAAGAGGGTTGGATGCAACTCTTGTGGCCGTGCATTGCCACTTTATGAGCGGTTGAGCCGTTGGGCTGCAACTCGATGAAAAGGCAGATTGCCGAACAGGAAAGGTGAAACCGACCCGCGCCTATAAATAGTCATGGATACTTCCGTATTCGAGGTGGCACGGCGACTTGAGCAACGGGGGGTGGCTGATCCGTACCTGCGTTAGGTCCGTCCGACTTGGAAGCCTGGTTATAGGTTTTGTTGGAGCGCCTAATGAGAGTCTTAGGCCCGCGCGCCGGAAAGACTAGAATGCTCAAATACCGTGTAGACGGTGGTGTTGACCCTGGTATTCCGGTACACCGAAAATGTGCCCTGAGTGCACGGACTGTCGGGCCGTGTGGCCGATAGTTGTGATGGCTTGAATGTGCCTGTGCGCACATAGTTGCTATATGATGTCATGCTTTGCAGGGAAAGAATGCTAATGCCCCGAGAAAGGGGTAAGATTGTTATAATTGGGTCAGCTGAATGCTGACCGTTGCATTGTTTGCCACCGGTTGGGTGGATTGTTCCCGTGCAGGTGCTGGCGAGCCAAGTGGTAAGTGAAGGGCTGAAGCCCTACTGCTGTTGCTGCTGCTGCTGGGGCTAGTCCTTGAAGGCTAAGCGAATGTTTTTGCTTTTACTCATGTATGGCCGGCCTGCGCGCCGAGGTTTGTAAACCATGCATTGTAAAAAGAGGAACTGTAAGGCCTTAAGGCCAAACTCTATGAATTTGTGTACATTCCGTGATATATATAAAGGTGGTTTATATATTGGACATTCCTGGTTAGAGTTCAAATTACTACTTAAAGCTTCCGCTAGAATGCTCTGAGTTAGGATTCGTGTTTGGTTTGGTATTATCCTGTGACCTCACCATCTGTTTGTGGCATATAGTGTGGGGCCCCGGCCGGACCTTCTACTATACGTCATTTAACGGATGGGGTCGTTACAATACAACAAGAGGTTCTATAAGGGCTTGTGAGAGGATCTGAGAGAGGCTCTACTATTCGTGTCCGACGGGCCTATTCCTCAGATATTGGAGATGGCAAAGAGGATTGAGGAATATTTGCACACTACTCGAGGCACGAAGCTGCCAACTGAGGATCAGGGCTGGGGAACCAAAAATGATTAGCGACTGGGCCACATTGCTGATGGGAGAGATGGGAGAAGAGCAGAGGATCAACCTCGTCAATTAGTGAGACAGGAGCCGATGCAGCCTGTTGTTATGGCTCCTCACCCTCTCTAGATATGCGGGAGATGTAGAGACCCGGGGGTATGGCATATCCCCCTCCAGAGTGCTTCAACTGTCATCAGGTAGGGCATATCTAGAGAAACTGCCCCATGAGGGGGGCACCCCTAACAGCACCACAGGTTGCCCCGCCTGCTCAGTATTTTGGAGGCCGAGGACGTGGATACCAAGGAGGAGACTGCAGGCAGGAGACAGAGAAAGTGTATGCACTAGATCTAGATCAACCTCGGAATCCGGAGCAAGTGATAACAGATATATCAATAATTTAAGTTCTTTTCTTTCCTAAAATGCTAGACTCATGGATTTAGAATTGATAGACTAAGTAAGAAAACCATAACTAGACTTCTAAGATATTTTACTACCCCAGGAATAGTCTTTATCAGTGGTAAACCCGCTTATACATTATTCGATACGGGTGCTTTGTACTCATTCGTGTCGGAGGCCTTCATGGAAGGGCTGGAAGGCGTGGAGGGATTCACAGGCTTGATGATGAGGATACGACTACCCGACGGATCAGAGATATTCACCTTTGCCCACTACAACATTGATGTGGAGATCGGCGAAAAGGAATTCGAAGCACCAGCAACAATCCTAACGATGTCAGCCTATGATCTGATCCTAGGCATGACATGGTTGCATTGGAACCATGCCCAGATCGACTGCCTGCCAAAGAGGATCACCGTGAGGCATGGGAATTCCTATGTCATCATCGAAGGTATTAGACTTATTCCCCCACTTCTATTTTCATCCGTGCAGGCCATCAAGGCCCATCTGCAGGGAGAGGAAGTCTATGAAGTGTTGTTTGAAATGGCCAAGGCCAAGGATTTTATCTCTGGTATCCCGGTGGTGCAGGATGTTGCTGACGTATTCCCAGAGAAGCTACTAGGGCTACCCCCGCATCGGGAGCAGGACTTCTAGATACAGCTTGTGCCGGGGGCTAAGCCGGCATCTAGAGCTCCTTACCGTATGGACCCAAAGGAATTGACAAATTTTCGAAGCCAGCTGTAGGAGCTAGTGGAAGCCGAGTTTGTCCGGCAAAGCTCTTCACCATGGGGAGCACCGGTGCTATTCGTCAAGAAGAAGGATGGGACACTCAGATTGTGCATCGACTACCGAGCACTGAACAGACTGATAGTCCTGAATACCTATCCACTACCAAGGATAGATGAGCTGTTTGACCAGCTGGAGGGGGCCATTTCTTCTCAAAACTGGATTTGAGGTGGGCTACTACTAGCTACGGATTCAGGAAGAGGACATTCCGAAGACAGCCTTCAGTAGCAGATATGGTTTGTTCGAGTTTATTATGATGCCCTTCGGGCTCACGAATGCACCATCGACATTCATGAGCCTCATGAATCGGGTGTTCAAGGCTTATCTGGATGTGTTCGTCATCGTGTTTATTGATGACTTCCTCATCTACTTAAGGACAGAGGAGGAGCACACATGACATCTAATACTGACTCTAGAGAGACTGTGGGAGCACCATCTTTATGTGAAGTTAAGAAAATGCCAGTTCTGGTTACAGGAGGTGGCCTTCCTAGGCCACATTATCAGTGGAGCAAGGTTGGTAGTGGACCCGGCCAAGATTCAAGAAGTTCGGGATTAGCCATAGCTAAAGGCGGCCACAGGCGTACGTAGTTTTTTGGGACTTGCCGGTTATTACTGGAAGTTCGTGGAGGGATTCTCTCGAATTTCCCTCCCACTCACATCTCTGACGAGGAAGGATGTGCCCTTTTTCTGGACCCCAAAGTGCGAGACGGCTTTCCAGGAGCTGAAGGATCGACTCACCTCGGCTCCTATCCTTGCCCTTCCTTCACGAAGAGAAGGATTCCAGGTCTACACCGACGCTTCCTACCAGGGCATGGGTGCAGTGCTGATGTAGAAAGGCCACGTGATTGCTTATGCTTCCCGCCAGCTGAAGAAGCATGAGCAGAACTACCCTGTTCATGACTTAGAGATGGGAGCAGTCGTGTTTTCTCTGAAAATCTGGCGATACAATCTGTATGGTGTCCATTTCGACATTTACTCTGATCACAAAAATCTGAAGTATGTGGACACACAGAAAGAGCTGAACATCAGGCAGAGGCAATGGGTGGAATTTCTAGCAGATTACCAGTACGAGATGCATTACCACCTAGGGACGGACGAACGTGGTAGCCGATGCGCTGAGTCGGAGAGACACCACCTCTAGAGCGGAGCCCCAAATTATGTCCATGAAGCTAGTGTAGATATTAGAGGATATGCACATCATGATGGTGTCGTCTGATGACCCTGAGCTTTATGAGGAGTATTTAGCCGTGATGAGCGCTACAGATGACATTCGAGACCGAGTCAGAGATGGGCAGATGAAAGATGCCAAGTTGGAGCCGATATTCCGGGCCATGGAGGCAGGTACTGCTCGGGATTTCACATTGAGGTATGACCTGGTATGCTTCAGAAGATGGGTTTATATAGCAGAGGGAGGCCAGGGCCGGGAGGATATCATGACGGAGGCCCACTACAGCCGGTATTCGGTACACCCAGGAGTTTCGAAGATTACTGTGGAACTGAAGAAGACCATGTACTAGCCAGGCAAGAAGAAGGATATCACCTACTTCGTGACCCACTGCGAGACATGCCAGCTAATGAAGGAGGAGTGCAGAAACCCCGCATGATTGTTGCAACCACTCCTAGTGCCGGAGTGGAAGTTCAAGGATATTGCGATGGACTTGGTACATGGGCTTCCCCGATCGCGGATGGGAAACGATTTGATCTGGGTAATCATCGACCGGCTGACGAAGGTAGCCAAATTTATCCCGATCAGGAAGGGTGACTTGGTTGGTGTGCTAGTTTGAAAATTTGTTGAGTAGTTCGTCCGTTATCATGGTGTACCCAGGACGATTGTATCGGATTGGGATGGACGGTTTACGTCCAGGGATTGGAGGTCAGTGCAGACTTATTTGGGCACTTGGCTGACATTCAGTACAAGCTTTTCAAACCAAGACTGACAGGAAGACGGAACGCACCAATCAAACCTTGGAAGATCTACAACGACTATGCATTATGGATTTCGGGGAGCCTTGGGAGAAGCTGTTACCACTGGTTGAGTTCTCATATAATAACATCTACCAGTCCAGCATAAGGATGTCTCCTTATGAGGCCCTATACGGACGAAGGTGTAGGACTCTGCTATCATGGATACAGGACGAGGATCAGGAAGTTTTGGGCTCGGAGTTTGTTGAGGACACCGAGGCTCAGGTGAGGCTGATACGGGATAGGATGTTAGAGGCTCAGAGCAGACATGCTAAGTATTATGATGCTAGGCATCGTCAGGTGGAGTTTTAGTTGGGGGTTGGGTATTCTTGAAGATCCGACCAATGCATGGAGTTTCACGGGTGCGGTGTCGGAAGAAGTAGCTCAGCCCGAGATATATGGGGCCTTATAAGATCCTGGAGCGGGTCGTTCCTTTAACATACAGGCTGGAGCTACCACCGGAGATGGCGGGTCTGCACGACATGTTCCACGTATCCTCTGTTAGGAGGGCTCTACTACATCTGGAGCAGTAGATTACGTCCACGGATGGGCCGGTAGCATTTGATCGGTCAGTTCACCTGGAGCCGGTCCAGATTGATGACAAGGGGATACGAGTCTTGCGTCGCAAGAAGTTTCCAATGGTCAAAGGCATGTGGAGGAATCACGGGGTAGAGGAGCACACTTGGGAGCCACAGAACTTGATGCAACAAAGGTACCCGGAGCTTTTTAGTCAGGTAATCCTCATAACCTCTCGGGATGTTACAATTACTTTTCATACTTGAAACCCCGTAGGCCTAACTACAATTTCGACGAACTCTGAACATAGTTCGACAAACTCTGAACATAATTCAACCAGTTCAACTACATCCTTTTTGCTGAATGGCGTTGAGTGTGTATTCATCACTCAACGCCAAAACACTTAGCCAACTTTCTCTTTAGTCGTATGGCATTAAGTGAGTTGACTTAACTCAACGCCTGTGGACTTAGCTACATTTCAGCTCATTCTAACTTTAGGCTTTTACTACTTTAGCCTATCTCACAGCTTTTTGCTATATGGCATTAAGTGGGTTGACTTCACTCAATTTCTGTTGACTTAGCCATTTTCTTAGCTTGTCACTTCCTTGGCTTTGACTGTATAGGCATAACTTAGCACTATAAGTAATCTGGCGTTGATTGACTGATCTTCAGTCAATGCCTATGGACTTAGACAGTTATCTGTCTTCCCACCACTTAGGTAAGAACTTAACTGTCTTAGCCACTTAGGCTACCTGTCCCATCATATCTTATCAGGACAAACTGTAATCATTCACCTTGAACACAAGTTAGATCTCAACATGTGTATATATTGTTTTGCTAGTCCTTCTTCAAATTAAGGACATTAGGATCAATGGACCCAACGCTATTGATAGCAGTGCTTCTGGTTCTACTACTACTAGTCCATCGAATGCTGAGATGATTAGAATAATCACGGAGGCAATACTTGTTTCTTTAGATGTGAGACAGGGTGGTTTGGTATAAAATACTGAAAGTCTTATTTTCAAGGTTAGCTAAACACCTAGAGGGGGGTGAATAGGTTTTTATCTTTATTTTACCTTTTCTAATTTGTTATCAGATTTTTATGCCTGTGATTAGGTTAGTTATCAACTTTAAAGAACATTCACAGACGACACAACAATTTTATAGTGGTTCCCAATTCTTGGGTACATCCACTGTCCCTTTACGCCTATCTAACAGTGTGTTAGATTAAGCACTCCCTCCAAAACATCGCAACTTAATAGCTTACAACACAGATCCCGCAGGACGACACAACTCACATAGACCTAATATTTAGGCACTAAGCCAACCCTCAGGTCACAACGACCTTTCAACCGGCACAAAGCCAAACACAGGTCACAAAGTCCTTAGCCTTTATAAAACAGGCTTACAACTCCAGATTTACCAATAATCTTTACACAAGAAAGAAATAGAGAAAGATTATATAATTAGACACCAGATGAAGAACTTTGTGTCATCTTCTTCCAGGACTGACTAGATATCAGCCCAACCTTTTGTTGTTGAAGACAATGATGTAGGCAATAGATTCTTTCTTCAAACAGCTAACCTTTCTTTTGCATTACTTATAGATCTGCACCCTCAGAATGAAATCTGATCCTGCTGTTGTGAATGGTAATTGCTCCAGCTATCTCCTTCCTAACAAGGTTCTCCGTGCACAAATCCTTATTTGGGCTCGACGAAAACGGCGAGGAAGAAGATGATGTTCTCCAGCCCTTCTTCTCATTTTAAGAAAACTAGCCGAGGAATTGATTGTTCTCTTGGTTGTGTTTGTTTGCCTTTTTATTCTAGCAGATTGCTTCCTTTTATACTCTAATGGCCAATCGAGCAGTGGATCCCATCACCAGAATTGATGGCTGAGATTAAGCCAATCAGCGCATGCTTTCTTGATTTGCTATTTGTGGGCCCCATCACTTAATGTTGGAAACATTCCATGGAGAGTGCAGAAGATGATGACAGCTGGCCGCCAATGTCTCTGGCAGCAATTCTGCACAATTTGAATTTTGGTTGATAATTTGACTTTGCTGACGTCAGCATGACCCAGCATCTATGGACTTAGACAAAATTCAATCATCAAAACCAAAGGCATTGAGTAAGTAGGTATCACTCAATGCCACAACACTTAGAGCGTCGAGAGCGTCGAGAGCTGAATTAAGTATTGAGCTAGACGAAAGATGAGCTCCGTTCAATGAACATCGAGCTCAGCTCGATGAATGCAAAAGTTCAGTTGCAAACTTGGATCGATGAAAGGCTGAATTGAGTTTGATGAACTCCAGGCTAAACTGAGTAATTTGGCTCAGTTTGACGATCGTTGAGCTCAGTTTGACGAAGTTGAGCTCGATAAAACTCAAGCAGCCCACACTTTTGGACTAAGCCAAATTTCTGCTACAAGGCATTTAGAGCGTCGAGAGCGTCGAGAGCATCGAGAGCGTTGAGAGCGTCGAGAGCGTTGAGTGAGCTTACCTCACTCAACGTTATTTGCCTTAGAAAATATTTCTGCACCTTGGCATTGAGAGAGTAAGCTCCACTCAACACCAAACTAATTAACAGAATTTTATATTATCTGGCATTGAGTGAGTATGCTACACTCAACGCCTCTATACTTAGTGAAAATTTTGCCCAACTTTTCTATGGAGTTGACTGGCACAGCAACACTCAACACTAAAAACTGTATGGCGTTTAGTGAGTAGACCACACTCAACGCTTGTGGACTTAGCAACATTTTCAGCCAATTTCTAGGCTTAGACTGACTTAGCCTGACTCACAGCCTTTTTGCTGTATGGCATTGAGTGAGTAGACTACACTCAATTCCTGTGGACTTAGCCACATTTTTGGTTATCTTCCATTTAGGCTGAGACAGACTCAACACTATATAATATATGTCGTTGAGTGAGTAGACTACACTCAACACTTTTGTACTTAGCCAAATTTCTACTAGATATTATTGAGTCCATACCTCTGGCGTTGAGTGAGCTTGCTCCACTAAACGTTTGTGGACTTGGGAGATTTTTGGTATATCCAGCAACCACTTAGTGTGTCCACATATCCAATCAATATGATATGGACTACCTGCACTTAAGACCTCAAATGCACATCAAATACAATTGATGTGTGTGTCATTGCCCTATTTGACTTCTCACAAATCAGGGACATTGGGAACAATGGACCCAACAATATCCCCCTATTTGAAGAAGTCAAAACCCTTATCAACCCTTATCAAAAAGGTTTTCTTTCCTTAGTTAATGATACACACAACCTATACAGCAAAATCAAAATTCTGATAAGCTATAAGTAAATGTACCTCACTTACTTCCCCTGTTTTGCTGCAAGGTTGTTGTCCTTACTTGAGTGCCACATATCTTTCTTTCCCCTAGACCATCTCCTGCCTGTATGGTTATGTCTCCCCCTTGCTCTGCTATGTCTCCCCCTTGCTAGGACCTTCTCTCTTCTCTCCCCCTTTTTGACTTCTACAGAATAAGCATATGGTGGCTGGCCCTACAATTGGCTGACCTTTTCTCTTCTCTCCAGAGGAACTTATTCCCCCTTAGTAGAAGCATCAGTGTACTGATACTACTTGGGAGTCTATATATAAGGCAAAAGGAACAATACCCGCCCCAAAAAACTCAAAAGGGAGTGCATGAAGCTATGCCAAGTTCAACATACCCAACTCAAATTTGAGGGTGTTGAACTTTGCTTCATTTAATGGCTTTGTGAAGATATCAGCCACTTGCTTGTTTGTGGGGTAAAACTCAAGACTGATGTCTTCCTTCTTCAAATGCTCCCTAAAAAAATTATATCTTATTTCTATAAGCTTAGTCGTGCTATGTGAGACAGGATTCTAAGCAATAGAAATAAGACGTATAGAATCATAGTAGAGAGGATTTCTACTTACCTGAAGGTTGTAATCCTGGAGCTGATGTTAGATCCACAGCAGCTGAGCACAACAGCTGCCTGCTGATAAATATTCTGACTCAGCAGTAGATAAAGCCACACTAGTTTGCTTCTTGTTGCTCCAAGAAACTAGCCTTCTACCTAAGAACTGATATGTTCGAGTAGTGTTTTTCCTGTCTTCTATGCAACCTGCAAAATCTGCATCTGAAAATCCAATTAGATCAAAATCCTTATTTCTAGGGTACTGTAGGCCAAGATCTGGTGTTCCCTTAAGATACCTCAAGATTTTCTTTTCTACAGAGTAATGAGATTCTTTAGGTCAGGCCTGATACCTAACATAAACACATATGGTATACATGATGTATGGCCTACTAGCAGTCAGGTATAGAAGGGAGCCCATTATCCCTCTATACAAAGACTTATCAACAAGTTTCCCTATCTCATCTTTGCTTATTAGCATATTTGATCCTATGGGAGTTCTCATGGTGGAAGCATTCTCCATACTATATTTTTTGATTAGCTCCCTAGTGAACTTGGACTGGGATATGGACAAGCCATCATCAGTCTGTCTTACTCGGAGACCCAAGAAGAACTTGAGCTCACCTATGCTACACATTTCAAACTTCTCTTGCATAAATTTAGCAAACTTCCTACAAAGGTTGTCATCAATAGATCCAAAGATAATGTCATCAACATATATTTAAACTAGGATAAGCTTGCCCTTTGATTCCCTTAGGAATAGGGTCTTGTCTATCTTCCCCCTTAAGAATTTGTTCTCAATTAGGAAGCTGTACAAGGTTTCATACCAAGCCTTAGGAGCTTGCTTTAGCCCATATAGAGATTTCCTAAGCTTATAAACAAAATTGGGAGAGTTAGGATCTACAAAACCTGGTGGCTAATCCACATATACTTTCTCTTTTCGGTCTCTTTTCAGGAATCCTGACATGACATCCATCAAGTTGACTCTGAATCCCTTATGGGCTGTAAATGCAAGGAAGATCCTTATGGCTTCTAGTCTTGCTACTGGGGCAAAGGTCTTGTCAAAATCTATGCCCTCTTCTTACTTGTAGCCTTTAACCACCAATCTAGCCTTATTTTTGACAATAATGCCATCTTGATCCAACTTGTTCCTGAGATCCATTTAGTCCCTATGATATTTTGTCCTTGTGGTCTGGGGACCAACTTCTAGACCTTACATCTCTTAAATTTGTCTAGTTCTTCTTGCATTGATCCAATCCAAAACTGGTCCTTGATTGCTTCTTACAACTTCTTTGGCTCTACTTGAGATAGGAAGCTTGAGTAGAGAGTTATATTCATGCTCCTGCTTCTGGTCTGGACTCAATGATTTGCATCACCAATAATTTGGTGTACTGGATGGTCCCTTAGATCCCTGGTAGTTGGAGGCAATCTAGCTACAACTTGCTATCTTCAGGGTTTTCAGCTAGCTGGTCTTAATTTTCTTCAGGTATGTTGTCTCCTTCTCTTAGAGTAAGCAGTCCATCATCATTTTCTTGGACTATGGGGATAGCTTCCTTGATGGTCAGCTTATTCATCAACTGCTCTGTACCTATAATACTATAAGAGGAGGATCTTGGCAGCTCACAATTAATCATGTTGGATTCATCAAATACAACATGCATTGACTCTTCTACAACTTGGGTAGTTAAGTTGTAGACTCTATTGCCTTACAATGAGTGTTGTACCCAACAAAGATCCCTTCATGGGACTTTACAGCAAACTTAGTTAAATGGACATTTCCATTATTGAGCGCATGGCACTTGCAACCAAAGATCCTGAAATAGATCAAGTTTGATTTTCTTCCCTTCAAGATCTTATAGGGAGTCTTCTTGTGGCTCATGGTGATAGAAGCGCTATTAAGGACATAGTATACAGTGTTAACTGCCTCATCACAGAAGTATTCTGGGAGGGATGAGTAACTTAGTAAGGTTCTTCCAGCCTTTATGAGAGTCCTATTTTTCCTTTCAGCAATTCCATTTTACTGGGGTATTTTAGGAGAGTAAAACCTTTGATGAATCCCTAGCTCTTCACAGAACCTTGTCATGCACTCAGACTGAAACTCAATGCCATGGTCACTTCTGATTTTAACAATAGTGTTGTTGAATTCATTCTGAATTTGCTTGACAAATGTCTGAAAAACATCAGGGGTTTTCGATTTCTTCCTTAGAAAGAACACCCAGGAAAATCTGGAAAAGTCATCAGCAACCACAAGTGTGTAAACTATCCAACCTATACTTTGTGTTGGCATAGGGCCAAACCGATCCATATGTAAGAGGTATAAGCACCTCACTGAGTCTTTGGTGTCAATGCTCTTGAAGGAGGTCTTAATCTATTTGCCCTTTTGGCATGCAGAGCAGATACCCTCCTTAGTGCATATAGACTTAGGCCCATTCCTAACCAGCTCATTGCTGAATAGATTGCCTATGGTCCTATAATTTAGATGGGCTAGCCTCTTATGCCACTAGACACAGGAAGAGGCTTTTTTATCTGCAATAAGGCATACAAGTGAGTCTTTGCTAGAATATAGGAAATCTAAACAGCACACATTTCCACTCCTAGTGCCTGTTAAGATGACCTATTGGTCACTTAACCTCCTAATTTGGCACTTATCCTTGTGGAATACTATGTCATAGCCAAGATCACAGAGTTGGCTAATGCTTATCAGGTTGTATTGCAACCCTTCCATATAGGCTACTCAAGTGATAGTGACTATGCCATTAGAGATCTTACCATAACCTGTAGTGACTCCTTTTACAAATCCACCAAAGATAACCTTTGGTCCATTCCTTACTAAAGCATAACCCTTCAGCATGCTCCTTGTTCCAATCATGTTCCTGGAACATCCACTGTCCAAGTACCATATAAGGGTATGAGCACTTGGACTATCCTGCAAAACACACATTAGTTAACCTTAAGACAAAAAATTTTATTGGGTCCTTGGTGCCTGTTAGACTGAAAATAATTCTGCCTGCCTGCCACTTTTCTTACAGGCAAGATGACATTTGCTATTTGCACACTATGACTGTGCCAGCAATCAACACAAAGTGTCCTACTTTGCCACAGCACCAACACTCATGGTTGTTGTACCTTCTTTTTGGAGTAGGTCTAGTGTCTGTGTTAATAGCAACTCTTGGTCTAGAAGGAGTAGCAGCATTTCTATTCCATGATTTTCCAGCTCCGGTCTGATAAGTGATGGGTTTGGCAGTAGAAGTGCTTGGGATATCTTGATCCCTTCTAGCAAAAGATTTCTTTTCAAAAAGCATACCCTTGATGGCCTTCGAGATGCCCTGGTCAGGTCTACTGACAGACTTCCCCTTTGTCTTAAAGTATGATGGAGCAATTTGAGAACAGTCAGCAGCTTTACCCTTGACTGAAGGGACTGTTGCACCAAACACAAATGTTCAAGGATGGGCCATTTGTATTTTCTCATAGGTACTTGCACCTTTGTTGTAACTGCAACCATATTATGGAACATCTTTGTTCACACAAGATGGTCTAGCATGATTCCAGTGACCATAAATACTCTCATGGTCATGGTTGTTGGAAGGACATTGCACTCTAACAAATTTTACAGGAGGCTTAGAGGCTAGTGGCTCCACTTAAGCTTTGTGATCGAGACGTTGCTGATGGAGCCGCCATTGATCTCTGTCTGAGAGAGTTCGTGGATTGGGACGAACGTTGCCACAAGCTCGAAGATGGGATTCTACCATGACGCCGCTGTCGCCGATATTAAATAAAATATATAATTATAAATTAAATAATTATAATTATATATTTTATCAAATTATTATTTTATCAATTGTTAATTTAAGCAATTTTATTTCATGCATTTTATTTTATTACATTTAATTAATGTAGTTTAATTCTTGTATGATGGGTGATTATAACCATCTAGTATTTTATTTCATGCAAGCACTATGATGGGTGCATATAACTGTTGAAACCAAAAATTGGTCTATTATGGAGTTCACCCTTGAGGAAGGGGTGATCGCACACCTACTTCTCTCCCGCGAGTTAGAAGACTTTAAGAGGGAACTGGGAAAAGACCCAAGGGCTCGGCGCGGAGGACCCACCACACACCCGGAAGATCACTGTGTGCTTCCCGTCCTTAACCAAGTGTCGGGCTAAGGTACCTCATGAAATGCTAGGGGGACTTTGGAGACAAGTAAGCGTGCCCTCTGAGGTACCCCTTGGGTCTTATTTATAGATTTCTTAAAACAGCCTGCAAATTGCCAACCTCCGCTATTCGGAACAGCTATGTGCATCCCACCCGGGACTGCCAACAGCGAGACTCCACTATTTTAACTGGCTATGGGACGGCCAGCAGGGGAAAAATGGTAAAAAGACATCACAGTTGAAGGGGAGAGTTGCCCTATAAATACCGCTACTCGGCAAGGGCGGTGAGTTCCAGATTAATCTGGTACTCGCTGCCTTGGCTCAGCACTAGGCGAGCATGAGCTCGGCCTGCCCTACCCGCCTACCGTAAGCTCGACGATCAGGACAGAAGTTTGTTGAGCTGAATGGATGTCGAGGCGAGCTGGATGGGGCAGGGGGCGTCGAGTGAGCTTGGTGCCAGAGTCTGGGCGCCGATGAACTCGGCGCCAGGTGCTGGGCGCCGACTGAACTCGCCGCCCCTGGCTGGGGGGCGCCAAATAGAATCGACGCCCAAGGCCCAATGTTGCGCGCTAGGGTTCGAAGAAAATAAACGCAACCAAACTAGCAACCCAATGAGGCAAGTATACCTATCGAATTGTAGCTAGGGGACACAAGTGTCGTATTGAAATCCGGGAACTGTTGAGTATGCTTACTCACACGAACGCTATTATTTTATCGACGGAAAAACTAGGGTTTAAGAAAAACTAATTGCAAGGAAGGAAGTAAAGCTATACTAGAAAGAGAACTACTGCAATTAAGTAAAGTGCTATTAAGTAAAGAACTATGCTAGAAAGGAAACTACTGCAGTTAATTAAAGAGCACAAGATAGGAGATTACTACGAAAGATTGAAAATATGAAATGGAAATGCACTCGATCAAGAATCACCTCGGTTAAAGACGACTAAGAAAATGCGATAAAAATCTAAACTTAATAGGATAAAGGTCCTAGACCGTGGAGGTTCCTAAAGCTTGAACACACTTCTCTCGAAGTCATGCCCAACTGAGTTTAGGAAGGTCTGACCGACTCTCGTCTAAATCGGAGGCCTAAAACTCGCTTTACGCGGTGAACCCCACTATTGGATTTTACTCCAATCCGGGAGATTTGGACGTCTGTATCTCTCGAGGGGTGCGTACAACTCCCTTTACTCTTGAATGCTCACTTCATTCTATCGGCCTCTCGGCTAGCCCAGAATGAAAGCAAAGGTGGAGGGTATATATCGATAATATACCTCCAACCCATGATTAATCAAGAGTAATTCAAGGCCCTAACCTAAAAAGAAAAGATTAATTAAAATATCATAACTTAATCGCTCTAACCTCGGATCATCAAGATCGAGTACAAGGAGGATTAGTTAATCATAATGGAGTGGATGGGGGATGAGTAGTAAAGCATATAAAAGGAACATTAGTAAAGGAAGAACACTTATATTAATTAAAAGGAGCAAGTTACACTAATGAAATTTAAATTACAAGTGCATGAATTAAAGTCCTATTCTAGCCCTATATTAAGCAATAAGAAAAAGCAAGATTACAACAAAAGCTAAGGCAAACTAAAAACTAAACAATGGTTAAACAAAAATTACAAAGAGAGAGAGAGAGAGAAAAAGCATGAAAAAGATCAAGAACCAAAGGGGCAGCACCTCCCCCACTCAACCAAAGCTTGCTGAAACGTAAGGGGGGGTCTGAATTTATAGGAAAAAATCTCGGGTTAGTCACGCACTCTGACACGCCCTCGGGGGGGCGTGTCAGGGGGCGTGACATTACTATGTTGACCTCGGGCTCTGGACTCTGGCGGGAAGGATCATTTCCTTTGTACGTCGGTGGTCACGCCCTAGGTCACTCCCGTGTAGGGGGGCGTGACAGGCACGTCAAGTCGAAATCATTGGTCAAAAATCCGTCAGTCATCGGAAAAGTTGATGTCACGCCCAAGGTCACGTCCGTGACGGGGGGCATGACCGTACTATTACGTGCTGTGGCAGAACGGCATTTAATGCGGCGGCAGGCTTTGCGGTAGAGGGCGACACGCCCATGGTCACGCCTGGTGACACGCCCAGGGAGGGCGTGTCAGGGGGTGTGACAGCGGTTTTGTTCGTTTTTCTGGCCCTTCCAGCAGGAGTCCTCGGGATCGAGTGACACGCCCTAGGTCACGCCTAGGGAGGGCGTGACAGGGGGCGTGTCAGGTCATTTTTGGCCAATTTTCTAGAAACCTGCAAAAAAACAAGAAAAAGTCAGTGGCAATAATATTTATATAAAAATGATAAAAAATAAACTAATAATAGACATGATTTGTACATTATAAAATAGAAAATATGATAATTATTTAGGCTACAAAATGTATTATCAAATTCCCCCAAGCTTAAGTTTTGCTTGCCCCCAAGAAAAAATATAAAAACTAGAAATTTATAAAAAGGACTAATCAAAAAGTTTTAATTATGCCTACACAAGTACTATGCGAAATTCTAAGTAGGGAAAAGGTGAAATGTAAGTCTAAAACAATTATTTAGGTATGGTAAAACTTTTATAAACTTTACTCAATAAAAACAAATCATCCAAAATTTTAATGAAATTCTTTAAATAGACTTAAGCAAAGCAACGAAAATGAAAAACACGCATTGAGTTGTTACTAGATCCAAGCAACGCATTATAATTATATCAATTTAATTAACAAAAATCTAGGTTTAAACCCAAAACTAAAACTGATTTACTTTTTTTCTTTTCTTAGTTATTAAATGAAAATCAAAAAGCGTGAATCAAAAGGACTTAAATAGGACAGAAACGTTTGGTTTAGGAATATGATTAGGAGTGGAATTCAAAGATAAACGTGAAGGTTAAAATCACACTAAACCAAAGCAAAGAGTTTCAAAAACTTTCATAAAAAAAATATATACATTTTTTTTTCTTTTTCTTCTTTTTTCCATTTTTTTTCTTTTTTCAAAACAAAGGCCATAAATATTTTTATTTTCCTTTTGAATTGGCCAAACAAAAATAAACATCACTTTTGAGCATACTTTTTTCAAAAAAACTTTTCTCCCACAAAAAATCACAAAATATCCTATCAAAATCGTCAAAATAATTTATGAAACTCAAAAAGGCTAGTGTGATTCGATAGGTTGGAAATTTTGGCTTTAGTGAAACTGAAATAAAGGGAGGAGCTATCAAATGAAATCGGAAAAAGGCTCAAAAACAGCTTACTAGTGGTAAAAGTTTTTAGGTTGGCAGGAAAGTTCAAACGAAAACAAAAACGGCCTAAATCATTTTCACGCTTTTGAATTTATTTAAAATAAAGGTTTGAAAAATTTCAAAAAGCGAGTCCTAGATAATAAAAGAAGATTGATGAAATTAACTTGAAAATAGAAATAATAGGTGACTTGAATCGTTCACATCTACTACGCTATTCAAAAGTTGACTTTACAAAAATTATTCAAAAATGAAAAAGAAAATAGTGGATGATGAATTTTTGAGAAAGTAAAGGAAATAAAAAACAAAAAACCATAATAGAAATGCGAGTTTTAGAAAAATATTTCACCTTAACATGCTACCGTGAATTAGAAACACAGCATGGCCAACATTTTACTTGTGAAACATAATTAAAAAGGACGATTAGAAATATTATAATTAACTACGTTGTTTATAGAAAATTTTGAGTAAAACAAAAACAAAAACTAGGGGTACAATTAAAATACCAAAATGTCTATACTATTCAAAAACACATATTTTTTAATTTTGTGAAATATTCTCTCTCTTTTTTTTTGGATTTTGGAATTTTTTTCTCTTTTTTTTTGGAATCTTAAGATATTCATTTTTTTTTTGAAATATTTAAAATATATACAAAGAGAAAAATTGGTACACTAAGCAAAAATGAAGGAGGAAATCCTCCCCCAAGCTTAAAATAGACATTGTCCTCCATGGCTAAAGAAGGGGATTGGAGAAGGAGAGAAAAATAAAGTACAGAATTGAAAGACAGAATTGAAAGACATGATTGAAAGACAGGTACTTCCCCGGATTTATTTGCTGCGAAAGCTGAGTGATGCCGCTCCTCCGAATGTCTTCTTTGGACTTCGTGATGGATTCAGCAACGTTGTAGCAGGCAATCGCAGAAGCTTCAGCTTGTCGGAGCCGTTCGAGGCAAAAATTGTAAAATAAAGAAAATAGAAAAAGATAACTTGGGTTGCCTCCCAAGAGCGCCCTTTGTTTAAAGCATCGTTGAGCTCGACGCATCAAAAAATAATATTGTATTGTCCAAAAATATTGTAGTCCGGAAATAAAATTATTTTTAACAAAAATTAAGAGTTCAAAGTTAGAGTTCGTGAAGCAGAAACTTAATATTGTTTGGACTGACATCATCATCACCAGAAAAATAGAGTTTAAGACGCTGACCATTCACTTTGAAATTACCCTTATCAGGGTGAGAAATTAAAATAGTTCCATAAGGAAATACTTCTAAAATATAAAATGGGCCAGACCAGCGAGATTTTAATTTGCCCAGAAATAAACGTAAACGAGAATTATATAAAAGCACTTGGTCGCCCGGCTTAAAGTTTTTAGGGTGCCTTAAGTGTTTATCGTGTAAACGCCTCGTCCGCTCTTTATAAAGTTTATTATTTTCATAAGCATAAGAGCGCCACTCATCGAGTTCATTTAGTTGAAATTTTCGAAGGTCACCGACTGAGTGGGGATCGAAGTTTAAAAATTTTAAGGCCCAAAAGGCGTGGTGTTCTAACTCTACGGGCAGATGGCACGATTTTCTATAGACCAGCCGATACGGCGTACATCCGAGGGCGGTTTTGTATGCTGTTCGGTAGGCTCATAGAGCATCGTCAAGTTTTGCTGATCAGTCTTTCCTAGAAGTTGAAACAGTCTTTTCTAATATTCTTTTTATTTCTCTATTAACTACTTCGACTTGTCCGTTAGTTTGGGGGTGGTAGGCAGTGGAAAGCTTATGTGTAATGCCGTATTTGGTAAGGATTTTTTAAAATTGTGCGTTATAGAAATGGGAACCCTTATCGCTAACGATCGCGCGTGGCGTACCGAATCTAGAAAATAATCTTTTTAGAAACGTGACTACAACTCAGGAGTCATTCGTAGGAAGAGTTTGGGCCTCATCCCCTCGTGAAACATAATCAACAGCAACTAAAATAAATTTGTTTCCGAAGCTAGAAGGAAGGGGGGCAACAAAATCAATTCCCCAGAGGTCGAAAATTTCGCACTCTAAGAAATAATTTTGCGGCATTTCATTTTTATTAGAAATGTTGCCCGACTGTTGGCAACTATCACACCTGCTCACAAAAGCTTGCGCGTCTTTAAACAGGCTAGGCCAGTAAAAACCCGCGCAAAGCACCTAGTGAGCAGTGCGAGCAGCATGATAGTGCCCACCTGTCGGACCTTCATGTTAATGTTTTAGAATATCAATTCCTTCATCATAAGAAACACATCTCCTTATCACTTGATACGCACAGATTCTGAAAAGATGCGGGTCTTTCCAAAAGTAGTTCTTCAGCTCAGAAAAGAATTTCTTCTTTTGCTGAGAGGAGAACTCTTTTGGGAGCACCCGGGCCACTAGATAATTGGCGATGTGAGCGAACCAAGGAGAAGTAGATGTGTTAACTAAAAGCAGCTTCTCATCAGGAAAATAATCATTAAAAGATTTTTCATTTAATTTTTCTATAAATGGGTTATCTAATCTGGATAGATGGTCAGCGGCCAAGTTCTCGGCTCCTCGCTTATCACGGATCTCTAAGTCAAACTCCTGGAGGAGTAAGACCCAGCGAATCAAGCGAGGCTTGGCATCCATTTTGGCAAGAAGGTACTTGAGGGCCGAGTGGTCCGTAAAAACAATGATTTTTGTAAGTGTAATGTAAGGGCTGAATTTATCAAATGCGAATACTACAGCAAAGAGCTCCTTCTCGGTTGTGGTGTAATTTTCTTGTGCAGATGTGAGGGTTTTACTAGAGTAATAGATGGGGTGGAAGTTTTAAGATATGCGTTGACCTAATACGGCTCCCACCGCAAAACTACTCGCATCGCACATAATCTCGAAAGGAAGGTCCCACACCGGAGCTATCATAATCGGTGCGTTAATTAACTTTTCTTTAATTGATTCAAAGGCAGAAATACAAGAGTCATCAAAAATGAATGGAGCGTCTTTTTCTAAGAGATGGGTGAGGGGCTTAGTGATCTTGGAGAAGTCCTTTATAAAACGACGATAAAAGCCAGCGTGGCCTAGGAAACTTCTTATAGCTTTTATGTTTGTAGGCGGCGGCAACTTCTCAATAACTTCTATCTTGGCAACGTCTACCTCAACACCTTAAGAAGAAATTTTATGACCCAAAACTAACCCTTCCCTCACCATAAAATGGCATTTTTCCCAATTTAGGGCAAGGTTAGTTTCTTCGCATCGTTCTCAGACTTTTTCGAGGTTTTCAAAACATCTATCGAAGGAATCACCGAACACGGAGAAATCGTCCATGAATACCTCCATAATGCTTTCTACGTACTTGTCAAATTTTGCGAGTATACATCGATGGAATGTAGCTGGCACATTACACAATCCAAACGGCATTCTTCGGTAAGCAAATGTGCCGAAGGGATAAGTAAACGTAGTTTTCTCTTGGTCCTCGGGAGAGATGGGTATTTGAAAGTACCCCGAGAGGCCATCGAGAAAACAATAAAAGCTATGGCCGGAGAGACGTTCTAAAATCTGGTCGATAAACGGCAAAGGAAAGTGGTCCTTGTGGGTGGCGTCATTCAACTTACGATAATCTATACACATACGCCAACCCATCACCGTCCGTGTCGGGATTAATTCATTATTCTCATTACTAACTACGGTTATCCCTCCCTTCTTTGGCACTACCTGAACGGGGCTAACCCACTTACTATCCGAAATAGGGTAGATAATTCCTGTGTCTTATAATTTCATAACCTCGCCCTTAACTACTTCTTTCATATTCAGGTTTATACGGCGCTGAGGTTGAATAGAGTTACGCGAATTATCTTCCATTAAAATTTTATGGGTACAGAAAGATGGGCTTATGCCCTTGATATCAAAAATTTTCCAAGGAATAGCCCGACGATGCTTACGTAGAACTAGAAGAAGTTTATCGTTTTGCTTATCCGTGAGGTAGGCCGAAACGATAACTGGTAACTTGGAATCTTTTTCTAAGAAAGCATACTTAAGGTGTTCAGGAAGTTCTTTAAGTTCTAGGGTAGGGAGTTCTTCATAAGAGGATTTAGAGATTCTTTATTTTTCAAAAATAATATCTTCATAAACTTTTTTATAAGGAACGTAATAAGGGGTGGGGCTAGCAGCCAAGACGGCTTCTTGTAGCGATTCAGTGGGAAGAAAAGAGGATGAACAAAAATCAGAAAATTCTTTTTCAAACTCAGAAAGACAATCACAAGATTCATCACTTCTCTGCAGCGATTCAGCGGGAAGAGAAGAAGAAAAACAAAAATCAGAAAGTTCTTTTTCAAAGTCGGAGAGGCAGTAGGAAGACTCATCACTCACGGTGTCTACGAAAAAATATGAGTCATCATTTGCTAGGGTGTTCTTCATCGAAGGTGTGATAGAAAAAGTGACTTCGTCGTCTCCTACTCGAAGGAAGAGCTTACCATTGCTTACATTAATGATGGCTCTTGAGGTGACAAGGAAGGGTCGGCCAAGGATCAGGGGAACCTCGACGTCTTCTTCGATGTCCAAAATGACAAAGTCCACTGGGAAGATGAACTTGTCGGCTTTTACTAGAACGTCCTCCACTATTCCTAACGGGTACTTGACGGATCTATCGGCTAGCTGGATACTCATATGCGTGGGGTTAAGGCTACCAATCCCTAACTTTTTAAACAACGAAAAGGGCATCAAGTTTATACTCGCGCCTAAGTCGGCTAACGCGTGTTTAACAAAAAGATCACCGAAGACACACGGGATAGAGAAACTACCCGGGTCACTGATTTTCATCGGCAAACCGTTTGTTAAAACAGCAATGCACTCGGCATTTAGCGTGACGTGCGAAAGATTTTCTAACTTCTTCTTGTTGGTGAGGAGGTCCTTAAGATACTTGGCATATTTCGGCATCTGCGAAATAGCCTCGTGGAAGGGAAGATTAATGTGGATTTGCTTGAAGATCTCTAAGAAGCGGGAGTACTGATCATCTTGACGTTGTCTATTAAGTTCATAGGGGTATGGAGGAGTTGAATTATTTTTGAAGATGGGTGGTGGAGTGAGATTATTTTCTAAAATAGGGGTGATAACTTCTTCAGCAGAGGGTGGAAGCGGAGCGGAGCTTTGATTTTTAAAGGCAGGAGCGGAGCTTTGATTTTTAAAGGCGGGAGCGGAGCTTGCCTCGGGCTCTTCACTTACCATACCAGAGACTTGCTTCCCACTCCGAAGAGTTATAGCTTTCGCTTGCTCTCTGGGTTGGGTTCGGTATTGGAAGGAAGAGACCCTGCGGGTCGCTCAGAAATTATTTTCGCGAGCTGTCCTCCCTGATTTTCTAGACTTTTTACGCTTCCGGTTAAAGTTCTTATAGTAGCGTCATTTGTGGTGATATATTTATAAAGTAATTCCTCCAAGCTTGGAGGTTTTGGGTAATTTTGAAGAGGTGGTGGTGGTGGTGGTGCAGAAAAATCATTTTGCGATGGTGCATTCGATGGATTACTCCATGAAAAGTTCGGGTGATTTCTTAAAGCAGGGTTATAACTATTCGGAAAATTAAAACAAGGAGGATGAAAATTCGCAGTAGAAAAATTATTAAAAGCAGTTCTAGGCATATTATTAACATAATCTAAATGTTCTGGAGTAGGGGTTGCAGATTCCCATACCTGAGGGGCGGAGGCAGCAGTCATCTCCGTGATTTTTTTGCTTAGGATTTCTACTTGCAGAGCGAGCTGGGAGACGTTGTCCACTTCAAAGATACCTGCAGGCTTGTTCGGGCGGGACCTAGGCACATTCCACTTATAAGTGTTCATGGCCATGTCCTCAAAAAGCTCAAGAACGGCTTCCGGGGTCTTATGATTTAAAGTACCGCCAGAAGCTGCATCTATCATTTGCTTCGTGCTTTGTTTTAGCCCGTTATAAAACGTCTGCACTTGTAACCATACAGGAAGCGCATAATGTGGGCATCGTCTTAATAATTCTTTAAATCTCTCCCAGGTTTCATATAGGGTTTCAGAGTCTATTTGTCCGAAGGCAGAGATGTCGTTCCTAAGTTTTGCAGTTTTAGCTAGCGGAAAATATTTCGCCAAAAAATTTTTCAGTTAATTCATTCCAAGTGGTTATGCTATTTTTAGGAAGTGTGTTCAGCCACTGCTTAGCTTTAGTTCTTAAAGAGAAGGGGAAGAGTCTTAGCCTTATTTCATCATTTGTGACACCATTTATCTTGAAGGTTTCGCAAATTTCAAGAAAGCTAGCTATATGTGCGTTCGGATCATCATCTTGAAGTCCGTCAAATTGCACATATTGCTGCACCATTTGAATTATGCTAGGCTTTAATTCGAAGTTATTATTTGCTATAGCAGGGCGGACTATACTAGATTCTGTTCCCTCGAGGTTCGGTCGTGCATAATATGACATAGTTCTTTGCTCGGCCTCATCTACATTGGGTTCTTCCATTCTTAAAGTAGCAAATGACTCGGAGTCCTCAACCGGCACTTGGATAGTAGGACCTTGAAATCGCGATCTTCTCCGAAGAGTACGCTCAATTTCGTGGTCCAAGTCCAAAATAACCGACGGACTCCCGCGAGTCATGCACTAAAAGAACAGAACAGAAGAAAAGAAAGAGAAATAGGATAAACTAGAAAAAAAGATTAGAAATTTTTTTTGAAATAGATTTTTTTTTATAGATTAACTCCCGAACTTCCCAAGGACTACCCCGTGAAGGGTTCGCAAGGTACTAGACAAGATAGTGGCGCTTAAAGCCCTTTCCCCTTTTCGTGAGAATTAGGTGGCGTAGAAAAATTGTGAAGTTGGTTACTATTAAGAGCGGTGATAACTTTTTTTTTGAATTTTAAAATTTAAAGAAAGAGGATGAGAAAGAGAAGAGATAAAATTAATAGGTTCGTGTTTTCAATATATCAATGGAAGTTGGTTCCCCGGCAACGGCACCAAAAACTTATTGCGCGCTAGGGTTCGAAGAAAATAAATGCAACCGAACTAGCAACCCAATGAGGCAAGTATACCTATCGAATTGTAGCTAGGGGACACAAGTGTGTATTGAAATCCGGGAACTGTTGAGTATGCTTACTCACACTAATGCTATTATCTTATCGATGGAAAAACTAGGGTTTAAGAAAAACTAATTGCAAGGAAGGAAGTAAAGCTATACTAGAAAGAGAACTACCGCAATTAAGTAAAGTGCTATTAAGTAAAGAACTATGCTAGAAAGGAAACTACTGCAATTAATTAAAGAGCACAAGATAGGAGATTACTACGAAATATTGAAAATATGAAATGGAAATGCACTCGATCAAGAATCACCTCGGCTAAAGACGATTAAGAAAATGCGATAAAAATCTAAACTTAAAAGGATAAAGGTCCTTGCCCGTGGAGGTTCCTAAAGCTTGAACACGCTTCTCTCGAAGTCGTGCCCAACTGAGTTTAGGAAGGTTCGACCGACTCTCGTCTAAATCGGAGGCCTAAAACTCGCTTTACGCGGTGAACCCCACTATTGGATTTTACTCCAATCCGGGAGATTTGGACGTCTGCCTCTCTCAAGGGGTGCGTACAACTCCCTTTACTCTTGAATGCTCACTTCATTTTATCGGACTCTCGGCTAGCCCAGAATAAAAGCAAAGGTGGAGGGTATATATCGATAAAATACCTCCAACCCATGATTAATCAAGAGTAATTCAAGGCCCTAACCTAAAAAGAAAAGATTAATTAAAATATCATAACTTAATCGCTCTAACCTCGGATCATCAAGATCGAGTACAAGGAGGATTAGTTAATCATAATGGAGTGGAGGGGGGGGGATGAGTAGTAAAGCATATAAAAGGAACACTAGTAAAGGAAGAACACTTATATTACCTAAAAGGAGCAAGTTACACTAATGAAATTTAAATTACAAGTGCATGAATTAAAGTCCTATTCTAGCCCTATATTAAGCAATAAGAAAAAGCAAGATTACAACAAAAGCTAAGGCAAACTAAAAAAACTATGGTTAAACAAAAATTACAAAGAGAGAGAGAGAGAGAAAAAAAAAAGCATGAAAAAGATCAAGAACCAAAGGGGCAGCACCTCCCCCACTCAACCAAAGCTTGCTGAAATGGAAGGGGGTCTGAATTTATAGGAAAAAATCTCGGGTTGGTCACGCCCGCCGACACACCCTTGGGGGGCGTGTCAGGGGGCGTGACAGTATAATGTTGACCTCGGGCTCTGGACTCTGGCGGGAAGGATCATTTCCTTTGTACGTCGGTGGACACGCCCAAGGTCACGCCCGTGAAGGGGGGCGTGACAGGCACGTCAAGTCGAAATCATTGGTCATAAATCTGTCAATCGTCGGAAAAGTTCATGTCACGCCCCAGGTCACGCCCGTGATGGGGGGCGTGACAGTACTGTTGCGTGCTGTGGCAGAACGACATTTAATACGGCGGCAGGCTTTGCGGCAGAGGGCGACACGCCCATGGTCCCGCCTTGTTACACGCCCAGGGAGGGCGTGTCAGGGGGACGTGACAGCAGTTTTGTTCATTTTTCTATCCCTTCCAGCAGGAGTCCTCGGGATCGGTTGACACGCCCTAGGTCACGCCCAGGGAGGGCGTGACAGGGGGCGTGTCAGGTCATTTTTGGCCAATTTTCTAGAAACCTACAAAAAGACAAGAAGAAGTCAGTGTCAATAATATTTACATAAAAATGATAAAAAATAAACTAATAATAGACATGATTTGTACAATATAAAATAGAAAATACGATAATAGTTTAGGCTACAAAATGTATTTTCAAATTCCCCCAAGCTTAAGCTTTGCTTGTCCCCAAGCAAAAATATAAAAACTAGAAATTTATAAAAAGGACTAATCAAAAAGTTTTAATTGTACCTACACAAGTACTATGCAAAATTCTAAGTAAGGAAAAGGTGAAATGTAAGTCTAAAACAATTATTTAGGTATGGTAAAACTTCTATAAATTTTACTCAATAAAAACAAATCATCCAAAATTTTAACGAAATTCTTTAAATAGACTTAAACAAAGCAACAAAAATGAAAAACACGCATTGAGTTGTTACTAGATCCAAGCAACGCATTATAATTATATCAATTTAATTAACAAAAATCTAGGTTTAAATCCAAAACTAAAACTGATTTACTTTTTTTCTTTTCTTAGTTGTTAAATAAAAATCAAAAAGCGTGAATCAAAAGGACTTAAATAGGAAAGAAACGTTTGGTTTAGGAATATGATTAGGAGTGGAATTCAAAGATAAACGTGAAGGTTTAAAATCACACTAAACCAAAGCAAAGAGTTTCAAAAACTTTCATAAAAAAAAATATATACATTTTTTTTTCTTTTTCTTCTTTTTTCCATTTTTTTTTCTTTTTTCAAAACAAAGGCCATAAATATTTTTATTTTCCTTTTGAATTGGCCAAACAAAAATAAACATCACTTTTGAGCATACTTTTTTCAAAAGAACTTTTCTCCCACAAAAAATCACAAAATATCCTATCAAAATCGTCAAAATAATTTATGAAACTCAAAAAGGCTAGTGTGATTCGATAGGTTGGAAATTTTGGCTTTGGTGAAACTGAAATTAAGGGAGGAGCTATCAAATGAAATCGGAAAAAGGCTCAAAAATGGCTAACTAGTGGTAAAAGTTTTTAGGTTGGCAAAAAAGTTCAAACGAAAACAAAAACGGCCTAAATCATTTTCACGCTTTTGAATTTATTTAAAACAAAGGTTTGAAAAATTTCAGAAAGCGAGTCCTAGATAATAAAAGAAGATTGATGAAATTAACTTGAAAATAGAAATAATAGGTGACTTGGATCGTTCACATCTACTACGCTATTCAAAAGTTGACTTTACAAAAATTATTCAAAAACAAAAAAAGAAAATAGAGGATGATGAATTTTTGAGAAAGTAAAGGAAATAAAAAACAAAAAACCATAATAGAAATGCAAGTTTTTGTAAAATATTTAACCTTAACATGCTACCGTGAATTAGAAACACAGCATCACCAACATTTTACTTGTGAAACATAATTAAAAAGGACGATTAGAAATATTATAATTACCTACGTTGTTTATAGAAAATTTTGAGTAAAACAAAAACAAAAACTAGGGGTACTATTGAAATACCAAAATGCCTAAACTATTCAAAAACACATATTTTTTAATTTTGTGAAATATTCTCTATTTTTTTGGATTTTTGAAATTTTTTCTCTTTTTTTTTGGAATCTTAAGATATTCATTGTTTTTTTTAGAAATATTTAAAATATATACAAAGAGAAAAATTGGTACACTAAGCAAAAATGAAGGAGGAAATCCTCCCCCAAGCTTAAAATAGACATTGTCCTCCATGGCTAAAGAAGGGGATTGGAGAAGGAGAGAAAAATAAAGTATAGAATTGAAAGACAGAATTGAAAGACAGGATTTAAAGACAGGTACTTCCCCGGATTTATTTGCTGCGAAAGCTGAGTGATGCCGCTCCTCCGAATGTCTTCTTTGGACTTCGTGATGGATTCAACAACGTTGTAGCAGGCGATCGCAGAAGCTTCAGCTTGTCGGAGTCGTCCGAGGCAAAAATTGTAAAATAAAGAAAACAGAAAAAGATAACTTGGGTTGCCTCCCAAGAGCGCCCTTTGTTTAAAGCATCGTTGAGCTCGACGCATCAAAAAATAATATTGTATTGTCCAAAAATATTGTAGTCCAGAAATAAAATTGTTTTTAACAAAAATTAAGAGTTCAAAGTTAGAGTTCGTGAAGCAGAAACTCAATAATGTTTGGACTGACATCATCATCACCAGAAAAATAGAGTTTAAGACGCTGACCATTCACTTTGAAATTACCATTATCAGGGTGAGAAATTAAAACAGTTCCATAAGGAAATACTTCTAAAACAGAAAATGGGCCAGACCAGCGAGATTTTAATTTGCCCGAAAATAAACGTAAACAAGAATTATATAAAAGGACTTGGTCGCCTGACTTAAAGTTTTTAGGGTGCGTTAAGTGTTTATCGTGTAAACGCCTCGTCCGCTCTTTATAAAGTTTATTATTTTCATAAGCATAAGAGCACCACTCATCGAGTTCATTTAGTTGAAATTTTCGAAGGTCACCGACTGAGTGGGGATCGAAGTTTAAAAATTTTAAGGCCCAAAAGGCACGGTGTTCTAACTCTACGGGCAGATGGCACGATTTTCCATAGACCAGCCGATACGTCGTACATCCGTGGGCGATTTTGTACGCTATTCGGTAGGCCCATAGAGCATCGTCAAGTTTGGCTGACAAGTCTTTCCTAGAAGTTGAAACAGTCTTTTCTAATATTCTTTTTATTTCTCTATTAACTACTTCGACTTGTCCATTAGTTTGGGGGTGGTAGGCAGTGGAAAGCTTATGTGTAACGCCATATTTGGTAATGATTTTTTAAAATTGTACGTTATAGAAATGGGAACCCCTATCGCTAACGATCGCGCGTGGCGTACCGAATCTAGAAAATAATCTTTTTAGAAACGTGACTACAACTCGGGAGTCATTCGTAGGAAGAGCTTGGGCCTCAGCCCCTCGTGAAACATAATCAACAGCTACTAAAATAAATTTGTTTCTGAAGCTAGAAGGAAGGGGGCCAACAAAATCAATTCCTCAGAGGTCGAAAATTTCGCACTCTAAGAAATAATTTTGCGGCATTTCATTTTTATTAGAAATGTTGCCCGACTGTTGGCAACTATCACACCTGTTCACAAAGGCTTGCGCGTCTTTAAATATGCTAGGCCAGTAAAAACCCGCGCAAAGCACCTAGTGAGCGGTGCGAGCAGCTTGATAGTGCCCACCTGTCGGACCTTCATGTGAATGTTTTAGAATATCAATTCCTTCATCATAAGAAACACATCTCCTTATCACTTGATCCGCACAAATTCTGAAAAGATGCGGGTCTTCCCAAAAGTAGTTCTTCAGCTCAGAAAAGAATTTCTTCTTTTGCTAAGAGGAGAACTCTTTTGGGAACACCCGGGCCACTAGATAGTTGGCGATGTGCGCGAACCAAGGAGAAGTAGATGTGTTAACTAAAAGCAGCTTCTCATCAGGAAAATAATCATTAAAAGATTTTTCATTTAATTTTTCTATAAATGGGTTATCTAATCTGGATAGATGGTCAGCGGCCAAGTTCTCGGCTCCTCGCTTATCACGGATCTCTAAGTCAAACTCCTAGAGGAGTAAGACACAGCGAATCAAGAGAGGCTTGGCATCTGTTTTGGCAAGAAGGTACTTGAGGTCCGAGTGGTCTGTAAAAACAATGATTTTTGAAAGTGTAATGTAAGGGCGGAATTTATAAAATGCGAATACTACAGCAAAGAGCTCCTTCTCAGTTGTGGTGTAATTTTCTTGTGCAGATGTGAGGGTTTTACTAGCGTAATAGATGGGGTGGAAGTTTTTAGATATGCGTTGACCTAATACGGCTCCCACCGCAAAACTACTCGCATCGCACATAATCTCGAGAGGAAGGTCCCACACCGGAGCTATCATAATCGGTGCGTTAATTAACTTTTCTTTAATTGATTTAAAGGCAGAAATATAAGAGTCATCAAAAATGAATGGAGCGTCTTTATCTAAGAGATGGGTGAGGGGCTTAGTGATCTTGGAGAAGTCCTTTATAAAATGACGATAAAAGCCAGCGTGGCCTAGGAAACTACTTATAGCTTTTATGTTTGTATGCGGCGGCAACTTCTCAATAACTTCTATCTTGGCAATGTCTACCTCAATACCTTTAGCAGAAATTTTATGACCAAAAACTAACCCTTCCCTCACCATAAAATGGCATTTTTCCCAATTTAGGGCAATGTTAGTTTCTTCACATCGTTCTAAGACTTTTTTGAGGTTTTCAAAACATCTATCGAAGGAATCGCCGAACACGGAGAAATCGTCCATAAATACCTCCATAATGCTTTCTACGTACATGTCAAATATTGCGAGCATACATCGCTGGAATGTAGCTGGCGCATTGCATAATCCAAATGGCATTCTTCGGTAAGTGAATGTGCCGAAGGGACAAGTAAACGTAGTTTTCTCTTGGTCCTCGGGAGAGATGGGTATTTGAAAGTACCCTGAGAGGCCATCGAGAAAACAATAAAAGCTATGGCTGGAGAGACGTTCTAAAATCTGGTCGATAAACGGCAAAGGAAAGTGGTCCTTGTGGGTGGCGTCATTCAACTTACGATAATCTATACACATACGCCAACCCGTCACCGTCCGTGTCGAGATTAATTCATTATTCTCATTACTAACTACGGTTATCCCTCCCTTCTTTGGCACTACCTGAATGGGGCTAACCCAGTTACTGTCCGAAATAGGGTAGATAATTCCTGTGTCTAATAATTTCATAACCTCGCCCTTAACTACTTCTTTCATATTCGGGTCTATACGGCGCTGAGGTTTAATAGAGTTACGTGAATTATCTTCCATGAAAATTTTATGGGTACAGAAAGATGGGCTTATGCCCTTGATATCAGAAATTTGCCAAGCAATAGCCCGGCGATGCTTACGTAGAACTAGAAGAAGTTTATCGTTTTGCTTATCCATGAGGTAGGCCGAAACGATAACTGGTAACTTGGAATCTTTTTCTAAGAAAGCATACTTAAGGTGTTCAGGAAGTTCTTTAAGTTCTAGGGTAGGGGGTTCTTCATAAGAGGATTTAGAGATTCTTTCTTTTTAAAAAATAATATCTTCATAAACTTTTTTATAAGGAACGTAATAAGGGGTGGGGCTAGCAGCCAAGGCGGCTTCTTGTAGCGATTCAGTGGGAAGAAAAGAGGAAGAACAAAAATCAGAAAATTCTTTTTCAAACTCAGAAAGACAATCAGAAGATTCATCACTTCCCTGCACCGATTCAGCGGGAAGAGAAGAAGAAAAACAAAAATCAGAAAGTTCTTTTTCAAAGTCGGAGAGACAGTAGGAAGACTCATCACTTACGGCGTCTACGAAAAAACATGAGTCATCATTTGCTAGGGTGTTCTTCATCGAAGGTGTGATAGAAAAAGTGACTTCATCGTCTCCTACTCGAAGGAAGAGCTTACCATTGCTTACATCAATGATGGCTCTTGAGGTGTCAAGGAAAGGTCGGCCAAGGATCAGGGGAACCTCGACGTCTTCTTCGATGTCCAAAATGACAAAGTCCACCGGGAAGATGAACTTGTCGACTTTTACTAGAACGTCCTCCACTATTCCTAACGGGTACTTGACGGATCTATCGGCTAGCTGGATACTCATACGCGTTGGGTTAAGGCTACCAATCCCTAACTTTTTAAACAACGAAAAGGGCATCAGGTTTATACTCACGCCTAAGTCGGCTAACGCGTGTTTAACAAAAAGATCACCGAAGACACACGGGATAGAGAAACTACCCGGGTCACTGATTTTCTTCGGCAAACCGTTTGTTAAAACAGCAGAGCACTCGGCGTTTAGCATGACGTGCGAAAGATTCTCTAACTTCTTCTTGTTAGTGAGGAGGTCCTTAAGATACTTGGCGTATTTCGGCATCTGCGAAATAGCCTCGTGGAAGGGAAGATTAATGTGGATTTGCTTGAAGATCTCTAAGAAGCGGGAGTACTGATCATCTTGACGTTGTCTATTAAGTTCAGAGGGGTATGGAGTAGTTGAATTATTTTTGAAGATGGGTGGTGGAGTGAGATTATTTTCTAAAATAGGGGTGATAACTTCTTCAGCAGAGGGTGGAAGCAGAGCGGAGCTTTGATTTTTAAAGGCAGGAGCGGAGCTTTGATTTTTAAAGGCGGGAGCGGAGCTTGCCTCGGGCTCTTCACTTACCATACCGGAGACTTGCTTCTCACTCCGAAGAGTTATAGCTTTCGCTTGCTCTCTGGGTTGGGTTCGGTATTGGAAGGAAGAGACCCTACGGGTCGCTCAGAAATTATTTTCGCGAGCTGTCCTACCTGATTTTCTAGACTTTTTACGCTTCCGGTTAAAGATTTTATAGTAGTGTCATTTGTGGTGATATATTTAGAAAGTAATTCCTCCAAGCTTGGAGGTTTTGGGTAATTATGAAGAGGTGGTGGTGGTGGTGATGTAGAAAAATCATTTTGCGGTGGTGGGCGCATCGCATTCGATGGATTACTCCATGAAAAGTTCGGGTGATTTCTTAAAGCAGGGTTATAACTATTCGGAAAATTAAAACCAAGAGGATGAAAATTCGCAGCAGAAAAATTACTAAAAGCAGTTCTAGGCATATTATTAACATAATCTAAATGTTCTGGAGTAGGGGTTGCAGATTCCCATACCTGAGAGGCGGAGGCAGCAGTCATCTCCGTGATTTTTTTGCTTAGGATTTCTACTTGCAGAGCGAGCTGGGAGACGTTGTCCACTTCAAAGATACCTGCAGGCTTGTTCGGGCGGGACCTAGGCACATTCCACTAATAAGTGTTCATGGCCATGTCCTCAAAAAGCTCAAGAGCGGCTTTCGGGGTCTTATGATTTAAAGTACCGCCAGAAGCTTCATCTATCATTTGCTTCGTGCTTTGATTTAGCCCGTTATAAAACGTCTGCACTTGTAACCATACAGGAAGCGCGTGATGTGGGCATCGTCTTAATAATTCTTTAAATCTCTCCCAGGTTTCATATAGGTTTCAGAGTCTATTTGTCCGAAGGCAGAGATGTCGTTCCTTAGTTTTGCAGTTTTAGCTGGCGGAAAATATTTCGCCAAAAATTTTTCAGTTAATTCATTCCAAGTGGTTATGCTATTTTTAGGAAGTGTGTTCAGCCACTGCTTAGCTTTAGTTCTTAAAGAGAAGGGGAAGAGTCTTAGCCTGATTGCATCATTTGTGACACCATTTATCTTGAAGGTTTCGCAAATTTCAAGAAAGCTAGCTATATGTGCGTTCGGATCATCATCTTGAAGTCCGTCAAATTGCACATATTGCTGCACCATTTGAATTATGCTAGGCTTTAATTCGAAGTTATTATTTGCTATAGCAGGGCGGACTATACTAGATTCTGTTCCCTCGAGGTTCGGTCGTGCATAATAGGACATATTCCTTTGCTCGGCCTCATCTACATTGGGTTATTCCATTCTTAAAGTAGCAAATGACTTTGTGTCCTCAACCGGCACTTGGATAGTAGGACCTTGGAATCGCGATCTTCTCCGAAGAGTACGCTCAATTTCGTGGTCCAATTCCAAAATAACCGACGGACTCCCGCGGGTCATGCACTAAAAGAACAGAACAGAAGAAAAGAAAGAGAAAAAGGATAAACTAGAAAAAAAAGAATAGAAATTTTTTTTAAAATAGATTTTTTTTATAGATTAACTCCCGAACTTCCCAAGGACTACCCTGTGAAGGATTTGCAAGGTACTAGTCAAGATAGTGGCGCTTAAAGCCCTTTGCCCTTTTCGTGAGAATTAGGTGGCGTAAAAAAATTGTGAAGTTGGTTACTATTAAGAGCGGTGATAACTTTTTATTTGAATTTTAAAATTTAAAGAAAGAGGATGAGAAAGAGAAGAGATAAAATTAATAGGTTCGTGTTTTCAATATATCAATGGAAGTTGGTTCCCCGGCAACGGCGCCAAAAACATGTTGCGCGCTAGGGTTCGAAGAAAATAAATGCAACCGAACTAGCAACCCAATGAGGCAAGTATACCTATCGAATTGTATCTAGGGGACACAAGTGTCATATTGAAATCCGGGAACTGTTGAGTATACTTACTCACACGAACGCTATTATCTTATCGACGAAAAAACTAGGGTTTAAGAAAAACTAATTGCAAGGAAGGAAGTAAAGCTATACTAGAAAGAGAACTACCGCAATTAAGTAAAGTGCTATTAAGTAAAGAACTATGCTAGAAAGGAAACTACTGCAGTTAATTAAAGAGCACAAGATAGGAGATTACTAAGAAATATTGAAAATATGAAATTGAAATGCACTCGATCAAGAATCACCTCGGCTAAAGACGATTAAGAAAATGCGATAAAAATCTAAACTTAATAAGATAAAGGTCTTTGACCGTGGAGGTTCCTAAAGCTTGAACACGCTTCTCTCGAAGTCATGCCCAACTGAGTTTAGGAAGGTCCGACCGACTCTCCTCTAAATCGGAGGCCTAAAACTCGCTTTACGCGGTGAACCCCACTATTGGATTTTACTCCAATCCGGGAGATTTGGACATCTGCCTCTCTCAAGGGGTGCGTATAACTCCCTTTACTCTTGAATGCTCACTTCATTCTATCGGCCTCTCGGCTAGTCCAGAATGAAAGCAAAGGTGGAGGGTATATATCGATAATATACCTCCAATGTAACATCCCATTTCCGGCTAGACCCCTAGGAGTCGGTTGGTCGTGATAGAACCCTAGGAAGCCCAAAAACTGAAATAAATCGATCGAGATTTCGGGTCACGGGTTGGTCACGCCTGTGACCGATCCGTCACGCCCGTGACCTAGGTTGTGACTCCTTCGACGATCGTCGATCTCTGTGAGACGATCGTCGGGCGCAGAATTTTTCTACCCAGGCCTGTCACGCCCGTGACCTATGTGTCACGCCCGTGACCTAGGGCGTGACACCTTCGATGATCATAGATCCCAGCAGGACGATCGTCGAAACGTAGAATTTACGTCATGGCCATATCACGCCCGTGACCCAGGTGTCACGCCCGTGACCAAGGGCGTGACACCTTCGGCGATCGTCGATCTCAGCGCGACGATCGCCGAGTACAGATTTTTCCTCATGACCATGTCACGCCCATGACCCACATGTCACGCCCGTGACCAAGGGTGTGACCACTCTTCGACGATCGTCGATCTCAGTTCGACGATCGTCGATCCCAGAATTGGTCACCCGGGCTTGTCACGCCCGTGACCCACATGTCACGCCCGTGACCAAGGGCGTGACCATCCTTCGACGATCGTCGATCTCAGTTCGACGATCGTCATTCCCAGAATTGGCCACCCGGGCCTGTCACGCCAGTGACCTATGTGTCACGCCCGTGACCAAGGCTGAAACGTCAGCCAGACCGGAAATTTCGATAACCGACGTTGTAATCAATTCTGATTATGGGAAGTTACGCCAGGAGTATTTATGGGTCATTTCCTACTCTGATTATTTAATAAATTAAGGAAATGTTGGTCCAATAAGAAATCGCCACCTGGCAAACACCTCTTCATTTCCAGCATTTCAACTGCCTTGCCATAACCGAAACGTCATTAAGAGGAATATTAAGGGCCATGAACGTTTCAACCTTTCCCCTTCCCATTTGCTGATCTATACAAGACTCCTAAGAGCAAGAGGAAAAGGTTACACGCTCCATCAAACTGTTTCAGATTTCCCCCTTGCTGTTGAAGAATTTCCGGCGACGCCACCACCGTGCCAATGGCTTCCCGACACTCTGCACGCCTCCAGCCTGCGAACAAGGTCCTCCCCTCCCTCTTCTTCTGTGGATAGATCTTAGAAATCGTTAGGAGAGATATCAGGCTCAAAAGAGCCATATCGGGTGAGCGTTTCCATGGTTTTCCGAAAATTTCGTGGTGGCGGGTTCGCCGGAAACCGCCTCTCCGGCGGCCGTGCCGCCGCCCGACGATAGCCCTCACCTCAACAGAGGTGGTGGTGGTGGTGGCCGGCCAGGGAGATGGCTGGATGGCTGGGAAATAGCTTTGGAAAAGCTACAGGAAATTAAGTTTTCAGGGCTCTGGTTTCGGGTTGTAGAAGAAGATGAACAGTGCCATTAAATTAGATTCTATTTTTAAAATAATTTCTGAATGAAAATATCTGTCACATTAAATAATTTGGGAAAAATACCTAGAGGCTCTTGCAAGAAAAATGGTCAACACCAATATTGTACCTCTTGGAGTCTAGGGAATTTTAAAATTTGTTTCAAGCATTTTGGACCACTGGATAGACCTCAACACTCAATTTGGTGAGGTCTACCCATAAAGTGTCCTGACATTAGAAAAATTCCCCACTCCAATACAGTCATCACAATGACTTGAAATTTGGGGTGTGGCCTAACCTTACTTATATCTAGGTACCATTCAAAAATTAGGATTTTTGGGAAATATGTTTCTATAGTTTTTAGGAAAATTCAATAATCCTAGCTTAATTTAATTAGATGCCTAAATAATTTCCAAAACCTCTCAAATTTTGGTGAGTGGTCCCTGGGTTCACCATAAGGTTCTGTATAATTTTTCATCTCATTTGGAGATGGTTTGGATTAGAAATGATCAAACCTAAGTTTTGCCCTAATAAGGGGTCTTAGGTTAAAGGTGCACTTTTGAGATTTGAGTGGTCAAATCACCTCAACAGAGGCTGAGATTTTTACCACTGGCTAGTAATATTCTCTAGCACCCCCTCAAAGAGTTTGGGGTGGATCGGGGTAAGTTTGCCCTAAAAACCAAGGCCAAACCCTAAGGATGGATCTTGGTGGCTTGAGAAGGTCATGGGGTAAAATGACCTTGGAGAGACTCGAAATTTGTTGAAGAGGACCATAGAGCCATTATAGTTCTCTGGATGAAATCTTAGTAGATTTGGAGACTGTTGGGATACCTAAAAACCTAACCCTAGTTTAGGGTGCAAAACTTGTAGAGATAGGAAATGACACTAAATCACATTGAAAAATGATGAGATTTGGGTAGAGTGAATTATAGGGATGGTACAAGCTCTGGATATTTTATTATGAATTTTAAGATCATTATTTTGGATACTTCGTTAACGATTTAGTAGCTTGTATGATTTGCTTAGAAAATTTATTATGGAATACATACTTCTTGGAAATTGATGAAATTTAAGCAGAGAACGTTTATTAGGATTTTAAATCTCTGTGAATTTTTATGGGATTTTTGGAAGTTTAATTCTAAGGCTAGCTTCATTAAGTATGTTTTACCTTGAATATTTGATTAAATCTATAGTGGTGTTTAGCAAGCTGGTAAAATTATGATTCTTTGTACAAAGATCTTTTCTATATCATACTACTGATTAGTAATTTTTCTATAATTTTCCGATGAGTAATTTCAGTACTTCCTTCTTTACGTAGGATTAACGTGATTATACTGGATAAATTAATTAGAGGCTAAATACTTTCTGTAAAATTCTGAAAATTTGTATTTGAGGTTATCTTGCTGTTATTTAATGATCATGATTTTTGGGTAGCCATTACTTAGGAGGATCATGTAGTTCATGTTTAAAATGACCCGTGGCCCATCCTTTGGGAAAATTAAATAAATATCAGATTAATTAGGAAAGTTATAAGTTTCTGGATTTAGACAAATTATGATAGGTAGACCTCCAGTAAATATTATTGGAGATTCGGAAAACAATTTGGAGTACCTCCCCTTGTGTACCTCATATAGCTTAGGATGGTCTGCATATAGTAAAACCACGGAAACTGAACTAGAGTAATAATGAACTTGGGAAATGGAATTTTGGTAGTTGCTGGTTGGTTAGTGCAAGCTACAATTAAGTTCATTATTGGAAGTCAGGATAAGTAGGGTGTGAGACTGGTTAACGGTTAGCTGGCGTTCGGGAATGACGGAAGATCGTCCATCCCAGGAAGAAGAGGAAGAGTCTTAATACTTTAGGGTTAAATATAAAGTAACTAAAAGAAGATCGGGTTAAGGGAGATCAACCAATAACAATAAGTGCCTTGCGAAAGGGAACTTCGGGCCGTAATGCCGCCGTCTTGGTTCCTAGTGCCCCTTGAGAGCCCTTCACGGGGTATGCCGGGGGCAGTCCTGGGCTAACGTAAACCATAGGAATAATAAATTAAAAGAGCAACTAGTATAACTAGGGTTGCACATACACACACCTCGGTAGCTAGGAAGGTAGAATAATTGGTTTGGTTGCCATTCAGACGGTAGCTCTGAAGGTAGATGCACGGACGGGACTGTCCGGGGGGCCGAGGGCTCGAGGGTTGGAGTACAGAATAAAGCTGGCGGGTCTTCGGTATCTGATAGTCGTTCACACCGACATCGGTACGTTGACTCGGTGGTGTGGGACACTTAGCCAAAGAAAGTCTGGTGGGTACAGCCAGCAGTAGTACGCGGATACTCTAGGTTGTGTTCTTCTAGGGGCATACAAAAGGGCTAGGCCTGGTAGTGTGGATACCCGCCTAGGAGTGGGGGGCCCGACCCACTGTCTCTGTTTTCCACTACAGAGGTTCCTGGGAATGAAGCTAGCTGCCCGAATAGGGGGAACTAAAGGTCTGTGCACATAGAGTCGTGTGCGTGAGTTGCACTTGCATGAATCATGGCATAGCATATCACTACACTCATAATTACATACAACCGACACCCCAACGTTTAAATCGGTATGGGACTTTTTATACGATGGGAGCCTTGCAGAAGATCCCTTAACTTATAAGTTTGTATGGGCATTCATATAAGCTAAGGTTACTTACTTATTTACTTGCTTGTTTACTTACTGTTCTCTAGCTGCCTTTTTATACATTTGATGCTTACTACTTCACTTCTTTACCATTTACTACCATAGGATTGCTAGTTGTACTTTATTCTAAATAATTGTTAGATTAGCTCCCTGTCACATGCTTGATTATTCTCCATTTTTTTGTAGCTTCCCTTTCCTCCTCTCCGCCCGGTGCTTAGGAGCCGTAGTGGGAGGGGTACGGGATGATAGGGCTTAGTCTTTATGACTAATGGTTTTCGAACCACAACATTACAGGAGCTCCGGATGGGAGACAGGGACCAGCAGTCCAGGGACCAGCACCAGCGGAGTACGGTGCGCATGGAGGTGGGACAGTCTAGCACCGGTGCACCTGCGACCAGCTCCGTGAGTGATTAGTAGTTGTATAGCTTCCGTGTTGAGTGACTTATAGTGAGGACTCTGAAGTACTGGGCTCGAGCCCATTTATCTATTTCCTGTTATTATCTATTGATGGACTGGATGTGATTTCACTTTTATTTACATGTTTATGTGGACTTGTTTACATTTTATGTTTAATTACTTCTCTCTCTTGTGATCGAAAAGGGCTGGCAGAATTGGCGTTTTGTAGTGGTTGCCTTCCCGTGAGTCGGTGCCACCGCAAAGCGGCAATTCTGGGCTAAGACCCCGGTGGTTTAAAAAGAAAAAAAAAGGGGTCTTACATCCAAACCATGATTAATCAAGAGTAATTCAAGGCCCTAACCTAAAAAGAAAAGATTAATTAAAAGATCATAACTTAATCGCTCTAACCTCGGATCATCAAGATCGAGTACAAGGAGGATTAGTTAATCATAATGGAGTGGAGGGGGGATGAGTATTAAAGCATATAAAAGGAACACTAGTAAAGGAAGAACACTTATATTAATTAAAAGGAGCAAGTTACACTAATGAAATTTAAATTACAAGTGCATGAATTAAAGTCCTATTCTAGCCCTATATTAAGCAATAAGAAAAAGCAAGATTACAACAAAAGCTAAGGCAAACAAAAAACAAAACAATGGTTAAACAAAAATTACAAAGAGAGAGAGGGAGAGAGAGAAAAAAGCATGAAAAAGATCAAGAACTAAAGGGGCAGCACCTCCCCCACTCAACCAAAGCTTGCTGAAATGGAAGGGGGGGGTCTGAATTAATAGGAAAAAATCTCAGGTTGGTCACGCCCTCCGACATGCCCTAGGGGGGGCGTGTAAGGGGGCGTGACAGTACAATGTTGACCTCAGGATCTGGACTCTAGCGGGAAGGATCATTGTCGTTGTACGTCAGTGGTCACGCCCTAGGTCATGCCCGTGTAGGGGGCGTGACAGGCACGTCAAGTCGAAATCATTGGTTAGTAATCTGTCAGTCGTCGGAAAAGTTGATGTCACGCCCCAGGTCACGCCCGTGACGGGGGGCGTGACAGTACTGTTGCGTGTTGTGGCGGAACGACATTTAATGCGGCGGCAGGCTTTGCGGCAGAGGGCGACACGCCCATGGTCACGCCTGGTTACACGCCCAGGGAGGGCGTGTCAGGGGGCGTGACAGCGGTTTTGTTCGTTTTTCTATCCCTTCCAGCAGGAGTCCTCGGGATCGGGTGACACGCCCTAGGTCACGCCCAGGGAGGGCGTGACAGGGGGGCGTGTCAGGTCATTTTTGGCCAATTTTCTGGAAACCTGCAAAAAGACAATAAAAAGTCAGTGGCAATAATATTTACATAAAAATGATAAAAAATAAACTAATAATAGACATTAATTGTACAATATAAAATAGAAAATACGATAATAGTTTAGGCTACAAAACGTATTATCAAATTCCCCCAATCTTAAGCTTTGCTTGTCCCCAAGCAAAAATATAAAAACTTGAAATTTATAAAAAGGACTAATCAAAAAGTTTTAATTATGCCTACACAAGTACTATGCGAAATTCTAAGTAGGGAAAAGGTGAAATGTAAGTCTAAAACAATTATTTAGGTATGGTAAAACTTTTATAAACTTTACTCAATAAAAACAAATCATCCAAAATTTTAACGAAATTCTTTAAATATACTTAAGCAAAGCAACGAAAATTAAAAACACGCATTGAGTTGTTACTAGATCCAAGCAACGCATTATAATTATATCAATTTAATTAACAAAAATCTAGGTTTTAAATCCAAAACTAAAACTGATTTACTTTTTTTCTTTTCTTAGTTGTTAAATAAAAATCAAAAAGTGTGAATCAAAAGGACTTAAATATGACAGAAACGTTTGGTTTAGGAATATGATTAGGAGTGGAATTCAAAGATAAACGTGAAGGTTTAAAATCACACTAAACCAAAGCAAAGAGTTTCAAAAACTTTCATAAAAAATATATATACATTTTTTTTTTTTTCTTCTTTTTTCCATTTTTTTTTCTTTTTTCAAAACAAAGGCCATAAATATTTTTATTTTCCTTTTGAATTGGCTAAACAAAAATAAACATCACTTTTGAGCATACTTTTTTAAAAAAAACTTTTCTCCCACAAAAATCACAAAATATCCTATCAAAATCGTCAAAATAATTTATGAAACTCAAAAAGGCTAGTGTGATTCGATAGGTTGGAAATTTTGGCTTTGGTGAAACTGAAATGAAGGGAGGAGCTATCAAATGAAATCGGAAAAAGGCTCAAAAACGGCTAACTAGTGGTAAAAGTTTTTAGGTTGGCAGGAAAGTTCAAACGAAAACAAAAATGGCCTAAATCATTTTCACGCTTTTGAATTTATTTAAAACAAAGGTTTGAAAAATTTCAAAAAGCGAGTCCTAGATAATAAAAGAAGATTGATGAAATTAACTTGAAAATATAAAATAATAGGTGACTTGGATCGTTCACATCTACTACGCTATTCAAAAGTTGGCTTTACAAAAATTATTCAAAAACAAAAATGAAAATAGTAGATGATGAATTTTTGAGAAAGTAAAGGAAATAAAAAACAAAAAACTATAATAGAAATGCGAGTTTTAGAAAAATATTTCATCTTAACATGCTACCGTGAATTAGAAACATAGCATGGCCAACATTTTACTTGTGAAACATAATTAAAAAGGACGATTAGAAATATTATAATTAACTACGTTGTTTATAGAAAATTTTGAGTAAAACAAAAACAAAAACTAGGGGTACTATTGAAATACCAAAATGTCTAAACTATTCAAAAACACATATTTTTTAATTTTGTGAAATATTCTCTCTTTTTTTTTTGATTTTGGAAATTTTTTCTCTTTTTTTGGAATCTTAAGATATTCATTTTTTTTTTGGAAATATTTAAAATATATACAAAGAGAAAAATTTGTACACTAAGCAAAAATTAAGGAGGAAATCCTCCCCCAAGCTTAAAATAGACATTGTCCTCAATGGCTAAAGAAGGGGATTGGAGAAGGAGAGAAAAATAAAGTACAGAATTGAAAGACAGAATTGAAAGACAGGATTGAAAGACAGGTACTTCCCCGGATTTATTTGCTGCGAAAGCTGAGTGATGTCGCTCCTACGAATGTCTTCTTTGGACTTCGTGATGGATTCAGCAACGTTGGAGCAGGCGATCGCAGAAGCTTCAGCTTGTCGGAGCAGTCCGAGGCAAAAATTGTAAAATAAAGAAAACAGAAAAAGATAACTTGGGTTGCCTCCCAAGAGCACCCTTTGTTTAAAGCGTCGTTGAGCTCGACGCATCAAAAAATAATATTGTATTGTCCAAAAATATTGTAGTCCAGAAATAAAATTGTTTTTAACAAAAATTAAGAGTTCAAAGTTAGAGTTCGTGAAGCAGAAACTTAATAATGTTTGGACTGACATCATCATCACCAGAAAAATAGAGTTTAAGACGCTGACCATTCACTTTGAAATTACCCTTATCAGGGTGAGAAATTAAAACAGTTCCATAAGGAAATACTTCTAAAACAGAAAATGGGCCAGACCAGCGAGATTTTAATTTGCCCGGAAATAAACGTAAACGAGAATTATATAAAAGGACTTGGTCGCCCGGCTTAAATTTTTTAGGGTGCCTTAAGTGTTTATCGTGTAAACGCCTCGTCCGCTCTTTATAAAGTTTATTATTTTCATAAACATAAGAGTGCCACTCATCGAGTTCATTTAGTTGAAATTTTCGAAGGTCACCGACTGAGTGGGGATCAAAGTTTAAAAATTTTAAGGCCAAAAAGGCGCGGTGTTCTAACTCTACGGGGAGATGGCACAATTTTCCATAGACCATCCGATACGGCATACATCCGAGGGCGGTTTTGTACGCTATTCGGTAGGCCCATAGAGCATCGTCAAGTTTGTCTGACCAGTCTTTCCTAGAAGTTGAAACAGTCTTTTCTAATATTCTTTTTATTTCTCTATTAACTACTTCGACTTGTCCGTTAGTTTGGGGGTGGTAGGCAGTGGAAAGCTTATGTGTAACGTCGTATTTGGTAAGGATTTTTGAAAATTGTGCGTTATAGAAATGGAAACCCCTATCGCTAATGATCGCGCGTGGCGTACCGAATCTAGAAAATAATCTTTTTAGAAACGTGACTACAACTCGGGAGTCGTTCGTAGGAAGAGCTTGGGCCTCAGCCCATCGTGAAACATAATCAACAACAACTAAAATAAATTTGTTTCCGAAGCTAGAAGGAAGGGGGCCAACAAAATCAATTCCACAGAGGTCGAAAATTTCGCACTATAAGAAATAATTTTGCGGCATTTCATTTTTATTAGAAATGTTGTCCGACCGTTGGCAACTATCACACCTGCTCACAGAGGCTTGCGCGTCTTTAAACAGGCTAGGCCAGTAAAAACCCGCGCAAAGCACCTTGTGAGCGGTGCGAGCAGCTTGATAGTGCCCACCTGTCGGACCTTCATGTAAATGTTTTAGAATATCAATTCCTTCAACATAAGAAACACATCTCCTTATCACTTGATCCGCACAGATTCTGAAAAGATGCGGGTCTTCCCAAAAGTAGTTCTTCAGCTCAGAAAAGAATTTCTTCTTTTGCTGAGAGGAGAACTCTTTTGGGAGCACCCAGGCCACTTGATAGTTGGCGATGTGCGCGAACCAAGGAGAAGTATATGTGTTAACTAAAAGCAGCTTCTCATCTGGAAAATAATCATTAAAAGATTTTTCATTTAATTTTTCTATAAATGGGTTATCTAATCTGGATAGATGGTCAGCGGCCAAGTTCTCGGCTCCTCGCTTATCACGGATCTCTAATTCAAACTCCTGGAGGAGTAAGACCCAGCGAATAAAGCGAGGCTTGGCATCCGTTTTGGCAAGAAGGTACTTGAGGGCCGAGTGGTCCGTAAAAACAATGATTTTTGAAAGTGTAATGTAAGGGCGTAATTTATCAAATGAGAATACTACAGCTAAGAGCTCCTTCTCGGTTGTGGTGTAATTTTCTTGTGTAGATGTGAGGGTTTTACTAGCGTAATAGATGGGGTGGAAGTTTTTAGATATGCGTTGACCTAATACGGCTCCCACCGCAAAACTACTCCCATCACACATAATCTCGAAAGGTAGGTCCCATACCGAGCTATCATAATCGGTGTGTTAATTAACTTTTCTTTAATTGATTCAAAGGCAGAAATACAAGAGTCATATAAAATGAATGGGGCGTCTTTTTCTAAGAGATGGGTGAAGGGCTTAGTTATCTTGGAGAAGTCCTTTATAAAACGACGATAAAAGCCAGCGTGGCCTAGGAAACTTCTTATAGCTTTTATGTTTGTAGGCGGTGGCAACTTCTCAAAAACTTCTATCTTGGCAACGTCTACCTCAATACCTTTAGCAGAAATTTTATGACCCAAAACTAACCCTTCCCTCACCATAAAATGGCATTTTTCCCAATTTAGGGCAAGGTTAGTTTCTTCGCATCGTTCTAAGACTTTTTCGAGGTTTTCAAAACAACTATCGAAGGAATCGCCGAACACGGAGAAATCGTCCATGAATACCTCCATAATGCTTTCTACGTACTTGTCAAATATTGCGAGCATACATCGCTGGAATGTAGCTGGCGCATTGCACAATCCAAACGGCATTCTTCGGTAAGCGAAGGTACCGAAGGAAAAGTAAACGTTGTTTTCTCTTGGTCCTCGGGAGATACGGGTATTTGAAAGTACCCCGAGTGGCCATCGAGAAAACAATAAAAGCTATGGCCGGAGAGACATTCTAAAATCTGGTCGATAAACGGCAAAGGAAAGTGGTCCTTGCGGGTGGCGTCATTCAACTTACGATAATCTATACACATACGCCAACCCGTCACCGTCCGTGTCGGGATTAATTCATTATTCTCATTACTAACTACGGTTATCCCTCCCTTCTTTGGCACTACCTTAACGGGGCTAACCCACTTACTGTCCGAAATAGGGTAGATAATTCCCGTGTCTAATAATTTCATAACCTCGCCCTTAACTACTTCTTTCATATTCGGGTTTATACGGCGCTGAGGTTTAATAGAGTTACGCGAATTATCTTCCATAAAATTTTATGGGTACAGAAAGATGGGCTTATGCCCTTGATATCAGAAATTTGCCAAGCAATAGCCCGGCGATGCTTACGTAGAACTAGAAGAAGTTTATCGTTTTGCTTATCCGTGAGGTAGGCCGAAACGATAACTGGTAACTTGGAGTCTTTTTCTAAGAAAGCATACTTAAGGTGTTCAGGATGTTCTTTAAGTTATAGGGTAGGGGGTTCTTCATAAGAGGATTTAGAGATTCTTTCTTTTTCAAAAATAATATCTTCATAAACTTTTTTATAAGGAACGTAATAAGGGGTAGGGCTAGCAACCAAGACGGCTTCTTGTAGTGATTCAGTGGGAAGAAAAGAGGAAGAACAAAAATCAGAAAATTCTTTTCAAACTCAGAAAGACAATCAGAAGATTCATCACTTCCCTGCAGCGATTCAGCGGGAAGAGAAGAAGAAAAACAAAAATCAGAAAGTTCTTTTTCAAAGTCGGAGAGGCAGTAAGAAGACTCATCACTCACGGCGTCTACCAAAAAACATGAGTCATCATTTGCTAGGGTGTTCTTCATCGAAGGTGTGATAGAAAAAGTGACTTCGTCGTCTCCTACTCGAAGGAAGAGCTTACCATTGCTTACCATCAATGATGGCTCTGGAGGTGGCAAGGAAGGGTCGGCCAAGGATCAGGGGAACCTCGACGTCTTCTTCGATGTCCAAAATGACAAAGTTCACTAGGAAGATGAACTTGTTGACTTTTACTAGAACGTCCTCCACTATTCCTAACGGGTACTTGACGGATCTATCGGCTAGCTGGATACTCATACGTGTGGGGTTAAGGCTAAAAATTCCTAACTTTTTAAACAACGAAAAGGGCATCAGGTTTATACTCGCGCCTAAGTCGGCTAACGCGTGTTTAATAAAAAGATAACCGAAGACACACGGGATAGAGAAACTACCCGGGTCACTAATTTTCTTCGGCAAACCGTTTGTTAAAACAGCAGAGCACTCGGCGTTTAGCGTGACGTGCGAAAGATTCTCTAACTTCTTCTTGTTGGTGAGGAGGTCCTTAAGATACTTGGCGTATTTCGGCATCTGCGAAATAGCCTCGTGGAAGGGAAGATTAATGTGGATTTGCTTGAAGATCTCTAAGAAGCGGGAGTACTGATCATCTTGACGTTGTCTATTAAGTTCAGAGGGGTATGGAGGAGTTGATTTAATTTTTGAAGATGGGTGGTGGAGTGAGATTATTTTCTAAAATAGGGGTGATAACTTCTTCAACAGAGGGTGGAAGCGGAGCAGAGCTTTGATTTTTTAAGGCAGGAGCGGAGCTTTGATTTTTAAAGGCGGGAGCGGAGCTTTCCTCGGGCTCTTCACTTACCATACCGGAGACTTGCTTCCCACTCCGAAGAGTTATAGCTTTCGCTTGCTCTTTGGGTTGGGTTTGGTATTGGAAGGAAGAGACCCTGCGGGTCGCTCAGAAATTATTTTCGCGAGCTGTCCTACCTGATTTTCTAGACTTTTTATGCTTCCGGTTAAAGTTCTTATAGTAGCGTCATTTATGGTGATATATTTAGAAAGTAATTCCTCCAAGCTTGGAGGTTTTGGGTAATTTTGAAGATGTGGTGGTGGTGGTGCAGAAAAATCATTTTTCGGTGGTGGGCGCATCGCATTCAATGGATTACTCCATGAAAAGTTCGGGTGATTTCTTAAAGCAGGGTTATAACTATTCGGAAAATTAAAAACAGGAGGATAAAAATTCGCAGCAGAAAAAATTATTAAAAGCAGTTCTAGGCATATTATTAACATAATCTAAATGTTCTGGAGTAGGGGTTGCAGATTCCCATACCTGAGGGGCGGAGGCAGCAGTCATCTCCGTGATTTTATTGCTTAGGATTTCTACTTGTAGAGCGAGCTGGGAGACATTGTCCACTTCAAAGATACCTGAAGGCTTGTTCGGGCGGGACCTAAGCACATTCCACAGATAAGTGTTCATGGCCATGTCCTCAAAAAGCTCAAGAGCGGCTTCCGGGGTCTTATGATTTAAAGTACCGCCAGAAGCTGCATCTATCATTTGCTTCGTGCTTTGATTTAGCAAGTTATAAAACGTCTGCACTTGTAACCATACAGGCAGCGCATGATGTGGGCATCGTCTTAATAATTCTTTAAATCTCTCCCAGGTTTCATATAGGGTTTCAGAGTCTATTTGTCCGAAGGCAGAGATGTCGTTCCTAAGTTTTGCAGTTTTAGCTGGCGGAAAATATTTCGCCAAAAATTTTTCAGTTAATTCATTCCAAGTGGTTATGCTATTTTTAGGAAGTGTGTTCAGCCACTGCTTAGCTTTAGTTCTTAAAGAGAAGGGGAAGAGTCTTATCCTGATTGCATCATTTGTGACACCATTTATCTTGAAGGTTTCACAAATTTGAGAGAAAGCTAGCTATATGTGCGTTCGGATCTTCATCTTGAAGTCCGTCAAATTGCACATATTGCTGCACCATTTGAATTATGCTAGGCTTTAATTCGAAGTTATTATTTTCTATAGCAGGGCGGACTATACTAGATTCTGTTCCCTCGAGGTTCGGTCGTGCATAATAGGATATAGTCCTTTGCACGACCTCATCTACATTGGGTTCTTCTATTCTTAAAGTAGCAAATGACTCGGAGTCCTCAACCGGCACTTCGATAGTAGGACCTTTAAATCGCGATCTTCTCCGAAGAGTATGCTCAATTTCGTGGTCCAAGTCCAAAATAACCGACGGACTCCCGCTGGTCATGCACTAAAAGAACAGAATAGAAGAAAAGAAAGAGAAAAAGGATAAACTAGAAAAAAAAGATTATAATTTTTTTTTGAAATAGATTTTTTTTATAGATTAACTCCCGAACTTCCCAAGGACTACCCCGTGAAGGGTTCGCAAGAAACTAGACAAGATAGTGGCGCTTAAAGCCCTTTTCCCTTTTCGTGAGAATTAGGTGGCGTAGAAAAATTGTGAAGTTGGTTACTATTAAGAGCGGTGATAACTTTTTTTTTGAATTTTAAAATTTAAAGAAAGAGGATGAGAAAGAGAAGAGATAAAATTAATAGGTTCGTGTTTCCAATATATCAACGGAAGTTGGTTCAACGGCAACGGCGCCAAAAACTTGTTGCGCGCTAGGGTTCGAAGAAAATAAATGCAACCGAACTAGCAACCCAATGAGGCAAGTATACCTATCGAATTGTAGCTAGGGGACACAAGTGTCGTATTGAAATCCGGGAACTGTTGAGTATGCTTACTCATACGAACGCTATTATCTTATCGACGGAAAAACTAGGGTTTAAGAAAAACTAATTGCAAGGAAGGAAGTAAAGCTATACTAGAAAGAGAACTACCGCAATTAAGTAAAGTGCTATTAAGTAAAGAACAATGCTAGAAAGGAAACTACTGCAGTTAATTAAAGAGCACAAGATAGGAGATTACTACGAAAGATTGAAAATATGAAATGGAAATGCACTCGATCAAGAATCACCTCGGCTAAAGACGATTAAGAAAATGCGATAAAAATCTAAACTTAATAGGATAAAGGTCCTTGACCGTGGAGATTCCTAAAGCTTGAACACACTTCTCTCGAAGTCGTGCCCAACTGAGTTTAGGAAGGTCTGACCGACTCTCGTCTAAATCGGAGGCCTAAAACTCGCTTTACGCGGTGAACCCCACTATTGGATTTTACTCCAATCCGGGAGATTTGGACGTCTGCATCTCTCGAGGGGTGCGTACAACTCCCTTTACTCTTGAATGCTCACTTCATTCATCGGCCTCTCGGCTAGCCCAGAATGAAAGCAAAGGTGGAGGTATATATCGATAATATACCTCTAACCCATGATTAATCAAGAGTAATTCAAGGCCCTAACCTAAAAAGAAAAGATTAATTAAAATATCATAACTTAATCGCTCTAACCTCGGATCATCAAGATCGAGTACAAGAAGGATTAGTTAATCATAATGGAGTGGAGGGGGGATGAGTAGTAAAGCATATAAAAGGAACACTAGTAAAGGAAGAACACTTATATTAATTAAAAGGAGCAAGTTACACTAATGAAATTTAAATTACAAGTGCATGAATTAAAGTCCTATTCTAGCCCTATATTAAGCAATAAGAAAAAGCAAGATTACAACAAAAGCTAAGGCAAACTAAAAACTAAACTATGGTTAAACAAAAATTACAAAGAGAGAGAGAGAGAGAGAGAAAAAAGCATGAAAAAGATCAAGAACCAAAGGGGCTGCACCTCCCCCACTCAACCAAAGCTTGCTGAAATGGAAGGGGGTCTGAATTTATAGGAAAAAATCTCGGGTTGGTCACGCCCTCCGACACGCCCTAGGGGGGGCGTGTAAGGGGGCGTGACAGTACTATGTTGACCTCGGGCTCTGGACTCTGACGGGAAGGATCATTGCCTTTGTACGTTGGTGGTCACGCCCATGTAGGGGGGCGTGACAGGCAGGTTAAGTCGAAATCATTGGTCGGAAATCAGTCAGTCGTCGGAAAAGTTCATGTCACGCCCCAGGTCACGCCTGTGACGGGGGCGTGACAGTACTATTGTGTGCTATGGCAGAACAGCATTTAATGCAACGGCAGGCTTTGCGGCAGAGGGCGACGTGCCCATGGTCACGCCTGGTGACACGCCCAGGGAGGGCGTGTCAGGGGGGCGTGACAGTGGTTTTGTTCATTTTTATGTCCCTTCTAGCAGGAGTCCTCGGGATCGGGTGACACGCCCTAGGTCACGCCCAGGGAGGGCGTGACAGGGGGCGTGTCAGGTCATTTTTGGCCAATTTTCTGGAATCCTGCAAAAAGACAAGAAAAAGTCAGTGGCAATAATATTTGCATAAAAATTGAAAGTCCACCTAGTGTCAACTACTTACACCTATGGGGGGGATAGGTGTCTTTGCAGCGTATTTGCGGAATTAAGGTTTTACCTGTACAAGAAAACAAAACAACACAGCATAAAAAATACACAAGCAATTTATAGTGGTTCCCCGATTTGGGTACGTCCACTTTCCCCCTTCAACCTATCTCCCAACCAGGGACGACTCGGTCATTTCACCAAAAGGATTGAAATCCAATCCTTGCACTAACGGAAGGAACCCTTCCACTCGTAGGAGTCAACACTCCCACAACACGGGTTGCACCCAACCCTACAACTAGAGACCAAACGGTCCTTTACAAAGAATTGAAAATAGCTTGTAAGAAATACAAACAACGTATGGAGACTAAGGTGTCCCTCTTCGTTCGACGACGTGTTCTTGAAGTCAATGAAGAGTCCACAACCCTAGATCTCACTTGGAGAGAATCTCCCCGAGACCGGCGGCGGCGGCGAGGCTCTCGGTGTTGGCGGCGGCAACTGACAACAGCAGCAAAGCACTGGAGATCCAATCTTCTTAGCGAAGTCGGCAAGGTCTACCAACGGTCACACGAGGATCAATCGTCTCGATCGATTCGGACGGGGAAATATTTCCCTATCTCAAATCAAGAGACAAAAGATCTCTAGATAGACACGTGAGACGCTGTGCAGGACTTGGCTTCTATCACCGAGGATCTGAAGGAGATCGAGATCTGCTTCGGTGATCGGCAGCGGCGACGGAGGCAGAGCAAGTTCGCGAGATTAGGGTTAGTCGGCCGCTCTTTCTCGTATATCGTCTATGTATCTTACTATACACAAATACCAGAGTATTTATACAATAGGATCAAGAGATGACCGTTGTGGGCCCCACCAGCAGTAAGACCAAAGCCCGGTTCAAAATCCCGTAGATAACGTGGACCGGTCCAGACAGAGTCGGAAAAATACCCAAGACAAATTCGGCGAGAATCGTGGGTGATTCTCGACGAATCCGCGAGAATCACTTACGATTCTCGCCGAATTCTACTTGGAGAATCCTGGCTGCACAGGTTATAGAGGTCGGGGAGAATCGGTGGGAATCACCTTGGATTGTCGCCGACTCGTCGAGAATGCAAAGTCATGCTCGACGAATCGGCGAGAATCACTTGGTGATTCTCGACGAATCGGCGAGAATCACTTGGTGATTCTCGACGATTCTGCCTTAGATGATTTTTCTGACTGCGTCGAGACAGCCGGCCCAACCCGGCAAGAATCAACTAGTGATTCTCGACGACTCGTCGAGATTCACTGGTGATTCTCGACGAATCGGTGAGAATCACTTAGTGATTCTCGACGATTTACACTTATACGATTCTCGTCTTTCAACCCGTGAGATGGTCTTTGGCCCATCCTTGCTCCATGTCTGCTCTTGATTTATCATAGCCCTGTACTTGAAATTAAGTACACCCCAATAGAGAGAGTACACGTAGGCCAACACACTGATCTGCTCAACGAGGGATTACGTTGCACAGACCCGTGTATATTGACCCACTGCACCCTGATATTGGTGTGTACTTAGCATGGAATAACTACAAGCACAACTAGAAATATTTCATCAAATACATTGTCTATTTACCTTAGCTTGTACAAGGGCTTCTTCATATCAGGTACATTGTGGATACAATACCCAACAATCTCCCCCTATTTGAAGAAGCCTAAACCCTACAAGCTAAGGTGAATAGAGCATATAGAAATGAAAATCATAAACTTAAAATGGAGTTGAGAGAGATATTCATTACCAATTTCTTGAGAGCAAACTTGGAGCCACCTTAGCCGAGAGGGTAATCTCCCCCTTTTCGGCTTCTGCAAATCGGGGACTAAAGCATGTGACACCATGCTCCCCCTCAGTTCTTATACCTTTGCTTTCACTAGATTCCTATCAGAAGCTCCCCCTAGATGCATGAGCCTTGAGCTCCTGTAGTCTTCATTCTTCGTAGTTTAGCATCCCCAATTCAGTTTTGAACATACTGAACTTGGCCTCGTCAAGGGGCTTTGTGAAGATGTCTGCAATCTGCTTGTCAGTGGGAACATCGCAGAGAGAGATGTCCTTGTTCTCCACGTGCTCCCGAATGAAATGGTAACGCACTTCAATATGCATTATTCTGCTGTGCGAAATCGGATAGTTGGCAATAGCAATTGCACTGGAGGAGTCGCAGTACATCGGTACTTCCTTGAACTGGAGGTCATAGTCGGCTAACTGGTTTCTTATCCATAGGAGTTGTGCGCAACAGCTGTCAGCCGAGATGTACTCAGACTCTACAGTGGAGGTTGCTACACAATTCTGCTTCTTGCTGTTCCTTGAAATAATCCTTCTTCCGAGGAATTGACACGTCCCGGAGGTGCTTTTCCTATCATCCCTACTTCCTGCAAAATCAGCATCTGAAAACCCTATTAGCTCGACATCATTGCTTCTCGGGTACCATAAGCCAAGATTAGGGGTACCTTTAAGGTATCTGAGAATTCGCTTTGCAGCGACATAATGAGATTCCTTAGTGTTCACCTGATATCTGGCACAAACACATGTAGAGAACATGATATCCGGTCTACTCGCAGTAAGATAGAGCAGAGATCCAATGATGCTTCTGTATTTGGTTTCATCAAAAGGTTTCCCTTTCTCATCCTTATCCAGAGACATGGTGGATCCCATTGGAGTCCTCATAGAGGTTGCATTCTCCATTCTAAATTTCTTGAGGAGTTCATTTGTGAACTTCGTCTGAGAAATGAAGATTCCTTCCTCAGACTGTTTCACTTGAAGTCCCAAGAAATACTTCAGCTCTCCCATACTGCTCATTTCAAACTTTCCTTGCATAAGTTTAGAAAACTTTTTGCAAAGATTGTTGTCCGTTGAGCCGAATATAATGTCATCAACATAGATTTGCACCAGCAAAATCTTGCCTTTGACTTCCCTGAGAAACAATGTCTTATCTATTTTTCCTCTAGAGAACTTGTTCTCAAGAAGAAACCTAGACAATGTCTCATACCAAGCTCAAGGAGCTTGTTTTAGGCCATATAGTGCCTTATTAAGAAAATATACATGATTAGGATAAGTAGGATTGACAAAACATGGAGGTTGAGCAACGTATACTTCCTCTTTCAAAGCTCCATTCAAGAAAGCCGATTTCACGTCCATCTGATAGACTGTGAATCCTTTGTGAGAGGCATAGGCTAGGAATAGCCGGATTGCCTCGAGCCGTGCAACTGGTGCAAACGTCTGGTCAAAGTCAATCCCCTCCTCCTGTCTGTATCCTTGAGCCACCAGTCTGGCTTTGTTCTTGATGATGACTCCATGTTCATCCAACTTGTTTCTGAAGATCCACTTGGTGCCAATCACATTTTGCGTCTTCAGTCTGGGAACCAGCGTCCAGACTTCGCATCTTTCGAATTGATGCAGCTCCTCTTGCATGGCCAAAATCCACGATGCGTCCTTGTTCGCTTCGTCGAACTTCTTTGGCTCCACCTGCGACAGAAAGCTAAGATGCAAGATCTCGTTAAGAGTTCCTCGGCGAGTTCTGACACCGTCTCGGGGATCTCCAATGATTTGATTTCTGGGATGGTCCCTCACGTGTCTGAGCTCTAGAAGTCTTGCATCAGGAGCTTCGACTATTTCTTGGGCATCTCCTTCTTCTAAAGGATTTGCCTCATTTTGATCTTCAACTTCTCCGATCGGCGTTGATGTGGAGACCTTGACATATTTTGGAGTTGCATCTTTCTCGGGATCATCCAGTTGTAGCTTTTCGAGTCTGGCACCTGCAGCTTCAGGAAGACAACTAGAAGTCTTGCAGTTAAGCAAGCTTCCTTCATCAAATACAACATTTATTGATTCCTCTATCACTAGGGTTTTCTTGTTGAAAACTCTATAAGCCCGGCTGTGGCTACTATAGCCCATGAATATGCCTTCGAAGCATTTTTCACCAAACTTAGTACGAGGGTACTTCCCATTATTCAGTACATAACACTTGCAGCCAAAAATCCTCAGATAGGACATGGTTGGTTTCTTGCCTTTCAGTAGCTCATAAGGAGTCTTACGATGGCTCTTGTTAATCAACGCCCGGTTTTGTACATGACAGGCCGTATTCACAGCCTCGGCCCAGAAGTATTCTGGGAGAGAAGCGTCATTCAACATTGTCGTGCACGCTTCAATGAGTGTTCTATTCCTCCTCTCCGCCACTCCATTCTGTTGAGGAGTGCGAGGGGAGGAGAACTCATGAAAGATACCAAGCTCTTCACAGAACTCTGTCATAGCCCCAGACTCAAACTCTGTTCCGTGGTCACTTCTGATTTTGACCACTGAGTAGTTAAGTTCGTTCTGTATCTGCTTGACAAAACTGGTGAAGATGTCAAACATATCAGACTTGTGTTTTAAAAAGAACACCCACGTAAACCGAGAGTGATCATCTACAATCACTAGCGTATACGACTTCCCTCCTAAGCTATGAACTTGCATTGGACCAAACAGGTCCATGTGCAGAAGATATAGACATCTGGAGGAATCTTTGTCTGGGATGCCCCTAAAGGTAGCCCGAGTCTGCTTGCCCATCTGACATGCAGGACATGGACTATCTTTGATGCACTTAATACTGGGAGCATCCCTTACTAAGTCTTTGGAAAACAGCATATTAATTGTCTTATAATTAATGTGTGCCAATCTCTTGTGCCATTGTTCACAAAGAGAAGCACTACCTTTAGCAATGAGGCATACTGGGGTAGAAGAATCTAAACTAAGAAAATCTAAACAGAAAATATTTCTGCTCCTAATTCCAGTTAATACGGTCTCCGAAGAGTCACAAGATATTAGGCATTTATCCTTGCAGAACTTAACGTCATACCCTTTATCACATAACTGGCTTACGCTGATCAGGTTATGATTTAACCCTTCGACATAAGCCACGTTAGTGATAGAGAGTATACCGTTGGAAATCGTACCGTAACATCTGGTGACTCCCCGATCAGATCCCCCAAATATGACTTTGGGTCCATCCTCGACTGGAGAGTACTCCCTCAGCAGGCTTCTTGTCCCAGTCATGTGACGGGAGCATCCACTGTCCAAATACCAAATAGGAGTTTTGTTGGCCTTTGGACATCCCTGCAAAACAGAATTAATTTGCCTTAGGAACCCAATCGAACTTGGGTCCTAGATTCCTTGTTAGCATACTCCCCCTCGATTGTTTAACTCTACGAGTGGTCGGCCTCGCATTGATAACATAAGGAGTCTCATTATACCTTGGATTAAACCAACAATCCACGGCAAAGTGACCAATTTTGCCACAGCACCAGCAGTCAAACCTATTATACTTCCTCTTGGGCGCCTGCTTTACCCTTGAAACGTGGGGTTCAGCTGGGGCCGAAGACCTGGAGGTGGAGGCAACATGATGACCACAGTCACATGACTTCTTCACCTCTTGGCTTTTCAGTGTAACAGGCTTGGCTTTAGGTGCCTGCTTCCTATTATGGCCGCTAGAGAATTGACAATAATTTCCCAAGTGGATTTCCTCATAAGGTGCCTTGAAGACACTCTCACTGAAGTTACGGGAAAGGTCCACCCATCATATCGGCTCTTCGGCTTTGCAACCGAGGGCCTGAAGTGATGCCCATATGTTGACTCAAAGTCATGTTGGTTACAAGGAAAGCTAGGCTTTCTAAACTCAACAGGGCTGAGTGGGGCCTTTCCTTTCTCATCAGCAAAGGCTTTCTTGGCAGCCTTATTCTTCCTCCTGTTCCTGTTTCTCCTGGATGAGGAGCTAGATACCCCTACATGCCCCAGGCCAGCTCCTTTGGCTTGAGCAGAGAAGGTATCAACTAATGGAAGAACAGTTTTTGGCATAGAGAAGCTCTTGACGATCTTCCTTTCTGCCGCAAGTAGTTCTTCCAACTTGTCGACTTCCTCCTGCTTAAGATCAAGGAGCTTAAGAGACTCTGAATGCTTTGAAGTCAGGTCCAAGTGCTCCTATCGGAGGGAGATCAAACTGGTGATCTCTTCCCTCAGGGATACACTCTCACCTTTAAGGAATTTGACTTCCTTTTTCTCCGCCTTCAGTTTCTTTCGACATTTCAGGAATGTATTGAGCAGAAGCTCATACTTTTCGAGGAGCTCAGCTTCAAGGGCAGAAGGGCTATCCTCAGGGTCATCATCCTGAGACTCAGGATCAGAGTCAGAGTCGGAGAGAGGGGTGTGAGCTTTTACCTTCCCAGTAAATGGGGGGCATTCTCCTTCTGAGTCAGAGCGACCCATTAGCCCAAAGTAGGCTTCCTCATCATCGCTGGTGTCTGACGTGTCAGATTCACTCAGCGTCTTTGGATTCTTTGCGATGTAACTCCTCTCCTTCTTCTTGTCTTTTGAGGACCTATGCTCCTCTCCCTTTCCCTTTTCCCTCTTGCCTTGATGGCAATCGGCCACGACGTGTTCTGGCTTGTTGCAACCAAAGCATATAATGTCAGAATAGCGGTGTTTGTTCGGTTTGGAAACATACCTGTCAGAGGAATAGTTCTTCTTCTGATCCCTTGAGGAGGAGCCATTTCTCTTTCTCTGATTCCTCAGCTTGAGGAACTTCTTGAATTCCCGTGTGATAAGGGATAAATCTTCCTCAGATAACTCTGAGCCAGAGGAGCTTGACTCAGAGTCTTCTCCTCATCCCTCTTCCACGCACGGGAAGAAGCGACACCCTTGCCCTTTCTGGATTGAATGGCTTTTAGTGCCACCGTCTTTTCCTTGGCCACGGCTTTCTCTGCTTCCTCTTCAGCCTTCCTTGTGTTCAACTGAAGCTCATAGGACATGAGCTTCCCGAACAGAATCTGTGGATCAGTTTCCGCAAGTCTGCCAAACTCGCGGATGGCGCAGATCTTTGTGTCCCATTCCTTAGTGAGGGACCTAAGGAACTTATCATTGAGTTCACCGTCAGTGAACACTCTTCCATATCCTTTGAGTGCATTGACGATCTTGAGGAAGTTTTCGAAGGTGACTCCGATCTCCTCCTTTGGCCCTTGCCTGAAGGCCTCATATTTCTGATTGAGGAGGGATCTTCGATCGTCCCTCACTTCATCTGTGCCCTCCATTAGGACGATCAGACAGCTCCAGAGATCCCTGGCTGTCCTGCAGTTGCTGAAGTTCTGCATCATAGAATCGTCAACTGCGCTTACCAGGATGTTCTGAGCTTTCTTGTCGAGTCCAAACAGCGCCATTTCGTCTTTGTCCATTTCCGAAAGTTTCTTGGGCACTTTCCTGGTTGGATCAATGGTGGAGTCCTTGGTGGGAATGTAAGGTCCCTCCTCCACTATCCTGAAGAGCCGGGGGTCGACTGCTTCCATATAGAATCTGATTCTTTCCTTCCAGATAGGAAAGTTCAGTCTGGTGCATACTGGGATTTTGCCGGAGTGCTTGAGTCTGTCCATGGAAGATGTCGCTCTTCTTCTTGACACTGGTGGCAGGATTTTACTCAAGGTGTGAACCTTTTTGATGAGTAACCTCCCTCTGATACCACTTGAAAGTCCACCTAGTGTCAACTACTTACACCTATGGGGGGGATAGGTGTCTTTGCAGCGTATTTGCGGAATTAAGGTTTTACCTGCACAAGAAAACAAAACGACACAGCACAAAAAATACACAAGCAATTTATAGTGGTTCCCCGATATGGGTACGTCCACTTTCCCCCTTCGACCTGTCTCCCAACCAGGGACGACTCGGTCACTTCACCAAAAGGATTGAAATCCAATCCTTGCACTAACGGAAGGAACCCTTCCACACGTAGGAGTCAACACTCCCACAGCACGGGTTGCACCCAACCCTACAACTAGACACCAAACAGTCCTTTACAAAGAATTGAAAATAGCTTGTAAGAAATACAAACAATGTATGGAGACTAAGGTGTCCCTCTTCGTTCGACGACGTGTTCTTGAAGTCAACGAAGAGTCCACAACCCTAGATCTCACTTGGAGGGAATCTCCCCGAGACCGGTGGCGGCGACGAGCGGCGGCGAGGCTCTCGGTGTTGGCGGCGGAAACTGACAACAGCAGCAAAGCACTAGAGATCTAATATTCTTAGCGAAGTCGGCAAGGTCTACCAACGGTCACACGAGGATCAATCGTCTCGATCGATTCGGACGGGGAAAGATTTCCCTATCTCAAATCAAGAGACAAAATATCTCTGGATAGACACGTGAGACGCTGTGCAGGACTTGGCTTCTATCACCGAGGATCTGAAGGAGATCGAGATCTGCTTCGGTGATCGGCAGCGGCGATGGAGGCGGAGCAAGTTCGCGAGATTAGGGTTAGTCAGCCGCTCTTTCTCATATATCGTCTATGTATCTTACTGTACACAAATACCAGAGTATTTATACAATAGGTCAAGAGATGACCGTTGTGGGCCCCACCAGCAGTAAGACCAAAGTCCGGTTCAAAATCCTGTAGATAACGTGGACCGGTCCAGACAGAGTCAGAAAAATACCCAAGTCAAATTCGGCGAGAATCGTGGGTGATTCTCGACGAATCGGCGAGAATCACTTACGATTCTCGCCGAATTCTACTTGGACAATCCTGGCTGCACAGGTTATAGAGGCCGGGGAGAATCGGTGGGAATCACCTTGGATTCTCGCCGACTCGTCGAGAATGCAAAGTCATTCTCGACGAATCGGCGAGAATCACTTGGTGATTCTCGACGATTCTGCCTTAGATGATTTTTCTGACTGCGTCGAGACAGCCGGCCTAACCCGGCAAGAATCAACTAGTGATTCTCGACGACTCGTCGAGATTCACTGGTGATTCTCGACGAATCGGTGAGAATCACTTAGTGATTCTCGACGATTTACACTTAGACGATTCTCGTCTTTCAACCCGTGAGATGGTCTTTGGCCCATCCTTGCTCCATGTCTGCTCTTGCTTTATCATAGCCCTGTACTTGAAATTAAGTACACCCCAATAGAGAGAGTACACGTAGGCCAACACACTGATCTGCTCAACGAGGGATTACGTTGCACAGACCCGTGTATATTGACCCACTGCACCCTGACATTGGTGTGTACTTAGCATGGAATAACTGCAAGCACAACTAGAAATATTTCATCAAATACATTGTCTATTTACCTTAGCTTGTACAGGGGCTTCTTCAAATCAGGTACATTGTGGATACAATACCCAACAAAAATGATAAAAAATAAACTTATAATAGACATGATTTGTACAATATAAAATAGAAAATACGATAATAGTTTAGGCTACAAAACGTATTATCACTCAACTCGCCCAGGATTTGGGCTAGGTTTAGCTGATCTGGCCCCTACTGACCCCACTCGCCGGATACGGGGTTGTACACAATCCCTGCTCTTTGCGAGATTGGTACAAACTTAGAAAGAAACATCTAACCCCATAGGATTCGGCAAGTGGCAGATTCCGAGGGAATCTCTCAGTGGGGACCTCCGGTGGCCATATATACATGTGCATGCATACTTGGCTGACCATTGCCCTTCCCTTTATCATAACCTTGCTGAGATTACGCTCCCCAAAGAGGTCCTGGAGCGAGTAGCGTGATCCCGGGCGGAGACTGCAACTCGCATCGCGGGCCTGACTGACCTCAGTGCCTCGCCTCGCAACTTGAGCGAGGTCAACTAGGCAAAAAAGGTGAATCCCCTTCCGAAAGATGTTGAGCCCATCTATAACGAGCACAAGACGACCCTGAATAATGGGGCCAGTTCCTCCACCCAGCCGACGCCGCACCCCCAATTCAAGGATGCCATCGTTCCTCCCGCTGACCAGACCAGTCGGGGGCATAGTGGGGAGAAGTCCGCATTGTGGGCTAAGAGCCCCCTTAACAGTCAACCAAATCAGGCATCATACGCGCATTTGCTGGCCTCATTCCCCCACTTCAGCATACCACATGGCTGGACTCTAAAGGCCGAAGTCGTCGACTCGCCTTCCTTCTCAGCAACATCTCGCCTTCTCATCTAGGGGAAGGAACCGAGATCATCCCTACCCCCGGCTTTGCTCTCCTTTCTCTAGAGGCTCCCCTTCATGGTCGTGGCAAGGTTCTGGGTAGTCCCCCTCCTCGCGCTGGCCTGGAGGAGCGCGGTGTGCTCTGTAGTTCTTAACTTTCCAAAATTTTGTTCAATCCTAGTGATGCTCGCCCCTGTTTCTCAACCCCATATTTGTTCGTGCAGACCTCATCGTGGACTCGGAGGCTGATGAGTCCGTGGGTCAGATTCAGTACTCTCCTCTCCCATCACCACGCACCTTGGATGCCTTCCTAGATTCTGAGTTGGAGGGTCCTGAACGGTCAAGGCGAGAACACCTAGTTCTCAAGAAGTTGGTGTGCGAGTTCCACGAGGTACGGAGAGACAATCTCAGGCTGCAGTGGGAATGCGATCGGTTGGCGGTCATGACGGGCGTCAGTCTGGCGTTGGAGGAGGCGCCTTCTTCCCTGCTTCTTGATAATATTGACGAGAGCTTACAATCAGTCCAACAGAACCTAGGACCACTACGCGAGCTCCGCTTGCGGCATCCTGTGACGACAGGGTTCGCGAGACCGGGGTAGCTAGAAATGGCCACAAGATGGGCCTACCGGTACTCACCATGCTCTCCCTGGTCCCCATGCGCTGGGAGACTTTTCATTTTCTTCCTTGGACATTATTTGAATCTTATCTGTAATAACATGTGACAATTTTTCCATTATTGTTTATATGTTTGAGTGATAACCGTTGATGTCTTGTTTGTCTCGCCTCTCTGTTGTGAGTGGTAGGTCATCGACAGTCGGTGAGATAGAACTATCGAGTAGGAGAGCTGGGGTAGGCGAGCTGGGGTAGGTGAGCTTGGGTAGGCGAGCTGGGGTAGTCCTAAATTCCCCCTCTATAAATAGGCCTCCCTACCAACCTATGTCACGCTGTATTGCCTCCGTACTTTTTCTCTTCCCCCACCCTTTGTCATTCGCATTCTCGTTCTCGGCGGACATGGGCAAAGGGAACCCCGACTATGACGGGAGGGCCAAATATGCTCGGCATTTTGCCGAGCACTGCTTTTTTGAGGGAAACACCACGACGGAGGAGTTCACCGAGTGCGTGGCTCATTTCGTCCCCTCTAGCTTCACGGCTCGCCTTCCAACCAAGCATGAGGACATCAATTCTGTCTAGCCCGATGAACTCGCCTTCCCCATCTCGCATTTCGAGATGGGGTTGTTCCTACACCTCTAGCCGGAGATCCGCTAGATGCTGAAGTATTATAGCGTGGTACCCGCGCAAATGAACCCGAATGTCATCGCCATGATGGTCGCGTTCGTCTGCTACCTCCGTCGTGAGCGGATAGAGTTCAACTTGATGATCTTCCGAAAGTTGTTCTCTTATAAGGCGACTACTGATGGGGTCACCTTCTGCGGCGGCACCCTCCTCATAGTCCGTGAGGTTGTGAACAAGCATAACAACTGGATGACCAAGATCGTCTTCATCAAGGGTGATCTCAGCAACGTCCCCTTCTCGCCCCAGCAAAAGGTCGAGGAGGTATACCGTCCCCTATCAGTTTCGAGGAATGACGCCAACCTCAACAAATTTTTTCCTCCACAAAGAATTCGAGGTCACCTACTTTCGCAGAGGCCTTGACTCCCTTCTACCCGTTCTCCCTGGCGAAGGTATGCTAAGATTCCCTTCTGCTTTTGCTGAGCTTGGCAGAGATAACATTGACAAATCTGACTAAGTCTTTTCTACAAAAGAACGTCTCATCCCTGATAATCAGCCCTTTGCGTACTCGGGGCTATACTCTGACCCGATCCAGCTCGCGCGGGCGGCTGCACATGACTGCCGAGACGAAGCGGCAATGTCCCAACCCTCCTCCAGCAAGAAGTGGGGGCTTCATGGGGGGTCAAACTCATCTCTCCGGGCTCCGAATCATAAGAAGAAGAGGGCCAAGGTCGTCTCTCTGGGGGAGAAGATATCTCCCACGTACATGGAGCGGCTCGAGACTCCCTTCGATGCCTTGCCAGAGAGCCCACTGAAGGAGTCATCGGGGAGGGATAGCCGAGGGCACGAGGCTCCCTCGCCAAAGGATGCGGAAGGGCTGATGCCCAGCGAGCTGGGCCTACCCAAGGAACACCCCCTATTCGGCATCGGGGAGAAGTGCAAAGACTCGGCCAGCGAGTCGATGATAAAGTGGGACGGGTCGGCCCACTGGGTCTCCATCTCTACCTGCCACCCCTCTTGGAGTGCTCGTCAGCCTTCTGCCGTCTATGCCATAACACTGGGCTTCGGCCTCTATGGTCGATACAGTGTTGCGTCCTTCAAGACCATGACCCCCCGCCAGCTGGGTCATGAGGGCCTGCGAGCCCACTTGCGGGCCTTCGAGCTGCACCATATGATGGTGTGACGTGGCATCAGCCTCGACTGGCTGCTGCTGAAGGATGAGCAGGAGCGCGATCTCACAAGGTATAAGGTCGCCGACGCAGAAAGAAGCTGTGGAATGGCTGAGAGGCTACTCGCGAAAGCCACCGGCGGGTTGGTAATTGTTGGTCGTCCCTTTCCTTCTTTACTTAGAAATTTTTTTGGAATTGGTGCTTAGTGGATGGTCCACAGGATGTTGAGGCCGCTCGCGAGTTACATAACCGCGCCTCTTGGTTGGAGGAGGAGGTCGCCAAACTGCAGGCCTACCTTAACGAGCAAGAGGCTCGCTTCGGTGAGAGGGAGACGTGTGCTGCCGAGCAGGAGGCTCGCGTTGTTGAGCTGGAGGCCAAGGTGGGGCGGCTGAAAGTGCAGAACCAGGAGCTCAACGACGAGTTCCTCCGGCAGGCGGAGCTTCTACTTCCCGAGGGTGGCAGCATGTCCCCCTACGCCTATCAGAGGTCGCGGCTCTTTGGTGCAAAGGAGGTCAAAGAACGGCTGCGAATCAACTCCATTGAGTCTGCCGAGAGCCTTCTGGACTCCATGAGGGGTACGGGGATACTGGAGGACGGCTGCGAGGAGGATGCAGTTCGTGGCCTTATGCCGAGACTATACCCACCGAGCCTGCCTGGCGAGAAGGAGGACAGCTTCGCCTTGCTGTTCGGGGACATGGACAAGAGCTAGGGGCACGGGGTCGAGGAAGGCCGCACATCTAGTGAGGAGGGCGAGAGCTGAGCAAGATTTTTGTTCTTTCTTTTCTTTCCCCCGCACTCTTTTGTAACCTCGCGAAGGTGATTTTTGACGTTGTAATCAAATATTTAAAGAATGAAAATCATTTTTAAATTTTTGTGAAATTTCTCTATCTTTTTTGCCTTGAATTCTTCTTTTTGTGTCGCACTCACGCGCGAGTTTCCTCCCCCCTTTAGCGGATCTTGCTAGGACAGGACTTGACGCTAGAATGCAAGTTTAGGACTCATACTCGCGAGCAGATTCCGAGAGCTCTCCCTTGCCCAGGTCAACCAGAAATGTTTCTGCCGTGCTGGGGTCGTACCCACCCAGCTCGCGCGCGAGTTAACCTTCTCTTTGCCAATGTCGAGTCGAAAGCATCAGAATATTTCTAAGTAAAACCGAAGGGAGGTAGAGTGCCTCGTTGGAGCTTTCCCTCAATAGGAGACTCAGGACGGCTTGCCTTTTTGCCGAGATGGGCCTACGAGTACGATCTCTCCCACGAGGGTCTTCTCCCCTCATACAATTAGGAAAGCAATTTTCTCGAATAATTCAAGGAGAAAGTTGAAACCCCTCGAGTTACATCCAGCCCTGCCAGCTAAGTGAGAGCCTGACAGCGGGATCTGCTTGGAGTCTGGGGCAGACTCCTCTGAGTGACATCTAGCCCTTCCAGCTAGGTGAGAGCCTGACAGCGGCATCTGCTCGGGGTCTGGGGCATACTCCTCCCAGTAACATCAAGCCCTGCCAGCTTGATGAGTGTAACGCTCCGAAACTCAATAGGGTGACGGGTGGTGTTTTGAGCCAAATATGTGTTTTAGCAGGGGTGACATAGCCTGGGACACGGGCGTGTCCCAGGGCGTGTCATGCTCGGGTTCAGTGTTGGCCACGTGGTCATCAATTTTGGGGTCGACGATCGTCGAGAGGCTGAACACGGCCTGGGACACGGGCGTGTCCCAGGGCGTGTCAGTCACTCGTTGAGTGTGGTGCACACGGGCCATGAGACGGGCACAGACACGGGCATGTCACATGTGACACGGGCGTGTCTGGTGCCGTGTCACAGGCCATGTCCTTCTCGGGTTAAGAATGTTGGTCGTTACACATGGGGGTGACACGGGTCATGACACGGCCGTATCGCATGCGATACGGGCGTGTCGGAGGCTGTGTGGAATGTCGTGTGCTGGTTATCGAGTCGGTCGAGATGGAGAATGGGTGACACGGCCATGCAACACGGCTGTCTTGCAACCTGTGTTCGGCCCAGATTTTGTAATTTCAGGCCATAATCGTGGCCGTTCGTTTCCTTGGCTTTCGATCCAACGGTGGGCGGCTATTCTTGAGAGGTTTTAGCCGGGATTTAGGGCTAGAATCCCTCATTTCATCCAAGTGAATCTCTCTCTAAGTTTTAGAGAGAGGGGAGAGCAAGGTGGTGGAGGAGACAATGATCCGGTTCACCGGTGGAGCGTCGGAACTCCGAATCGCGATCCGAGTGCAGATCCGCGAAGGCGACGCTGTTGCGGTGCTTTCCAACCACGTAGATTTTTCATGGTGCCGCGGAAGAACGCAAGGGTAACGATTTATCATCCTAGGGCATGTGAAGCCCTCTTTTCCTTTGCATAGGAAGCCCTCTCTCGCGAGTGAGCGAAGAGTTGGAGCGTTCCTTGGGGTAGATATGTGAAGTCCCCCTTGTATAGATTCCGTATGCGAAAACGGGAATAAGCATTGTGTGTGAAGCCTATCCGGACAAGTAGAGCCAGATCGGTGATGTTGCATTGCATATGAACCGGGGAAGACTCCAGATGTTTGGGCATTTTTCGGGTTTTCTACGTGGTAGATTGCAGCAGGGAGCCTTGGAGATTAACTCTAAGGTGCACCCGAAAAACTGGGCAAAAGCGAGTTTTGCCAACACGATGGTCAGGGAGACAACGTGAACATAACCGTGTTATGTGATTGTTGTGGCGAAAACGGGACTCGGTGAGTCTTGACCTGCGCATATGGCTTAAATTATCATTGCGGAATGAGCACGGGTCAGGCGGAACCGTACCCGATATATATCGTTCGGTGGGACCTTTGGCATGGATGAGAGTCTTCGGCGATCTATGGCTTAAATTGTCGTTACCAAGGCCATGAAGACAAAATTCTCATATGATTGGCCGTCCAAGGGTCGGTGGTGGAACGGGAATGTCTATGGCTTAAATTGACGTGACGTTGGCCGGTTCGCCGTGAATGTGCCCTGTGTGCATGAGGTGTGTGGTCGTGCGAGCCTACGCCTGTGATGAAGTGTGTTTACACTATTCTATTGCCTATACTAATAAAGTGCAGGGAAAGAGCATCGCCGCCCCGATTTTGAGGGTGGGATCGTTATAATTGGTCAGCATAGCTGACCGTTGCTTTTGTTTACCACCGGGCGGTGGATTGTGGCTTGCAGGTGCTGTGGAGCCGAGCGGGAAATAGCGGGCTAAAGCCCAAGTTACTGAGCCAGCCCTCGAAGGCCTAATTTTGAGTTTTTCATTGCAATCATGTGTGGCCGGCCTGCGAGCCGAAGTATGAAAACACTTTTATGTAAAGCAAACTGTGTAAGGCCTTAAGGCCATTTCTATTTCTGTGTATTGAAACATTCCTACGGGTGTTATTGTAGTGGACGTTCATGCTCTTTGGCCGGGTTCTTTCATCTTGCAACTTAATTTTAATGCTTCCGCTAGGTTCTTGTGTAGGACGTGTAATTGGTTGAATGGTTTCAACGCGTAACCAACCGGTCTGTCGGTAGTATATGGCGTCGGGCCCCGGACGGACCTACTACTATATGCCATGTGACGGATAGGTGTGTTACAATGAGAGCCTGACAGCAGGATCTACTCGGGGTATGGGGCAAACTCCTCCGCGTGACATCCAGCCCTACCGGCTTGGTAGAGCCTGACAGCGGGATCGGCTCGGGGTTTTGAGAAGACTACTCCGTATGACATCCAGCCCTGCCTGCTTGATGGGAGCCTGACAGCGGGATATACCCGGGGTTTGGGGAAGACTCCTCTGTGGGACATCCAGCCCTTCCAGCTTGATGGGAGCCTGATAGTAGGATCTTCTCGGGGTCTTGGGAATACTCGTCCGAGTGACATCTAGCCCTTCCAGCTTGATGGGAGCCTGGTAGCAGGATCTACTCGGGGTCTGGGGCATACTCCTCCGAGTGACATCCAGCCCTGCCAGCTTGATGGGAGCCTGGTAGCGGGATCTGCTCGTTGTCTGGGGCAGACTCCTCCGAGTGACATCCAGCCCTGCCAGCTTGATGGGAACCAGACAGCGGGATCTGCTCGGGGTCTGGGGCAGACTCCTCCTAGTGATATCCAGCCCTGCTAGCTTGATGGGAGCTTGGTAGCGGGATCTGCTCGGGGTCTGGGGAAGATTCCTCCGAGTGATATCCAGCCCTACCAGCATGATGGGAGCCTGGCAGCGGGATTTTCTTGGGGTCTGGGGCAGACTCCTCCGAGTGAAATCCAGCCCTGCCAGCTTGATGGGATACTGGAAGCGGGATCTGCTTGGGGTCTGGGGCAGACTCCTCCGAGTGATATCCAGCCCTGCCAGCTTGATGGGAGCCTGACAGCGGGATCTGCTCGGGGTCTGGGGAAGACTCCTCCGAGTTACTTCCAGCCCTACCAGCTTGATGGGAGCCTGACAGTGTGATCTGCTCGGGGTCTGGGGCAAATTCACTCTTCCACTTGCACAAAACATGTCATGAGCACAAGCATCTCGAGAAATTTTATTCCAGAAAATAGTACTTACATGACTCAGGGGTAAAAGCGCTTCAGGTCGTCACCACTTCAGGTGAGACCTAGGGTCTCGCCTTCCACATTCCAAAGGCGATACCCTCCTAACTTTAAGACCTCCTGCACTATGTATGGTCTTTCCCAATTGGGGTTGAGTTTCCCCACTGCGGCTGACCTCCCTGCGTCATCCACCTTTCTTAAGACCAAGTCCCCTTCTGCGAATGGTTTGACTCTGACGTGCTTGTCAAAGTACTTGGCTATTCTTCTCTTTACTTCCTCTTGACTGATGGCAGAGACGTCTCGCAGCTCTTCAACCATATCAAGGGAGAGTTGTAGCTACTCTTCGTTCTCGGCTCTCCATTCCTCCCTACCTTCTCCTGTTTCGACCACCCGAGGCATTCGGACCTTGAACTCTATTGGGAGCACCGCCTCGCACCAATGGGAAAGTTTGAAAGCGGTCTCCTCTATGGCTGTGTTTGGTATGGTTCTGAGGGCCCAGAGGACCGAGGGGAGATGCTTCACCCAATTACCTTTCAGGTTCTCTACTTTATTTTTTAGGATGTTGACAATGATCTTGTTCGCCGCCTCCACCTGCCATTGCTCCTTGGGTGACTGACTGAGGCAAACTGAGATCAATCCTGAGCTGCCCACAAAAGCTGATTAACTCGGCGCTAGCAAACTGAGGTCCATTGTCTGTGACGATGACCTGGGGCAACCCGTGTCGGTAGATGATCTCCCCCCAAATAAAGTTCTGAATGACTTGGGAGGTCACATTGGCTAAAGCCTTGACTTCCATCCACTTGGAGAAATAGTCGATCATAACTAGCAAGAATCTTCTTTGGCCCCTATCCTGGGGAAAGGGTCAGACCAAATCCATTCCACAGAATACAAATGGCTAGGGTGCTGTGATACTCCTGAGGCGCTGGGCCGGTTGTAGCTGGAGGGGGGGAGAATAGTTGGCAGTTATGAAACTCCTTTGTGAACTTTGCCGCATCGTGGCCCAGGGTCGGCCAAAATTACCCTTACCTGACGATCCCTCCTTCCAACATCCGACTCCCAGAGTGGCGTCCACACTCCCTAGAGTGGACCACCTCCAAGATCCTCGGGGCCTCCCCCTCGGCCACGCAACTTGCCAACATCCCCGAAAGGGTCTTTCGATACAGCTGCCCATCGCGCATGAGATAGTATGCCGATTTGTACTTAAGCGTCTTCCTGTCCATCCCCTCAGGATACTCCCCCGTGGACAAGAAAGTCGTGAATGGGTCTATCCATGAGGGGTGCTGCTACACCTCCATCAGCTCTCCCTTCTCAATGGAAGGGTGGAACAAGTTGGTGATGGTACCCCCGCCCGGGGACCATGCTTTGATAGTTGATCTACCTGCTCGTTTTCCTCCCTGAGCACGTGTTGGATGGAGAAAGTCTGGAATGTGTCGATGACCCCCTTCATCTTTACCAAGTACAGCTGTAGAGTTGGCTCCCTTGCCTCAAACTCTCCGTTAATCTGGGAGGCCACCACCATGGATTACGTGAGGACCTCCACGTCATACACCCCCAGCTCCCTGGCCAAGCGTAGCCCTGCGATGACTGCCTCATACTCAACCTGATTGTTATTAATGGGAAAGTACACCACCACTGTTTGTTCAATTCTCGTCCCTTGTGGACTCTCTAAGATTACCCCCACCCCGAGGGAATGCCTTCCTGACATGTCGTCCACCATCACCATCCAGGGGACTGGGTGGGGGAGTTCCGCCTACGCCACTTCCACCACATAATCTGCTAGGAAGTCGGCCATTATTTGTGCCTTGATCTTAAGACGAGGGACATAGGAAATGTCGAATTCGCTCAATTCTACCGACTACATTGCCAACCAGCTTGAGTTCTCCACCCCCTCGAAGATTTTGCGGAGGGGGGGGGGGGTCAGTCACCACTTGGATCGAATGTGCCTAGAAGTAGGGCCGGAGTCTCCGAGTTGAAATGATGAGAGCAAAGGCCAACTTCTCCAGGATAGGATACCGAAGCTCTGCCTTCCTCAAGACCCGACTCACATAGTAAATCGGGAGTTGTTTCTTTCCTCTTCTCGAACCAAAATGGAGCTCAGGGCCTCCGCTCCGACCCCTAGATACAAGAAAAAGTCCTCCCCCTCCTTTGTCCCTTGGATCAGGGGGGCCTGAGTCAGCTGCCTCTTCAAGGTCTAGAATGCCTCCTCCCACTCCGAGGTCCACTCGAACATCCGGCCTCCCCTTAGATTTTTGAAGAAGGGAGAGCACTTCTCCCCGGACCGGGAGAGGAACCTGCTCAACCCTGCTAACGTCCCCGTCAACCGCTGCACTTCCTTGGCGTTCTGTGGTGACCGCAACTCCACAATCGCCCTCACCTTGTCAGGGTTTGGCTCTACACCGGCAAGGGTGAAAAGATGCCCTAGGAACTTCCCCTTCCTTGCCCCGAAGATGCACTTCAAGGGGTTCAGCCTCATTTTGTACTCACGGAGAGTAGTAAAATTCTCTTCCAAGTCCCGGAGGTGAGATTCGACGTCCAGGCTCTTGATCATGAGGACGTCTACATACACCTCTAGGTTCCTTACCTTCTGCTCCCGGAAGGCCCTGTCCATCATTTTTTGATAGGTCGCCTCTGCATTTTTTAGCCCAAAGGGAATCATTTTATAACAGTAGCACCCATCCCCTGTTATGAAGGAGACATCTTAACATCGGGAGGGTGCATCTAATCTGATGATAACCTGAAAAACATATAGGAAACTCATTACAGGGAAACCGATGGCTGAGTCAATCAGCGCGTCAATCTGAGGCAAGGGGTAACAATCTTTAGGGCATGATTTATTATGTAAAGAAAAATCAACACACATAATCCATTGGCCATCTCCTTTTTTAACCATTACAACATTGGAGACCCAACCGGGGTATTAGATCTTGGATACAAAACCGGCCTTGAGGAGGTTGGCCACCTCCTCCCAAATTGGCTTGGCCAACTTGTTTGTCGTGAACCTCTTCTTCTACTAGATGGGGCGAGCCTCCGAATCCAGGTTTAGGCGATGGAAGGCCATATCTGCATCGATACCTGGCATCTCCGCGGCACTCCAGGCGAAGAAGTCCACATTCTTCCGGATGCACTCCAGAATCTACTGAGCCTCCGCGGTCAGCCCCCCGCTTACGTGGACCTTCTCCACCCTGCCTTCGAGGGTGAGAACCTCCATCTCCACCACCTCTTCTGCCGCCTCCAGACGAGACTGCTTCCCCCACTCTTTAGAATCCACCCCTCCGGGGGGGAGGACCTCTTCCTCGGCTTCCTCTACGGCCATTGCCTCGACCGGCTCCTGGACTTCCTCCATCTCCTCCTTCCGAGGGCGGGTCACCTCTACCCCCATCTCCTATTGGCTAGCCTCGTGCTCTGCCTCCTCCATCCTTCTCCCCATCTCCTCGGCACCCTCCTGCCATGAGATGGAGTTCACCGCGGTGACATAACACTCCCTTGCTAGGAAGTCTATGTTGAGCAACCCTCAGGTTTTATAGATTCTTATTATCCTTATTATGTATATTGGCTTAGGAAAGCACTATATGGTTTGAAACCTTGTCTACTTTTCTTATTGAGAATAAATTCTCTAGGGGAAATATAGACAAAACTCTATTCTTTAGGGAATCTAAAGGCAAGATAATCCTAGTCCAGATATATGTTGATGATATTATTTTTTGATCTACTGAAAACAACCTTTGTAGAAAGTTTGCCAAACTTATGCAAGGGAAGTTTGAGATGAGCAGTATGGGTGAGCTGAAGTTCTTCTTGGGACTTCAAATCAGACAGACTGATAATGGATTTTCCATATATCAGTCTAAGTTCCCCATGGAGTTGATTAAGAAATATGGTATGGACTCTGCCTCCACCATGAAAACTCTAATGGGAATAAGTATGCCTATAGGAAAAGATGAGACAGAGAAACCTGTTGATGAGTCTTTGTATAGAGGGATAATTAGCTCCCTACTCTACTTGACTGTTAGTAGACCTGACATCATGTATGATACATGTGTTTGTACTAGGTACCAAGCTTGCCCAAAGGAATCTCATCATACTGCAGTTAAGAGAATTTTGAGATATCTTAAGGTCATACCTAATCTAGGTCTTTGGTACCCTAAGAATAGAGATTTCATACTAACAGGTTTCTCAGATGCAGACTTTGCAGGATGCAAAGAAGACAGGAAGAGTACTATAGGAACCTGTCAATTCCTAGGTGGAAGGCTGGTGTCATGGTGCAACAAGAAGCAGACTTGTGTAGTCATATCAACAGCTGAGTCTGAATATGTAGCTGCAAGCATATGTTGTGCACAATTATTGTGGATAAAGCACCAACTGAAAGATTATGATATCAAGGTAAGTAGAATTCCATTGTTTTGTGACTCTATAAGTACTATTTCTATTGCTAAGAATCCTGTATCACACAGTAAAACCAAACATTCAGAAATTAAGTTTCATTTTATAAGAGAACATGTGGAAAAAGAAGATATTAATCTAGAATTTGTAAACACCAATAATCAAATTGCTGATATTTTTACAAAACCTCTGGATGAAACTAAATTCAATTATTTTAAAATTGAATTAGGTATGTTGAACCTAGAATAGGTCGGCTCAAGTATTCCTAAGTAGTATATATCAGTAGAAAATTTCTCTAGAAATTTGTCTAAGTACAATGCTTGTGTCGACACAAGCAGACTTTGTGTCGACACAATCAGTATGTTGTGTCGACAAAGAAAAATGATGTGTCGACACAGAAACAATATCTGTGTCGACACAACTCTGTCGAGACTTTAAGTTAGCTGATTTTTGTGTCGACACACAAAAATCAAAGTCGACACTCTGTGTAGAGACTTAACCAGTCAATGTCAACACTGACATAAGTATGTCGACACATAGATGTGTCGACTAAACCTAAGTATTGTCGAGACCTAGTCTTATTACTAAGGCGCGTCTTTTGAACTCCCCTTTTCACCTAGACAATAAATAGGTGGAGCCAAAATCTGGTCGACTATGCCTTCAGATTTCTTAACTCTAGACCTTTGGCGACATAGATATTCTCTTCCCTTCTCATCCATCTCTCTCTCCTTTCCATCAATGACGCCCATCAAGGAAGACAAGGTGAACGAAGGCTATGAGCTGGTTTGTGGTGGTTTCACGACAGCATCTCCAAAAATTCATGGTGTAATCACCCTAATTTCATAAAATGGTTTGGAATTCTTGGTCTCAGAACCGACAAAGATTTGGAAGAAAGAAGTCATGGAATTTTACACATCTGTAACTGTGGACACAGACAAAAAGAAGATCAAAGCCACTGTACAGGATTCCAGAGTAAAACTTACACTGAAGACAATCAGGAAATCTCTTCAGCTTCCCTTGGTTAAGGATACTGATGAAATAACTCCATCCCTGACTAAAGAAGCACTAAGTTGGTGTGGTCTGAGACCTGATATCAAAGTTGGATCATCCATTACTCAGAAAGGGATGAATTCACAAGGAAGGTTTCTGTCAGAAATAATAGGCAAGGTAATTTTGTGTAAAACTGGTGGACATGACAGAATTTCAGTCCACATGTTTAATCTAATGATAAGGGTCATATTCAAAGTGAAAACTGACTGGGCAGCAATAGTGTTTGACAAGATTCAAGAAAAGAGTAAAGAAACCAAACTTGGGTAGGATCCTAAGTCTATGTTTATCTTCATTAATACCAGATATAATGAACCAACTGCAAGGATCCAAAATCAACCACATGAGGAGAATGGATGTGAAAAAACTTTCTAGATGGGATAAGGTGTTGACAAAGGAAGTATCTACACCACAAAAACAAATAAAGAAAGATAAAAAGTAGAAGAAAGTTGCTCAACAAGCAGAATCCTCCAGTGATTTTGAAGAGGAGGTAGTCTTCAGCTCAGATGAAGACCAGCAACAAAAGGAAGCCCAAGATCAAGTGGAGGGCAGTGAGCCCCTGGAACAACATATAGTCTCAACTCTAGGAGGAGAAAACCCTAAACAAACTGAGCTACCTGCCCAAGGGGGAGGCATTGCTAAAGCTGCCCTAGAAAGTGAATTAGCTGCTGATACTGTTATGAACATAGTATCAGAAATCAATAATGAAGCTCAAGACAATGTTGAGAAAGAAGCTCAAAATGAGCAAGTAAGTATCTCATTTAAAGAGAGGGCCCTAGACAAAAATCTGGATGTCTAGGGAAAACCTTTTGTTGTTCAAACTAATCTTGTTCTTCCTATACAGGTGCAGCAAGAGTTCACTATGGAAGAGCTCTTTTCTGATTTACCTGATGCAAGAACTGAGGGGGAGCAATCCTAGATTGAAAAGGATTTGCCAAGGACTGAGGAGGAGGAGATGCTACATGTCCCATCTACTAAGGAAACTTTTCATATAGAAAGCTCCCACAACCCTCTGATGATGAGGAAGCCTCTTTGGCTAAGAAGAGAAAAATTGTTGCTATTAAGAAAAGGAGCTCAGGCTACAAGAAAGCCTTGAAATCAGTCACTCAACAACCAGCCCCAAGCATGGATTTCAGTTAATTACTGGTCCAAATTCAAGTTAAGATGGATGAGCAAAGGAAGTCTCTAGAAAAATATATGGTTGAATCAAATAAAGAACTGCAGTTTCAGCTGGCTCAGGACATAAAATCAATCAGATTTGAAGTCAATCTGCATAAGAAAGAGATGACAGATTGTTTCCATAAGGGAGGCAATGCTGTAGTTTATTTGGCTGAGCAACAAAAACTTATCAAGACAGACATTGAGGACATTGCCACAAAGCAAGGGTATATTTTGGAAAATCAAATCAGATCTAATGAAAACCTCAAAGACTCTCATGCAGAAATCATCCAGAAATTGGGAAGTATTTAAACAGATTTGAAAATGGCAATCTCAAAGCAGCTATAAGTAGATATAACTGCTATTCAGACAGCTATTGAAGCCTCCCAAAAGACAATTTCTGATACCTTACTGAAGTTCAAAGACTATTACAAAGAAGGAACAGAATATCTGGCTGATCAGATAAGGTTTCAGAAGACTGATCTAAGGGGTCATATTACTAGAGAAGTCATAAAGGGGGGAGAGATTGTTAGTCAAAGCTAGCTCTGACCATGCTAAATGGATCTCTAATTCCATCAGAGCTACACTTGGCTTTCCTCATTTATGTGATGATGACAATGTTACTGAATCTGGAATACAACATGCTCATATTGAAGGAGATCAGCCTGAAGTTGCATAAGTTATTTACCCTCCTGCTAATTTTGACATGGTTCAACAAGAAGTGCAGACAATTTACATTCCTTCACAGGAGGCATCAAAGGTGATCATTGAAAAAGTAGAAATGTCAAAGGCTTCCAAGCAAGCTCAAAAGGAGGCACAATTGTCCAAGAGAAGGTTCAAGGAACAGGCTGAATTGAAGCCATATTTTGAGCAATGGAGCCCTACTTCAAGGAATATCATTTTGACTGCCTGGAAGGTTGTAAAGGATAAGACCCATGATAGGGGTAAGTGGTATTCTGAGCAGGAATGGAACAAATATCAAGCTAGGCAGGAATCCATTCTAAAGCTGGGAAGTTAGCTGCTAATGCTCTGGAGCCTAGCAGGTATTTCCCCAAGCCCTTTCACTATTTTGAAAGACAAAGAATAAAGGCTGAAGAACAAAAGAAGAAGGATCTCAAAGGGAAGAAACCTGTTGTTGATACAGACCCTACTGTGCAGGGAAAGATTCAATCAGGAAAAGGCATAGTGATTAAGGAGCCTAGCCAATCATAGGATAGATAGGCTTAAGTATAGAACAATGTAACTTTTTGTTTTTGTTCTAAGGAAAACATGTAAACTGGAGTATTTTCTGATTAAATAAAAAAATCGCCTTCTCTATTAATCTTTGTTGTTTACATTATTTTTATGTTATCCTGCACTGAATTGTATGTACATCTTTTGTTTATGTGCTTTATTATGAGAGATGTATATCTTTGACTAAGGGTTATGACTTCTCCAAATAGGGAGAGATTGTTGGGTACACTGAACAATATGTACCAGATTTGGAGAAGCCTCATCTTACTCAATAATATACATCAATTTGTATTTGATGTATGTTTGAGTTTCATTGTGCAGGTATAAGGTTTGTAAAGAAATTTTTCTAAGTACAAGTGTCGACACCATAAGTAAAGTTGTGTCGATGCCTAGAATTGTGTCGACACCTAAGGCATGAATTGTGTCGACACCTAAAGCAGAAGCTGTGTCGACACCCAGGAGTTATGTTGACACCAGAAGAAAGGCTTGTGTCGACACTCAGAAATTGTGTCGACACCTGAAGAAGGTTTGTGTCGACAGCTAGACACACACTCAACGCCATCTTACAATAATAACTATTCTGAGTCAGAAGTCTTGTGTCGATACACAGGACTTGTGTCGACACACACTCAACGACAGCTATACACACACTCAACACCATTTGTCTACAGCAGCTAAGTCAAGACCAGAAGCAGTTGTGTCGACATACAGGACTTGTGTCAACACACACACTCGACGACAGCTGGATATACACTCAACGCCATCTGTCTGCAACAGTTATGTCGAGACCAAGAGCAGTTGTGTCGACACATACAAAGAGAAGAAGTGTCGAGTAGCTGAAGAATGACTATATCAACACCTGGAGTGTTATGTCGACATCACCAAGACTTGTGTCGACACTTAGTCTATTTGTGTCGACACATATGAAGCAGATTGCTGAGTGGATCATGCTGAGTTGTTAAGTCTCTAAGGAATCAACTGTCATGACTGGTGGGTTGACAGTTGTCATTACCAACAGGTCTGATACCTTTGTCAGAACTGTCAGAAGGTTGTTACAAACCGGATCAGCCAGTAACCAGGAGAAATCTCTATATAAAGGACTGATCCGTGACAACTTAAATAGAACAGAATAGAACAGAAAAGACAAAGGAAAAAAGTGAATCATCCAAAGGAAGAATTTCACAACAAGTAAAGGGGTGACCCTTAAGAAGGCAGATTCTGAACCAGTCTGCAGAGAAGATTCAGATCTTATTTTGAAGTCAAGAAAGGAACTGACAGGAGATCAACTTCTACATCAAGAAGAGTTCAACCTTATTTTGTTCTATCAAGAAGCTTTGAAATAACTAAGTCAGGTTGGATCTGAAGTTTCAATTCATTCAAGAACTGATCAAGAAGCACTCACCTATAGAGTGATCTATCTGGTGATATTCCTTAATCTCTCAAATACTCAATTACTTGTAGGATCTTTTTTTAGATCTGAGTTGTAAGCCTATAATTATAAATGCTGAGGTAGGGCTGAGTGCCTGAGGTGTAGGACTTTTGATAGTCTGAGTTGTAAGCCTAGTTATAAAGGCTGAGGTAGGGCTGTAGCCTGAGGTAGGATTCTTGGGAAGAATCTGAGGTAGGACTTGTATAAGTCTGAGGTGTAGGAACCATCTAGTTCTGAGTTGTAAGATCTATGGATCTGAGCTAGTGGAAGGTAGTTGTGCTGAATCCATCTTTCTACTGGATAGACGAAGGGTAAAAGTGGATGTGCCCATACCTTGGGGAACCACTATAAATCTGGTGTATGCTGTGCTGTGTTTATTGTGCTGTGATTGTATGTTCTGTGCTATGATAAGAACCTGTTAAATTATCTAAAACTCTTAAAGATAATTAGAACTTATTCACCCCCTCTAGGTGTTTAGGCTCTTGAAATAAGTCTTTCAACACATGAGGGGACAGGTGCATCTGAGATGTCTGCTTTGAGAGAATTCATTGCGGACCAATTAGAACATGCTCGCATGTACGATTCATACAAATGTACTTTAGCAAATAAATTATTTATTTTATATTAAATTTATCTAATCTGACGCAACTCTTTTTTGCAGATGATGGTTTGAATTGAAGAAAAATGACTATCATCAATTCACAAATCTGTATCGCAAATATTTATGTCGAACAAATTGTTAATTCTAAGTTGAACATCATAAATTATGCGAACTTTTTAATTTCATCCCTGTTTAATTTGCATTACTGTTTACTTTTCATTACTGTTTAGTTCTGCACCACTGTTTCACACAGTACTGCAAATACAGTTTTCCAAATAATTTAATAAATTTTGTCATCACAACAAAACATCTGATTCCTGCACCACTATTTCCCGTCAGTGCTTCCTGCACAGCCATAACTTAGCAAATAGGCCCATTGATTATAGCTGCATTTGTTTCGACTGATCCAGTAAACTGCGCTTGTTTCGGCGATTTTTTTATTTCTCGCGACCCCGCACCCATCCTCCTTCCTATCAGCACACAGCCATGCAGCCACGCAGGTAAACCTTTCTTGCCTGCACACAGGTAAACCTTTCTCGCCTGCACGCAGGTAAACCTTTCTCGCATGCACGCAAGTAAACCCTTTTCTCGCCTGTTTTTTCCGCGATTTCAGCCTCCGGCGGCCGCGACCCTCCTTCCACGGCTAGTAGTCACTACCTCCTCACACACGCGAATATGCTTCTCGCCTCTTGCCTAGGGTTTAATCTCTCTGCATCCGGCGGCCCTTCTTTCACGCACAACAAATTTTTCGGCGGCGCCATCTTCGAATCAAGTGACGAGGGTTAGTGCTGGTATTCAGTTTTTTCCTTTTGTTTTTGTTAGCATTTGATGGTGTAGCTATTTGTTGAACCGAGTGCACCCGTCTACTCGATCTGGGAAAAGCTTCACCTGATCGGGCTCAACTGAGCCCGATTCTCATCCTAAAAGACTCCTAAGATCTACCCATAGAAGGAGTAGAGGAGGACCTTGTGTTGGTACCCTAGTTTGATTTGATTTTAGTCTTGTTTTTTTAGTCCCTTGACCCAAGAATTATCTATGGTCATTGGTTAATAGTCTAGCTGTAGAGTCCTCACTTTTCCAGATTGAGAATTTGGTTAAGTAGTTTTTTCGTTCGACTATAGTCGAACGCCGCTCGACTATCGTCTATCGACTGATCGACGATCGTCTATCAGTTGGTCGACGCTCTGTCTGCGCTGATAGGTCGACTATCTGTTGATAGGTCGACTATCTGCTTGGCGTGGTAGATCGACTATCTGTCCTGATAGATCGACTATCTGATAGTTCGACTATCTGTTGATAGGTCGACTATCTGTTCTGCTTTGATAGGTCGACTATCTGTTGATAGGTCGACTATCTGCCGTCTTTGATAGTTCGACTATCTGTCCTGATAGTTCAACTATCTGATAGTTCGACTATCTTTTGATAGGTCGACTATCTGGTCTGTTTTGATAGGTCGACTATCTGTTGATAGGTCGACTTTCTGTTTTCTGAGGTAGGTCGACTATCTGCTTGATAGGTCGACTATCTGTTTGCGCTTGATAGTTCGACTATCTGTCCTGATAGATCGACTATCTGATAGTTCGACTATCTACTCTGATAGGTTGACTATCTGCCGAGGTAGTTCGACTATCTTCTTCGATAGGTCGACTATCTGGATCGTTCGACTATCTGCCCGATAGTTCGACGATCTCCGTGCGTCGGTCGACGATCTCCGAGGGTCGTTCGACGCTTTCTGTCTGCCTTTATATTTTGTATTTATTTATTATATTTAATTAATTAATACATTTCTGGCAAGTTGTTTCAGTTGATTTATGATAATATTTCCAGGCAATATCTGCTCTATTCTTTTTGCCTGAGTAAAATCTTTTTAGATAAAGTTGTTTGTCTTATTAGCTGTCTTTGTATTTTACTTTATCTGCTGACAGCCCTTTATAGCCGTTAGACTGAAAAGTCTTCTTTTTGCTATAAAAAGTATTTCTCTGATGTGACTTTATTTAGTCCTTCTGTTATTTGATTTGATCCTGCAGCTTCTTAGAAAGAGGTTCATTCCTTTTATAGGATATCCTGCTGCAGAGTTTGTTTTGCTGTGTGTTATTTGCAGCCCAGGTCTCAAGTTTCAGAAGAAGACAAGTAATTCAAATTGAAGAGAGCCGTTGCTTGCTGATGTTATAAAAAGGACCCTTTGAAGAAGGATTCAAGCTAGTCAATAGCTAATAGCTAACCAGTTGTTCACTTAAGCTTTCAAGCCTTCATCAAAGATCAAGTCGTCTGCTCTCAACAATACTCATCTAACTGAGAAGTGTTAAGATCTTCTACTCCTCTTCAACCTGAGTTCTCCTGCTTTCAGGAAGTTCAAACTCAGAGTTCTCTTGAAGAAGAAGAAGAAGAAGATAGTTGCTTGAAGATCTTTAATTTTATTATTTATTATCTTCTTGTAGTTTTCCCTTCAGATCTTTCTGAAGAGTTTTTCTGCACTGAAGCAAGACTTCACCTGGACATCTTTGAGCCAGGGGGAGCCTTGATTCTTTAGAGCTTTCTCTAGCTCAGTGCAAGTTTTTGTGCTTCTCTAATCTTTGTAAAATAGAGAAAACATCTTAACCTTCTTCCCCCTCCTGTACAAGGTTATTACTCCCTTCAAAAGTATCCCTTGGTGGCAGGGCACCTGATGAAAAACCTGTGCTTGGTTTTTTAGACACCTGATCAAAAGTCTAAAGGGTTTCTGGATCTACCTGAAGCAGATCCTGTTGGTGGCAGGGCACCTGATCAAAAACCTGAGTGGATTCCTACCGTGTGGGTAGAAGAGTGGACGTACCCAAGTTGTTTGGGGAACCACTATAAATTTCCTTGTGTCGTCTGGATTCACTTGTTTAATTCCTGCATTGTGGCTGTGAATAGATATAACTAGGATTGCTAGTTGCTGATTAGGTTTTCCAAGCCTTAACTGTAATTACAGTTAGCTTGAGTTTGTGCACATCACTTGTGTTAGGCTATGGGGTTAAATCTATATCTATAATCTTTTCATTCCGCACTTCACTCCAAGGGAGTTGGGTAGACCATTAAGTTTTGTCTAGTGCAAAATTTGATAACTCTATTCACCCCCCCTCTAGAGTAGTATCTATCCCTTCACTTTCACCTTGCTTGCGGCTTGGAGACATGTCAATCGCCGGGATTCCATGGTCAGTGGTGGCGCCGCTCTATTTCTGTAACTGCACAGTTGGCTTCTTCGGCTCCTTCAGGTAATGTGTGGAAAATCTTGCCCTGGATCCAGGGATGCTTTTAGATGAGTAAAAAGGGGGCAGGGGAGGGGTCTAGCTGGCAGTGGCCATTAATGAGAAATTTTCAGTATCTGTAATTCTCCTCCCCTAGTTGCTGTCATGGCTGGTAAAGCCCTTGGCCTTCTCCTAACTAATCGGGGGAGGTGATACCAGCAAGAAGAGTGGCCCTTGGCTTTCCAGGCCATGAATGACATTTACTCCTCACTTTCTCTCTCTCCATTAAAATGTAATTTGGGTTAAACCGTCTGCCACGCGGCACCCTACTACTTGACCGCTTATTATCGTTTAAATAAGTCCAAATGAAAGGACCAGGGCCAATTAATTCATCCTAGCACAATTCCCGAACAGATCCCGGTTCAGCCTCTTCATACGAACCAGCAAACAGGGCCGAGAATTTCACTAAGGCAAAAGCGTTGAGACAAGCCTCCACACTCAATGCCAAAATCTCCCGGAATTTTCTAAGTAAAATGGCGTTGAGTGAGCTCAGCTCACTCAATGCCATTTAGGCTATGGTGTTGAGTGAGCTCAACTCACTCAATGCCATTCAGTCTATGGCGTTGGGTGAGCTCAACTCACTCAACGCCATGACTCCAGAAAGTCCTTTCATGTTAATTGGCATTGAGTGCACTCTATGCACTCAACGTCATTTAGCCCATATCGTTGAGTGCACTCAACGCACTCAACGCCACGAGCCCAAAAATGCTTCTAAGCAAAAATGGCATTGAGTGCACTCAGCGCACTCAACGCCATTCAACCCATGGCGTTGAGTGGACTCGATGCACTCAACGCCCCGAGCTCAAAATTCTTTCTAAGTAAGATGGAGTTGAGTGCACTCAACACACTCAACGCTATTCAGCCCATGACGTTGAGTGGACTCGACGCACTCAATGCCTGAGCTCAAAATTCTTCCTAAGTAAGATGGTGTTGAGTGCACTCAACGCACTCAATGCCATTCAGCCCATGGCGTTGAGTGCACTCCACGCACTCAACGCCCGAGCCCAAAAACCTGTCTAAGTAGATACCTGATCTACTCGTCAAGTCTTGTCGACTCACTCGACGCTTCCCGGACTTGAGTCAACTTGGCCTCTTTTGGTTGACCCCAATGGGTCCTTAGCAATATATTGGCCTCCCTTAGGGTTAGAGGTGCCATGATGGGATCATGGAACCAGGTTAAAACCCTAAGGTCATGCCTAGGGTAGTAATTGTGATTCTACTACTTGCAGACCAAGGTGATTTTCACCGTAAGCCTTGTTCACTTGGCCTTCTTGGGCATTCTAGGGCTTTGTAATGACTTAGTCATGACAAAAACCACTCCTAGAGAGTCTAGTTGTTTGAGGGATGTTACAACACTCTTGTTAAAGCAAAGCCTCGGTGGGACCGCTCTCACGTAGGCGATTGATGTGACTTGGAGCTTTTTGAAACCATATCGCAAGGAGAGAATGAGAGAATTTCTAAGTGGAGAATCGAAATAAGTCCGCGATCTCGTCGGAAAAAATCAGAGCTCTCTCTTGCCTCAAGAATTGTTTGTCCTCAAATAAAGACCCGTGAGTTTATTTGTAGTTTTCTGGAGGGTCCTGGTGGTAATTGCGTCAGGAGTAATTTGTGTTGGCGAATGACGTCTCTCCGTTTCAGTCATTTGAATCATCAAATTTAGTGAAATGATAAGAGTGCCCCCTGGCGGTTCGGGCGGTTTTGGGCATTCTGGGCAAGGTGCCCGAAGGTGGCGGCGGTCGGAGACGGTGGGGGGGGGTGGGAAGGAGGGTGGACTCGCGCGGGGCGCGGCTGCACAGCGCAGACGTACAGGGTGCGGCCCTATGGCCGCACGTGGCTGCGCATGTGTCGTGAGCGCGCGTGCGCATGCGGGCCGCTCGAGGAATGACTACACATGCGCTGGTTGTGAGCGCCTGCGCGTAGGCCGAACGTACCTGCGCGGCCCTGCTTCGTGCGCGCATGGGTCCAGCTTCCTTTGTTGGGGATTGCGGCTTCGATGCGTACAATCAGTCCGGTCGGGCTCATGCGTACTCGGTCCGAGTCTTGCCAGCTTGACTGAGAAATTTCACGGGGGACCCTATCAAATGCCCCAAAATTTCCGCAAGTCATGACCCGCGAAGCGATGAATGCAGAATTTTTTTGCCTTTCTCGATGTGTTCTGATCATGAGAAAATTATCTCACTTCTTGCAAGATATCTTGACAAGCTATATGCTGCTTACTCTGAGGTCGAGGCTCTTCTTGGGAGACTGGTTTCCTCTGAGGCGACTCTGGAACAGGCAGTCCTTTATACTGAGGCGACTGACGTTGTGATGTACCAGTAGGAGGGGGAGGACGAGTACCTGAAGAAAGAGAAAACTCGATTGATTTCAGAGCGGGAGGAGGTCGAGGTCGTACGGACGGCCACGGTGGCTGAGTATAGAGCCTCTCATGCCTTTATGATAGAGCGGTTTAGCATTGTGGAGGAGGCACGTTCTGAGATGATGACGACTGAGGTTAATCCACTCATAGAGGATGAGCGCGATGTCACATACTGTTTAGGTTTCTACAAGGGATTTCAAGCTGCTCGGCGGTTTCCGGAGTGCGATGCTCTGGGTGTGGAGAATGTTTCGAACGATGATGCAGATGCTGTTGTGGAGGGATGATCCTGTGGACCTCTTCTCCCCCGTTTTTTTGATTTGTCCGTCTTTATGTTGTAGGTGTATTTTTGTGTCGTTGCATGTTTTTGCTTTTTATGATGATGGGACATCTTTTATTTGAGTGGAGACTCTTTTTATCTTTGGATCCGCGGTGTTTTGGTAGTGTTTTTATGCACGTATTGTTTTGACAGAGTAGTGCTTGTCTTGAACGATGTTTGTTTATCCGCGCTTCCAGGAGAGTCGAAGGTCGTTGAGGGCTTGAAGGCGATGCGCCCCGTTTTCTCGTGCCCTAAACGAGGATTTGTGGAAAACCTATGTCCGTGTTTTTAAGAGAATTGGGGTTCATCTAGACGAAGGTGGCGAGGAACCTTCATTTGTTTGCGCTTTGGGAGGATTGGAGTCCATCCAGGTGAAGGTGGCGAAGAATCCTCGTTTGTTCATTCTTCCGGAGGATCAGGGTCCATCCAAGTGGAGGTTACGAAAAACCCATGTTCATTCGCGCCTCAGGAGAACTGGGGTTCATCCAAGTGCAGTGATAAAGAACATTTGTTCATTCGCACATCAGAAGAAGCAGAGCTCGTCCAAGTGGAGGTGGCAAAGAACCTTTGTTCATTCTCGGTACAGGAGAATCGGAGTTCGTCCAAGTGGAGGCGGCGAAGAACCTTTATTCGTTTGCGCCTTAGGAGGACCAGGGTCCGTCAGGGTGGTGGTGGAAAAAAAACCTTTGTTCGTTCGCGTCTCACGAGAATCGGGGTTCGTCCAAGTGAATATGCAGATTAACCTTTGTCCAGCTCTTCTAGGAGGTGCAAGAAGACCTTTGTCCAACTTGCTTGAGGTGCAGAATGTAACACCCCAGTTTAGAGCTTGAGTATCTGGACGCTATCGCCAGGCGGTAGCAGTTATCGCCCGGCAGTAGTTTAGTGTCGAGAGTGTTGAGTGGCCAGGCGTTGAGAGCGTTGAGTGCTAGCACGCAGCGCTAGAGTTAGCGCAGGCGGTAGTATCGATAATTTATTTGGCCTAGCGCTCGGGTTTCCCGGCGGTAGACTTACCTCGCGGGCGGTAGCTTAGTGGAGAGAGCGTTGAGTGGTCGGGCGTCGAGAGTGTTGAGTGCTAGTGCGCAACGCTAGAGTTAGTGCAGGAAGTAACACCGATGGTTTTATTAGCCTAGCGCTCTAGTTGCTCCGACGGTAGACTTACTACGTGGCGGCAGTGGACGGAAGCAATTCCGTCGGTTCACTATTCAACCATCCGATTTATCCTTAAATCTGATCCAAGGGCCAAGGATCTTTCGCCCAAAGGGTCTTATTAGGGCTGAGAGTTGTCTTTTCCTCATTCCTAATCTTCAAGAGTGAGAAATAGGGTTTGGAAAGAAGAGAGAGTGGAGGAGGAAGAAGAAGCTTTCTTCCGCCATTGACGGAGCTTCGGAGCTCCGATCACCGTTCCAATGCCAGATCCGTGGAGAGGACGTGGAGGCGCATCTTTTCATCCGTAAAGATCAAGGATTTCATGGCTAGGAAGAGGGATCGTAAGGTAACGACACTTCTCATCTTGGTTTCTAGGATGCACGCATAACATCTTTTCTTTTAAGTTTTTAGGCACCAGATCTCTCAAATGGGAGAGGTTTGGGTTGCCATAGTTCAAGAGGAACCACCGGGTCGATTGTGTCCATCCCCGACATGATATTGCATTAGAGATCCGCTCCGTTAGTGGATTAGGCATTGTGGGGTGAAGCCGTAGTCACGACCGTTAGTCCGACTCGGTGATGTTGCATAGCGAGCCTTAAGGGTTTTTGGTAGAAATCTGTTGCCGCAAAACGCCATTTGTGATGCATGTTTCCCCCTCTTTCAAGTGAGTACGTGTGACCGGAACCGAACAAGGTTAGCTCTGTTTGGGCGGTATATGGTTTCCTTGGTGCACGAGAATGTTGTCGTACGAATGATGGCTTGGGGTGGGAAAGACTTGATTGTGTTGTGCTAAGGCGTGGCTATGTCTCTGTGGTCGGCTGGCTATCCCATGACGTGCAAGTCATGTGGGGAGAGTGTCCTGACGAGACTAGTCCCCTTCTGTGAGACTGATGAGAACGCCAAGCGTAGGGCAAGCCCGGGCAATGAATTCATGAGCGGGTGGGGTCTAGCAAGGGTTCTTAGAATCGGTTTGTGTGTGAGATGGAATCCTGACACGAGAAGTCAAAATTTGCAGGCAAGCCCGGGTTTAAGACCCATGTGCGGGTGGGGCCTTGACAAGATTTCCGTGTAGCGGCTTTTAGGCCGTTAGGGGCATTGTTGTCCCCTTTTGTTTGCGGCTTTTTGCCAATGGGGAAATGGAAGTACCCAGTTTATATGATGATGTGTTAGTTGCATACGTTATAGGGTGACTTGGGCGAAGCCTGGGTTTGCATACATGCTGCATAGTAGGCCCTTTTTTGTTCTGTGCTCAACATAGAAAATGTGGTTTTTGTATGAGACATCCAAACCTATTTTTAAAGCTTTACATGTTTATGTATATGGTATACGAAGTGCTGACTTGCAGGTTAGAGGGGTACCCCGGGGTCCGTTAGGGGCGGCCGAGAAAAGATGTGTTGGTTACACAGTAGAGGTCAGTCTTTGCTGACCCATGTTACTACAAATTTTTACAGGGCAAGGATCGCAAGCGGGAGCAAGTGCGCTGGCTGAAAAGCCCTAAGCCTCATAGAGAGTTTGCTGTGCTTTCTAGCTTGTTTCCTTTTCCCGATCGGGCTCAATTAAGCCTGAATCTTGGCCCTAAAAGATTCCTAAGATCTATCCATGGGAGGAGTAGAGGAGGACCTTTGCTTGCGGCCTGGAGGCGCGTTGATCGCCGGGAAGCCATTGGTGGTGGTGGCGGCGCTCGGTTTCTACAACAACACCGTGAACTTGGTCGGCTCCTTCAGGTAAGGGTTGTAATCGGCTCTTATGAGTCCAGTGAGTCTTTTAAAATAGCGAAAAGGGGGAGGGGAGAGGACAAGCATCAATGGGCATTAATGGCAATTGAAAGCTTATTTCGGCCATGACAATACTCCTCCCCTAGCCACTGTTGTGGCTGGAATAATGCTTGAATCTCCTCCTCTCACCTAAAGGAAACTGAATCCAGCCCTTAATTGGGGAGGGGGTGAGGCATTCCTTCATGACATCATTAATGGCCATGAATAGTGTTTCTCGGCCATGGTGGTTCCCCTAGCCTTGAACAACCACCAAAGTGGCCCCCTAGTCTTCCTGGATTGAATGGGGGAGTTGGATCAGCCAATGAAGGATTGCCCTTGGTCTCCTTGGCCATGAATGACATTTACTCCTCACTTTCTCTCTCCTCCATTAAAATCGAATTTTGGTTAAACCGTCTGCCACATGGCACCCTACTACTGGACCGCTTATTATTGTTTAAATAATTCCTAATGAAAGGGTCGGGGCCAATTAGTTCATTTTGGCACAATTCCCGAAAACATGGTTCAATCTGTTAAAATGAACCAGCAAACTGGGCCGAGATTTTCTCTAAGGTAAAAGCGTTGAGACCAGTCAACTCACTCAATGTCTAAATCGGCCAGAAATATTCTAAGTAAAATGGCATTGAGTGAGCTCAACTCACTCAACGCCATCTAGTCTATGACATTGAGTGAGCTCAACTCACTCAACGCCAATAGCTGCCAGAAAGATGCCAAGTAAAATGGCGTTGAGTGAGCTCAACTCACTCACGCCATTAGGTTTATGGCATTGAGTGAGCTCAACTCACTCAATGCCAACAGTAGTCAGAAATTTCCTAAGTTAAATGACGTTGAGTGATCTCAACTCACTCAACGCCATGCAGTTTATGGAATTGAGTGAGCTCCACTCACTCAACGCCCCAATCTAGAAAAGTTTTTAAGTTAAATGGAGTTGAGTGAGCTCAACTCACGCAATGTTATGAAGTTTATGACATTGAGTGAGCTCCACCCACTCAACGCCCCCGAGCTAGAAACTTTCTAAGTACAATGGCGTTGAGTGAGCTCAGCTCTCTCAACGCTATTCAGGCTATGGAGTTGAGTGAGCTCAACTCACTCAACGCCATTTAGTCATGGCGTTGAGTGCACTCAACTCACTCAATGCCACCAGCCCACTAAGCTATTATAAGTGGTTAGGAGGTGGTTAGCCCAAGTGGCTAGGGGTGGAGCTTGAGTTAGCCCCCTTTTTGAGCTAAGTTTGACTTGACCTAGCATAGGATTGACTTTGGTCAAATTGGCCTTTTGTGTCACCATCAATAAGTCCATGGTTGCCTATTGGACTCCCCTAGATCTAGGTAGAGGTGGGTAGGGTTGACTTGGCACCTTTGAAGGTCACTTGACCCTTATTAAGGGCACTTTGACCACTTTGGGGTTTGAGTTGACTTGTGTCAACTTAGCCACTAGGGTTGACTCCAATGAGTCCTTGGTGACCCATTGACCTTACTCTAGGGTTCGGAGAGTATGGGTGGGGTCCACTTGACTAAGGGAAGACCAATTGACCCTATGTAGATCAGTTTGACCCATTTAGGGTTAGGGTTAACTTAGGTCAACTCAAGCTCTATGGTTGACCCCAATGGGTCTTTGGTGACACATTGACCCCTATTTAGGTCAAGGGAGACCTTGGTTGGGTTGGTTGGGCTCCTTAAGGGCACATTGACCTTATTTAGGGCACATTTCCCTTAGTTAGGGCACCTTGCCCTATTTAGGCCTAAGGTGATCCTTGGTCTGCTAGGCTTTCCTGGGTTGACTTAAGTGAACCATAGGGGCACTTTTAACAGATCGATGGGGTCATGGTTGGGTCTTATAGTCATGTGAAGACTCATGGTCATCCTAAACTAGGGTTTAGGAATCTACTATTTGCAGACCATTAGTCCCAATCACCTTTATTCATAAGTTCAAAAGGTCTTCTTAGGATCCCTAGGGTTTTTTCATGACCTAGTCATGACAAAATAACTCCTAGGGGTCTAGTTGTCCGAGAGATGTTACAAATCCCAATACATAAACAAAATTTCATCCTCGAAATTCTAGTTAGGCCTACGGGGTTTCAATTATGAAAGTAAATTGTAACATCCCGAGAGGTTGTGGGGAATACCTGACTGAAAAGCTCTGGGTACCTTTGTTGCATCAGGTCCTGCGGCTCCCAGGTGTGATCCTCCAGACCGTGATTCCTCCACAGGACCTTGACCAATGGAACCTTCTTGTGGTGCAAGACTCGTATCCCCTTGTCGTTGACCTGGATCGGTTCCAGGTGAACTGACCGATCAGATGCCACCGGCCCATCCGTGGTCGTAATATGCTGCTCTAGGCGTAATAGAGCCCTCCTAAGAGAGGATACGTAGAACACGGCATGCATACCCACCAGCTCCGATGGCAGCTCCAGCCTGTATGCTAAGGGACCGATCCACTCCAGGATCCTATAAGGCCCCATATATCTTTGGCTGAGCTTCTTCTTCCTACCACGCACCCGTGAAACTCCATGCATCGGCTGGAACTTCGAGAATAATCGGTCCCCCACCTAAAACTCCACCTGACGATTTCGAGTGTCATAATACTTGGCCTGTCTGCTCTGAGCCTCTATCATTCTGTTCCGTATCAGCCTCACCTGAGCCTCAGTGTCCTCAACAAACTCTGAGCCCAAAACCTTCGGATCCTCGTCCTGTATCCATGAAAATAGAATCCTACACCTCCGTCCGTATAGGGCCTCATAAGGATCCATCCTTATGCTGGACTGGTAGCTGTTATTATATTAGAACTCGATCAGTGGAAACAACTTCTTCCAAGTCTCTCCGCAATCCAGAATGCAAAGTCACCGTGAATCCTCCAAAGTCCAATTGGTGCGTTTCATCTGCCCGTTAGTCTGGGGATGAAAAGCTGTACTGAAAGTCAGCCGGGTGCCCAAGTAAGTCTACACTAATCGCCTCTCCCTGGGCATAAACCGTCCATCCCGATCCGATACACTCATCCTGGGTACGCCTTGATATCGTATGAACTGCTCCATGAATTTCCGAACCAGCACACCAACCGAGTCATCCTTCCTGATAGGGATAAATCTAGCTACCTTCGTCAGCCGGTCGACGATTACCCAGATCGAATCGTTTCCCATCTGTGATTGGGGAAGGCCATGTATGAAGTCCATCGCGATATCCTCGAACTTTCACTCAGGCACTAGAAGTGGCTGCAACAATCCTGCGGGGTTTCTGCACTCTTCCTTTACCAGCTGGCATATCTCGCAGTGGGTCACAAAGTAGGTGATATCCTTCTTCATGCTTGGCCAGTACATGGTCTTCTTCAGATCTGCAGTCATCTTCGTAACTTTCCAGGTGTACTGAATACCGACTGTAGTGGGCCTCCGTCATGATATCCTCCCGGACTTGGACTCCCTCTGGTATATAAACCCGTACTCTAAAGCACACTAGGCCATCCCTCAGTGTGTAGTCTCCAGCAGTGCCTGCCTCTAGGGCCCAGAATAACGGCTCTAGCTTGGCATCCTGCCTTTTCCCATCTCTAACTCGGTCTCGAATGTCATCTGTGGCAACCAACGACGATAGGTACTCCCGGTATAGCTCTGGGTGATCCTCGGACACCAAGGATATCTGCATCTTGTCCAACATCTGGACCAACTCCATGACCATCAACTGAGGTCCTGCCCCTGTGGTCGTAGCCTTCCGGCTCAATGCATCGGCCACCACATTCGCCTTCCCTGGGTAGAAGTGCATCTCGTACTAGTAATCTGCTAAAAAATCCACCCATCATCTCTGCCTGATATTCAGCTCCTTCTGTGTGTCCACATACTTCAGATTTTTGTGATCGGAGTATATGTCGCAGTGGACACAGTATAGATAGTTCCGCCAGACTTTCAGAGCAAATACGACCACTCCCCTCTCTAAGTCATGAACAGGGTAGTTCTGTTCATGCTTCTTTAGCTGCCGTAAGGCGTATTCTATCACGTGACCATTCTGCATCAACACCGCTCCCATGCCCTGTTAGGAAGCGTCCGTATAGACCTGGAATCCTTCTCTCCCTGAAGGAAGGGCAAGAATAGGAGTTGAGGTGAGTTGATCCTTCAGCTCTTGGAAAGCCATCTCACACTGCGGGGTCCAGACAAAGGGCACATCTTTCTTTGTCAGGGATGAGAGTGGAAGGGCAATACGAGAAAATCCCTCCACGAACTTCTGGTAATAACCGACAAGTCCTAGAAAACTCCGCACGTTTGTGGCTGCCTTTCAGCTGCGGCCTGTCCCGAACTGCCTGAATCTTGGCTGGGTCTACTGCCAACCCAGCTCCACTTATAATATGGCCTAGGAAGGCCACCTCTTTCAACCAGAACTGGCATTTGCTGAACTTCGCATAAAGGTGGTTCTCCCACAACCTCTCTAAAGTTAGTGTCAGGTCTCGTATGTGCTCCTCCTCTATCCTCGAGTAGATGAGGATGTCATCAATGAACTTGATGACGAACACATCTAGATAAGCCTCGAACATCCGATTCATGAGGCTCATGAACGGCGACGGTGCATTCGTGAGCCCGAAGGGCATCATGGTAAACTCAAATAACCCATATCTGCTACTGAAGGCAGTCTTCGGAATATCCTCCTCCCGAATCCGCAGTTGATAGTAGCCCGACCTCAAATCCAGTTTTGAGAAGAAATGTGCCCCCTCCAGCTGATCAAATAGCTCATCTATCCGTGGCAGGGGATAGGTATTCCAGACTATCAATTTGTTCAACCAGTTGGCCCCCGGGTTTGGCTACGGAGCCGGAACCTGCTGAGCCCTGAAAGCCTCCAGTATGGCTGTCAGAGTCTGCCCCGTCTCCGACTGTATGATCAGAGGGGACCGGGGGAGGTGGTGCAATATTCAAAGTCTACTGGGCTCCGCCCTTTGGTGTAGGTAGTGCTGGGGGGCTGCGTAATAAAAGTCATTCGTAAGTAATCGCTCAAACCTAATAAAAAGTGGACAATTTACATGTGATCCCCCATATGGGCACACCACTGCTTCCGCTGCTTAGTTTGTCCCCAAACTAAACTCATGCGGGGGTGACCCATGGATTGTGGACTGCTAATTTTTCGAGCGAGGTCTCCTCTGATACCACTTGTAAGACCCCCACCCCCCTTTTCTTTTCAAACACCGGGGTCTTAGGCCCAAAACTGCCGCTTTGCGGTGACACCTTCACGCCCAGGAAGGTCGTCACTATAAAACGCCGATCCTGCCAGCCAAATTGATCACAACAGTAGCAAAATAATAGAAGCAAGTCCACATGAATCACATATATAGTATGTAATGCCCCAATTCGTGCTAGGCCCCTCGTGCGTGCTTCTGAGTTAGGAGAGCTGACTTGGTACCAGGGAGTGCAGGCGACTAGGCTTACACTCGTGTGGAAAAGAGAAATTAGTTAAGAATAGGACACGGGTAGAGACACGGGCGTGTCCCTACCCGTGTGCATCGAGTAAAACTGGAGAGGCGTTGAGTGGAACTCGACAGGGCCTGTCCTGAGAAGGACACGGGTAGAGACACGGGCGTGTCCCTACCCATGTAGAGAGGAGTTGAGTGGAAATCGACATGGCCTGTCCCGAGAAGGACACGGGTAGATACACAGGCATGTCCCTACCCGTGTCGAGAGGCGTTGAGTGGAACTCGATAGGGCCTATCCCGAGAAGGACACAGGTAGAGACACGGGTGTGTCCCTACCCGTGTCGAGAGGCATTGAGTGAAAATTGACAGGGCCTGTCCAGAGAAGGACACGGATAGAGACATGGGTGTGTCCCTACCCATGTCGAGAGACATTGAGTGGAACTCGACAGGGCATGTCCCGAGAAGGACACAGGTAGAGACACGGGCGTGTCCCTACCCGTGTCGAGAGGCATTGAGTGGAATTCGACAGGGCCTATACCGAGCAGGACACGGGTAGAGACACGGGCGTGTCCCTACCCGTGTGCATTAAGTGAAGATCAACGAACGTGTGTCCCGAGCAGGACACGGGTCAGAACACGTCTATGCACATGGCCGTGTCCCGTGATACGGGCAGTGGACACGGGTGTGTCCCTACCTATGTCTATATCCATATGACGTTATAACCGTCAACAACGCTTCACCGAGCGGGACACGGGTAGGAACACACGCGTGTTCCTACCCGTGTTGGTCCTATTTATATAGGATTTGGCCGTTTTTCATCCTCTTCCCAAGCCTTCTTTTCTGTGGAGAAACTGCTGGAGGAGGGAAGGAGTTGCTGGAATCAGCTATACTCCGTGAAGAACCACCGAAGCCGCCAAGGAAAAGAAGATGCCGCCGCGAAGAGTGGCGAGATCTATGGCCGGAAATAGCGGAAGCACAGAAACGAGGTGAGCTTTCTCCCCTCTCCCTTGATGCTAGATCTGTAGTTAATCCTAGGCGAGATATCGACTCAAATGAGTCTTGATGTGTGAGATGAATATTTCTAGGAAGAGGCAATGCTAGGACTTGTGTTCTTGGGTTTAGTCATCTTCAACCTCTCATTCATTCAATGTGATAATGGGGGATAGTCTCGTGAAGAGAAATGACCTGATGAGGGTGAATAAAGAAGGAGGAATTTCTGATGTGAATTGGGAAGATCGGCTGGAGGAGGAAGACGAACCGATGCCGTTCGTTCCGCCTTAAGATGCGCGCAGAAATCTACTTTCTGCGCACAGCGATCTTAGTGGCCGTTTTCAGATATGAAACAGCCAGATCTGGGCTTTCGAATAAACACAAAAGTCGTAGCCCTTGGAAATACTTTTCCAGTCAGTGGTTACACACATTCACCAGATTCCTGTAGCCTCGGGAATCTCCGGTCGAAGTTGTTATTCAGAAGGTGTTCTGCACCTGAATTTTCTTGGGTTAGTGTAGAATCGGGTTTGGACTCGGTGGAGATCTTGTAACAAATTATCGTTGGGGTTTTGGCGAATTATAATATGTCTAACCGTGATAATTCAACAAGTGAGGAAATTGTTGGATAGATCCCACACAAACAAATAGTGAAATGAAATGTAATTGAATAAAACAATTTGGTGGGAGTTAGTGAACGAATGGTAATTCGTCGATTAATAATAAGATTGTATTGAACTTGTGTATTCGGTCGCTGTTGATAGTTAGATGATTAACTCATGTGCACACGAATGATTGAGTTTGGTGAAAGAGTTGTAATCGGAGATGTTAAAGTTAAGTGACCATAGCATTGACATAATCATGTTGGCCGAAAGAGTGATGCATGGTCTTGAGGCTTGTCATATAGGGAAGTCTAAGATGGTCCATTGTATGAGGTGGTTCGCCACCTGTGTTTGTGGTAAACCTTTAAGGTGCCTTGGGCACAAGATTGTGAAAGGGTGTGAGTGCGGGTGTCTAATCGCACTGGTTGGTTATATTGAGAAGAGTTATAGATGGACGGTTGTGCTTGGTCCTCGTGTTTGATCCGAGGCTCCTTCCGTGCCACGATGATATGGTATTGCATGCAGTGTGAGTCGACACACGGTGTCGTAATCTTGGGTTAAGGATAGTGTGGCAGGTCTATGGGCTCGTTAATCATCACACCGATGGGAGTTGACAGTTATACCTTGGACGGTTGGGCTTGGTTCACGGTGTTCACGTCCCGAGGCTCCTTCCGTGCCAAGTGAACGGTTGGGCTTGGTCCTTGTGCTCATTTCTGAGGCTCCTTCCGGGTTACATCGTAGGCCAGTTCGGGGCTAGGATCTCGGTGCACATCTACCCGAGACACCCGCTGAGCCGTAGTACTCGTGTAAGCTCCGCTTTGTGTTCTTAGCATTGAGGCATACAGAGGCCTAGGCCAGGTAGTGTGGAGACCAGCCTAGTAGTGGAGATGCTCGCTCTACTATCACCGTCTGTCCACGACGGTTGATGCCTGAGAGGTTAGCTACCTGCTCAAAAAGTGGGAACTACAGAATCTGTGTCGAAATAGCAATTGCTTGTGCATGTTCATGGGTGAGTCATAACATAGCATTCATTACATCGCATACACAAGATCCTCATCGTATAAGTTTTTATGGGCACTCTTATACGATGAGTTACTTTTTTGTTGAGCCGATCCTCAACTTATATGTCTGTATGGGCATTCATATAAGTTGAGTTACTTTCTGTTGTAGCCTTATATTATTATACTGCTGTAGTTGATAGAACTGCTAGAGTGATGGTTAATCATTTATTGTGCTGCTACATTATTACAATGTTGACTGATTACACTATGCCACCTGCTTGTACTTATGCTTACATACTTTATATATATTGTACCTTTGTCCATTTCTCCGCCCGGTGCCGAGGAGTCGCTGAGGAGTCGCCGGGGGAGCGGATGTGAAACCACTTAGTATTTATGACTAACAGTTGCTATGTCTTCCTTTTTTGGAGAAAATACCGCAGGCAGAGCAGTAACAGGTTTTGCAGCAGGACAGCCAGGCTAGGACGAAAGGGCTTGAGGGGACGGTACGGTCGTTACCGTCGGTTACTGATGTGAGGGTAAGAGAGACTTGATGTAGCCCTTTTGGGCAAAATATTTTACGTACTCTAATTATAGAAGCTTGTTGTAGCTTCTTTACTTATTGTATTTGGAATATTATATGCTTGTGTGGATTTTGACTTCTAATGTAACACCCTAAAACTCAAAAGTATGTCAGGTGGCATTTTGAGCCAAATCTGGGATTTGAAAAAGGTAACACGGCCTAGGACACAGGCGTGTCAAGTTCGGGTTCGCCGATGGTCGCGTGGTTGACGAATTTGCAGTCAACGGTCATCGGGGCAATGAACACGGCCTGGGACACGGGCGTGTCCCAGGGCATGTCAGGCACTCAAAGCCTTTCACTCAACGATCATTGAGTGTGGACGCACGACCTGAGCCCAGGCATGTTCGGGTCCGACACAGGCGTGTGAAATTTGACACGGGCGTGTCGAATACCCATATCCTCCTCGGGTCATTTGGCGCAGTGTGCTAAGGTAGCTACACGGCCTGGAATAAAGGCGTGTCTAGTACACGACATGTGACACGGGCGTGTCACATGGACGTGTCGTGCTCTGGACATTCTGGTCCTGTGTCGATGGATGCACACGCCCAGCTACACGAGCTTGTACTGGCTGACATGGGCGTGTCAAGCCTGACATAGGCATGTCGGGTGCCCGTGTTCTTTTTGGGACGCGACGGTTTTGACGACGAATGGGTGACACGGACTTGGACACAGGCGTGTCGCAAGCCGTGTTTGTCCCAGATCTTGGATTTCAAGTCCGGATCACAGCCGTCCGTTTCCTTTTTTTGAGATCCGACGACTGGGGGTTGTTTCCCCAGGGATATACCCGGGTTTAGGGCTTAGAAAACCCCATTTCTCTTGGGTTACTCTCTTTCTAAGATCTAGAGAGAGGAGAGAGCAAGGAGGAAGGCTAGATCCGGTCACCGATGGAGCTTCGGAGATCCAAATCGCGAGCCAACTTCGGATCTGCATAGGCAAGGAGATTGCGCTGCTTTTCATCCGCATAGATTTCCATGGCGCCAAGGAAAACGCTAGGGTAATGATTTTCATCTTGAGCATGTGAAGCTCTTCTTCCTTTGCATGGAAAAACCCGCTCCCGTGAGTGTGCGGTGAGTTTGCGGTATTCCTTGGGGTAGATATGTAAAGTCCTCCTTGTTAGAGTTCGGAATCGTAGTACGGACATAGGCATGGTGTGTGAAGCCTACCCAGACAGGTTGGTATTGATCGGTGATGTTTTGCTATGCATATTTTGCCGGAGAAGACTCTGTGCATTTTGTTTATTTTCGGATTGCTATATGTTAGATTGCGTCAGGGAATCATGGGGATTAACCCCAAGGTGCACCCTAAAATCTGGGCGGAAACGCATTTCTGCCAATTCGGTGGCCTGGGAGCTAGCCGTGTATATAGCGGGGCTATGTACCTTGTTTTATCGATAGTTGGGACTGGGAGAAGCTTGGCCTGCGTCAAAGGCCAAATGGCCATGGGGGGGGTGAGCAACGGGTTGGTGGAACCCTACCCTCTCCATCTGTTTCGGTTAAAGCGACTTAAAGTTAACGTGGTACTTACTGATGATTTGGAGATCGAGTCTAGGCTACGGCTGAAAAGACTAAATGCTCACAAGGTTTGTCGCCTTGGGGGTGGTGGTGGAGTCAAGGATCGGACTGGGTTCGGACTGTCTTCGCCGAGTAAGTGCCCTAAGAGAATGGGGTGTACGGCCGTGTGTGTGTGCACTTATGATGTGATGTTTATTCTCTATGTTGCTTGTTTTGCTAACAAGTGCAGGGAAGAAGCTTTGCTGCCCCGGTTTGGGGACGGAATCGTTATAATTTGGTAAGCTTTAGCTGACCGTTATTCTTGTTTGTCACCGTTGCGGTGATTTGTGCTTGCAGGTGTTGTGGAGCCGAGCGGTAAATGGCGGGCTAAAGCCCGGGTTGCTGAGCCGGCCCTCGAAGGCCTAATTTTTGAGTTTTTTCTTGTATTCTCATGTGTGACTGGCCTGCGTGCCAAGGTTTGGAAGACACTTATATTTGAGCAAACTATTATAAGGCCTTAAGGCCAGTACTTTTGTGTATTTTGTAGTTCATTCCTACTGGGTTTTCTGTTAGTGGACATTCATCCTTGTTAGAAGGGTTCTTATTGTTGTAACTTAATAAATTGCTTCCGCTAGATGCTCTGTGTAGGACGTGTGTATTGGTTGAATGGTTTCATCTCGTAACCCACCAGTCTGTCCATGGTATATAACGTCGGGCCCCGGCCGGACCTACTGCTATATGCTATGTGACGGATAGGGGTGTTACAATTTGGTATCAGACTACCGGTTTTGGTCGGGATTAAATGAATTCGTGGACGAATTCACTTTAAGGGGTGGTGAGCACATGTGTTTGCGTCATCATTATAACATGAAAAGAACCCATGAATGTCCACTTAGGAATGAAAATACACATATTTGAGGAACCTGCGTGTTCCTATAATTGCGTTTTGCAATGTTGTTTAGTCTCTTATCGGTATTTTATATGACTATAGGTGTCCGGGAGTGGCGTGTGGCAGCTTGAACGCACACTTTCTGAGAAAAGTACTACACCAAGCGACGTGCCTGAGACTCCTACTTCTTTTGAAACCATAAGAAGGGTAGTTGAAGTGGTGTTCGCTGTGACCAATGCACATCATGGAAGAAATGTGCAACCCTCTCTCCCTGTATGGCCCCAACACCGGGTGGTGTGATGGATCAAATGGCATATAGAGGCCCTTTAGGGCAGCAGATGAACATGATTGTATTGCAGGGAGCGCACTCAGTTGACGAATATTTGCAGACGTTCCTTATGAAAAGGCGCTACCCAGGCTTTGAGTGGGAAAGCGAGCAGTCTATAGTCGATAGATTTTATAATGGTATGCGTAGTGAGTTGCGTATCCTATTGCTATGACCAAAGCTATTGGGATTCCGAGCCTTGGTGGAGTTGGCCAGAACTTTGGAAGTAGAGTTGGGGAAAAACCATCAAATACTAGTGAATAGAGTACCAAAACTTGCAGATCCTATAAGGAATACCTACCGCAGAACGCTGAGAAAAGAAGCTTGATTATTTATTTGCCAGGCTACTTACAATTGACATTCTTGTGGCAAGAAAGGGGACTTTGCCCGAGATTGTCGGAAGGGTGCTCAGAAGACAATGAAAGCTATGGCATGAGCAGTTGAAGACTTTAGTGCAAAGGAGACGGTGTTCAAAATTCCAACCTCAAAATCTGGGTACCGTAGGTGGAACAAGAAGGCTAGGATATCGGGTCTAGTACCTTCCTCTGGCGCATCCGGAGCGACTACATGAAAAACCCCGGGTGCATGCTATAACTGTGGAAAGCTGGGACACTATGACCGGGATTGTTGGAGTGAATGCCCAATGTCCGAGAAGAATTCGGGGGCAACATCTGAGGAGAAGGGCAAGGCGGTGTAGTCCACCGCATCACTGTATACTCCGTCCCAACCGAGGGTGGACATCCTTGGCCAGCAGGAGGTCTTGTGGCCGACCGTCGGGTTGTCAGGTATGGTTTAATTGATAGCAATTTAACTTCTTATACCTGTTACCTTATGCATGCTAGCTTAGGAATGGAAATTCTAGGATTTGTTTTGGATTTTTGGTCACCAGGCGAGGGCATAGTTTCGAAACGGGAACTTCGCACTCCTTTTGTCTGAAGGATTAGTTTTGCGCATCGGAGAATCTCCTTCGATGGTAAAGGACAATTTGGATGTGTGGTTACCTAATGGTTGTTCTATGCGAGCAGAGAGAGTCTGTGCCGTAAAGAGGTTATGGTTTGGTAGTCAGGAGTTCGACGTGCAAGTGTCGTTACGGCCACCATGGGAGGCTTCGAAGCCTAAGCCTACATTGGATAGTATTTTGGGTTTATCCGAATATCCTGATGTGTTTCCCTAACGGTCTCCCTAGATCCCCACCGTAGCGAGAGATCGATTTCACGATTGAGTTAGTGCCAGGTGCCAAACCTGCATCACGCTCTCCTTATAGGTTGGTACCTAAGGAAATGGCGGAGCTAAAGGTTCAACTCAACCAGTTGGTTGAGCAAGGGTATGTGAGTCCAAGATCGTCACCTTGGAGCGCACTGGTTCACTTTGTTAAGAAGAAGGATGGGAGCTTGCGCCTGTGTATCGACTACAGAGAGTTGAACAAGCTAACGAAAAAGAACAAATACCCGATCCCAAGGATTGATGATCTTTTTGATCAGTTTGTCGGGTCATCGGTATATTCAAAATTGGATCTTAAGTCCAGTTACCATCAGCTAAGGATAAGGGAATGCGATGTCCCAAAGACAGCGTTCGACGCAAGGTATGGGCATTTCGAGTTTACGGTCATGTCGTTCGGGCTGACTAATGCGCCGTCAGTGTTCATGGATTTGATGAACAGATTGTTCAGGGAGTACCTAGACAATTTTGTGGCCGTCTTCATCAACGACGTATCGGTGTACTTGCATAGCAAAGAGGATCACCTCAAGCACCTTCTTTTGGTGTTAAAAATGCTAAAGAGGAACCAACTCTATTCCTAGTTCTCTAAACACGAGTTTTGGGTTATCCTAGGTAGCGTCCCTCGGTCATAAAGTTTGTAGAGTGAGTGTTGCAGTGGATCCAGGGAAGATAGTTATGTTAAGCGGGTGGTCTGTGTTGCGTTCGAGAGCGGAAGACCAGAGTTCTCTGGGGCTGACCGGCTACTACAGGCACTTCGTAGAGAACTTCTCGCGGATAGAGTAACCCCCTCATAACTTTGACGAGGAAAGAGCAAAAGTTGTTTGGACGCCTGCGTGCGCACAAGCTTTCGAGGAACTGGAGAGACGGTTGACCGCGATGCTTATTCTAAGTCCGCCAAGTGGGACCGAAGGCTTCGAGGTTTACAGTGATGCCTCGGGCAGTGGTTGGGACTGCGTACTGCTGCAGCATGGGAGTGTTATAGCATATGGCTCGAGTCAGCTGAAAGTGCACGAAAGGAATTATCTGATCCACAACTTGGAGTTGGCAGCCGTGATTTTTATGCTAAAGCTGTGGAGGCACTACTTGTACGGCATAAAGGTCAATATTTATACCGACCACAAGAGCCTTAAGTACCTGTTGGATCAGAAGGATCTGAACATGAGGAAGCGAAGTTGGATGGAGTTCCTGGGGGACTATACGTTCAAAGTTCATTTTGTACCCGGGAAAGACAATGTCGTTGCAGATGCATTGAGTCGCAGGGCTCCCGCCCAAGCCAACTAGTTTTCGGTTCATGTTGAGAGGTTATTCGGGAGTTTGAGGCGTTAGAGATCTGCTGTGTGGACAAGCAGACTAGCGCCAAAGCGTTATTGAACTAGACGAAAGTTCAGTATGACCTGGCTGATCGCATTCGGCAGGTTATGGAATTGTATAGCAGCGCGAAGGAGCTCATTGATGCAGCATTGGATGGGTCAAATTCCAAGTTTTCAGTTGAAGATGGGCTGCTAAGGAAGGACAATCGTTGGTGCGACCCAAACGTTGGAAATCTACGGGCGGAGTTGATGTACTGGGCTCATCATACCAAGTACTCAATCCACCCAGGGAGGACGAAGAGTTACCGAGATCTGAAGAAGATATTCTAGTAGCCAGGGCTCAAGGAGGTTGTGGCACTGCTTGTGAATAAATGTCAGACTTGCGCCTTAGTAAAGGCAGAGTGCCAAAAGCCAGGGGATTCTTGAAATCCTTGCCTATTTTGATGTGGGAGTTCGACGACATATCGATGGACTTTATGCATGGCTTGCCAAGGTCGCAGGAGGGAAACGACATCATCTGGGTGATCGTAGACCGATTAACAAAAGTTTCGCGCTTCATTCCGCATAGAAAGGATGATCCGGTGGAGAAACTAGCGAAGATGTTTGTGGATAATATAGTCAGACTGCACGGTGTGCCCCACAACATCGTGGGAGCTCGAGATGGGCGTTTTACGTCCAATGATTAAAGGTTGGTGCAGTGAATGCTGGGGACTAAGTCGAAGTTCAGCACAGCCTTTCATCCGCAAATGGATGGGCAGATCGAGAGGGGCAACAGGACGATGGAATACATGTTTTGCATGTGCATTCTGGACTTCGGGAAGTAGTGGGGACACTATCTGTATTTGGTGGAGTTTGCGTAGAACAATAGCTACCAAACGAGTATCCAAATGGCGCCCTTCGAGGCCTTTTATGGTAGAAAATGTCGCACGCCATTGTCGTGGCTGGAAACGGGTGAGGCAAGGTTGTACAAAAAGCAAGAGGTGGAAAACGCTACTTCATTGGTGTGAACCATTCGAGAGCATTTGCTGATTGCTTAGGTTAGGTAAGCCAAATACTTCAATGTCAAGCCTCGGAACGTGGAGTTCGCAGTTGGCGTTTGGGTGTACTTGAAGTTAAAGCCGTTCAAGCGTGTTTCACGGGTACGGCGCTTGAAGAAGCTGAGCCCGAGATACCTTGGACCATTTGAGATTCTGGGGCGGATCAGCGAAACGGCTTATCGCCTAAGGCTATCAGTGTAGTTGAGTGGTCTACACGATGTATTGCATAGATCAGTGTTGCGGAAGGCGGTGCAAGAGCCTTCGCAGGTGATCATAGTTGATCAAGTACTAGTGGACGAAGGGTTGACGATGAAGGTCAAGCCCATTCATATCGAAGACTCTGAAGTCAAGCGACTTTGTAGCAAGGAGATCAGGATGGTCAAGGTTCGATGGGACAATTACGGTCGGAAGGAGCTCTCTTGGGAATGAGAGCAGGCCATGCTTGAGGAGTACCCAGTGTTATTTCACTCAGGTACTGCTTTTGGTTTTGTGGATCTTTCCTTTGGTAATTTCGCGGATGAAATTCTTTTAAGAGGGAGAGAGTTGTAACGCCCCAAAACTCAAAAGAATGTCAGGTGGCGTTTTGAGCCAAATCAGGGATTTGACAGAGGTGACACGGCATGGGACACGGGCGTGTCCCAGGGCGTGTTGTGCTCGAGTTCGGCGATGGCCACGTGGTGGATGAATTTTCAGTCAACGGTCGTCGGGGCAGTGAACACGGCCTGGGACACGGGCATGTACTAGGGCGTGTCAGGCACTCAAAGCCTTTCACTCAACGATCGTTGAGTGTGGACACTCGACCTAAGCCAAGGCGTGTTCGGGTCCGACATGGGCGTGTAAAATTCGACACGGGAGTGTCGAATACCCGTGTCCTGCTCGGGCCGTTTGGCGCAGTGTGCTAAGGTAGCTACACGGCCTAGGACACGGGAGTGTACCAGGGCGTGTCTAGTACATGACATGTGATACGGGCATGTCATATGGTCGTGTCGTGCTCTGGATGTTCTGATCCTGTGTCGATGGAGGCACACGCCCAGCTATACGGGAGTGTACTGGCTGACACGGGCATGTCAAGCCTGACATGGGCGTGTCAAGCCTGACATGGGCGTGTCGGGTGCCCGTGTTCTTTTTGGGATGCGACGGTTTTGATGGCGAATGGGTGACATGGCCTTGGACACGGGTGTGTCGCAAGCCGTGTTCGGCCCAGATCTTGGATTTCAAGTCCGGATCGCAGCCGTCCGTTTCCTTATTTTGAGATCCGACGGCTGGGGTTTGTTTCCACAGTGATATACCCGGGTTTAGGGCTTAAAAAACCCCATTTCTCTTGGGTTACTCTCTTTCTAAGATCTAGAGAGAGGAGAGAGCAAGGAGGAAGAAGGAAGGCTAGATCCGATCACCGGTGGAGCTTTGGAGCTCCTAATCGCGAGCCGACTTTGGATCTGCTGAGGCAAGGAGATTGTGGTGCTTTTCATTCGCGTAGATTTCAATGGCGCCAAGGAAAAATGCTAGGATAACGATTTTCATCTTGAGCATGTGAAGCTCTTCTTCCTTTGCATGGGAAAACCCGCTCCCGTAAGTGTGCGGTATTCCTTGGGGTAGATATGTAAAGTCCCCCTTTTTAGAGTCCGGAATCGTAGTACAGACATAGACATGGTATGTGAAGCCTACCCGGACATGTTGGTCTGGATCGGTGATGTTTTGCTATGCATATTGTGCCGGAGAAGGCTCCGTGCATTTTGTTTGTTTTCGGGTTGCTATGCATTAGAATGCATCAGGGAATCTTGGGGATTAACCCCAAGGTGCACCCGAAAAATCTGGGCGGAAACGCATTTCTGCCATTTCGGTGGTCTGGGAGCCAGCCGGGTATATAGCGGGGCTATGTACCGTGTTTTATTGATAGTTGGGACTGGGGTAAGCTTGGCCTGCGTCAAAGGCCAAATGGCCATGGCGGGGTGAGCAACGGGCTTGTGGAATCCTACCCGCTCCATCTGTTTCGGTTAAAGAGACCTAAAGTTAACGTGACACTTACCGATGATTTGGAGATCGAGTATAGGCTACGGCTAAAAAGACTAAATACTCACGAGATTTGTCTCCTTGGGGGTGGTGGTGGAGTCAAGGATCGGACTGGGTTCGGACTGGCTTCGCCGAGTAAGTGCCCTGAGAGCACGGGGTGTATGGCCGTGTGTGCGTGCACCTATGATGTGATGTTTATTTGCTATGTTGATTGTTTTGCTAACAAGTGCAGGGAAGAAGCTTTACCGCCCTGGTTTGGGGGCGGAATCGTTATGATTTGGTCAGCTTTAGCTGATCATTATTCTTGTTTGACACCGTTACGGTGAATTGTGCTTGCAGGTGCTGTAGAGCCGAGTGGTAAATAGCGGGCTAAAGCCCAGGTTGCTGAGCCGGCCCTCGAAGGCCTTATTTTTGAGTGTTTTCTTGTATTCTCATGTGTGACCGGCCTGCGTGCCGAGATTTGGAAGACACTTATATTTGAGTAAACTTTTGTAAGGCCTTAAGGCCAGTACTTTTGTGTATTTTGTAGTTCATTCCTACTGAGTTTTCTATTAGTGGACATTCATGCTTGTTGGCAGGGTTCTTATTGTTGCAACTTAATAAATTGCTTCCGCTAAATGCTCTGTGTAGGACGTGTGTATTGGTTGAATGGTTTCATCTAGTAATCCACCAGTCTATCCGTGGTATATGACGTCGGGCCTCGGCCGAACCTACTGCTATATGTTATATGACGGATAGGGGTGTTACATCTAACTCAATATCATGTTTGGGTTGGCAATGTTTGATATTGGTAAAGGCTGACAGAATAGGCGTCTTGTAGTATAGGCTAGCCCGAGTGCTAGTGCTACCGCAAGACGGCTGTTCTGAGCATAAGACCCTTCTCGTGCTGTGTTTTGTGTTTCGGGAGGGGGGAGTCTTACAAATGGTATCAGCTTGCTACGATCCTGAAGTAGAGAAGTCATTCAACAATGGTGCCACCCCGTTGGATTAGTCCGTTTGGGGATAAACTGACTTAGCGGAAGCAGTGGTGTGCCCATATGTAATTCACAATGAGTATGTCCAACTTTGACCTTGAGATTAGCAACCCTGACCTTAGGTTTGTATTCTACGTGTAGATCCTAGTGCACACGTAGTCAGTGGGGGGCACCCCCGCGCTGTTCGTACCCACACAATTCCAGCAATCGGACCTAGGCCAAACACTCACAACGATTCTAGATGCCTTCAGATCCCAACAAGCCCCTGTGCAATAACAAGGTCCGGGCTCCAATTGGGTGAGCACTTTCCGAGGTCTCTCCCCTCCAACTTACCTTGGGAAAGAGTCGACAATGCATACAGAAGAATGGCTTGACACCGTGCAAGTACTTTTAGCAGGAATTAGATGCCCAAACAACATGAAAGTGACCCTGGTAGTGACACTCCTAGAACAACACGCCAAGAGTTGGTGGAAGTCCCTCATGGGCTCCACCTTTCAAGGGCGAGTGTATACAAAAATCAGTTGGAGCGAATTCTCTGAAGCCTTTTTAGAGCATTTCATCCCCTCATCTACTCGGGATGAACTCGAAGAGAGGTTCTTACAGCTAAAGCAAGGGTCCAAGTTAGTGACGGAGTACCAGCGGGAGTTTAAGCATCTGGCTAGATTTGCTGAATCCTACGAGTTGGATGACAGAGGGTATGCGAAGAGGTTCTACAAAGGCTTGCGAGACCCCCCTGAGGCAAGCCCTTTTGTTTATAGCAGACTCCAGTCTAGCCGAAATAATTAACATAGCGAAGAGGTTAGAAGCAGACCACTTGGGAAGTGGTAAGAGGCCAACTGTGGGCGTGATGGAAGCCGACCCTAGAAACATAAGGAGATATGACTTCGGAGTAGGAATAGGACGTCAGAGAGGTGACCGATGTTTCCACCGGAATTATAGAGTGGAGCACCTGGTTCCACAGCTGCCAGTATTGCCTCCACCACCGCAGCCTCAATAGTTTCAGCAACCCGATGGGTGGCAGGAGCGAGTGTGCTTCAAATGCAACCAACCGGGCCACATTCGACGCTACTGCCCGCAATTTTTTGGAAATGCACCTCTTGCTATCCCTCCGGCAGCTCCTCGAGGTCGGGGGCACATGCATGGTCGGGGATGAGGACTACGAGGAGGAAACCCCGGACCTGCTCAGAATCAGGTGTTCGCACTGGACATGACATACTAGATATCTAGCTTGAGTATGGTTATTGGTACTTAGGCACTGTGGTGGTCGGCGGGAAACCGGCCTATACGTTGTTTGATACCCGTGTCTCACACTCTTTTGTGTCTGAAGAATTCATTAAAGATATACATGGAGTGCAATACTTCACTTATATTGCTCGAAGAGTACCCCTCCCAAATGGCTATGAGATGACCGCAACCGCCAAGTGCGAATTGGAGATACTCATTGGGGGAAAGATCTTTGATACCCCTACCACAGTTTTGAGAATACCAGAATTCGATCTCATTCTAGGCATGGCGTAGCTAGATTGGCACTATACAAGAATTGACTGCGCGGAGAAGCGAATATACTTGAGACATGGGGATACCGATGAAAGCTTCCAAGGTATAAAATTCACACCACATTTACTATTATCTTTGATTCAGACCTTGAAAGCTCACATGAGAGGGGATGAAGTCTACATGATATGTTTCAAACTGAAGGAGATAAAAATAGATATGAGGGACATGCAGGTAGTGTGGGATTTTCCTGAGGTATTTCCTGAGAAATTGTCAGGATTACCCCCGCATAGAGAAGTGGATTTTCAGATTCAGCTAGTACCGGGAGCCAAGCCCGTCTCCAGGACCCCTTATCGGATGGCCCTGAAGGAGTTTAGAGTTCAGTTGCAAGAGTTGGTAGAATTAGGGTTTGTTTGCCCAGCTCATCACCTTGGGGAGCCCCTATTCTATTCGTTAAGAAGAAAGATGGGACCTTGCGATTATGTATAGACTATCGGGAGCTCAACCGACTAACGGTACGGAACACCTATCCGTTACCTCGGATCGATGAGTTGTTCGACTAATTGGTAGGAGCGCATTTGTTTTCCAAACTACATTTGCGCTCGGGGTATTATCAGTTGAGAATACAAGAGGAGGATATTAAGAAAATGGCCTTTAGCTCAAGGTACGGCTTGTACGAGTTCACTGTGATGTCGTTCTGGCTCACAAATGCCCCATCAGCTTTTATGAGCCTGATTAACAAAGTATTCGAGCCTTATCTAGATGTCTTCGTCATCGTTTTTATCGACGACACCTTGGTCTACTCTAAGACGGAGGAAGAGCATGTCGAACATCTGACCTTGGTACTGAAGAAGCTAAAAGAGTACGCCTTGTCTGCCAAGTTCAGCAAGTGCGAATTTTGTCTCCAAGAGGTTTCCTTCTCGGGCCATGTGATCAGTGGGCCCGGGTTAGCTGTGGATTCGGCCAATGTGCATGCCGTGAAGGAGTAGTCTCCCTTGAAGTCAGTGGCCGATGCGCGGAGCTTTCTTGGACTTGCCGGGTATTATCGCTAGTTTGTAAAAAGCTTCTCAAAGATCTCCCTTCTTCTGACTACGCTGACAAAGAAAGGTGTGCCATATGAGTGGACACCTCAGTGTGAAGCCTCGTTTTAGGAACTGAAGGACCGACTTACATTCGCACCCATCCTAGCCCTTCCATCCGGGAGGGAGGGATTTCAAGTTTACACTAACGCATCGTATCAAGGGATGAGAGCGGTACTGATGCAGCACGTGCATGTAATTGTATATGCTTCAAGACAGTTGAAGAAGCATGAGATCAACTACCCAATACATGATTTGGAATTGGGGTCAGTGGTGTTCGTCTTGAATATTTGGAGGCACTATCTATATGGCGTTTACTGCGAAATCTTTTCGGATCACAAGAACTTAAAGTACGTCCATACCCAGAAGGAATTGAATTTAAGACAACGTCGGTGGTTAGAGTTTTTGTGTGATTATGAATTCACCCTGAACTACCACCCCGTAAAAGTAAATTCAGTAGTTGATGCTTTGAGCAAGAAGGTACCGAAAACAAGCCTCGAGTCCCGGTTGATGCGTATGGAGTTAGCTCGGATGCTCGAAGAGATGGAGATCACTCTGGTGTATAAAGACCAATCAGAAGGGTATACAGAGTACCTAACCGCGTTGAGCATTGTCTGTGACATTCGAGACCGGATCCGCGCGGAGCAAGAAAAGGATGCGGTTCTAGCCCCGACAATAAAGTCGATTGAAGATGGGACAACTGATGAGTACTCTCTAAAAGACGGCCTCGTTCATTTCCGTAGGCGGCTTTACATTCCCGAGGGCGGTAAAATTTGGGAAGATATCATGAGAGAGGCACACTGCACCCAGTATTCTGTGCATCCTTGAATTGCCAAGATATATGCCGACCTGCGGAAGACCATGTGTTGGCCAGGAATGAAGAGGGACGTCCGATATTTTGTTACGCACTGCGAGGCTCGTCAAAGGGTGAAGGTAGAATGCAGGAGCCCCAATGGATTATTACAGTCATTGCCCATCCCAGAGTGGAAGTTCGAGGATGTCTCCATGGACTTCGTCCACGGTTTGTCTCGTTCACGCTCAAGAAATGATTCAGTATGGGTAATCGTTGATCGCCTAACGAAGGTAGCCCGGTTCATTCCTATGAAGAAAGAAGCTCACGTGGACATTTTGGTACGCCTCTTTGTGGAGCAGTTCGTACAGTATCACAGTATGCCAAAGATGATTGTTTTTGACCGGGATGGTCGGTTTACCTCTAAGGAATGGAAGGCGGTGCAGACGTATTTGGGTTCACATCTTGCCTTTAGCACAGCGTTTCATCTCAAACACACAGGCAGTCTGAAAGGACTATCAAGACATTGGAGGATCTATTGAGGCTGTGTGTATTAGATAGAGGAGAGCCATGGGAAAGGCTCTTACCCCTGGTGGAATTTTTATATAATAACAGTCACCAGGCTAGTATCGGAATGGCGCCCCATGAAGCCCTTTACGGAAGAAGGTGTAGAACACCCTTGTCTTGGGTGCAGGATGAGGACCCAAAGACTTTGGGAAATGAATACATAGATGATACTGATGCAGTTGTGAGACTAATACGGGATCGCATGCTTGAGGCTCAAAGTCGGCAGGCAAAATATTATAATGCAAAGCACCGAATGAGGGAATTTTAAGTGGGTGACAAAGTGTTTCCGAAGATCAGGCCGATGCATGGAGTATCACAGGTACGTGGTGTGAAGAAGCTCAGCCCAAGGTACGTTGGGCCCTACATTATATTGGAAAGGATTGGCCCGTTGGCCTATCGGTTGGAGTTACCGCCAGAGCTAGAGAATCTTCATGACGTATTCCATGTGTCGTCACTTCGAAAGGCATTGTTGCGGCCCGATCAATACGTTACCACCACTGACGGAGCAGTTGCGACTGATAAGTCGGTGCGACTAGAGCCTGTGCGGATAGTAGACAACGAGACAAGGATTTTGCGTCGTAAAAGTGTTCATCTGGATAAGGTGTTGTTGTCTAATCATGGGAAGGAGGAGTATACAAGGGAGCCGGTGGACTTGATGCAAAAGCGCTACCCGGAGCTGTTTCATAAAGGTAATCTTTAAAAGCATATTTTATTTCATTTTATGCTTTACTTTCCCCCATAGCCTTGGCCTGATTTCGGGGACTAAATCTTTTATTTTGTTTATAGGATTTGTAACGTCCCGATTCACGCTAGGCCCCTCGTGCGTGCTTTTGAGTCAGGAGAGCTGACTTGGGCCCAAGGAGTGCAGACGACTAGGCTTACACTCGTGTGGAAAAGAGAAATTTATCCAGAATAGGACACGGGTAGAGACACGGGCGTGTCCCAACCAGTGTGCATCGAGTAGAAATGGAGAGGCATTGAGTGGAACTCGACAGGGCCTGTCCCGATAAGGACACGGGTAGATACACGGGCGTGTCCAAACCCATATCGAGAGGCGTTGAGTGGAACTCGACAGGGCCTGTCCCGAGAAGGACACGGGTAAAGACACGGGCGTGTCCCTACCCGTGTCGAGAGGCGTTGAGTGGAACTCGACAAGGCCTGTCCCGAGAAGGACACGGGTAGAGATACGGGCGTGTCCCTACCCGTGTCGAGAGGCATTTAGTGGAACTCGACAGGGCCGATCACGAGAAGGACACGGGAAGAGACACGGGCGTGTCCCTACCCGTATTGAGAGGCGTTGAGTGGAACTCGACAGGGCGTGTCCCAAGAAGGACACGGGTAGAGACACGGGCGTGTCCCTACCCATGTCAAGAGGCGTTGAGTGGAATTCGACAGGGCCTGTACCGAGCAAGACACGGGTAGAGACACGGGCGTGTCCCTACCCGTGTGCGTTGAGTGAAGATCAACAAACGTGTCTCCAGAGTAGGACACGGGTCAGAACACAGCCATGCATACGGGCGTGTCCCGTGACACGAGCAGTAGACACAGGCGTGTTCCTACTCGTATCTGTGTCCATACGACGCTATAACCGTCGACGATGCTTCACCGAGCAGGACACGGGTAGGAACACGGGCGTGTTCCTACCCGTGTTGGTTCTATTTATATAGGATTTGGCTGTTTTTCATCCTCTTCCCAAGCCTTCTTTTCTGTGGAGAAACTGCTAGAGGAGGGAAGGAGTTGCTGGAATCAACTATACTCCGTGAAGAACCACCACCGCCGCGAAGGAAAAGAAGATGTCTCCGCGAAGAGTGAAGAGATCTATGCCCGGAAATAGCGGAAGCGCCGGAAATGAGGTGATATTCCTCCCCTCTCCCTTGGTGCTAGATCTGTAGTTAATCCTAGGCGAGATATCAACTCAAATGAGTCTTTATGTGTGAGATAAAGATTTTTAGGAAGAGACCATGCTAGGACTTGTGTTCTAGGGTTTAGTCATCTTCAACCTCTCATTCATTCAATGTGATGATGGGGGATGGTATTATGAAGAGAAATGGCTTGATGAGGGTGAATATGGGAGGAGGAATTTCTGATGTGAATTGGGAAGATCGGCTGGAGGAGGAAGACGAACCGATGACGTTCGTTCCGCCTTAAGATGCACGCAGAAATCTACTTTCTGCGCGCAGCGATCTTCGTGGCCGTTTTTAGATATGAAACGGCTAGATCTTGGCTTTCGACTAAACACGAAAGTCGTAGCCCTTGAAAATACTTTTCCAGTGAGTGGTTACACATATTCCCCGGATTCCTGTAGCCTCAGGAATCTCCGGTCGAAGTTGCTGTCCAAAAGGTGTTCTGCACCTGAATTTCCTGGGTTGGTGTATAATCAGGTTTGGACTCGGTGGAGATCTTGTAACAAATTATCATTGGGGTTTTGGCGAATTATAATATGTCTAACCGTGATAATTCAACGAGTGAGGAAATTGTTGCATAAACCCCATGCATACAAATGGTGAAATGAAATGTAATTGAACGAAACTATTTTGTTGGAGTTAGTGAACGAATGGTAATTCATTGATTAATAACAAGATTGTCTTGAACTTATGTATTTGGTCGCTGTTGATAGTTAGATTATTAACTCATGTGCGCACGAATGATTGAGTTTGGTGAAAGAGTTGTAATCGGAGATGTTAAAGTTAAGTGACCATAGCATAGACATAATCATGTAGGCCTAAAGAGTGATGCATGGTCTTGAGGCTTGTCATATAGGGAAGTCTAAGATGGTCCATTGTATGAGTTAGTTCGCCACTTGTGTTTGTGGTAAACCTTTAAGATGCCTTGGGCACAGGATTGTGAAAGGGTGTGAGTGCGGGTGTCTGATCGCACTGGTTGGTTATGTTGAGAAGAGTTATAGATGGACAGTTGGGATTGGTCCTCATGTTTGATCCGAGGCTCATTCCGTGCCACGATGATGTGGTATTGCATGCGGTGTGAGTCGACACACGGTGTCGTAATCCTGGGTTAAGGATAGTGTGATAGGTCTACGGGCTCGCCAATCGTCACACCGATGGGAGTTGACAGTTAGACCTTGGACGGTTGGGCTTGGATCTCGGTGTTCACGTCCCGACGCTCCTTCCGTGCAAAGTGAACGGTTGGGCTTGGTCCTCGTGCTCATTTCCGAGTCTCCTTCCAGGTAAAATCATAGGCCAGTTTGGGACTAGGATCTCGGTGCACATCTACCTGAGACACCCACTGAGCCATAGTACGCGTGTGAGCTCCGCTGTGTGTTCTTAGCATTGAGGTGTACGGATGCCTAGGCCAGGTAGTGTGGAGACCAGCCTAGTAGTGGAGATGCCCTCTCTACTGTCACCGACTGGCCACGATGGTTGACGCCTGAGAGGTTAGCTACCTGCTCGAAAAGTGGGAACTACAGAGTTTGTGTCGACACAGCAATTGCTTGTGCATGTTCATGGGTGAGTCATAGCATAGCATTCATTGCATCACATTACATTGCATACACAAGATCCTCATCATCTAAGTTTGTATGGGCACTCTTATACGATGAGTTACTTTTCTGTTGAGCTGATCCTCAAATTATATATCTGTATGGGCATTCATATAAGTTGAGTTACTTTTTGTTGTAGCCTTATATTATTATATTGCTGTAGTTGATAGAACTGCTAGAGTGACAGTTAATCATTTATTGTGCTGCAACATTATTACAATGTTTACTGATTACACTATGACACCTGCTTGTACTTATGCTTACGTACTTTATATATATTGTACCTTTGTCCATTTCTCCACCCGGTGCCGAGGAGTCGCCGGGGGAGCGGATGTGATACCACTTAGTCATTATGACTAACGGTTGCTACGTCTTCCTTTTTAGAATAAACCCCGCGGGCGGAGCAGCAACAGGTTTTGTAGTAGGACATCCAGGCCAGGACGATACGACCAGAGGGGACGGTATGGTCATTACAGTCGGTTACTGATGTGAGTGTGAGAGAGACATGATGTATCCCTTTTGGGAAAAATATTTTACGTACTCTGATTATAGAAGCATGTTGTAGCTTCTCTACTGTTGTAATATTTGGACTTATATGCTTATGTGTGCATTTGACTTCTGTTTTTATTACTCTGGTTGGGTTGACATGTTTGATATTGGTAAAGGACGACAGAATAAGCATCTTATAGTACAGGCTAGCCCGAGTGCTAGTGTTACCGCAAGGCAGCTGTTCTGGGCATAAGACCCCTCTCGTGTCGTGGTCTGTGTTCCGGGAGGGGGGTCATACATAGTAAATATCTCCACGAAGGGAGAGTCCACAGAAATAATAAAAGTACTAAAATTAGGGTCCATGCCCAGTACATCCAAATCCTCACTACATAACCCTCATCACGGAAGCAAAACTAAAACATCTACTAACGATCGGGACTCACTGTCCCAGCTGTCTGAACTCCGGTACTAGACTGCCCCATCTCCAAGCATACGGACCTCTAGGGCTGCTCCTCCATACTGGGTCCACGGTCCCCTAAAAAGATATGGTTCGAAAACCGTTAGTCTAAAAGACTATATCCTATCATCCCCGCCCCTTTCTGGAGCCTAACCTCCCAGGATACCTCCGTAGTGGCAAACGGAAGCGGTGGGTTGGGCCTCGCCCACCTCTAAACCGTTATCAGCACTACCAGTCATACCTATCGTACACCTCAACGCTGGTGCACTAAGCGGAGCTCCTACGTACTCGTGCCAGCTAGCGCACCAGACTTTATTTGGCTAAGTGCAAAACCACACCCGCCGAGTAAACGTACTGGTGTCGGTGCAACGACTCTCCAATACCGAAGACCCACCACCTTATATCTTATGCACATACAATATTAATGAATTATCCACTGAGCCAAAGCTCCCTGGACCATCCCGTCTGTCACAACAAATAACCGAGCTAAAGCTCCCCGGACTATCCTGTCCGTCACAACCAACAACCGAGCCAAAGCTCCCCGGACTATCCCGTCTGTCACAACAACAACCGAGCCAAAGCTCCCCGGACTATCCCGTCTGTGACAACCAACAACCGAGCCTACCTCCTGTGTGACCCAACCTAACTTTCCAAGACCCCGGGGTGAGTGAAAGTGTACCCCTAGTTATACTAGTTGCTCTTGAAGTTTATTATTCCTACGGTTTAGGTTAGCCCAGGACTTCCCAAGGCATACCCCGTGAAGGGTTCTCGAGGGCACTAGGAACTATGATGAGATGAATCTCAAAGCTCCCTTTCGTAAGACACTTATTATTATTGGTTGTTACCCAAATCCCATCCCCTTTAATGTTGTACTGTATCTAACTCTAGTGTATTTTTGACTCTTTCTCTCTCTCCACGGGGAAGACGATGTTTCGTCGACCCTGAGCACCTCCTATCACTAGTCAAACCTCCCGCTCCTAATCACAACTCCCGATGATGAACTCATCTCACTTACCAGATCAACACACCTACATACAAACTCCCTAAGTGCATTTTGCACCATATTATAATTTCTGCAGTTTTTACTAAACGCAGACGATCCTATGCTATATGATGTATACGATGGGAGGTACTTCAATTTATCATCCAATACCCCTATAATTATTATTGGGGGCCTATATTGACATGAATAGCCTAAATCCAAAGATTCATAATTTTCCTAATTTAATTAATAATTTATTTAATTTCCTAGGTAATCTAGAAACCCAAGTTTGAACATCAAATACCCATTTCAGGCATGAAAATGCTCCACAAATTTTATGTTAAATACACGATGACTTTAAAACTGAAAATCCAAAGTCTCTTAATTTTTCAGCAAGATTTAACTTCTGAATCTAATTTTTTAATAGAATCTACATTAACCACTTTAAGGAAGCAGGTAATGCCAAAATACTTCCAGAAATTCTTAGAAAATTCAAGAAAGTATATACTGACCTATAATCAGTCTAGGTCTAGTTTCATAATTTTCCAGTGAACGAATAACTCTAAATTTAATTTTGAAACATATTCCATTTTCATATGATAATGAAGTAAGTACTGAAATTGTACATACAAAAATTGTGAACAAATTTCCTTATGAAAGTATTGACCTAATAACACCATTGATCAGGTTTCACTATTTTAAAACAAATAATAAGCTCTAAATAAAATATTGATCAAGTTTCCATTTAAATGAGCTTGTGAAGAAAGTACTGTAAATGTGCATCTACAATTTGTAATAAAATTCATGTGTGGAGATAAAAGCCCAAAATTCCCTATACCCAAATTACACAACTTCCTATGTTTAGGGAGATCAAAAATAATAAATAATCATTTAGGGGCTAATACTTGCATAACAAAGGAAGTACCAAAATAATTACTCCAAAATTCCCCTTAAAATTTCCAAAGACTCATACTAACCCTAGAACTACACTACCCAAATTTCACAACTTTTCACAGAGTTTTGATAGCATAATATACCTTTACAAAATTTGTGACCTAAACTAGGGTTAGAGTTTTGAGGGGTCTACCCATCTCCAAATCCTCTAGGATTTTTACCAGAGTAACTTTAGCTACTCTAAAATCCTTCCTATTAAATTTCAAGTCCATACAAGGGCATTTGACCACATGTCCTTCATAAACCCCCAAAGTCCAAACATAGGGTTTGAACTTGGGTCCTAAGGAAATCAATCCCAAACCACCCCACACCCCATATGTGGGTGATGTATGTCATACCAAACTAGTGGCCCAAATCCAAACCTCTATTGAGGTGATTTGACCACTCAAATCTCAAAGTACACTTTTGACCTAAATATTCTTATTATGGCAAGGCTTAGGTTTGCAAGAATTCAATCCAAATCATCTCTAATTAGGATGAAAATTTAACCAAAGCCTTATGATGACCCCAAGAACCACTCACTTAAATTTGGGAGGGTTTGGAGGTCATTAAGTCACTTAAATAATTTACCCTAAGGTAATTAACTATTTTCAAAAACACTATAGAAAAATTGTCCCCAAAAATTCTCATTTTTAGGCAGGACCTAGGTATAGGTTAGGGTGATTCCCTGTAAAAATTTCAAGTCATTTGGACAAGAGATGAAGTGTGGGCACTCATTTTAATCTCTGTCTAGCTCTAGGTATCGACCCTACCAAAATGGGTTCCCTGGTCAAACTAGTTATCAAAATTGACTCAAATCAATTTTAAAATAAAGTAGACCCATAGGGATACAAATTATGTGTTGACCACTTTTTCTGACTTGGCATCTAAGTATTTTTAAATTAATTTACAAGGTGGCTGTATAAATGTGACAAATATCATTAAAATGAAATATTAATATACTGATCCTGCAGGGATCTTGACGCAGGATCCAATAGCCACTGGTCATCTTATTCCTCCATCAACGACTAAGATTCTCCCGATGTGGAGGTACTTCTAGCCGCCTCCACCGGCCACCCGGCCACCTCCCTGGCCGGCCACCGCCGCCACCACCTCCGTCGAGGTGGTGGCAATCGCTGGGCCGCGGAACGAGCACAAGAGGGGAGGATTCCGGCGATCCGTCAATCTTAATTTTGCGGAAAAATAGGAGAAGACTTCTCCCGATCGGGCTCAATTGAGCCCGAATCTTGGACCTAAAAGATTCCTAAGATCTATCCACAGGAGAAGGAGCAGAGGAGGACCTTGCTTGCGTCCTGGAGGTGCGTCGATCGCCAGGAAGCCATTGGTGGTGGTGGTGGCGCTCAGTTTCTGCAACAACACCGTTAACTTGGTCAACTCCTTCAGGTAAGGGTTGTAACCGACTCCTATGAGTCCAGCGAGTCTTTTAAAACAGTGAAAAGGGGGAGGGGAGAGGCCAAGCATCAATGGCCATTAATGGCCATTGAAAGCTTATTTCAGCCATGACAATACTCCTCCCCTAGCCACTGTTGTGGTCGGAATAATGCTGGAATCTCCTCTACTCCCCTAGGGAAACTGAATCCAGCCCTTAATGGGGGAGGGGGTGAGGCCTTCCTTCATGGCACCATTAATAACCATGAATAGTGTTTCTCGGCCATGGTGGTTTCCCCCTTAGCCTTGAACAGCCACCAAAGTGGCCCCTTGTCTTCCTGGATTGAATGGGGAGTTGGATCAGCCAATAAAGGATGGCCCTTGGCCTCCTTGGCCATGAATGGCATTTACTCCTCACTTTCTCTATCCTCCATTAAAATGGAATTTGTGTTAAACCGTGTGCCACGTGGCACCCTACTACTGGACTACTTATTATTGTTTAAATAATTCCTTATGAAAGGGTCGGGTCCAATTAGTTCATTTTGGTACAATTCCCGAAAACACTATTCAATCTGTTAAAATGAACCAGCAAGCTGGGCCGAGATTTTCTCTAAGGTAAAACATTGAGACCAGTCAGCTCACTCAACGCCTAAATCGGCCAGAAATATTCTAAGTAAAATGGCGTTGAGTGAGCTCAACTCACTCAACGCCATCTATTCTATGGCGTTGAGTGAGCTTAACTTACTCAACGCCAATAGCTGCAAGAAAGATACCAAGTAAAATTGCGTTGAGTGAGCTTAACTCACTCAACGCAATTCAGTATATGGCGTTGAGTGATCTCAACTCACTCAACGCCAATAGTAGTCAGAAATTTCCTAAGTTAAATGGCGTCGAGTGATCTCAACTCACTCAATGCCATGCAGTTTATGGCGTTGAGTGAGCTCCACTCACTCAACGCACCGATCTAGAAAAGTTTTTAAGTTAAATGGCATTGAGTGAGCTCAACTCACTCAACGCCATGCAGTCTATGACATTGAGTGAGCTCCACCCACTCAATGCTCTTGAGCCAGAAACTAAGTACAATGGCATTGAGTGAGCTCAGCTCTCTCAACGCCATTCAGGCTATGGAGTTGAGTGAGCTCAACTCACTCAATGCCATTCAGTCATGGCGTTGAGTGCACTCAACGCACTTAACGCCACCAGCCCATTAAGCTATTATAAGTGGTTAGGAGGTGGTTAGCCCAAGTGGCTAGAGGTGGAGCTTGAGTTAGCCCCCTTTTTGAGCTAAGTTTGTCTTGGCATAGCCTAGTGTTGACTTTGGTCAAATTGGCCTTTTGTGTCACCATCAATAAGTCCATGGTGGCATATTGGCCTCCCCTAGAGTCTAGGTAGGGATGGGTAGGGTTGACTTGACACCTTTGATGGTCACTTGACCCTTATTAAGGGCACTTTGACCACTTTAGGGTTTGAGTTGACTTGGGTCAACTTAGCCACTAGGGTTGACTCCTATGAGTTCTTGGTGACCCATTAACCTCAATCTAGGGTTAGGAGAGTATGGGTGGGGTCCACTTGACTAAGGGAAGACCAATTGACCCTATGTAGATCAGTTTGACCCATTTAGGGTTAGGGTTGACTTAGGTCAACTCAAGCTCTATGGTTGACCCCAATGGGTCTTTGGTGACACATTGACCCCTATTTAGGTCAAGGGAGACCTTCGTAGGGTTGTTTGGGCTCCTTTAGGGCACATTGCCCTTAGTTAGAGCACATTGCCCTTAGTTAGGACATCTTGCCCTATTTAGGCCTAAGGTGATCCTTGGTCTACTAGGCTTTCCTGGGTTGACGTAAGTGAACCCTATGTAAGACCCCCTTTTTTTTCTTTTTCAACCACCGGGGTCTCAGCCCAGAACTGCCGCTTTGCGGTGGCACCGACTCACGGGAAGGTCGCCACTACAAAACGCCAATTCTGCCGGCCCTTTTTGATCGCAGAATAGTAGCATAATAAAGTAAGAGCAAGTCCACAATAATCACATGTATATAAATAAATCTCCACGAAGGGAGTGCCCACAATATATCAGAGTACTGAAACTACAGGCTTATGCCTGGTACATGTAATCCTCACTACAAGTCACTCGCGGAAGCAAAACTAAGCCTAAGCGTCACCGTAACTGTCACTGAACTGAGAGCACCCAACCTGGACTGGCCCAACTCCACCGACTCTGTACTCTGCTGGTACTGCATCTCTGGGTGCTTCTTTCTTTTCGGCCTGCCGTCGCCGCCTCGCGATCTACGTCTGCGTCTACGTCTTCGGCCTCTTGGTTGCTGAGATGGTGGGGTCCCACCCATCAAGGGGCATTTAACCCGTGTGTGTCCCGGCTGGTGACAATGGTAACAAGATCGCGGGGCCATCTCTGTCAGAAACTGCAACACCTGTGACCAGTCCACATGGTACACCTGAAATGTTGTGGTTCGAAAATCGTTAGTCATAAAGACTAAGCCCTATCATCCCCTACCCCTCCCACCACGGCTCCTAAGTACCGGGCGAAGAGGAGGAAAGGGAAGCTACAAAAGTGGAGAATAATCAAGCAGGTGACGGTGGACCTAACTAGCAAGTTATAATAGGTGAACAGTATAAAAGTGTTGTAATAGGTAGAGCAATTATTAAATATCAAATTGTATAAAAGAAGTCAGCTAGAGAACAGTAAGTAAACAAACAAGTAAGTAAGTAAGTAACCTTAACTTATATGAATGCCCATACAAACTTATAAGTTAAGGGGTCTTCTGCAAGGCTCCCATCGTATAAAAAGTCCCATACCAATTTATACGTTGGGGTGTCGGTTGTATGCAAATATGAGTGTAGTGATATGCTATGCCATGATTCATGCAAGTGCAACTCACGCACACGACTCTATGCGCACAGACCTTTAGTTCCCCCTGTTCGGGCAGCTAGCTTCACTCCCAGGAACCTCCGTTGTGGCAAACGGAGACAGTGAGTCGGGCCCCCCACTCCTAGGCGGGTAACCACACTACCAGGCCTAGCCCTTCCGTACGCCCCTAGAAGAACACAACCTAGAGTATCCGCGTATTGCTGCTGGATGTACCCTCCAGACTTTTCGCCGAGTCATCATACCGCTGTCGGTGTGATCGATCGCCTAGTACCGATGACCCACCACTTTTATTCCGTACTCCAACCCTCGAGCCCGCGGCCCCCCGGACAGTCCTGTCCGTGCATCTACCTTCAGAGCTACTGTCTGAATGGCAAGTAATCCTATAATTCTACTTTCCTAGCTATCAGGGAGTGTAAATGTGCAACCCTAGTTATACTAGTTGCTCTTTTAATTTATTATTCCTATGGTTTACGTTAGCCCAGGACAGCCCCCGGTATACCCCGTGAAGGGCTCTCAAGGGGCACTAGGAACCAAGACGGCGGCATTACGGCCCGAAGTTCCCTTTCGCAAGGCACTTATTATTATTGGTTGATCTCCCTTAACCCGATCCCCTTTTAGTTACTTTAGTTCTAACCCTAGAGTATTAAGACTCTTCCTCTTCTTCCCGGGATGGACGATCTTTCGTCGTTCCCGTACTCCCTTATCCTAACCAGTCCCACTCCCAACTTATCCTGACTTCTAATGATGAACTCAATCTTAACTTACCCTACCAATCTTCAATTATCAAAAATTCCGTGATTTTACTATATGCAGACCATCCTAAGCTATATGAGGTACACAAGGGGAGGTACACCGAATTATCTTCCAAATCTCCTATAAAATTTAATGGAGGTCTATCATGACATAATTAGCTTAAATCCAGAAATTTATAATTTTCCTATTTAATCTGATATTTATTTAATTTTTCCCAAAGATTGGCCATGGGTAATTTTAAACATGAACTTCATGATATTCTTAAGTAATTGCCACCCAAAAATTATGTTCATTAAATAACAGCAAGATAACCTCAAATACAAATTCTCAGAACTTTATAGAAAGTATTTAACCTCTATATAATTTATTCAGTATAATCACGTTAATCCTACTTAATGAAGGAAGTACAGAAATTATTCATCTAAAAATTATAGAAAAATCACTAGTCAGTAGTATGATATATAAAAGATCTTTGTGCAGAAAATCATAATTTTACTAACTTGCTAAACACCACTAAAGATTTAATCAAATAATAAAGGTAAAACATACTTAAAGAAGCAAGCCTTAGAATTAATCTTCCAAAAGTCCCATAAAAATTCACAGAGATTTAAAATCATAATAAACATTCTCTGCTTAAATTTCATCACTTTCCAGAGAGTGTGTATTCCCTAATAAATTTTCTAAGCAAATCATACTACTACTACATCATTAAAGGAAGTATCCAAAATAATGAACATAAAATTCATAGAAAAATATCCAGTGCTTGTACCATCCCTATAATTCACTCTACCCAATTCTTATCACTTTTCAATGGGATTTTGTGTCATTTCCTATCTCTACAAGTTTTGCGCCCTAAACTAGGGTTAGACTTTCAGGTATCTCAACGGTCTCCAAATTTACTAAGATTTCCTCCAGAGAACTATATTGACCCTATGGTTCTCTTCACCCAATTTCGGGTCAATCCAAGGTCATTTGACCACATGACCTTCACAACCACCAAGATCCATCCTTAGGGTTTGGCCTTGGTCCTTAGGGTAAACTCACCCCGATCCACCTCAAACTCCTTGAGGGGGGTGCTAGAGAATATTACTAGCCAGTGGTAAAAATCTCAGCCTCTGTTGAAGTGATCTCACCACTCAAACTTCAAAAGTGAACTTTTAACCTAAGACCCCTTATTAGGGCAAAACTTAGGGTTTATCATTTCTAGTCCAAACCATCTACAAATGAGATGGAAAATTATACAGAACCTTATGGTGACCCCAGGGACCACTCACCAGAATTTGGGAGGGTTTGGAAATTATTTATTTATCTAATTAAATTCGGCTAGGATTATTGAATTTTTCTAAAAACTATAGAAAAATATTCTCCAAAAATTCTCATTTTTGGATAGCACCTAGATATATGTAAGATTAGACCACTCCCCAAATTTCAAGTCATTTTGATGACTGGTTTAGAGTGGGGAAATTTTTCTAAGGTCCAGACGGCCCTCTGGATAGACCTCACCAAAAAGGGTGCTTTGGTCTAACCAGGATTCCGAATCGAGTAAAATTAATTTTGAATAAAACTAGACTTCAAGGGCTACAGTTTCTATGTTGACCACTTTTCCCGTAGGAGCCTCTAGGTATTTTTCCCAAATTATTTAACATGACAGATAAATTCATTCAGAAATTGTTTTAAAAATAGGATCCAATTTTCATGGCACTGTTCATCTTCTTCAGAGCCCGAACCAGAGGCCTAAAAACCTAATTTTCCTGTAGCTTTTCCAAGCTATTTCCCGGCCATCCAGCCATCTCCCTGGCCGGCCACCACCACCACCACCTCTGTTGAGGTGAGGGCTATCGTCGGGCGGCGGCACGGCCGCCGGAGAGGCGGTTTCCGGCGAACCCGCCACCATGAAATTTTTGGAGAACCACGAATACGCTCACCCGATCTGGCTCTTTTGAGCCCGATATCTCTCCTAACGATTCCTAAGATCTATCCGCAGAAGAAGAGGGAGGGGAGGACCTTATTCCTGGTTTGACGGCGAGGCGGACGTTGGACTGTCATGGCGCGGTGGTGGCGTCGTCGGAATTCTTCTACAGCACATTAGGCGGCTCGAAACTTCAGGTAAGGGCTTGGAAACTTCATCCTTGAGCCTAAGGGGCCTTTTTAAAGGGAAGAAAGGAGGGAGGGGAAAAGATGAAACGTTGGAGATGAAACGTTGGCGGCCATTAATAACACCCTTATGACGTTTCGGTTATGACGAATGGCAGTTGAAAAGTTGGAGATGAAGAGATGCTTGCCAGGTGGCAATTTCCTATTGGACCCATTTTTTTTCCTTAATTATTAACATAATTAAAGTAGGGAACGACCCATTTATACTCTTGATTTTCATTCCCATGGTCAGAATTTATTATGGCGTCGGTTACCGAAATTTCCAACCTGGCTGTCATTTCGGCCTTGGTCACGGGCGTGACACATAGGTCACGGGCGTGACAGGCCCGGTTAGCCAGTTCTGGGTTCGACGATCGTCGAACTGAGATCGACGATCGTCGAAGGGTGGTCACGGGCGTGACACCTGTGTCACGGGCGTGACTGGCCCGTGTGGCAAAATTCTGGGTCGACGAGCGTTGAACTGGAAACGACGATCGTCGAGCGTGTCACGCCCTATGTCACGGGCGTGACATGGCAGGTCACGGGCGTGACATGCCCGTGGGCCCATTTTGGGTCGACGACCGTCGACCTGGAACCGACGATCATGGTCACGCCCTATGTCACGGGCGTGACATGGCGGGTCACGGGCGTGACAGGCCATGAGTCAAATATTTGCGCTTAACGTTCGTCTACCTGGGACCGACGATCGTCGAAGGAGTCATGCCCCAGGTCACGGGCGTGACACCTGGGTCACGGGCGTGACAGGGCCGGGTGGAAAATTTTTGCACCCGACGATCGTCTACCTGAGATCGACGATCGTCGAGGGAGTCACGCCCCAGGTCACGGGCGTGACACCTGGGTCACGGGCGTGACCAACCCGTGACCCTAAATCCTGGTCGATTTATTTCAACATTTGGGCTCCCTAGGGTTCTACCGCAACCAACCGACTCCTAGGGGTCTAGACGGAAATGGGATGTTACAAATCCCAATAAACAAAACAAAGATTTCGTCCCCTAAATCCGGGTTAAGTCTACGGGGCTCCAATCGGGAGGGGAAACTTGTAACATCCCATGAGAGTTGAAAGATTTACATCTCTGCGTTACTTTTGTAGTGTGCAGTTTTGATTCTAAGAACCATTCGTCCAATTGACCAGGTATATATCCCAATAAACAAAAGGTCAGCCCCTATCCTTGAAAATTTCAGTCCTACTGGTTTAAAACAGGAACACAATTGGTTGTCCAGAGGGGTTGTGAGGTATACATGACCGAAAAGTCCTGGATACTTCTGTCGCATCAAGTCCTGTGGCTCCCATGTATGCTCCTCCTGTCCATGATTGTTCCACAGAACCCTGACTAACGGAACCTTCTTCCGTCGCAAGACCCGCATTGTCGTGTCATCGATCTTGATAGGCTCCAAGTTGGCTGACCGATTCAACACAATCGTCTTGGGCACCCCGTGCTGATGAACAGCTACTCACCATTCTTATGAAACACCCACAAGAGTTTTCTTTCGGGTCGAGGTGACGCCAACTACCTCGTCCAGTCTATCCTCGACGCTCCCTTTAATATCGTGCCTGGGGTGGGGACGACGAATCTTGTGCATGAAATCTCCAATTATACCTTCGTACTTCCATTATATCTCGGGCTGTGGCTGTAATAGTTTCCCAAAAATTATTTCACTTAGCCTTCCACAACTGAAGGACCTCACCGTGCATCACAAAATCCATGACACTTATATTCACTCCAGGGGGTAGATGTTCTGAGATACACTACACTTCCGGTAATTTAATTTCCCATTTGTGTGTGTAGGCAATAGATCTATAAAATCTCCACACGATGATTGTCCTATTCCTTCGAGTACGCCCAAAATCAATCAATTCAACCTTACGGGCTATATTTAAGGTATCCGTCTTTCAATATATTGTTTGCTCACATCGTGTAGTTTCCTAGAGTCATCGTACTTCCGATGATATAACATAGCGATCTAGTCTTATCTTTGCCCGAACAACGTCGAATTATGTCAAATTCAATCTCACTATTCCAAAATTCGGGCTAAGAAAACCTAAGTCAATCCTATTTGCCCAATAAACAAAAGTGTAGCCCCCAATAAACAAAAGATAAGCCCTTACCTACCTTGGGCTAAGCATCTTTTATATTACCATGTTATCTCCTCCCCAGTTGGGTGCACAATCCCTAGGGCATCAATCTTCGACTTGGGGTTCCACCCTGAAATTCGTCGATATACCCCGTACTTCAAACACTTTGAGTCACATTTTCGACAACCTTGTCCGAGTCAAGATGTTCCCAATCCCAAATGGGTATCTTCCGAACTTGTATTCCTATCCGACCCTCAGTGTTTGTCTCGGTGGTTGCCTCCAAATAATTCTTGTCACAGGTATGCGGGATAAAGCTACTTTTCTTCTACCCTTCTGTTAATAGAACATTGGCCTCCATTCTCCTTAAGGTCGTCCTACCGGTTTGAGTAATCGTTGATTGGGATAGTAGGGACACCAGAGTTTTACGTCTTAGGTAGTCATTCTCGTGCTAAACTCCTCCTTTATTCTCTTTGGGTATCTCCTTACCTTAACCAAATTCATACCCAAGGTCTATTTTGAACTAGGGCACTCTATAAATTGTCATGGTTAGTCACGAGTCCTAGTTGGTTGAGTCTAAATCGTAGACTAGAGAATTATGTGAAATGTTCTCTGCCGCCGGAGGTGTTCCCTGCTGGGGGCAGGGTAGGCCACAGGCTACAAAGAAGGATTCCAACTAACGATAAAGTGGACTTTCACATGTGATTTCCCTTATGGGCACACCACTGCTTCCGCTGCTTAGTTTGTCCACAAACTAAACTCGAGCGGGGGTGACCCAGGGTTAGTGGACTGCTACTTTTCCGATCGAGGTTAGCTCTGATACCACTTGTAAGACCCCCTTTTTTTTCTTTTTCAACCACCGGGGTCTCATCCTAGAACTGCCGCTTTGCGGTGGCACCGACTCACGGGAAGGTCGCCACTACAAAACGCCAATTCTGCCGGCCCTTTTCGATCGCAGAATAGTAGCATAATAAAGTAAGAGCAAGTCCACAATAATCACATGTATATAAATAAATCTCCACGAAGGGAGTGCCCACAATATATCAGAGTACTGAAACTACAGGCTTATGCCTGGTACATGTAATCCTCACTACAAGTCACTCGCAGAAGCAAAACTAAGCCTAAGCGTCACCGTAACTGTCACTGAACTGAGAGCACCCAACCTGGACTGGCCCAACTCCACCGACTCTGTACTCTGCTGGTACTGCATCTCTGGGTGCTTCTTTCTTTTCGGCCTGCCGTCGCCGCCTCGCGATCTACGTCTGCGTCTACGTCTTCGGCCTCTTGGTTGCTGAGATGGTGGGGTCCCACCCATCAAGGGGCATTTAACCCGTGTGTGTCCCGGCTGGTGACAATGGTAACAAGGTCGCGGGGCCATCTCTGTCAGAAACTGCAATACCTGTGACCAGTCCACATGGTACACCTGAAATGTTGTGGTTCGAAAACCGTTAGTCATAAAGACTAAGCCCTATCATCCCCTACCCCTCCCACCACGGCTCCTAAGTACCGGGCGGAGAGGAGGAAAGGGAAGCTACAAAAGTGGAGAATAATCAAGCAGGTGACGGTGGACCTAACTAGCAAGTTATAATAGGTGAACAGTATAAAAGTGTTGTAATAGGTAGAGCAATTATTAAATATCAAATTGTATAAAAGAAGTCAGCTAGAGAACAGTAAGTAAATAAACAAGTAAGTAAGTAAGTAACCTTAACTTATATGAATGCCCATACAAACTTATAAGTTAAGGGGTCTTCTGCAAGGCTCCCATCGTATAAAAAGTCCCATACCAATTTATACGTTGGGGTGTCGGTTGTATGCAAATATGAGTGTAGTGATATGCTATGCCATGATTCATGCAAGTGCAACTCACGCACACGACTCTATGCACACAGACCTTTAGTTCCCCCTGTTCGGGCAGCTAGCTTCACTCCCAGGAACCTCCGTTGTGGCAAACGGAGACAGTGAGTCGGGCCCCCCACTCCTAGGCGGGTAACCACACTACCAGGCCTAGCCCTTCCGTACGCCCCTAGAAGAACACAACCTAGAGTATCCGCGTACTGCTGCTGGATGTACCCTCCAGACTTTTCGCCGAGTCATCGTACCGCTGTCGGTGTGATCGATCGCCTAGTACCGATGACCCACCACTTTTATTCCGTACTCCAACCCTCGAGCCCGCGGCCCCCCGGACAGTCATGTCCGTGCATCTACCTTCCGAACTACTGTCTGAATGGCAAGTAATCCTATAATTCTACTTTCCTAGCTATCAGGGAGTGTAAATGTGCAACCCTAGTTATACTAGTTGCTCTTTTAATTTATTATTCCTATGGTTTACGTTAGCCCAGGACTGCCCCCAGTATACCCCGTGAAGGGCTCTCAAGGGGCACTAGGAACCAAGACGGCGGCATTACGGCCCGAAGTTCCCTTTCGCAAGGCACTTATTATTATTGGTTGATCTCCCTTAACCCGATCCCCTTTTAGTTACTTTAGTTCTAACCCTAGAGTATTAAGACTCTTCCTCTTCTTCCCGGGATGGACGATCTTTCGTCGTTCCCGTACTCCCTTATCCTAACCAGTCCCACTCCCAACTTATCCTGACTTCTAATGATGAACTCAATCTTAACTTACCCTACCAATCTTCAATTATCAAAAATTCCGTGATTTTACTATATGCAGACCATCCTAAGCTATATGAGGTACACAAGGGGAGGTACACCGAATTATCTTCCAAATCTCCTATAAAATTTAATGGAGGTCTATCATGACATAATTAGCTTAAATCCAGAAATTTATAATTTTCCTATTTAATCTGATATTTATTTAATTTTTCCCAAAGATTGGCCATGGGTAATTTTAAACATGAACTTCATGATATTCTTAAGTAATTGCCACCCAAAAATTATGTTCATTAAATAACAGCAAGATAACCTCAAATACAAATTCTCAGAACTTTATAGAAAGTATTTAACCTCTATATAATTTATTCAGTATAATCACGTTAATCCTACTTAATGAAGGAAGTACAGAAATTATTCATCTAAAAATTATAGAAAAATCACTAGTCAGTAGTATGATATATAAAAGATCTTTGTGCAGAGAATCATAATTTTACTAACTTGCTAAACACCACTAAAGATTTAATCAAATAATCAAGGTAAAACATACTTAAAGAAGCAAGCCTTAGAATTAATCTTCCAAAAGTCCCATAAAAATTCACAGAGATTTAAAATCATAATAAACGTTCTCTGCTTAAATTTCATCACTTTCCAGAGAGTGTGTATTCCCTAATAAATTTTCTAAGCAAATCATACTACTACTACATCATTAAAGGAAGTATCCAAAATAATGAACATAAAATTCATAGAAAAATATCCAGTGCTTGTACCATCCCTATAATTCACTCTACCCAATTCTTATCACTTTTCAATGGGATTTTGTGTCATTTCCTATCTCTACAAGTTTTGCGCCCTAAACTAGGGTTAGACTTTCAGGTATCTCAACGGTCTCCAAATTTACTAAGATTTCCTCTAGAGAACTATATTGACCCTATGGTTCTCTTCACCCAATTTCGGGTCAATCCAAGGTCATTTGACCACATGACCTTCACAACCACCAAGATCCATCCTTAGGGTTTAGCCTTGGTCCTTAGGGTAAACTCACCCCGATCCACCTCAAACTCCTTGAGGGGGGTGCTAGAGAATATTACTAGCCAGTGGTAAAAATCTCAGCCTCTGTTGAAGTGATCTCACCACTCAAACTTCAAAAGTTCACTTTTAACCTAAGACCCCTTATTAGGGCAAAACTTAGGGTTGATCATTTCTAGTCCAAACCATCTACAAATGAGATGGAAAATTATACAAAACCTTATGGTGACCCCAGGGACCACTCACCAGAATTTGGGAGGGTTTGGAAATTATTTATTTATCTAATTAAATTCGGCTAGGATTATTGAATTTTTCTAAAAACTATAGAAAAATATTCTCCAAAAATTCTCATTTTTGGATAGCACCTAGATATATGTAAGATTAGACCACTCCCCAAATTTCAAGTCATTTTGATGACTGGTTTAGAGTGGGGAAATTTTTCTAAGGTCCAGACGGCCCTCTGGATAGACCTCACCAAAAAGGGAGCTGTGGTCTAACCAGGATTCCGAATCGAGTAAATTTAATTTTGAATAAAACTAGACTTCAAGGGCTACAGTTTCTATGTTGACCACTTTTCCCGTAGGAGCCTCTAGGTATTTTTCCCAAATTATTTAACATGACAGATAAATTCATTCAGAAATTGTTTTAAAAATAGGATCCAATTTTCATGGCACTGTTCATCTTCTTCAGAGCCCGAACCAGAGGCCTAAAAACCTAATTTTCCTGTAGCTTTTCCAAGCTATTTCCCGGCCATCCAGCCATCTCCCTGGCCGGCCACCACCACCACCACCTCTGTTGAGGTGAGGGCTATCGTCGGGCGGCAGCACGGCCGCCGGAGAGGCGGTTTCCGGCGAACCCGCCACCATGAAATTTTTGGAGAACCACGAATACGCTCACCCGATCTGGCTCTTTTGAGCCCGATATCTCTCCTAACGATTCCTAAGATCTATCCGCAGAAGAAGAGGGAGGGGAGGACCTTATTCCTGGTTTGACGGCGAGGCGGACGTTGGACTGTCATGGCGCGGTGGTGGCGTCGTCGGAATTCTTCTACAGCACAGTAGGCGGCTCGAAACTTCAGGTAAGGGCTTGGAAACTTCATCCTTGAGCCTAAGGGGCCTTTTTAAAGGGAAGAAAGGAGGGAGGGGAAAAGATGAAACGTTGGAGATGAAACGTTGGCGGCCATTAATAACACCCTTATGACGTTTCGGTTATGACGAATGGCAGTTGAAAAGTTGGAGATGAAGAGATGCTTGCTAGGTGGCAATTTCCTATTGGACCCTTTTTTTTCCTTAATTATTAACATAATTAAAGTAGGGAACGACCCATTTATACTCTTGATTTTCATTCCCATGGTCAGAATTTATTATGGCATCGGTTACCGAAATTTCCAACCTGGCTGTCATTTCGGCCTTGGTCACGGGCGTGACACATAGGTCACGGGCGTGACAGGCCCGGTTAGCCAGTTCTGGGTTCGACGATCGTCGAACTGAGATCGACGATCGTCGAAGGGTGGTCACGGGCGTGACACCTATGTCACGGGCGTGACTGGCCTGTGTGGCCAAATTCTGGGTCGACGAGCGTTGAACTGGAAACGACGATTGTCGAGCGTGTCACGCCCTATGTCACTGGCGTGACATGGCGGGTCACGGGCATGACATGCCCGTGGGCCCATTTTGGGTCGACGACCGTCGACCTGGAACCGACGATCATGGTCACGCCCTATATCACGGGCGTGACATGGCGGGTCACGGGCGTGACAGGCCATGAGTCAAATATTTGCGCCTAACGTTCGTCTACCTGGGACCGACGATCGTCGAAGGAGTCACGCCCCAGGTCACGGGCGTGACACCTGGGTCACGGGCGTGACAGGGCCAGGTGGAAAATTTTTGCACCCGACGATCGTCTACCTGAGATCGACGATCGTCGAGGGAGTCACGCCCCAGGTCACGGGCGTGACACCTGGGTCACAGGCGTGACCAACCCGTGACCCGAAATCCTGGTCGATTTATTTCAACTTTTGGGCTCCCTAGGGTTCTACCGCAACCAACCGACTCCTAGGGGTCTAGCCGGAAATGGGATGTTACACCCTAGGGGCACTTTTAACAGATCGATGGGGTCATGGTGGGGTCTTTGAGTCATGGTGAAGCCTCATGGTCATCCTAAACTAAGGTTTAGGAATCTACTATTTGCAGACCATTAGTCCCAATCACCTTTATTCCTAAGTTCACTAGGTCTTCTTAGGCTCCCTAGGTTTTGTCATGACCTAGTTGAAAGTATAAAGTTGTCAACCTAAATCACCTAGAGGGGGGTGAATAGGTGAATCGTGGGTCTATTTGCGGAATAAAAATTTTAACGAACATGCACACGTAATCAAGCAATCACAGAAAGACAAGAAGATTTATAGTGGTTCTCCAATCTTGGGTACATCCACTTTACCTCACCGATCTAGCAAATCACTAGACTCGGCTACTCCACTATCTTGAATTGAAAAAAATCCTACGCCTCGGAACCAAGTTCCTACAAACTCGATCCAAATGGATCTACACTCGGAAGATAAACAAAACTTCCTACAACTCGGAGAACAACGCTCCTACACTCAGAGAATAATCTCTTACAAGATATACAAAGAGGTTTGAAAATACAAACAAAAATTTCTCTCAGATATGGAAATATTGAACTCTAGGTCTTCTTCTGAACTTGACGGCTTTTTCAGAATTTGTAGAAGAAGAACCTCTGTAGATCTGACCTGAGAAGACTTAGGACCTACTCGATCAAGGAGAGGAAGAAGGTTCCTTGAACAACAGGTATTTCTTGATCAAAAGAAGAAAGATCGATCTCACGTTGGGAGGCGGCGGCGGCTTCAGAATATTGTTCTTCTTGGAGAGAGAAGGCCGATCCAAAAGATTAGAATGTACGGAATTTCGCTCTTTGTAATTGTTAGGGTTTTGTCTTAACGAAAAGACTTTATATAGGATTACCCTTAACGTCTAGAAAAGACATTAATGATGACACGTGGACCAATCACGTCAAGTCATTTGAAAATTTCGGCCGATCTGGACTTAACATAATTTTCTGAAAAATTTGACTTATAGTTCTCGAGAAGTAACTTTAGTTCTCGAGAACTAGAAACTGAGTTCTCGAGAGCTATCAGGACTTCTCGAGAACTATACTACTTAGAAGATGTCTGGATTTTTCGAGAACAAAAGGCTTAGTTCTCGAGAACTAACTAACTTCTCGAGAACTATGGAGACTTCTCGAGAACTAACACTTAAGAGAGATTTCTGAGGCAACTTTTGACTATTCGAGAAATAGAGCTGGCAGTTCTCGAGAACTTAAGCCAAGCTTCTCGAGAACAAGTTGGACTTCTCGAGAACTATGGAGACTTCCCAAGAACTGGCCAAGACTTCTCGAGAACAAAGAAGACTTCTCGAGAACCAAAAGATGGGACTTCTCGAGAACTTTGAAGCTAAGCTTCTCGAGAACTCTAAGCACTTCTCGAGAACTTTGAAGCAAAGCTTCTCGAGAACTTTGAAGCAAAGCTTCTCGAGAACTCTAAGGACTTCTCGAGAACTAAGAGGCACTTCTCGAGAAGTGGACTTAGAGAATTCTCTAAACTTTATAAAAAATCTTTCTCTTCTCTTCAAGAGTCCAATCTTCATTCCATGATCCAAGGTATGAATATGAAGTGTATCCCAATGGAGAGGCTACATATGAGTCAACACTTTGGATCACACAGTAAAGGATTACACTGTATGGTCTTGTGTTCATGACCCACTGTAGACTGACATTGGTCTACACTTAGCAATGGTAATCTACAAACACACAACTAGAACAAGGATATGAAATACAACTTAATTCATCTTAGTTCAAGGGCGACTTCAAGCAAATCTGGGTTATTGTGGATGCAATACCCCAACAATCTCCCCCTATTTGTAGAAGTCAGAACCCTCTACACTAAGGTGAATTATGACAATTTAGAAAGAATCAGAAATGAATAATTTTATCTAAATGCAATAAGAGATTAATTGAAAACACAATTAGGTAAAACTAGGAATTATATATATGTAATGTTTTAGATTTCTAATCAACAACCATTTCATCCAAATTCTCAAAAACATATCAACAAGAGTTCATTCTTTGCTTTGATGTTGTTTGTCCTGCTTCTCCTGTTGTCTCCTCTGATAGCTGAAGGGCTTAGGATAGTACCTAGGAGGCTTTGGAGAAGCTTTGGGATTATTCCTGCCAAACTCTCTATCATAAATTCTTCTCTTGGTCATGGACTTCTCATATAATTACCACTCAGAGGAGCTGTAGTGGAAATTCCCATTCTCATTAAAGTCCATCACTAATTTGAGAGTATCAAGAATTAAACTTTTAGAAGTGGAGATCCAAAATTCAGCAAACTCATGGGCTTTCCTTTTCTCTTATCCTGTCTTAGGGATGCTTCTGCTGGCAGAGGGGCCTTCCCCATACTTTCTCTTCTTAGAGGTGTTGATTTCTGGTAAATCTTGAGGAATAATATCATCTCAAACCTGGTCATATGAAGTAGGAGGAGGATCCTGATCTTCTGGCCCTGGAGAAAAAGTAGGCATTTGAGGTTGAGGCATCTGGCTGGATTGACCTTCAGCAAGGGGGTTCAGGTGATGAGGAATAAGATTAGGATCAGCCTGAAAGTCAGGGAAAATCTGGTTGTGCATCCAGACTGCAGTGTCATAAGTGTGGAATTTCACTGATTGGATTTGATCTAAAACATCCTTATTTATCTCAGTAAATTTCTCATTCCAGAGAGATTTTGCATCAGTAGTAAGTTTTTCCACTTGTTCTTTCACTAAACTCTCCCCCTTTCTTATTTCTACACATAGCTTTCCTATGGTGTCTTCTTTGAATGTTCCTACTTCCTCACAGATTTTCATTACATGTTCTTGAGATTTCTTTTCCAACTGAATTTGTTTATTTGCCAGTGTGACAGACTGTTCCATAACTTGACCAATACTGGTAATGGTGTGGTCAATGGCTTTGCCACCAATTCTAAACAGATCTTTAAGAGAATCTGTGTTGTTTTTGATCTCTGCAAATCCTCTGCTCATTTCCTTTTCTAGAGAGGTGACCTGATCTTTGACTGAATTGAGAGATTCATCAAAATATTGCCTTTGGGCAGTCAGCATACCTTCAATCTTAGATAGAATATCTTAACTTACAGTTGCAGCAGCAGCAGCAGGAGTGGAAGAAACAATGGCAGTAGGATGGGCACTAGGTGTATCAATCTGAGGTGGAGAAGGTGCTTTTCATGGAGTAATTTCTTCTAGTACCACAAAGCTCTGGGCTCTTACAGTGTGAGATACTATATCAGCCTCCTCATCAAAAAATCTTGGGAGGGAGAAGTCAAGGTTCCTTAGAGGGGCTTCCACCTCTTCAGGTTCTAGCTCATCCTCTTCAGAGATAGGAATGGTCTCTGGTGGAGTAGATTATTTCCTTAGAGAGGGAGAAGGAGGTGGAGTAGCTTGGGGTGAGGGTGGTGGAGAAGGTTCTTTTGAAGGTTCTGCAGAGGTTTCTTTGTGAAGGGGAGGAAGTGGTTCATTTGAAATGAGTTCTTCAATCATGCTGTCAATTGCTGCATTTGTTTCCTTGAGGGTTTCATGTCCTGGAATATCTGATAGGGTGGATTTGGAGAATCTGCCACAGGGCTCCTGATTGGAGATCTCACTGGGATTCTGAGAGGACTTCTGATGGGTGATCTGCTTGCTGATCTGGCTAGAGAAGAAGGAGTAGGTCTGATAACAGGAACAGAGGCTTCAGGCTCCCCCTCAGTTTCTGCACCAGATGGTTCAACAACATGATGAGAGGAGGGAGATGGGGTCCTTAATTCAGAGGCAGAAGCTACAAGTTCTTTAGCTAACTGTTTGGAATTCTTCAGCTTGAGTTCCCATCTTTGGATTGAGGCAAATGAAATCTTTTTCAGGTGATGAATCTGAGTACCTTTAGTTATTTTGAAGGTGACTGGGTCAATCTCACTCAACAACAGGGAAATTATCCTTACAAACTTGGGAGCCCTAATACTATCCCTGATCAATTCAAATACCATCATTCCATATTGAAATTTCTTTCTGTAGATAATAGCTGTCATAACACCAAATAGATCATTGGTTATGAAACTAATGGACCCTTTTCTGCACCATAAGATTTTTCCAATTAAATCTACCAGAAGATTTCCTACATCATTGAAGAGATTTATCCTAAAAGTGATGAACTCCTCAGAAACTCCACAGAAGGAGTAAGTTGTCATAATCTTAAAGTGTTAGGTCATCCTGTTCATCCACAACGGGCAGCTTTAGAAGCTTTGAAACTCTGGTTTTGTCAATTTGATTTTGATCCCCCTGACTTTAGTTTTCAAAACTATACCATTTCTCCTCACCTTGGCATTCCTGAAGAATTCCTCTACATCTGGAAATGAAATCTTGCAGGGTTCTGAGAGAACGAACATCAGACTGGCTATTTCCAGGAGAAGAAGCAAGTTCTTGAAGTCATCAGAAATGTCTGCAATCCCTACGACGACGAGTTCACTGCTGACTCCTATCTTCGAACTCTGCGCCATGGACGCTAATGGTGGAGACGGACGGAGCGCAAGACGACGGCTGCGATGAAGCTTTCTGTCGGCGGAAGACGAAGAGTTTTCGAGAAGAGGAAATTTGAAATGTCGGTTGATTATTGATTTCTAAAACTATATATATATAATTCTAATTTTGATAATTAAATGTCTAATTAATCTAATATAAGCATTTTAATGATTCGAAAAATAAGTCGGTTTGTGCAAAGACAGAATTGGAAAAGACGGGGCATTTCTCGAGAGATAGGATTAGTTTTCGAGAAGTGTCGTATAGTTCTCGAGAAGTAAGGAAATAAGTTCTCGAGAGCTGATAGTAGACTTCTCGAGAAGTAACGCCTAGTTCTCAAGTGGTTTCAGAGTACTTCTCGAGAGGTAGAGTTATTAGTTTTCGAGAAATTAAGGGACTTCTCGAGAGACAGACTTTTGTTCTCGAGAAGTTGAGTAAGTTTTCGAGAACTAGTACTTTGCTTCTCGAGAAGTAGGCCGAGTTTTCGAGAACTAGCTTCCTCTTGAGAGATTTCTGACCTTTTTGAAAAGTTCTAGATTCTTGAGCCTTGAACTGTTCCACTTTGGTATATTCTTCTTTGTTTAGCAACCCAAGTTCAGTTTTGAAGAAATTGAACTTGGTCTCGTCCAGAGGCTTTGTGAAAATATCTGCAACTTACCGATCTGTTGGCACGTACTGCAGATCCATATCCCCTTGCTCCACATGCTCCCGGATGAAGTGATATCTGAGCTCGATGTACTTTTTCCGGCTATGCGAGACTGGGTTGCTTGCGATTGCGATCGCGCTGGATGAGTCGTAGAACAATGGAATGTATTTGAACTTCATATTGTAATCTTCTAGCTTGTTCTTTAGCCACAGCAACTGTGCACAACAACTGTCGGCATAAATGTATTCTGACTCGGCCGTTGAGATTGCGACACAATTTTGCTTTTTGCTGCTTCATAATATAAGCCTTCTTCCCAGGAACTGACATGTCCCGGAGGTGCTTTTCCTGTCATCTTTGCTACCTGCAAAGTCTGCATCTGAGAAACCAATTAGTTCGCTATCATTACTTCTTGGGTACCATAAGCCATGATTCAGTGTACCTTTAAGGTATCTCAAGATCCGCTTTGCAGCAGCATAGTGAGATTCCTTACAGTTCACTTGGAATCTAGCACAGACACATGTAGAGAACATTATGTATGGTCTACTGGCAGTAAGGTAGAGCAAGGATCCAACTATGCTTATGTACTTGGTTTCATCAAAAGGTTTTCCTTTCTCATCCTTATCCAGAGACATAGCTGAGGCCATTGGAGTCCTCATAGAGGTTGCACTCTCCATTCCGAATTTCTTAATCAACTCCTTGGTGAACTTCGTATAATAGATGAAAATTCCATCTTCAGATTGTTTCACCTGAAGTCCTAAGAAATACTTCAGCTCTCCCATACTACTCATTTCAAACTTCCCTTACATAAGTTTAGAAAACTTTTTGTAGAGATTGTCGTCTATAGAACCAAATATAATGTCGTCGACATAGATTTGCACCAGCAAAATCTTGCCTTTAATTTCCCTAAGAAATAATGTTTTGTTTATCTTCCCCTTGTGAATTTGTTCTCGAGGAGAAAACTAGACAGCGTTTCGTACCAAGCTCGAGGTACTTGTTTCAAACCGTACAGCGCTTTCGATAACAAATAAACAAATTCAGGAAAGTTAGGATAAACAAAACCTGAGGGCAGTTCCACATACACCTCTTCCTTTATGTTACTATTCAGGATGGCTGACTTCACGTCCATTTGGTAGACTGTGAAGCACTTCAGTACAACATAAGCCAGGAATAGTCTAATGGCCTCCAGCCTTGCTACTGGAGTGTATATCTGGTTGAAGTCGATCCCTTCTTCTTGACGATATCCTTTGGCGATGAGTATGGCTTTGTTATTTATGATCGTCCCATCCTCGTCCATCTTGTTCCTATAGACCCACTTCGTTCTGATGACATTCTTACCTTTGGGTCTTGGAACAAGCGTCCAAACTTTGCTGCGCTTGAACTGATCTAGTTCTTCTTCCATGGACAAGATCCATGATGCGTCTGAGTTTGCTTCCTCAAACTTCTTTGGTTCAACCTGTGAGAGAAAACTTAAATATAAATTCTCGTTAGTTGTACCTCGACGAGTTCTGACACCATCCCAGGGATCTCATATGATCTGGTCCATTGGGTGATCCTTCAGATGTCTGAGCTCTAGATTCCTCGCATTTGGGACTTCTTCAGCCACTGGAGTGACTTCATCAACTTGGACAATATTTTCATCTTGATCCTCTACCTCTCCAATAGGGGTTGCAGAGGTGATCTTGATGAACTTTTCCTTTTTTACCTTCGATCGGTTCCTCCAAGCTGATCTCTTTAAGCCTTGTACATGCAGCTTCAACAAGCACACTAGACGATTCGCCTTGCAGCAAGCTTGTCTCATCAAATACAACATGTATGGATTCCTCTACAACTAGAGTTTTTCTATTGAAAATCCTGTATGCCTTACTATGGCTACTATATCCTGCAAAAATACCTTCAAAACTTTTCTCACTAAACTTTGTAGTATGATACTTACCATTGTTAAGTACGAAGCATTTGCAACCAAAAAATCTAAAATAGGAGACAGTCGGTTTCCTGCCTTTTAGAGTTCATAAGGTGTCTTATCATGATTCTTGTTTATGAGGGCTCGATTTTGCATGTGGCATGCAGTCTTGACGGCTTCAGCCCAGAAATACTCCGGTAGTGAAGCATCACTCAACATAGCCCTGTAGGCCTCTATGAGTGTTCTATTCCTTCTCTCAGCTACTCCATTTTGCTGTGGAGTACGAGGAGAGGAAAACTCATGAAAGATACCTAGGCTTTCACAAAATTCTATCATGGCCCCAGATTTGAACTACGTTCCATTGTCACTTCTGATTTTGACTACAGAACAGTTGTATAAATTCTGGACCTGCCTGACAAAATTGGTAAGGATATCGAAGGCATCTGACTTGTGTTTCAGAAAGAACACCCACGCAAAACGGAAGTAGTCATCAACAATTACCAACGTATAATCCTTACCTCCTAAGCTTCTAACTTGCAGTGGACCGAACAAGTCCATATGAAGTAGGTGTAAACACCTATTGAAGTTTTTGCCTATGATGCTTTTAAAGATAGCCCTTGTTTGCTTTCCTTTTACGCATGCATGACAAGGTCTCTCTTTGACGTACTTGACATTTGTGGCATCACGTACTAAGTTCTGAGAGAAGAATTTATTAATAGTTTTAAAATTAATATGTGCTAGCCTCTTGTGCCATTGGTCACCAAGAGACGCACTATCTTTTGCCAAAAGAATCACTGGTGTAGAAGAATCTATACAAATGAAACTTAAGCAAAATATGTTCCTTCTTCGAGTGCCTGATAGAATTTTTTCCATATTGTCAACAGACTTTATCAAGCACTTGTCAGCGTGGAACTCAACTATGTATCCTTTGTCGCACAGTTGACTTATGCTTATGAGATTGTGTTCCAATCCCTCCACATAAGCTACATCCGAAAAGGATACACTACCGTTAGTGATCATACCGTAGCCTTTTGTTATCCCTCAGTCTGAACCTCTAAAGATGACCTTTGGTCCATTGCAGACTGGAGTGAAATTCTGGAGTAGGCTTCTTGTCTCGGTCATGTGCCAAGAGCATCCACTGTCCAAGTACCAGATTGGCATTTTGGTGGCCTTTGGACATACCTGCATTCATGATCACTTTGCCTTAGGAACCCAAACATGTTTGGGTCCTTAGTCTTGGGTTAGAACACTCCCCCTACGAAGATTAGCATTCTGAGTGGTCAATCTCATGTTGCTAACTTGAGGAGTAGTGACCTTCCCGGTATTAAACCAACAATCGATGGAAAAATGACCAATTTTGCCACAACACCAATAGTCAAACCTGTTGTATCTTTGCCTTATGTACTCCTGCTTGACCTTTTGAGATGGTGGTCTAGCAGGGGTAGCATTCTTGGAGGAGGAAGCTTCACGGTGATGATAGTCACATGATTTCTTCTCCTTCGGAGGTCTTTCCCCAACAAGCTTTACTTTAGGTGCTTTCTTGAAGTTGTGGCCATGATTATAAGGACCATAGCCCTGAAGAATCACTTCTACATAAGGTGTCTTAAAGACACTCTCACCAAAGATTCGAGGGCGAGTCCATCCTTGGTACCGAGACTTTGGCTCTACATAAGTAGGCCTTGTTAAGTGACCATAGGACGAGTCCAGATCAAACTTATTTGATGGAAAGATAACTTTCTTAAAGACAGTCTGATCTAGAGGAGCTTTCCCCTTTTCTTTGGCCAAGGCCTTCTTGGCAGCCTTATTCTTCCATTGAGCCTTATTTCTCCTACAAGATTTACTAGGAGCGTCAACATGGCCTAGTCCAGCTCCTTGGGCCTTAGCTGAGAATTCAACAATGAGTGGGAGAAAATTCTTGGGCTTGGAAAAACTTTCAACAAGTTTCTTTTCAGCTTTGAGTTGTTCTTCAAACTCTTTGATGATTTTCTCTTTAAGGTCGAGGTGCTTAAGAGCTTGATTGTATTCTTCAATAGCAAGATTGAAGTTCTCTTGAAGAGAGTTAGTCTTAGCGACTTCTTATCTCAAGCTGCTCTCAATAGTCTTTAGAGACTTAATCTCTTTAGCCTGAGTTTTCACGACTTGACGACATTTATCGTAAGTCATGATCAACTCCTTATACTGGGCCATAAGTTCAGACACATCTTCAGAAGAGCTGTCCTCATGATCATGCTCAGAACTTTCAGATTTAGAGAGAGGAGTGTGAGATTTTACCTCCCCAGTGAATTGGGGCTCTTGTTCGTCATCTGATTGAGCCATGAGTTCAAAGTAGGCTTCCTCTTCTTCACTCGACTCAGATGAGTCTGAGCCGCTGAGAGTCTTGCCCTTCTTGGCCAATAAGCTCTTCTCTGTCCTCTTCTTGTGGTACGAGGACTTCTTTTCCTCTCTTCTGCCACCCTCCTTCTTCTTGTGGGGGCAGTCAGCTATGACGTGACCTGGTTTGTTGCAGTAGTAGCAAACAATGTTAGTAGAAATCTGTTTGTTCTACTTAGAGTTATACCTGTCATGGCTACCCGAGCCTTTCTTTCGCTGATCACCGTCATGTCGTGATCTTCTGTATGAAGCATCCTTGCCTCTCCACTGCTTCTTCTTGTTCAAGAATTTCTTGAACTTCCGTCAGAGCAAAGAGAACTCTCCTTCAGATAGTTCTGACCCCGAGGTGCTTGGCTTAGAGTTTTCTTCTTCACTCACTTCTTGAGCAGGTGCTAGTGAGGCAGCTTTTCCCTTCCTTGAACTGTCAGCCTTTAATGCAACAGACTTCTCTTTTGAAGAGAAGCGACTTTTCTCTTCTTCAGCTTTTCTGGAATTGATCTGCAATTCATAGAACATCAGCTTGCCAAATAGATTTTTTGGGTCTGTCTCGGCTAGTCTGCCAAACTCCCGGATGGCACAGACTTTGTTGTCCCATTCCTTTGTGAGAGACCTCCGAAACTTATCATTCAGCTCCCCATTAGTGAAGAGTCGGCCATACACTCTTAGGCCATTTACTATCTTGAATAAATTCTCAAAAGTATCTGCAATGGTCTCCTTTGACCCTTGCCTGAAGGCTTCATATTTCTGGTTTAGTAGGGATCTTCTATCATCCCTCACTTCTTTAGTACCTTCCATCAGAGTTACTAGAGACTGCCACATCTCCTTAGCCGATTAGCAGTGAATCAGATTCTGCAGCATCGAGTCATCAACTGCACTTGCTATAATATTTTTAGCTTTCTTGTCCAAAAAGACAAGTGCAATCTCGTCCTTATCTAGATCCATCAATTTCTTAGGAACCTTCTTGGTTGGATCTATAATGGAGGTAGTCATGGGGATGTAAGGACCTTCTTCAACAATCATGAAGATCCGGGGGTCCACAGCTTCTATGAAAAATTTGATTCTCTCTTTCCACATGGGAAAGTTATTCTTTGTGCACAGGGGAAGCTTGGCAAAATCTTTGGCCTTGTCCATTGCTTGAATAACCAAATGACAACTTTCGAGAGGAAATTGATCAATGTGTTAACCTTTTAATGACCAACCTCCCTCTGATACCAATTGAAAGTGTAAAGTTATCAACCTAAATCACCTAGAGGGGGGTAAATAGGTGAATCGTGCGTCTATTTGTGGAATAAAAATTTTAACGAACTTGCACACGTAATCAAGTAATCATAGAAAGACAAGAAGATTTATAGTTGTTCCCCGATCTTGGGTACGCCCACTATACCTCACCGATCTAGCAAATCACTAGACTCGGCTACTCCACTATCTCGGATTGAAAACAATCCTACGCCTCGGAACCAAGTTCCTACAAACTCGATCCAAATGGATCTACACTCGGAAGATAAACAAAACTTCATACAACTCTGAGAACAACGCTCCTACACTCGGAGAATAATCTCCTACAAGATATACAAAGAGGTTTGAAAATACAAACAAAAATTTCTCTCAGATCTGGAAATATTGAACTCTAGGTCTTCTTCTGAACTTGACGGCTTTTTCAGAATTTGTAGAAGAAGAACCTTTGTAGATCTGACCTGAGAAGACTTAGGACCTACTCGATCAAGGAGAGAAAGAAGATTCCTTGAACAGCAGGTCTTTCTTAATCGAAATAGAAAGATCGATCTCATGTTGGGCGGCGGTGGCGGCTTTAGAATATTATTCTTCTTGGAGAGAGAAGGCCGATCCAGAAGATTAGAATGTACGGAATTCCGCTCCTTGTAATTGTTAGGGTTTTGTCTTAACGAAAAAACTTTACATAGGATTACCCTTAACGGCTAGAAATGACATTAATGACGACACGTGGACCAATCACGTCAAGTCATTTGAAAATTTCGGCCGATCTAGACTTAACATAATTTTCTGAAATATTTTACTTACAGTTCTCGAGAAGTAACTTTAGTTCTCGAGAACTAAAAACTGAGTTCTCGAGAGCTATCAGGACTTCTCAAGAACTATACTACTTAGAAGATGTCTAGACTTCTCGAGAACAAAAGGCTGAGTTCTCGAGAACTAACTGACTTCTCGAGAACTATGGAGATTTCTCGAGAACTAACACTTAAGAGAGATTTCTGAGGCAACTTTTGACTATTCGAGAAATAGAGCTGGCAGTTCTCGAGAACTTAAGCCAAGCTTCTCGAGAACAAGTTTGAATTCTCGAGAACAATGGAGACTTCCCGATAACTGGCCAGGACTTCTCGAGAACAAAGAAGACTTCTCGAGAACTAAAAGCTGGGACTTCTCGAGAACTTTGAAGCTAAGCTTCTCGAGAAATCTAAGCACTTCTCGAGAACTTTGAAGCAAAGTTTCTCGAAAACTCTAAGGACTTCTCAAGAACTAAGAGGCACTTCTCGAGAAGTGGACTTAGAGAATTCTCTGAACTTTAGAAAAAATCTTTCTCTTCTCTTCAAGAGTCCAATCTTCATTGCATGATCAAAGGTTTGAATATGAAGTGTATCCCAATGGAGATGCTACACATGAGTCAACACCTTGGATCACATAGTGAGGGATTACACTGTATGGTCCTGTGTTCATGACCCACTGTAGACTGACATTGGTCTACACTTAGCAATGGTAATATGCAAACACACAACTAGAACAAGGATATCAAATACAACTTAATTCATCTTAGTTCAAGGGTGACTTCAAGAAAATCTTGGTTATTGTGGATGAAATACCCAACACTAGTCATGACAAAACCACTCCTGGGGGTCTAGTTGTCCGAGCGATGTTACAAATCCCAATACATAAACAAAAATTTCGTCCCCGAAATTCTAGTTAGGCCTATGGGGTTTAAATATAAAAGTAAATTGTAACATCCTGAGAGGTTATGAGGAATGCCTGACTGAAAAGATCTTGGTACCTTTGTTGCATCAGGTCCTGCGGCTCCCAGGTGTGCTCCTCTAGACCGTGATTCCTCCATAGGACCTTGACCAATGGAACCTTCTTGCGGCGCAAGAGTCATATCCCCTTTTCATCGACCCGAATCAGTTCCAGGTAAACTGACCGATTAGATGCCACCGGCCCATCCGTGGCCGTAATATGCTGCACTGGGGTAGTAGAGCCATCCTAAGAGAGGATACGTGGAACACAGCATGCAGACCCACCAGCTCCGGTGGCAGCTCCAGCCTGTACGCTAAGGGACCAATCCTCTCCAGGATCCTATAAGGCCCCATATATCTTGGGCTGAGCTTCTTCTTCCGACCACGCACCCGTGAAACTCCATGCATCGGACGGACCTTCAAGAATACTCGGTCCCCCACCTGAAACTTCGCCTGACGATGCTGAGTGTCATAATACTTGGCCTATCTGCTCTGAGCCTCTATCATCCTGTCCCGTATCAGCCTCACCTGAGCCTCGGTGTCCTCAACAAACTCCGAGCCCAAAACCTTCGGATCCTCGTCCTGTATCCATGACAACGGAGTCCTACACCTCCATCTGTATAGGGCCTCATAAGGAGCCATCCTTATGCTGTACTGGCAGCTATTATTATATGAGAACTAGATCAGTGGCAACAACTTATCCCAAGGCTCTCCGCAGTCCAGAATGCAAAGTCATAGTAAATCCTCCAAAGTCCGATTGGTGCGTTCCGTCTGCCCGTCAGTCTGGGGATGAATAGCTGTACTGAAAGTCATCTGGGTGCCCAAGTAAGTCTACACTGATTGCCACTCCCTGGATGTAAACCGTCCATCCCGATCCAATACAATTATCCTGGGTACGCCAATATATCGTATGAACTGCTCCACGAATTTCCGAACCAGCACACCAACCGGGTCATCCTTCCTAATAAGGATAAATCTAGCTACCTTCGTCAGCCGGTATACGATTACCCAGATCGAATCATTTCCCATCCATGATCGGGGAAGGCCATGCATGAAGTCCATCACGATATCCTCGAACTTCCACTCCAGCACTAGAAGTGGCTGGAACAATCCTGCGGGGTTTCTGCACTCTGTCTTCACTGCTGGCATGTCTCGCAGTGGGTCACTAAGTAGGTGATATCCTTCTTCATGCCTAGCCAGAACATGGTCTTCTTCAGATCCACAGTCATCTTCGTACTCCCGGGTGTACTGAATACCGACTGTAGTGGGCCTCCATCATGATATCCTCTCGGACCTAGCCTCCATCTAGTATGTAAACCCGTCCTCTAAAGTACACAAGGCCATCCCTCAGTGTGTAGTCTCCAGCAGTGCCTGCCTCTAGGGCCCGGAATATCGGCTCTAGCTTGGTATCCATCCTTTGCCCATCTCTAACTCTGTCTCGAATGTCATCTGTGGCAACCAACGACGATAGGTACTCCCGGTATAGCTCTGGGTGATCCTCGGACACCAATGATATCTGCATCTTGTCCAACATATGGACCAACTCCATGGCCATCAACTGAGGTCCTGCCTCTGAGGTCGTAGCCTTCCGGCTCAACGCATCGGCCACCACATTCGCCTTCCCTGGGTGGTAGTGCATCTCGTACTTGTAATTTGCTAAAAACTACACCCATCATCTCTGCCTGATATTCAACTCCTTCTGCGTGACCATATACTTCGGATTTTTTTTATTGGAGTATATGTCGCAGTGTACACTGCACAGATAGTGCCGCCAGACTTTCAGAGCAAATACGACCGCTCCCATCTCTAAGTCATGAACATGGTAGTTCTGCTCATGCTTCTTTAGCTGTCGTGAGGCGTATGATATCACGTGGCTATTATGCATTTACACCGCTCCCATGCCCTGGTAGAAAGCGTCGGTATAGACTTGGAATCCTTCCTCCCCGAAGGAAGGGCAAGAATAAGAGCTGAGGTGAGTCGATCCTTCAGCTCCTGGAAAGCCATCTCGTACTGCGGGGTCCAGACAAAGGGCACATCTTTCTTTGCCAGGGATGTGAGTGGAAGGGCAATAAAAGAAAATCCCACCACGAACTTCCGTTAATAACCGGTAAGTCCTAGAAAACTCCGCACGTCTGTGGCTGCTTTCAGCTACGGCCAGTCCCGAGCTACCTGAATCTTGGCTGGGTCCACTGCCAACCCAGCTCCACTGATAATATGGACTTGGAAGGCCACCTCTTTCAACCAGAATTGGAATTTGCTGAACTTCGCATAACGGTAGTTTTCCCGCAACCTCTCTAAAGTTAGTGTCAGGTGTCGTATGTGCTCCTCCTCTATCCTCTAGTAGATGAGGATGTCGTCAATGAACACGATGACGAACACATCTAGATAAGCCTCGAACACCCGATTCATGAGGCTCATGAACTCCAAAGGTGCATTCGTGAGCCCGAAGGGCATCACGGTAAACTCGAATAACCCATATATGCTACTGAAGGCTGTCTTCAGAATGTCCTCCTCCCAAATCCGCAGTTGATTGTAGCCCGACCTCAAATCCAGTTTTGAGAAGAAATGTGCCCCCTCCAGCTGATCAAATAGCTCATCTATCCGTGGCAGGGGATAGGTATTCCGGACTGTCAATCTGTTCAGTGCTCGGTAGTCGATGCATAATCTGAGTGTACCGTCCTTCTTCTTGACAAACAGCACCGGGGCTCCCCATGGTAAAGAGCTCGGTCGGACGAATCCGACTTCCATTAGTTCCTGCAGCTGACTTCGAAACTCTGTCAAATCCTTCAGGTCCATCCATTAAGGGGCTTGAGATGCCGGCTTAGCCCCTGGCACGAGCTGTATCTGGAAATCCTGCTCTCAGTGCGGGGGTAGCCCTGATAGCTTCTCTGGGAATACGTCAGCAAAATCCCACACCATCGGGATATCAGAGATGGAATCCTTGGCCTCAGCCACTTCAAACAGCACTTCATAGACTTCCTCTCCTTACAAGTGGGCCTTTACGGCCTGCACGGATGATAGCATGAGTGGGGGGAATAGGTCTAATACCTTCGATGACGATATGGGAATCCCTATGCCTCACAGTGATCCTCTTTGATAGGCATTCGATCTGGGCATGGTTCCAATGCAACCATGTCATGCCTAGGATCAGATCATAAGCTGGAATCCTTATGATCGTTGTTGGTGCTTCGAACGCCTTCCGACCGATCTCCGCCTCCATGTTGTAGTGGGCAGAGGTGAATAGCTCCGATCCGTCGGGTAGTCGTATCCTCATCTTCAAGCCTGTGAATCGCTCCACGCCTTCCAACCCTTCAATGAAGGCCTCTGACACGAACGAGTACGAAGCACCCGTATCGAACAATATATATGCGGGCTTGTCGCTGATGAAACTATTCCTGGGGTAGTTAATTGTTTTAGAAATATAGTTATGGTTTTCTTTTCTAGTTTGTAAATTCTATACCCATGAATCTAAATATTTAGGAAAAACTTAAAATTTTTTTGGCGTACCTACGATCACTTGCTCCGGGTTTCGTGGTTGAGCCAGATCCAGTACATACACTTTCTCCCTCTCCTGCCTATGGTCTCCACCCTGGTATCTACGTCCTCGGCCTCCAAAATACTAAGCAGGCGGGGCAGCCGGTGGTGCTGGAGGTGGTGCCCTCTCATGGGGCAGTTTATCCGGATATACCTCACCTGATGACAGTTGAAGCACTCTGGCGGGGGATATGCCATACCCTCGGGTCTTTGTATCTCCCACATCTAGAGAGGCTGAGGGGCCACCACTACTGGTTCCCTCTGCTCCTATCTCACCTCCTGACAAGGCTGGTCCTCTGCTCTTCTCCCATCTCTCCCATCCTTAATGCGGCCCCATCGCTGATCAATTCTGGCTCCCCGACCCTGATCCTTAGTTGGCCACTTCCGGTCTCGAGTAGTGTGCCAATCTGCCTCAATCCTCTTTGCCATTTCCAATATGCGAGGATTAGGCCCGTCGGACACGAACAATAGAGCCTCCCTTAGGTCCTCTCGCAGGCCCTTATAGAACCTCTTGGTGTATCCTGCCTCATCCAACTGATAAGAATCTGCAAATCGGGCAAGATGGTTGAACTCCCGTTGGTACTCCACCACCATCTTGTTGCCCTGTCTCAACTGTAAATACCTGTCTTCCAGCTAATCTCTAGACGACTGCGAAACAAAGTACTCCAATAGTGAGGCCCTGAACTCCTCCCAAGCAATCTCTGCAACCTCTCTCTCAATAAATGTCATGTCCAGCGATGTCTTCCACCATCTCTTGGCATTGGAATCCAAGAAAGAGACCACCAAAGGTACCCTCTCCTCCCAAGGGCACCGTATCCCTGTCAGCATCTCATACATGATGTCTAGCCACTCCTCCATCTGAATGGCCGACTCTGTCCCCAAGTAGGATGGGGGAGAGAGTCCTCGAAAGATACTCAACTAGTTGGCCCCTGGGTTTGGCTGCGGAGCCGGAACCTGCTGAGACCTGAAAGCCTCTAATATGGCTGTCAGAGTCTACCCCATCTCCGACTGTTGGAACGGAGTGGGGACCGGGGGAGGTGGTGCAATATTCGGAGTCTGCTGGGCTCCGTCCTGTGGTGTAGGCAGTGCTGGGGGCTGCGTAACAAAAGTCATTCGTAAGTAATCGCTCAAACCTAACTAAAAGTGGATAATATACATGTGATCCCCCATATGGGCACACCACTGCTTCCGCTGCTTAGTTTGTCCCCAAACTAAACTCGTGCGGGGGTGACCCAGGGATTGTGGATTGCTACTTTTTGATCGAGGTCTCCTCTGATACAACTTGTAAGACCCCCCCCCCCTGTTTTTTTTTCTTTTCAAACACCGGGGTTTTAGGCGCAGAACCGCCGCTTTGCGGTGACACCTTCATGCCCGGGAAGGCTGTCACTACAAAACACTGATCCTGCCGGCCAAATCGATCATAACAGTAGCAAAATAATTAAAGCGAGTCCACAGGAATCACATATATAGTAAATATATCCACGAAGGGAGAGTCCACAGAAATAATAAAAGTACTAAAATTAGGGTCCATGCCCAGTACATCCAAATACTCACTACATAACCCTCATCGCGAAAGCAAAACTAAAACATCTACTAACGATCAGGACTCACTGTCCCAGCTGTCTGAACTCCGGTACTAGACTTCCCCATCTCCAAGCGTGCGGATCTCCGGGGCTGCTCCTCCATGCTGAGCTCCACGGTCCCCTAAAATGATATGGTTCGAAAACCGTTAGTCTAAAAGACTAAGTCCTATCATCCCCAGCCCCTTTCTGGAGCCTAACCTCCCAGGATACCTCCGTAGTGGCAAACTAAAGCAGTGGGTTAGGATTTGCCCACCTCTAAACTGGTATCAACACTACCAGTCATACCTATCGTACGCCTCAATGCTGGTGCACTAAGCGGAGCTCCTACGTACTCTTGCCGACTGGCGCACTGGACTTTATTTGGCCAAGTGCAAAACCACACCCGCCGAGTCAACGTACTAGTGTCAGTGCAATGACTCTCCAATCCCGAAGACCCACCACCTTATATCTTATGCACATACAATATTAATGAATTATCCACCGAGCCAAAGCTCCCCGGACCATCCCGTCCGTCACAACCAACAACCGAGCCAAAGCTCCCTGGACTATCTTGTCCGTCACAACCAACAACTGAGGCAAAGCTCCCCGGACTATCCCGTCCATCAAAACCAACAACCGAGCCAAAGCTCCCTGGACTATCCCGTCTGTCACAACCAACAACCGAGAATGTCCTTCTTAAACCCCCAAAGTCCAAACATAGGGTTTGAACTTGGGTCCTAAGGCAAATCAATCCCAAACCACCCCACACCCCATATGTGGGTGATGTATGTCATACCAAATCAGTGGCCCAAATCCCAACCTCTGTTGAGGTGATTTGACCACTCAAATCTCAAAGTGCACTTTTGACCTAAATACCGTTATTATGACAAGCCTTGGGTTTGCAAGAATTATATCCAAATCATCTCCAATTGGGATGAAAATTTAAACAGAGCCTTATGATGACCCCAAGAACCACTCACCAAAATTTGGGAGGGTTTGGAGGTTATTAAGTCACTCAAATAATTTACCCTAAGATAATTAAATAATTTCAAAAGAACTATTGAAACATTATCCCCAAAATTTCTCATTTTGAGTAGGACCTAGGTATAGATTAGGGTGATTCTCTGTCCAAATTTCAAGTCATTTGGACAAGTGATGAAGTGTGGGCACTCATTTTAATCTCTGCCTAGCTCTAGGTATAGACCATACAAAAATAGGTGCCTTGGTATAACCAGTTATCCAAATTGACTCAAATCAATTTTAAAATAAAGTAGACCCATATGGATACAAATTATGTGTTTACCACTTTTTCTGACTTGGCCTCTAAGTATTTTTAAATTAATTTACAAGGTGGCTATATAAATGTGACAAAAATCATTAAAATGAAATATTAATATACTGATCCTGCACGGATCTTGACGCAGGATCCAACAGCCACTGGTCATCTTCTTCCTCCAGCAACGACTGGGATTCTCTCGACCTGGAGGTACATCCAACCGCCTCCGCAGGACACCCCGCTACCTCCCTGGCCGGCCACCGCCGCCACCACCTCCGTCAAGGTGGTGGCCATCGCTGGGCGGCGGCACGACCGCCGGAGGGGCGGATTCCTACGATCCGTCAAGCTTAATTTTGCAGAAAAATAGGAGAAGACTTCTCCCGATCGGGCTCAATTAAGCTCGAATCTTAGCCCTAAAATATTCCTAAGATCTATCCATATGAGAAGGAGTAGAGGAGGACCTTGCTTGCGGCCTGGAGGCGCATCGATCGCAGGGAAGCCATTGGTGGTGGCGGCGGCGCTCGGTTTCTGCAACAACACCATGAACTTGGTCAGCTCCTTCAGGTAAGGGTTATAACCGACTCCTATGAGTCTAGTGAGTCTTTTAAAATAGTTAAAAGGGGGAGGGGAGAGGCCAAGCATCAATGACCATTGAAAGCTTATTCGGCCACGACAATACTCCTCCCCTAGCCAGTGTTGTGGCCGGAATAATGCTGGAATCTCCTCCTCTCACTTAGGGAAACTGAATCCAGCCCTTAATGGGGGAGGGGGTGAGGCCTTCCTTCATGGCACCATTAATGGCCATGAATAGTGTTTCTCGGCCATGGTGGTTCCCCCTAGCCTTGAACAGCCACCAAAGTGGCCCCCTGGTCTTTCGGGATTGAATGGGGAGTTGGATAAGCCAATGAAGGATGGCCCTTGGCCTCCTTGGCCATGAATGGAATTTACTCCTCACTTTCTCTATAAGACCCCCTTTTTTCTTTTTTTTAAAACACCGGGGTCTTAGGCCCAGAACCACCACTTTGCGGTGACACCTTCACGCCCTGAAGGGTCATCACCACAAAGCGCTGATTCTGCCGGCCAATTAGATCACAGAAAGGTAGCACAATAAATGAAGTACAAGCAAGTCCACATGAAAATCACATATATAGAAATAAAACTCCACGAAGGGAGTGTCCACAGTATAATATATCAGAGTTTAAAAAATACGGGCTTATGCCCGGTACATCATGTCCTCACTACAAATCACTCACGCGGAAGCAAAAACGAACATCTACTCAAGGTCGAGACTCACGGTCCCGGTTCTATGAACTCAAGAGCTAGACTGCCCCATCTCCAAGCGCACCGGTCTCTGGGGCTGCTCTCCCGTACTGGGCTCCACGATTCCCTAAAATGATGCGGTTCGAAAACTGTTAGTCATAAAGACTAAGCCCTATCATCCCCTACACCTTCCCCCATGGCTCCTAGGTACCGAGCGGAGAGGAAGAAAGGGAAGGACATGAAGGTGGAGATTAACTCAAAAGAAACAGGTGGCAGCGGAACTAAACTAGCAATTCTATAGTAAATATGAAAGAAACATAAGTAAGTAATGTAACCTTAACTTATGTGCGGAAACGCATAAGCCAAGGGATCTTCTGTAAGGCTCCCATCATATAAAGTGTCCCATACCACTTATACGTTGGGGTGTCGGTTATCAAACATCAGCATATAATTATAGAATTTAACCTTAATTTATAAACTTGCCCGCACAAGCTTATAGACCAAGGGGTCATTTTGCAAGTCCTAATGTATAAGCGTCCCATTCCACTTATACTTCAGGTGTCAGGGGTTAAATGAATCGATTATGCTATGACATGCAAGTGGGTATGATGGAACATGCAAGTGCAACTCACACACCCGACTCTGTGCACACAGACCTTTAGTTCCCCCTTTCGGAGCCGTTACCTCCAAGGATACCTCCGTAGTGGTAGACGGAAGTGGTGGGTTGGGCCTTGCCCACCTCTAAACCAGTAAAGCACTACCGGTCAGACCTATCGTACGCCTCAACGCTTGGTGCACGAAGCGGACTCCTGCATACTCTTGCCGGCTGGCGCACCGGACTTCTGTTGGCGAAGTGCTAACCACACTTGTCGAGCCAGGGTATTGGCGTCGGTGCATCGACCCTCCAATACCGAAGACCCACCACCTTAATTTTCATTCCTTTTATGCACATGCAAGTTTAATCGTAATCAACCAAAAACCGAGCTGAAGCTCCCCAGACCAAAACGTCCGTCTTTTAACCAACCGAGCCGAAGCTCCCCGGACCATTCCGTCCGTCTCTTAACCAATCGAGCCGAAGCTCCCAAATATCTTCTTGTGATACAGTGTTTGTGAAACGTGCAACCCTAATTACTAAGTTACTCTTATCAGTTTGTTAATACAGTTTACGTTAACCCAGGACTGCCCCCGGTATTCCCCGTGAAGGGTTCTCAAAGGGCATAAGGAACTATGATGGTAGCTTAAGCCCATCGTTCCCTTTCTCAAGGCACTTATTATTATTGGTTGAATTCCCTTACCCATTCCCTTCTCATGTTACGATGGACTAACCTAGGGTGATTTTTAACCTTCCCCTCTTCGGGAAAGACGATCTTTCGTCGAACCCGAGCATCTCTTAACTCTAGCCAACACCACTTCACACTACTCTTCATATCATTCTATTTCGAAGTCATCCACATCTATCCACCCAGACAAAATAACTAACTCCAAAAACTATCCCAGATCATGTCCTATTGCAATTTAACAATTTGCTATATGCAGACCAACCTAGACTATATATCGAACCGGTTAGGAAGTGATCCAATACTCATCCAAATGCCCTAATTTATTTACTGGAGGTTTATCATGATATGATTAGCCTATAATCAAAAAACTATAATTTTCCTAATTTATCTGGTATTTAATTAATTTCTTCAAAAATTCCTTGGGGTACCAGTTTGAACATGAACTACCCTAAGTACTCATGCAAGATGTCCAACAAAATTATTATAAATACTTTGCTTTCTCAAAATGGTAAATCCAAATCATCACAATTTTTCTATCATCAAAAGAGCACTAAAACTATTTTAGCAATATTTTCTATCCTTCGTTATTTATGAATCAACTACAGAGAATATCCATCCAAAAATTATAAATTAATTATATTATACAGATACAACCTTAAAAAATGGCATTGGCCAAGGTTCCTAATTTTCCAGCATACAATATTATCCATAAATAATTTTCAAAGCATAAAACTCCTTTTTAACATTTGTGAAGAAAGTATTAGATTTACTCAACTAAAAATTATACAAAAATTCAGGTGCAACCATTCTGGCCTAAAACATTTATTTCCAAGATTTCACGGGATTTCAATGAACAGAAAGATTCAAATAATTAAAACAACAATTAGGGCTATAACAATCGTTACAAATAAAGTGCTGGAAATAGACATCATAAAATTCCATTAAAATTGCTATAGATTCTACTCGCCCCAAAACTTACTTTACCCGAGTTTCACAGCTTTTATATAATGTTTAGTGACAGATTGTGCTTAATAAGTATTTTACCCTAAAGCTAAGATTAGGGTTTTGAGGTATCTACCTGACTCCAAATCCTCTAAGATTCCATCCGAGGGTATTCTTATCATGCTAATGTGAACTCTACAGGGTTTCAAGGTAATACAAGAGCAATTGCCCCCATGTCCTTCACAACTCTCAAAACCCTCCATTTAGGGTTTGAGTTTGGATCCGAGGGTAAACCAACCCTAAACCACACCATTTCCTCCAGGTGGGTTATAATAACCCTTCCAAGTCAGTGGTCAACATATCAGCCTTTGTTGAGTTGATTTGACCATTCCAACCTCTTAGTGCACTTTTTACTCAAAAACGTCTCATTAATGCCTTGTTAAGAATAGGTGACTTCCTATCCAAAACTCATCCAAATGAGTTGAAATTTTGTACATAGCTAGGTTTTATAGCCAGGGACCACTCACCAAAATTTGGGAGGATTTGGAGGTCATTTGACCACTTAAATAAATTCCTCTAACTTAATTAAATTAAAACAAAAACTTTAAACAAAGTGTCTCCAAAAATTCCCATTTTTGGACTGCCTCTAGGTATGGCTAAGGGCAACCTCCTGCCAAAATTTGAGGTCTTTTGGATGAGGGACGTAGCATGGGCATTCATTTTAGTTCCTGCCCAACTCTAGGTACAGCCTCTACTAAAATGGGTGTTGCGGTCAAACCGCTTACCCAAACGAGTTGAAATCAATTTTAAATTAATCTAGACTCGAAGGGCTAAACCTTTCGTGACTGGCTATTTTTCCTAAATCAACCTTTAAGTTCTAAAAGAAAAGGGATAGATACTACTCTAGAGGGTGGTGAATAGAGTAATCAAAAATTGCACTAGCAAAGTTGACTGTCTACTCAACTCCCTTGGAGTTAATTGCGGAATGAAGGTTATAGATATTTGAGAAGTAACCCTAAAGCCTAACACAAGAGTTGTGCATAAAAGGCAGCCAACTGTAATTATAGTTAAGGCTTGGAATCCTAAACAATAACTAGCAAACCTAGTTAAAACTAATCACAGCCAACAGCACAAGTAATAAATCAAACAACCAGACGACATAAGGGAATTTATAGTGGTTCCCCAAACAACTTGGGTACGTCCACTCTTCTACCAACAAGGTAGGAATCCACTCAGGTTTTTATCAGGTGCCCTGCCACCAACAAGATCTGCTTCAGGTAGATCCAGAAACCCTTTAGACTTTTGATCAGGTGTCTAAAAACCAACACAGGTTTTTGATCAGGTGCCCTTCCACCAAGGTATACTTTTGAAGGGAGTAATAACCCTTTACACGAGGGGGAAAGGAGGTTAAAAAGTCTTCTCTATTTTAAATAGAATTAGAGAAGCTCAAGAACTTGCACTGAGCTAGAAAGCTCTAGAGAGTCAAGGCTCCCCCTGGCTAAAAGAATGTCCAGGTGAAGTCTTGCTTCAGTGCAGAAAACACTTCAGAAAATCTGAAGGAAAAAGCTACAAGAAGATAAAGAATATGAAATGAAAATTCTTCTTCAAGTAGCTATCTTCTTCTTCTTCTTCAAAAAGCTCTGAGTGAAAATCTTCCTGTAAGCAGGAGAACTCAGGTTGAAGAAGAGTGAAGAGCTAAAACTTCTTTTCAGTTGGATGTGAACGAGCTGAGAGCAGTTGTAAACTGTAAGTTGTAAGCTTGAATGCTGCTGTTAGCTTTTGAACTCCTTTTCCTGAATGAACTGGTTTTTGGCTATGTGAACTAGTTGATTTCTTTCTCCAAAGAATTCTTTATATAACAGCAGCAGCAACAGCTCTAATTTGAGTTTGAATCTTGTCTTCTACTGAAATCTGCAAGCTGGGCTGCAAATAGCATAAAGCAAAAACACATACTGCAGACAGATATCCTATAGGAGGATAAAGCTTTCTAAGAAGCTGCAAATAACTCTGATAAAATAATACTAGAGAAAGTCACATCAGAAGAGACTCTTTACGGCCAGAAAAGACTTTCTGAGTTTAACGGCTATAAATGACAGCCTGGCAGATAAAGCAGAAATCATATCTCAACTAATAAGACAAACAACTTTGTCAGAAAAAGATTGGCTCATGCATAAGGAATGGAGCAGATATTGCATGGAAATAATATCTCAACTTTATTCAAATAATCTTTTATAAAATATGCCAAAATAAATATGAAATAAATCACATCATAGAAGATGACAAAATTACTCAAGACATACAGCAAAACGTCGAACGACCCTCGGAGATCGTCGACCGAAGCACAGAGATCGTTGACCTATCAGACAGATAGTCGAACGATCCAGATAGTCGAACTATCAAAGAAGATAGTCGAACTACCACAACAGATAGTCGAACTATCAGAACAGATAGTCGAGCTATCAACGCAGACAGAATGTCGACCAACTGATAGACGACCGTCGAACAGTCTATAGACGATAGTCGAGCGGCGTTCGACCATAGTCGAACGAAAAACAATTTAACCAAATATACATCTAGAAAAGTGACGCCTCTAAAACTAGAGCAACAAACTAAACAACTAACCTTTGACCATAGATAAATCTTGGGTCAAGAGACAGAAAGAGAAGACTGAACTCAAATCAAAACCAGGGTACCAACAAGTTCCTCGTTTTGCAGTCTCAAAATACGCCCATTTTATTTATATTTTCCTTATACACTATATTCAAAACTTATAATATAAATATGTTTTACTATTCATCTTCTACAAAACCTGTGAATTGAAACCAGAAAATATATTTTTTTCCTGTAGCTCTTCCGCGATCCGTCGCCGGCCGTCCGGTCACTTCCCTGGCCAGCCACCACCACCACCACCCCCACCACCCACGTCGAGGCGATGACTATCGGTCGGCGGTGGTTTGGCCGCCGGAGGTGGCGGTTTCCGGTGTACTCGAAAATGTATTTTTCATGGTTTATCCATGAAAACTCGAGATAGGTTCGGCTCCGTTGAGCACGAACTTCATTTCTAAGATCCTAAGATCTACCCATAAGAGAAGAAGTAGAGGAGGACCTTGTTCGCGGTTTGGAGGCGAGATGAACGTCGGATTGTCATGGCGCGGTGGCGGCGTTCCCGAACTTCTCGTACAGCAAGAGCAATAATATTAATCCGTTGGTCAAGAGTGTAACCTTCTCATCCTGTTCTAAGGGGGATTTTATAGATCTCCAAGTGGGGAGGGGAAAGGGTGAAACGTTCATGGCCATGAATGCTCTCTCTCTCTTAATAATATTTCGGTTACGGTGGAGGGAGAGGAAAAGGTGGAAGATGAAATGGCTGATCCAGGTGGTGATTTCCTATTGGGTCAACACTTCCTCATTTTACTAAGAAATTAGAGAAGGAAACTGCCCATTTAATACTCATGGTGTAACTTTCCATACCAGAATTTATTATAACACATGTTAGAATAATTTCGGGCCTGAACCGAAATTTCGGCCTTCGTCACGGGCGTGACACGTAGGTCACGGGGGTGACAGGTGTTCTACGGTCGACGTTCGTCGAGTTGAGGTCGATGTTCGTCGAACTGAGGTCGGCGTTCGTCGAAGGGGGTCACGCCCTAGGTCACGGGCATGACACATCGGTCACGGGCGTGACAGGCACATGATGCAAATTCTGTGCTCGGCGATCGCCTTCTGGAGATCGACGATCGTCGAAGGGGGGTCACGCCCTAGGTCACGGGCGTGACACGTGGGTCACGGGCGTGATAGGCCCGGGCTGCAAAAATCTGCGCTCGACGATCGTCTTCCTGAGATCGACGATCGTCGAAGGGGTCATGCCCTAGGTCACGGGTATGACGGGTCGGTCACTGGCATGACCAACCTGTGACTCGAAATCTTGGTCGATGGATTTCAATTTTTGGGCTTCCTATGGTTCTGTCACGACAGACCGACTCCTAGGGGTCCAGCCGGAAATGGGATGTTACATTCTCTCTCCTCCATTAAAATGGAATTTTGGTTAAACCGTCTGCCACATGACACCCTACTACTTGACCGCTTATTATTGTTTAAATAATTCATAATGAAAGGGTCGGATCCAATTAGTTCATTTCGACACAATTCCCGAAAACATGGTTCAATTTGTTAAAATGAACCAGCAAACTGGGCTGAGATTTTCTCTAAGGTAAAAACATTGAGATCAGTCAGCTCACTCAATGCCTAAATCAGCCAGAAATATTCTAAGTAAAATGGTGTTGAGTGAGCTCAACTCACTCAACGCCATATAGTCTATGGCGTTGAGTGAGCTCAACTCACTCAACGCCAAAAGCTATCAGAAAGATGTCATGTAAAATGGCGTTGAGTGAGCTCAACTCACTCAATGCCATTCAGTCTATGGCATTGATTGAGCTCAACTCACTCAACGCCAACAGTAGTCAAAAATTTCCTAAGTTAAATGGCATTGAGTGATCTCAACTCACTCAGCGCCATGCAGTTTCTGGCGTTGAGTGAGCTCCACTCACTCAACGCCACGATCTAGAAAAGTTTCTAAGTTAAATGGCGTTGAGTGAGCTCAACTCACTCAATGCTATGTAGTCTATGACATTGAGTGAGCTCCACCCACTCAACGCCCTAAGACAGAAACTAAGTATAATGGCGTTGAGTGAGCTCAGTTCTCTCAACGCCATTCAGGCTATGGAGTTGAGTGAGCTCAACTCACTCAACGCCATTCAGTCATGGTATTGAGTGCACTCAACACACTCAACGCCACCAACCCACTAAGTTATTATAAGTGGTTAGGAGGTGGTTAGCCCAAGTGGCTAGGGGTGGAGCTTGAGTTAGCCCCCTTTTTTAGCTAAGTTTGACTTGACCTAGCCTAAGGTTGACTTTGGTCAAATTGGCCTTTTGTGACACCATCAATAAGTCCATGGTGGCCTATTGGCCTCCACTAGAGTCTAGGTAGGGGTGGGTAGGGTTGAATTGGCACCTTTGAAGGTCACTTGACCCTTATTAAGGGCACTTTGACCACTTGGGGTTTGAGTTGACTTGGGTCAACTTAGCCACTTGGGTTGAATCCAATGAGTCCTTGGTAACCAATTGACCTCACTCTAGGGTTAGGAGAGTATGGATGGGGTCCAGTTGGCTAAGGGAAGACCAATTGACCCTATGTAGATCAGTTTGACCAATTTAGGGTTAGGGTTGACTTAGGTCAACTCAAGCTCTATGGTTAACCCCAATGGGTATTTGGTGACCCATTGACCCTTATTTAGGTCCAAGGAGACCTTGGCAGGGTTGGTTGGGATCCTTAATGGCACATTGCCCTTAGTTAGGGCGCATTGCCCTTAGTTAGGGCACCTTGCCCTATTTAGGCCTAAGGTGATCCTTGGTCTACTAGGCTTTCCTGGGTTGACTTAAGTGAACCCTAGGGGCACTTTTAACAGATCGATGTGGTCATGGTGGGGTCTTAGAGTCATGGTGAAGCCTCATGGTCATCCTAAACTAGGGTTTAGGAATCTACTATTTGCAGACAGTTAGTCCCAATCACCTTTATTCCTAAGTTCACTAGGTCTTCTTAGGACCCCTAGGGTTTTGTCATGACTTAGTCATGACAAAACCACTCTTGGGGGTCTAGTTGTCCGAGGTATGTTACAGAAAACACCTTCGTGAGCATGTCCGCTGGATTTTCCTTGGTATGAATCTTCTTCAAAAGAACCTCGTCTGTCTCGATCAAGTCTCGTACAAAATGGTACTTGACATCAATGTGCTTGGTACGAGCATGATGCACTAGATTGGTCGCCAAGAAAATCGCGCTTTTACTGTCACAAAAACCGGTTAAAGCCTTATACTCCACACCCAGATCATCCAATAGGCCATGTATCCAGATGGCCTCCTACATAGCTTCTGTTACTTCCATATATTCAGCCTCTATTATAGATAAAGACATTGTCGGCTGTAGAGTCAACCTCCAACTCACTGGACCTCTTGCCAATGTGAATAAATATCCAGTCGTAGACCCGCGCCTATCTATATCACCTGCATAGTCTGAATCGATGTAGCCCATACACAACCCAACACTGGACTGCTGCCTCTCGTACACTAAACTAACATCAACTGTACTCTTAAGATACCTCAGAATTCATTTAACTACCTGTCAATGACCCTGACCGTGATCATGCATGAATCTGCTCACCACGCCAATAACTTGTGCAATATCTGGCTTTGTACAAACCATAAGATACATCAAACTGCCTACTGCACTGGCATATGGAACTAGCTTCATTTCCTTCTTCTCCTGATTGTCTTTATGACATAAGTCAGCACTCAATTGAAAATGTGCTGTCATTGGTAAAGTCACTACCTTAGTAGTGTCATCAATCCCAAACCTCTTCAGTACCTTCTCAATATAAGCTCTTTGAGTGAGCCAAACCTTTCCAGCCTCCTTGTCCCTGCAGATTTCCATACCGAGAATTTTGCGAGCCTCACCTAACTCCTTCATCTTAAACTGCTTTGAGAGTTTCCTCTTCATTCTATTAATCTTTATCTGACTTGAAGCGACAATCAGCATATCATCAACATACAGTAGAAGATAGATAAACTCACCAGTAGTCAATTTCTTGAAATATGCACAGTGATCATACTGACTCCGTGTGTACTTTTGTCCCAGCATAAACTGATCAAACTTTATGTACCACTGTCTTAGTGACTGCTTCAAACCATAAAGCAACTTGTCCAATTTGCATACCAAGTCATGTTGAGCCTCATTTTTAGGTGGCTGCTTCATATAGATCTCCTCCTGCAAATATCCGTACAAAAATGCAGTCTTCACATCAAGCTGCTCCAAAATCAGACCATACTGTGCTACTAAGGCCAAAAGAACACGGATTGATAGATGCTTGACAACTGGGGAAACACCTTATAATAATCAATACCTTCACGCTGAGCAAAGCCTTTGGCCACCAATCTTACCTTGTAACGTACATCAGCAGCTCCATGAGATCCTTCTTTCTTCACATACACCAATTTGCACCCAATTGCTTTTTTACCTGGAGGAAACTTCACTAATCTCCATGTAGCATTTTTCTTTAGAGAAGTCATCTCTTCATCCATCACATCCCACCAAAAATCTGCTTAAGGACTCTTTACAACCTCCTTGAAGTGACAAAGAATTTCAGCCTCAGATGCTGAAAGTGTAAATGCAATGTGGTCCCACAACCAAGCTTGCTTCAGGACATTTTGCCTCTTAGTTCGGCTTTTTGCAATAGAATCCTGAATCTGACTCTCCGCCTCTAGTTCCTCCACCTCCTAATCATCAGTATCTGGTACCTCATCAATAGTCTCATAATATACCTCGTCAGGAGTGTGAGGAACTGGTGGAACAAATGGAGTCACATCAAACTCCTTCTTCTGACCAGTAGTAGTGATCATCTTCAAACTCTCCACCTACTCTGAATCCCGAGGCTTCAACAAACTCGCCTCGACGAAAGTTACATCCCTGCTAATTATAATCTTCCTCTCTGCTTGATCATATAATTTGTAGCCTTTGACTTCACGCCTAAAGCCAATGAAGATTGCTTTTTTTGCTCGTTGTTCCAACTTATCATTCTTCAAGTGATAATAAGCTAGATACCCAAACAATTTCACGTGCACATAATCTCTAGCATGATTCCCCGACCACATCTCTTTTGGTGTCTTCTTCCCAATAGCTACAGAAAGAAGACGGTTCAACAAGTGGCAAGCATAATCAATAGTCTCAGCCCAAAAAATTCTGCCTAACCTAACATTTGACAACATGCATCGAACAATCTCCACCAAAGTCCTGTTCATGTGCTCTGCCACCCCATTCTGTTGCGGTGTCTCCCTGACTGTGAAGTGATTCTCTATACCTGATCTCTGGCACTATTGTAAGAAAACTTTCGATGTGTATCCGCCTCCATTGTCTGATATGATACATCGAATCTTTTTGCCAATCTGGTTCTCATTCCACTTCTTTTAAGTCACATATATCTCCAGAACTTCGCTATTATTCTTCATGATGTACACCCAAAACATATCTAGAATAATCATCAATGAAGGAGACAAAGTATTGTCACCCCGTAAAAGATTTCGTCTTCGTCGGGCCCCAAACATCTGTGTGAACATAATCTAAAATACCTTTCATACTGTGGACGATAGTGCCAAAAGATACTCACGTCTTCTTGCCAATCATGCAATACTTACAAAAATCCAATTTACAACTTTTCGCTCTCTTAATCAATCCTTGCCTTGAAAGAGCCTGGATGGAAGCCTCTCCAACATGAGCCAATCTCATATGCCATAAAGTACTTGCATCCAAAGAATTATCAGCCACAGTCCCGATAGCTGTACTCACCTGAAGATAATATAAATTGTCGTGTCGAGCTCCTCTCATGAAAACCAAAGCTCCGTGTCTGATCTTCAGAACTCCTTCCTCGATCACTACCTTGTAGACTTTGGCTTCTAAAGCTCCAACATACAGCAAATTCTTCTTGGTATTCGGAACATGTTTGACCTCTGTCAACTCTCTCACTGCTTCATCATGCATCCGAACCAGAATACTCCCAACATCAATAGTACGACAAGTCTGATCATTGCTCATAGAAACAACACCAGTATCCAAAGACTTGTATGTACAGAACCACTCCCGATTAGGACATATGTGATAGGTAGCACCTGTGTCTAGAATCCAGCATGAATCATCAGTAAGTAAACACTGTGGGGTAACAAAAAGAGAAACATCAGACTCACCACCACTGGTAATCTTCTTAGTAATATGAGCTTTCTCCTCTGAGGAAAGCCCCTTATTTTTCTCCTTTAACCTGAGGCAATCCTTCTTCTAGTAACCCGTCTCCAAACAGAATGCACACTGATTGCGACCAAGACTACGACCATGTGAATTGCCACACTTCTGAGTACTGTTATTGGTCTTCTTGTGGCAGTTCTTCTTTTTCTATGATCTGCCTCGATGAGACACAAGTGCTTCGGTCGACTCCGCCTTCGATGACTCTTTATCTCTTCGATGGAACTCGTGATTCAACAATGTCATAGACACTTCACTGTACTTTAATACCTCCTTTCCATGAATGAGAGACATCGTGAAGTTCTCATACTCATCTGAAACCGAATTCAATAAAAGGAGTGCCTTATCTTCATCGCCAACATCCTCGTCCAAATTCCATGAATGAGAGACATCGTGAAGTTCTCATACTCATCTGAAAGCGAATTCAATAGAAGGAGTGTCTTGTCTTCATCGCCAACATCCTCGTCCAAATTCAACAGATCTGTTAACAACTTTGTAAACTCGTTCAAATGCTCATCAATCGAGACTCCACGTCTCATCTGAAAGCGATACATTCGACGCTTTATATGGAGACGATTCTCCACGCTCTTGGTGAGATCTTTATTTGTTGGGTCTTGTTTCCACAATGACCTTAATTTGAAGAAGTCCTCCTAAAACTAAGGTGAATTGCAGTTGTATTAGATTTTGTGTTTGAGTTATGTATGTAGGACTATATTGCCAACTGTAGACCAATGTCAGTCTACAATGGGTCACCTAACACAGGACGATACAATGTAATCCCTCATTGTGTGATCCATGGTGTTGACTCATGTGTAGCCTCTCTATTGGGATGCACTTCATTTCACAAGCGCATGGACAAATGGAACCTTGAAGTGTTGCTGATCTTTAGTAGGATAAATGTGTTCTCAAGGAAGAAATTTTTCTAAGTCTACATACTCGAGTAGATAGCTTCATATACTCGATTAAGTAACTTAGTACTCGAGTAATCCAAAGGACATACTCGAGTCTTCAGATTCTTCCTCTTACTCGAGTAGGCACTATGATACTCGAGTAGCTCATGTATATACTCGAGTAGTCCAGCCAAGTACTCGAGTATATCCTTTTACACGAGTATGTTAGTTTGCAGACTCGAGTAGTTCCCTGATATGCTCGAGTGAATGACTTTATACTCGAGTAGCTTGATTCTCTTACTCGAGTAGGTTTGTGATTACCCGAGTAGTTTCCTAGTTACTCGAGTAGTTATATGTGTACTCGAGTATGTGAGTTTGATATACTCGAGTAGTTTGATTTTCCCTTCAGATTATTTTCTAAGTCCTGGACTTGTGCTTACTCGAGTATGTCTCTCCTGATACTCGAGTAGTTCATTGATATACTCGTGTATGTCAATTTACAGAAAGAATGTTTCTAAGTCCAAACTTTGCGGGTTATCTCAAATCCTCTCATATGATTGGTCCACGTGTACTTGATTAAGTATTATGACCGTTGCAGAAGTACTATAAATAGGTCTTGTCAAGTCGACAAACCCTAAGAAGAAAATATAAGAATTCTGAATCTGATTTTATCGCCGACATCGGGAAGCCGACAAGTTCACGCCGACAAAATACTGTTCATCTTCTTCGTCGCCGGTCTTCTCCGATACAGAGATTCAGCCAAGAAGTTTCAGAAGATCAAGCTACTCTCAATCGATAGATCCCGTGCTTGATCACGCTGATTCCAGGTTTCCAGATCCAAGGGTTTTCGCCTCTGTCTTCCTCGATTTATTTCCGCCGATCTCTAAAAGCTGAAGAAGGAAGAAAGATTTGAAGATCCAGATCTGATCGGTTCTGTTTGTATATTTCTTTATACAACCTTTTATTCTTGTAGGAGTCTTGACTCTGAGTTCTGTAGATCCAGTTTGGATCAAGATTTGTAGGAAGGTTTTCTTCCGAGTGTAGATCCGTTTGGATCGAGATTTGTAGGAACGTTGTTCCGAGTTGTAGGATCGTTTTGATCCGAGATAGTGGAGTAGCCAAGTCTAGTGGTTTACTAGATTGGTGAGGTGAAAGTGGATGTACCCAGGGTTGGGAAACCACTATAAATCCTGTGTTCTCTGTGTGATTGCTTTATCTGTGCTGTGTTAATTTTTTATTCCGCATTTGGCACGCATTTCACCTATTCACCCCCCTCTAGGTGATTTAGGTTGACAACTTAGCTTTCTCAATTGGTATCAGAGGGAGGTTGATCGTTAAAAGGTTAACACCTTGATCTGATCCCTCCTAGTTGTCTTTCTGAGTTAATCAAGCATGGACAGAGCCAAGGATTTTTCTAAGCTCCCAGTGTGCAATAAGACAAACTTTCCCATGTGGAAAGAGAGAATAAAACTTTACATGGAAGCTGTTGACCCCCGCTTATTCATGATAGTGGAGGAAGGCCCTTATATCCCTATGATTACCTCCACTAGTGATCCTATAAAGGAGGTGCCAAAGAAGTTGATGGATCTTGATAAGAATGAGATTGCACTTGTCTCCTTAGACAAGAAAGCCAAGAACATCATCGCAAGTGCAGTCAATGATTCTATGTTGCAAAACCTCATTCACTGCCAATCTGCCAAGGAAATGTGGAGATCTCTAATTATCTTGATGGAAGGTACAGAAGAAGTAAGGGATCATAGAAGATCCCTTCTAAATCAGAAGTATGAAGCCTTCAAGCAAGGACCAAAGGAAGCTATTGCTGACACATATGAAAATTTCTTCAAGATTGTTAATGGATTGAGGAACTACGGCAGAGTGTTCACAGATGGTGAACTAAATGACAAGTTCCTAAGATCCTTGACAAAGGATTGGGACAACAAGATATGTGCCATCAGAGAGTTTGGAAGATTAGCAGAAACTGACCCTCATAACCTCTTCGGAAAGCTTATGTCATATGAGCTTCAAATCAATAATAGAAAAGCTGAAGAAGAGGGAAACAGCTCCTCATTCCAAGATAAGTCAGTTGCACTAAGGGCAGACAGCTCAAGAAAGGCCAAAGCTGCTTCCACTCAAGTAGACTATGAAGAAGAAGAGTCCGAGCCAAGCACCTCAGGCTCAGATTCATCAGATGAAGAGTTTCATCTTCTCTCCCGACAATTCAAGAAGTTTCTTAGCAATAAGAAACAAATGAGAGAAAATGATTCCTCGTCCAGAAGATCGCGTCCTGATGGTGATCGTCACAGCAGACATGACAGGTATAAATCTAAACCGAACAAACATGTTTCATCTAACGTTGTTTGTTATTCCTGTAGTAAGCCAGGGCATATAAGCACTGAGTGTCCTCTGAAGAAGAAAGAAGGAAGAGGCATAGAAAAGAATTCCCCTCAAGGAAAAAGGAAGAAAGAAAGAAGCTTCATTGCCAAAAAGCCAAAGACCCTCAGTGACTCTGACTCATCTGAGTCAAGTGCGGATGAAGAAGCCTACTTCGGGCTTATGGCTTTTTCTGACCAAGAGGACAAAGACAACGGTAACTCCTCATATACCGGGAAGGTAAATTCTCACACACCTCTTTCTGCCTCAGATTCTGACTCAAATGGTCATGATGGCTATTCTTCTGGGGAGGATGATTTTGAATTGGTAAATCAGTATCAAGTCTTATTGACTGCATTTGACAAATGCCGGAAGGTAGTCAAATCGCAATCAAAAGAGATTTCATCCCTCAAAGAGGTGGAATCAAATCTGAGGGAGGAGATTGACCAATTAACCCCTCTCAGAGATGAAGTTCAATCCTTGAAGGAGGAAATTAAAGACTTCACTGAATTAGTAAATCATAAGGAATTCCTCCTGGATGAACTGGAAGCAAAGCTAGTCATCGAACGAAAGCTGGTTGAAACTCTCACCTCCCCTACAACTTTGCTTCCAATCACTAATGGAGAAGCTTACTTCGTGAAAAATAGCAGTTTAGGACATAAATCTGCCAAAGGTAAAGGCAAGGCTTTCCCAAGCCAAACCGTTGCCTTACTGAAATATGATCCTTACAATCATGGGCCAAATAAGAAGAAGACACCAAAAGCTAAAACTGGTGTAACAAAGGCCAATGAGACAAGGAAGCCATGTACTTGTTGCAATCATGAGGCTTCCTCCTCCAAGTCAGTTGCTCTTGCTAGACCCCCCCCCCCCCCATCCATAAGGTAAAGCAAGAGAACAAGAGAAGGTACAACAGGTTTAACTGTTGGTGTTGTGGCAAGGTTGGTCACTTCGCCATAGATTGCTGGTTTAATCTCAGCTATGTTTTAACTCCTCAAGTTGATAATATGAGAAAGACCACTCATAATGTTAACTCTCATAGGGGGAGGATACTAACAAGAGACCTAGGACCCAATCTTGTTTGGGCTCCTAAGGGATTCTAATCTTGTTGATGCAGGTATGTCCATAGGCCAATAAAATTCTTATCTGGCAATTGGACAAGTAGTTGTTCCAGAAAAATTCTTGGAACTAAAAGATTAAGGGGGAGTTTCTAGTGTCCCCTATTTAAAGAGGTCAGAAAGGGGGAGAGCAAAAGGAAATGGAATTTAGAGATGATAAAGGAAGAGAAATTTTGCAAATCCAAATGAAGATTTCAAAAAGGGGGAGAAATGCAAAACAATTCTAGTACAGAAATGGGGAGATTGTTGGACAATTGTAGTAAGGAAATGTAAGACAATGCATCCTCTTTCACGTCATTTTGTTTTAATATCTCTAGCAATTCAACTTAGTAGATGGTGTTCTGACTTCTTCAAATAGGGGGAGATTGTTGGGTCTTGTTTCCACAATGACCTTAATTTGAAGAAGTCCTCCTAAAACTAAGGTGAATTGCAGCTGTATTTGATTTTGTGTTTGAGTTATGTATGCAGGACTATATTGTCAAGTGTAGACCAATGTCAGTCTACAATGGGTCACCTAACACAGGACCATACAATGTAATCCCTCATTGTGTGATCCATGGTGTTGACTCATGTGTAGCCTCTCTATTGGGATGCACTTCATTTCACAAGCGCATGGACAAATGGAACCTTGAAGTGTTGCTGATCTTTAGTAGGATAAATGTGTTCTCAAGGAAGAAATTTTTCTAAGTCTACATACTCGAGCAGATAGCTTCATATACTCGAGTAAGTAACTTAGTACTCGAGTAATCCAAAGGACATACTCGAGTCTTCAGATTCTTTCTCTTACTCGAGTAGGCACTATGATACTCGAGTAGCTCATGTATATACTCGAGTAGTCCAGCCAAGTACTCGAGTATATCCTTTTACACGAGTATGTTAGTTTGCAGACTCGAGTAGTTCCCTGATATGCTCGAGTGAATGACTTTATACTCGAGTAGCTTGATTCTCTTACTCGAGTAGGTTTGTGATTACCTGAGTAGTTTCCTAGTTACTCGAGTAGTTATATGTATACTCGAGTATGTGAGTTTGATATACTCGAGTAGTTTGATTTTCCCTTCAGATTATTTTCTAAGTCCTGGACTCGTGCTTACTCGAGTGTATCTCTCCTGATACTCGAGTAGTTCATTGATATACTCGTGTATGTCAATTTACAGAAATAATGTTTCTAAGTCCAGACTTTGCGGGTTATCTCAAATCCTCTCATATGATTGGTCCACGTGTACTTGATTAAGTATTATGACCGTTGCAGAAGTACTATAAATAGGTCTTGTCAAGTCGACAAACCCTAAGAAGAAAATATAAGAATTCTGAATATGATTTTATCGGCGACATCGGGAAGCCGACAAGTTCACGCCGACAAAATACTGTTCATCTTCTTCGTCGCCGGTCTTTTCCGATACAGAGATTCAGCCAAGAAGTTTCAGAAGATCAAGCTACTCTCAATCGATAGATCCCGTGCTTGATCACGCTGATTCCAGGTTTCCAGATCCAAGGGTTTTCGCCTCTGTCTTCCTCGATTTATTTCCGCCGATCTCTAAAAGCTGAAGAAGGAAGAAAGATTTGAAGATCCAGATCTGATCGGTTCTGTTTGTATATTTCTTTATACAACCTTTTATTCTTGTAGGAGTCTTGACTCCGAGTTCTGTAGATCCGGTTTGGATCAAGATTTGTAGGAAGGTTTTCTTCCGAGTGTAGATCCGTTTGGATCGAGATTTGTAGGAACGTTGTTCCGAGTTGTAGGATCGTTTTGATCCGAGATAGTGGAGTAGCCAAGTCTAGTGATTTACTAGATTGGTGAGGTGAAAGTGGATGTACCCAGGGTTGGGGAACCACTATAAATCCTGTGTTCTCTGTGTGATTGCTTGATCTGTGCTGTGTTAATTTTTTATTCCGCATTTGGCACGCATTTAACCTATTCACCCCCCTCTAGGTGATTTAGGTTGACAACTTAGCTTTCTCATTATTTTCCAGCGTTCTCCAAAGATTTCCAGCAGACGTCTCCAACATAACTCCATATTTGATCTACTGAGTCAGACAATTTCTGATCAACCCGCAAGCGCTCCGATTCATCTTCGCCCAAACTTTCTCAGTCATCCCATCAGGACATTCGTCACCATCCAGAACGTCCTCCAAATTTAGAGAGCACAATACATTCATCACCTCGCACCTCCACATGCCAAAGTTTCCCTTTCCGTCAAACTTAGTAACATCAATTTTGACCGAATGCAAACCCGAATGATGGATCGTGGATTCTATTGCCCCGGAAGATGAAGAAGTCGCACCGGAGTCTCCCATTTTTAAGCTTGATTACAACAATAATAACACAGAAAACAAAACACCACAATCTAACAATTTTTTTTTTAATTAATCCAAAAAAAAAAAATATTTGTTACCTCTCCCAGATTACGACTTCAACCACAACCTCCGCAACCAAAAGATCCGCAAACAAAATTTCTCGAGCCACACACCTCCACAATCGAGTCGAAAGACGCAACTCTCTGTGTACCGCCGGAGAGAGAGAGAACATGATCAAACCAAAAAAAAGGATTGCACTTGCTGTACCGCGGGAGAGAGATGAGGGATCAATACCAATATGTTTTTCTGGACGGAACTACACACCTAAAATACAACTAAAAATCACCAAAAGTGGGCCCCACACACAATAAAATGTTTTTTTTTGCCGTTTCCACACTTTTTTGGCTTTTTTGTGTATAAAATAAATTGTTTTATTGTGTATGAGCCACACTTTTTTTGATTTTTAGATATATTTTAGATGTGTATAGAATTATTCTTTTTTTTGGTTTCCTTTGTTGCTACGTTATATCGCCCAAGAGAGAAATGCCAAAAAATTCTTTTTCTTTTTGGTAGCTTCCGGAGGAGAGAGAGAACCAAAAACACCTTTTTTTTTGTTGGTGCTCAACTCCTGATCTGCTTCAGCCTTCAGCTGATGGAGAGAAAAACAACCAAAAATCCTTTCGATCTCCCTCCACCTGTATTGCCAAAAGAGACAAACTTTGTTTTCGTTTTTGTTTTTTTTGTTGGTTTTCTGATTCCTGTCTCTACTCTTTGCCGAGAGAAAACAACAGAAAAGAATGAAATCTTTTTTTTTAATTCACTGCTGCACTTTCCCAGAGAAGGAAAGACACCAAAAAAAAATTCTCACTTTTTTTTAACTTTTTTCTTTTTTGATTTCTCAGCCTGCGCAGAGGGGTCCGGGGAGGTGCAGTGCGTCGAATGCACTGCACCGTGCAGTGCAATCCAACGGCTGCGCTGAGATATCGCTGCGCCGTGATGCGTGCTCGCTGCGCCGCGATGCGTGCACATCTTCGCACGCATCGCGACGCAGCGAACACGCATCGCGACGCAAGGAGGGACGGTCGGATGCACTGCACTTTACGGTGCAGTGCATTCGACGCACTGCACCGCCCCCGCTTCCTGCGCAGAGAGGAAAAAAGACAATGATATTTCCTTTTTTTATCTCTCCTGCACTACTGTCTGAAAGATCAAAATTAAAAAAAACTCCAAACAACTGCTCCACCGTGCCCAGTTAATGGAGACCAAAAAAGCAAACCTCAGTATTTTTTTCATTGCCTGTACCGCTTGGAGCCAAACACCTCCAAATTTTTTTTTTACCCAGTTGATGCCGCCTCCACCAAGCGAAATGAGATCCAAACTACATCGGCTCTTTTTTGATTGAAAAAAACTGAGAACCACGCCGCCTCCAAACAAAATAGTACCGGAACCTCTCTCTTATACCACTTGTTGTGTGAAACGATGCGAAAAAACAAAATCACACAACCACAAACAATAGAATACGATGTGATTCACGCGGTTTGGCGAAGAGGGCCTACGTCTACGAGGAGGGGCTATCCACTATCACCGGTGTTGGAGAAAAAGAAGAGACCAATACACAATACAACTCCACACAACTCCAAGTCTCTCTCTCACTCTCAAAAGAGAAACTCTAACCCTTGATATTTATAGGAGAAATTAGGACTAATAAAAAAGACAAAAATACCCATTCTCAAATAACACCATATTTTTTGAGAACTTTTGGTTTTGAGTTTTGGATCTGGTGTATTGAGACATATATAAAATTTTACCTTTTGATTTATTTATGACATATGAATTTAGTGTTTTGAATGTGATGTGCATTTATAAATTTTGATCTGTATGCACAATTCATTAGCCTACACATACCAGCGGCCTACATGTGGCCTAAAGCGATCTGCATGTGACATTGCTCTTTTTTTAAAACATTGGAATGAATATGATCTCCGGTGATCAGCGACGGATTTATGAATTTTAGCAAAGGGGGTCGGACATCAACTCCCTTCAACAACAAAAAAATTTAACGTCTCCATCTTACCGAAACCGTTTTTTCCTCATCCGGTCTGTGTTTTGACGTATAAGTAGTCAAATTTCATTGTCTCGACAAACAGAATTCAAATATAGTGATCATTTTTGCAAAATTCTTGGAGGGGGGGCGGGCTCCAGCCGCCCCCCTTAGATCTGCCAATGCCGTTGACCATCTTAACTGTGCTCGGAGTCATAATGATTGCTAGCTCGGGCCCCAACCAGCCCCCCTTAGATCTGCCAATGTCGGTGACCATCTTAACTGTGCCCCGGGTCATAATGATTGCTCGCTCGCGATCACATGGAGATACCAGGCGATCACTCAGAGGCCAAAGCATAAAACTTGGAACTTACTAGCTGCGCAAACCGATTAAAATGGTGAATTATCCGAATCAACATCATATCCAGGCCCACCTGATATTGTGGGCCTACACTTCCAGATCAGTCTAGACTCTCGAGAAACTTCCGAATATCAGGAAACGGGGAGTTGCGCCACGTGTGTTCTTATTCGCTACGTGTTATTAATTTGTTCCCGCCTACTTCCGCTCCCTTAGTTCCGAATTCTTATTCTCCAGTTTTAAGTTTCTAGGGTTCCGCCTCGAAAGCTGGAGTCCGGTGAGAATGGAGCTTTTTCCGAAGATCTATTACTATAAAGGTCCGTTGTGTAACGCCCCGAAACTCAAAAGAGGGACGAGTGGCGTTTTGAGCCAAGTCTGGGACTTGGTAGAGGTGACACGGGCGTATCCCAGGGGCGTGTTGTGCTCGGGTTCGGCGATGGTCGTATGGTCGATGAAATTGCAGTCTACGAGCGTCGAACAACGAACACGGCCTGAGACACGGGCGTGTCCCAGGCCGTGTCCTACTCAGGTTGATAGCCGAGTTTTGTCGGGGGAGAGACATTGTTGGCTACATTGAAAAATGTGTACTAGATTTGAAGAAGTCTCATCTTAGTCAATGATATGCATCAATTTATATTTGATAGATGTTTGAGTTACATTGTGCAGGTTTAAGAATTTGAAGAAATTTTCTAAGTACAAGTGTCGACACTTGTGAAGAAGATGTGTCGACACCCAGGTGACTATGTCGACACTAATGAAGAAGTTGTGTCGACACCCAGAAGCTGTGTCGACACTAATGAAGAAGTTGTGTTGACACCCAGAAGCTGTGTCGACACTAATGGATAAGTTGTGTCGATATTTAAAGCTGAAGCTGTGTCGATACTCAAGAGCTGTGCCGACACCAGAAGCAATTGTGTCGACACACAGGACTTGTGTCGACACACACTCAATACCTTTTGGACACACTAACCGCTGTCGACACACACTCAATGCCATCTGCCAGCAATAACTGTGTCGATACTTGAAGCAGTTATGTTGACACACAGGACTTGTGTCGACACACACTCAACGCCGTTTGACAAACACTTAATGCTATATGTCTGCAATAGATATGTCGAAACAAGAAGTTGCTGTGCCGACACATACAACAGAAGAAGTGTCGTGAATCAGAAGTTTGATTGTGTTGATACTTGGAGTATTGTGTCGACACCATGAAGACTTGTGTCGACACTATGAAGACTTGTGTCGACACTTAGCCTATATGTGTCGACACATATGAAGCAGTCTGCTGAGTGATTTGTGGTGAGTTGGAATGACTTTGAAGAATCTGCTGACATGTCTGGTGACTTGACAGCTGTCATATCCAACCAGTCTGACACCTCTGTCAGAACTGTCAGAAGTTTGTTATAAACCGGATCAGCCGGTAACCGTGGAGAAATCTCTATATAAGAGTCAGATCTGTAACAACCAGATGACGATCGATTAAGAAAAAGAAAAAACGAGAGAATTTCTTCAACAAGAACAGGGGAAACCCTTACGAAGGCAGATCCAAAGTTATCTGCAAGTAAGATTCAGATTCTAATCTGAATTTAAGGAAGAAGCTGACTGAAGATCAACTTCAACAACAAGAGAAGATCCACCTTATTTTGGTTCTATCAAGAAGCATTGAAAAGCTAAGTCAGGGTGGATCAGAAGGGTCAGTTCATTCAAGAACTGATCAAGAATGGTACACCAACAGAGAAATCTAGCTAGTGAATGTTTCTATTTCTTAATACGTTCAATTTATTGTAAGATCTATTATTAGATCTGAGTTGTAAGCCTGAAATTATAAAGGCTGAGGTAGGACTGATAGCTTGAGGTATAGAACTTGTGATAAGTCTGAGTTATAAGCCTGGTTATAAAGGCTGAGGTAAGGCTAAGGCCTGAGGTAGGATTCTGGGGAAGAATCTGAGGTAGGACTTGGTTAAGTCTGAGCTATAGGAATCATTTTGGTTCTGAGATTGTAAGATCTGCGGATCCGGCCAGTGGAAGGAAGTTAGCCTGAATCTAGTTATCTACTGGATAGGCGAAGGGGGAAATTGGATGTACCAATATCTTAGGGAACCACTATAGATCTGGTGTATGCTGTGATGTATTTTATATTCTGTGTATTGAATAATCTGTGCTGAAGATTCATCTAACTGTTTGACTAAAAAAAGAATTTAAAAAGGATTAAAACCTATTCACCCCCCCCCCCTCTAGGTGTTTATGCTCTTGAAATAAAGTCTTTCAAGTGGTATTAGAGGGAGGTACTCAAAGATTGACTTAACAGTCAGAGTTATTCTCCAAGGCAAATAACAGATATCAAAAATGAGTTCAAATGAGAATCAAAAAGAATTTGGATCTATGAAATTACCCATCTGTAGGAAAGAATCCTTTGGCATTTGGAAGGAAAGGGTCAGGTTGTTTATGGAAGCATCTGATTCAAGAATTTTTATCACAGTATAGGAAGACCTGTTCATTCCAATGAAGGTATCAGTTCTTGATGCAAACATTCAAAATCCAAAGAGTTATTCTGAAATGACCAAGGATGAAATCATCCTAGCAACACTAGAAAAAAGAGTACAGAACATTATTGCAAGTGTCATAGATGATGCCACATTTCAGAATCTAGTCCACTGTAAAACCTCCAAAGAAATGTGGGATACATTGATTGTCTACATGAAGGGCACAGAAGAAGTCAGAGAGGACATGAAGTCTATGCTGAATCTGAGTTTAATGAAAGCTGCTTACTGCCAGGAAAGAAGAGGAGAAGGGAAGCAGATCTGAGTTTAAAGAAAAGTCAGTAGCCTTCAAGGCTGAAGGCTCTAGAAATGGTAGGAGAAAATCTCCTTCTCCACCCAGAAGGAGTGCTGAGATAGAAGAAAGAATTTCTGACAACAACACATCAGATAGTCATACTTCTGATGAGAACTTTGCTGCCTTTACAAGGCAATTCCAAAGGTTCATGAAGAAAAATAAGTGGAGAACCAGGCCATCATCAACATCCTACTCCAAGGATGAATATTACAGGAAGAAGAAGAATCCCAAGGAGGACAAGTATGCCTCTAAACCTGGTAAATAATCTAATTCTAAGATTGTGTGTTATTGCTGAACCAGACCTGGACATGTCATAGCTGACTGTCCTGACAAAAGAAAGGAGTCAAAGGAAAAGAAGAAACATCAAGTAAAAGGCAAGAAGGAGAAGTCTCTAGTTGCTCAGAAGGAGAAGAGTTGGACATACTCTTCATCTTCAGAATATAGAGAAGAAGAAGTAGAAGCATATGTTGTGCTATTCTCAACAGAAGAGGATTCTAGGGAACTAGAATTCCTACAGATGATGGACTCCATAAATGGAGTTGAAGAACACTGCTATAAAGGGCTGATGGATCAATCTAAAGATGATCAGTGCCAGGATCAGCCTGGACCAAGTAAGGTATACAATTCTTCTTTAGCTTCAGATTACTTTACTAGATCAGAATTAGAAGTATCTTCTTCAAGAGAGGTGGATGGATCTGAGTCTGAGGGGGATGTAAACTAACTCATTGATGAGTATGGTGGGTTGTTACAAGCTCTGAAGAAGAGCAAGTTTCTTATTAAAGAGCAGACCAAGGAAATTGAGTCCCTTAAGCTGGCTGCAGCAGATTCAGCAAAGCTTTTGGATCTAAAACTGAATAAGGTTGCCAAACTGAAGAACATTACAGTTATTCAGATGGGCAAAATCTCTTTCAAAGAGAATTATATCAAGAAACTGGAGGCAAAACTTCAGCAAGAGAGAGAGCTAGTGGCTAAATTCTCCAAGCCAATATCTGTCTTACCCTTGATAGATAATTTTATTCTACATAAAGGGAAGACTGGTCTAGGCTTTAAGAGAAGAACTAGGGCTACCAATTCTCATAGAAAAGGTAAGGCCCCAGTTCAGCCTCTAGCTGCTAAGCTGATAGTTTTACTTTCAAGATTACCTAGACACCTAGAGGGGGGGGGGGTGAATAGGTTCTTATTTTCTTTTCAAACATAAGGCAGAATGATTAAGTAATTAAAGACTATTTTCTATGAGTTCTGCAGCTACTTTAGCAATCACAATCACATAATCTAGAACTACACATCACAGATTGCAACAAGTATTTATAGTGGTTCCCCAAGATCTGGGTACATCCACTTTCCCCCTTCGCCTATCTAACAGTGTGCTAGATTCAGCCAAACTCCCTTCTTTATCTCAGATCCTCAGATCCTACAGCTCAGAATCCAAAATGGATTCCTACAACTCAGAGTGATACCACACTCCTACAGCTCAGGCAATTCAGCCCTACCTCAGTCTTTATTCAAGACCTACAACTCAGAGATTATCTCTCCTACACTCAGGCAATTCAGCCCTACCTCAGTCTTTATTCAAGACCTACAACTCAGAGATTATCTCTCCTACACTCAGCCTTTATAAATTAGGCTTACAACTCAGATATATTAAAAGATCCTACAAGATTTGAGTAAAATATATTTTTATCTTGCTCCTGGTGAGAGAGGTGGAACAAGACAGTGTTCTTGATCAGCTTCTTGATAAACCAGATGGATAAAATCAACTGGAACTTAGCTTTCTTCAAAGCTTCTTGAATCTGAACTTTGTTGAGTTGATCTTCTTTAAAATAAACTGATCAGCAGCTTTCTCCTTAGATTTCAGAATTTGAATCTGAATCTTCTTGACAGATAAGTTCAGAATCTGTTTCTTTTGAAATCTGAGACAGCTTTCTTCTTGCCTTCTTTTGACTGGATATCTCTCTATCCAAGTCCCTTGAAGATACTTCAGAATTCTTGATTGAATTCTACTTAGACAGATTCTGATAGTTCAATCAGAATATCTTCTTAGATCTGCAAAGATCTTCTCCTTATTGTTACTTGTTATTCAGTGTCCAGTTTTCAGTTTTTTTCTTTCAGACACTATCCGTCTATTTATAGCCTTCATTCATGGTAACCGGCTTGTCCGGTTCCTAACAAACTTCTGTCTGTGTCAATCACGTCAGTTAACCTGTAGAGACCCACAGTTGTCAAATCTTCAAACTGTCAAGGAGTCTTTGTTTCTGCTAGAAAGTGTCGAGACAAACTGTCAATATATATCGAGAAAATTGTTAAAATGTGTAGACACAATTTGATTAAGTGTCGACACAATCCTTTGTGATGTCAACACATTTGTCTTGATGTCGACACAGCTTCTTGACACAACTTTTTGAGAACGTGTCGACACAGATAGTTGTATGTCGACACAATTACTTCAGCCACAGACTTATTGTTGATTCTGCTAAGTGTCAACTCAGTCTCTAAGTGTCGACTTAGCTGTTGTTGACTTCTGCCTCTATGTGTCGACACAGCCTCCTGGTGTCGACACAGTTGATGTCGACTATAATCTTGTGTGTGTCGATACTGCCTCCCGGTGTCGACATAGTTGATGTCGACTATAATCTTGTGTGTGTCGACACTGCCTCCCGGTGTCGACACAGTTGATGTCGACTCATTTTCTCTGTGTCGACACAGCCTCTTTCAAGTGTCGACACAATCTTCCTGAAGTGTCGACACATCTTCTTCTGGTGTCGACACATGGACTTAGAAATTTTTCATACTTTTAACCTGCACATATTCAACTTAAACAACATCAAATACACCTTGATGTATATCATTATGCTAAGTTAGGCTTCTTCAAATCAGGTACACATTTTCCAATATACCCAACAATCTCCCCCTATTTGGAGAAGTCATAACCCATGTTAGCTAATGATATACACCACTTATGATAATAAAAAAAAATGATGATGTATATAAGCTTAATATTACAGAAAATATTAACAATCAAAGCATTTGCACAGATTCATCACAGAGATAAAAGGATATACACAAAAATTAATTAAAGAGCAAGGTTTTGTATATTATGTCAAAATGATTATTTACAAAATGTTTAACACTGAATGTTTCACATTACATATTTTTAAACTAAAACTAAGACATCTTAGACTAAGACTGATCAGGCTCCTTTATAACAATCCCTCTTCCTGGTTGTACTTGTGCCTGCACAGAAGGTTCAGTTTCTTCCATGGGCTTTTTTCCTTTAAGATCAGCCTTCTCCTGAGCCTCAGTCTTCAGTCTTTGTCTCTCAAAATAGTGATACGGCTTGGGAAAGTATTTGCTAGGCTCCATAGCTTCAGGAGGTAGCTTTCCCATCTTAGCTTTCCTTCTATGGTGAACAATAGCCTCCTGTCTGGCTTCATGCTTCTACCATTCTTGTTCATTGTACCACTTGCCCCTTTCATGGACTTGATCTTTTACAGCTTTCCAGACAGTTAGTATGATGTTTGTAGAGGTAGGGCTCCACTATTCAAAATCAGGTTTTAGTTCAGCTTGCTCCCTAAATCTCTTCTTTGACAGTTGAGCCTCTTGCTGAGCCTTGATTGCAGCTTCAAGCATGTCTACTTTTCCAAGTATAATATTTGAAACCTCCTCTGGAGGACTATACATAGTTTACACCTGCTGATGAATCATGTCAAAATCTGCAGGGGGGTATATGACTTGAGCAACCTCTGGTTGGTTGCCTTCAAGTAGACCTTGTGGCTGTACTCCTGACTCTGCCATATTATCATCATCACAAAGGGGTGGATATCCCAATGTGGCTCTGACACTGTTAGTGACCCACTTGGCATGTTCTGAGCCAGCATAAATAAGTACCCTCTCCCCCTTTAGGACTTCTCTTGCTACATGATCTCTGAGATCTTCCTTCTGAAACCTGATCTGACCATCCAGATAATTAATGCCATCTTTGAAGAAGGGTTTCAACTTGTTAAGTTTTGCAGTAATTTCCTTCTGGGAAGTGGTTATGGTTGTCTGTACTGAGTCTAAAGCAGTTTTGAACTTAGTGTCATATTCTAGCATTTCAGCTGCCCTAGCTTCAGTCAATTTAGTCATGGTTGTTTGAAATTGAGCAAGAATATCTGTGTTGGCAGTTGTCAGATTGTCATTTAGCCTTTTCTGATTTTCAAGAATATATCCTTGATTAATAGATTGAGCATCTATTTCTTTCTTCATTATTTCTTGTTGTTTGGCCAGCTATACAACAGCATATCCCCCTTTTGTAAAACAATCAGTCATTTCTCTTTTATGTTGATTGACTTCAAATCTTATAGACTTTATATATTGAGCCAGATCAAACTGAAGATTTTTATGACTTTCATCAACATATTTCTCTAGAGCCTTTCTTTGTTCATCCATTTTCATTTCAAGAGTTACCAAGAACTTTGCATAATCAAAATCTGAAGAGGTGGGTGGTGTTGTTTGAAGTGCTTTCTTATAACTATGGCTTCTTCTCTTGAAGACCATAAGCTTCCTTTTCTTTGCCTCTTGAATTTCTTCATTCCCGGAATCAGAGGAACTCTCAATCTGAACTCTTTCTTTTTGTGAGGTAGGGATTTCAGTTTCAGTAACATGTGGCTCCTGTTCACCTTCACCTGGTACCCTCTCCTCACTAGCTTGCTCCCCCTCAACCCTTTGGGTGTCAACTTTATCTGCTGTGTCTACAGCCTCTTTGAAGAGATCATCCATTGTATATTCCTTTGGTGTTTGAGGAGGTGATGGAACATTGATTCTCTCTATAAGATCATATAGTCTAGCAGTATCTATCTCCTCTGATAAGTCAATCCTTTCTGCTTCTTCTGTATGTGCAGTACTAGGCTCTCCCTGAACCTGTGTAGGTATCTGTTCTTTCTATACTTGAATTATTTCAGTACCAAGCTCAGTGTGATGATGAGTTGGAGACTTCTCAGCTGTCTCCTGCCTGTCTTCTTCAGGCATATCCTTGGATAGAACTCTATCCCACCTGGAGAACAACCTTATATCCATTCTCCTCATATGATTGATCTTGGAGCCTGGTAGTTGTTGCATTACTTCTGGAATGATTCCAGCTAAGTAAAGACTCAGTATTCTAGCCATGTTTGGCTTCTTGATTGCCTCCTTGATTTTGTCAAACACAACTGCTGACCAGTTGGTGGGAATGTGAAATACAATCCTAGTCATTAGGTTGAACATGAAGATAGAGATCCTATCATGTCCACCAGTCTTGCACAACACCACTTTCCTAATAACTTCAGAAAGGAATTTACCCTGATTATTCATGCCTTTTCGATTGAAGGCAGCACCAATCTTCATGGTGGGATCCAGTCCACACCATTGAAGTGTTTGTCTTGTTTGTGAGGCTGAAACCTCCTCTTCATCGTTTATCCTTGGAAGATGAAGGATTCTGGTTAATCGCTTCTGAGTCACCTTGACTCTTGTGTCCTGAATAGTTGATTTGATTTTCATACCAGTAGAATCCACAGATGCGGTGGTGTAGAATGCAAGAACTTCCTTCTTCATGACCTTGGTGGGTTCTGAGACAAGGAATTCAAGTCCACTATCTATGAGAAGAGGAACCACCATCTTAATCTCTGGAGCTACATCGTCGAATGCATGCCTACCAATTCATATCCCTCGTTGATGGAATCTTCGATCTTTGGTGCCATTGAATCGTTGAGAAAGCTTGAGAAAAGAGAGAAGAAGGATTGTCGACACACAAGGTTTTTGTCTCGAAACCCTGGTGAGCGTGTTGACAAAATACGGTTGTGACCTATGTATACCCTTCTATGCCAAGAAGATCAAAAGGCAGACAAAAATAGTCAAATTGTGTCGACACAGACA